>CM060968.1:43049955-44249955 GCA_030765045.1 Tenodera sinensis | reverse complement strand
TCCCGGTACCAGCATGGGGATTTTATCCCCTCTGGGAGGTCTGGCACGGGGTGCACTCAGCCTCGTTAGGTCCCGGGGGGAGCAATTGAGGAGCTACTTGATAGAGAAGTAGCGGCCCCAGGACTAGAAGACCGCATAACCGGCCGGGAGGGCTCGGGGCGCTGACCACGTCCCACCCTCCAATACGCCTGGGTTTAGTTTAGTTAAACTACCCTTTACATGGAACTTTTTTCGAAAATTTTGATTTTCTTGAAAATGGCTCTAACGATTTTGATTAAAATGTCATATGTTTGAGATATTTTGATGACAAATGAAATCTATATCTTGAATTTTCTGGCTATAGCCCCTGTAGTCGTACTTACTCTGGACGACTTTTGCATAACTGGTAAACCGTTAGAGATAGACCAAATTATACTATACAAAAAATGTAGATCTTGCTAAAATACACAATTTATGTCTCAATAAATTTTCTTGTAGGTTGAACCGTTTCGGAGATATTCCTTCTTATGTGTGTGAGTTTCGGAAAACTTAAAAGCTTTCGTGAAATGGAACACCGTTAAGAGAACGGTATCTCAAAGCTTTAAAAGATTTGACTATTGCTCAAGGCCTACTATATTCTGACATTCCTGTTGCACCTAGAAGGAAATAAGCAAACAAGATAATTTCTGCAAATGTTTATCTCAACTAATACGAAGAAGATAAAGGAATAAGAGTTCATAAGAATGCTTAGTACAAGAGTAGAGAAAGTCATGTGACTGCAACACATCAGATTTTTTAAAATAAAGATTGTAAATAGAAAGAATTCCTGAACCTTTTGCTTTCATTACACACGAAAATCCAGATCCGACTTTGTTTACATATGTATTTAAAACATGTTTACCAAAATTATACCTGAAAGACGTAAATTCTCCTCAAGGTGACTTTATATAATACTGTAATTTTCTTAATTAAATAACTAATAAAGTATAAATTAATCGGGGTAAATCCTCAAACTTTGCAAAGAAATAACTGTCGGTACATGTTCTGAATCAAAAATTATGCTTACGAATGAATGCATATTCCCAAACATTTTTGCGCTGATTTGAACGCTGAACCCATTTATTCTATCACGTCAGGTTTTCGAGACAATACAGGATTTGTTTCATAAAATTGGGTATTATGAGTCGATTCTTATGTGTCCTAGACAAGAACAGTGAATATTTTAAGCACATAGGTAAATTGCTTTCACAGAATGACCCTAAATAAACTGAAAGCAGGTGTTTTACCGGACCTCAGACCAGGAAATTAATGTGTAACAACAATTTTTGAAGATACAATGAGCCTAACAGAAAAACAAATCTGGCAGCATAGGTACAAAAGATATTGTAATAAATTTCCTAGGAAGCAGGAGTTCAGATTACAAAATCATTATGAACACCATGTTGAAAATACATATTCACATATTCACATGGACTATTTTCAAGGTTGTTGTTTTGGAATTTACAGCCAGGAATAGGGAAACATTTTCACCCAGATTTTAAAGACATTTAAAGAAGACAACCATGGTGGTTAGATTTTAACAGATTATTGTGGGTATCCGGAAAAGGAAAGTACTTCTCATTGTTATGGAAAAAGTGCCAAAACAATAAAGTTTCTACCTGTAAAATAATGAAATTGGGCGGCGTCGTGGCCGAGCGGTTACAGCATTCGTCTACCACCTAGGCGGCTCGGGTTCGACTACCCGCATGTGGTATTCGTAGTGGACGAAGCGGCGTCAGGGCGGGTTTCTTCCAGGTTCTCCGATTTCCCCCACCACTCATTCCACCAATTGCTCCATTATCACCTTTCGAATTATCGATTTCGCCCGCATTTCACATCTTCCTCTTCCTCACACCATACCTGGTACTTGGTTGACCACCCACTTCCAGGTCTTCACTCTATCCGGTCCATAAGTTTCCTGTGCTCCCCGACAGGCATCTCACCCTAGGCACTGACTTTTAAGTCCTAAGTTCTACATAAGGGGACGATAATCAGGCAAAGAAAGAAAAATAATAAAATTATATCAATGCTGGTAGTTCTTATAAAAGGTACTCTATATTATGTTTAAAATTACATGATTCTAATTTACACCACGTTCATGACAATTATCTTAACATCAAAAAATTGTTTTCCAAATGAAGAGCAGTGACATGATAAATAAACACCCAAAATTTGAAAGCCCAAACTTAAAAAAAATGTGGAATTTAAGATTTTCACTCGACTGTCGCCTGCTTGAAGTATTTATCATCGCCCTCTCTAGGCAATCCCAGAACTGGAGCAGCTCTTCGAGTCTGGAATTGTTAGGGACTTCAGCGCGCCTCTATGGCCTGTCTTTCCTGAAAGCACTAATCGACTTCCGAATCCAGCCATTATAGTAGGTATTAAAACTAACTAATCCCGTGGCGCAACAACCCTTTCCGGGTCAAGTCTCACCGCTCGGCCGCTGCGTCCCCCACCTCTGCCCACTACGGTGCCGTGATTGGGGTGCAGTACTGGAAGGTGAGACTTGGTCAGCCCCTCGGTATCTCCAACCAGGGGCCATTACTCTCAGTCAAGCACTTCCTCAATAGGTTCCTCAGGAGCCTAACGAGGCTGAGTGCACCCCGGACCAGGCCTCCCAGCGAGAGAATATTCCCACACTTAGTACTGGGAATCAAACCCGGATCTTCCACTTGGTAGACAGCAACGTTCTTGATAAAGTCCTGCGCAGTTACAATAACAATAAATATTGATCATCCTCCAATTAAGGGTCCAAGTTGATCTAGTTCATTTCGGATTAAGACTCTTAACCCTTGTTGTCCGGTGTTACTTTGAAGTAACAATAAGCTTTATCCAAACTTTTAAAATATTTAATACCGTAATTTATTACTTTGTTCCTATACCAGTAGTTATCAATACAAAATACATACCTATTTAAGTTTAATTTATATTATAAAAATATTTTTATAATTAACGTAACAATTTTTTAAAAAAACAAATAAAATCCATGCAGACACACTCAAGTGAAACCTTGTATTCATCCGCATGTGCCATCACACCGATTATTTTACGTGGACCCTTCCCATTCTCCACCACAGGCTCTTTTGACTGCGGTCAAATTCGCGACGTTCAGTTCTAAATGGCTAGCCAGTCCATTGCATTTCGCTTTAATGAGCACCACTATTTGAATCGCTTGTATCAAGGTGTCCCTCAAAGGCATATGAAAATCTGCTTATTTCTTAAAGGAAGACAGACATAAGTAGCAAATATGCGGGTAGTATAGGATTAAAGATATCCCAAGCATCCTGTCTAAGATCCAAAAATAAAATATGTTCCAGCGCATTAGTGTTATGTTAATTTGTTGAGAATAATCGTCGTTACTATTAAATTGGTCAAATGGCTAATAAGCCATTATAGGGTAAATTAATTAAAGAGTGAATTTTACGTATATGTTTATTAAAGTTCACATAAAAAAATACAGCAAAGCCTCGTTTATCCAGATCTTCGGATTATCGAGATCAGATTTGAAGATCTTTTTTTTAATTTAACGTCCACTCTAATAATAAATTTAACTACTACAATAACACCGTAACTATTAGTACGCCAGATATTCGCTTTTTAGTTTGACTCAGTGTACGGTTGCTGCATAAATTCTACAATAAATTATGATAATACGTACTGTAAAATGCTACCTGTTGAGCTTAAGAAAGATGTACGGGTGTGTCGCACGGTGCTGACGCGGTATATCTCACCAGCTATAAATAGCGCCGGAAGAAAACGTTGACCTTGATTCCTACCCGTCACTACAACTCCCTCTATCTCCTCAGTTTTCCCACTGTTTTCAAACGGCACGTGTCGTGTGTGTTTCAACCAGATTGTTTTTCTGTCTTATCAAAATGTTTGGGAGATGATTCAAACTTCATTCAAACGCACACGTGCTTAAAACAGAAGACTGAGGATCAATTCTTTGTTAAGAAATGGTATGATTTTATACGAGTAAGATTTTTATATTGTTTAATGTCTAGTAAACAATACATACTATGTATTGTACATAATTTTGGTACAAGAAACAGTTTTTATCGTCATAAACGGCAAGGATTTTGGTTTGCTTAGCACCCATATAAGCTGGATTATCCGGATTTTCGATTTTACGGGTTACGTCTGTCCCAGTTAATCCTGATAAACAAGGTTTTATTGTACCTTAATTTTTTACATTATTAATTACCATCCCTGCAATACGATTGGAAGATCAAATTATAATTATTACCTGTATTCTAGAATAAATGATTAATTATTCTCAACAAATCATAAACACATTGTTTGCGTGTATTTATAAACAGCATAACGCAAAAAGGAAAAGTCGATTGAACACCAAAGTTGCTATTTAAATTGAGCATCTTCTAAGCATGTGGCATAAAGATATTTTAAAAAAATCTCCAAACCTAAACTATCCATAAATGGGAAGGAGTCCGTTATTTATTTATTTTCTCAAAATTGGCTTTAACAATTTTATTAAAATCCCATATGTTTAAGATAGTTGCATGACAAATAAAATGTATACAGGTGGCTTACTTCATCCGGCATCGGGCTAAGTAGCTAGCCCTTCCTGCGTTAAAACAGTTGCAGAACGCACCGGGTTAAATCCAGTCACAGGGACGGCAGTGGCGTGAATGAGCTTCCTTATGCCTCTTAGCGAAGACAAGAGGTAAGAGGTAGTTCCGAGGTTGAACTATTACATGTAGTCTGTGATAATAGACTATAAACATCCAAAAAGGTTCTTATAATGTTTTGCACATGGACTTTACTTTACAGAGAATAAACTCACCGAATTACAGATTGTAAAGCACCATAACAAAATACATGCATTTGACTGATACTTGTTCGTTTCTTATTAATGTTATTATTGTATTTTATTATTATTAATTATTATTATTACTAAAATGCTATTATTTTTTTATTAATTAATTTTTATTAGAATGTTTATCATCATGCTTATCATCATTATTATTGTTGTCATATTTGTCATTACTGTTGCTATTATTATTTTATTACTAACGTAAAATTGATTATATTCATTACCTTTTTTAAAAACATTTGTTTAAAATGTTTCTAAAACAACAGCACTATCACAAAATTTCAACATGTGAACATTAATTGGTTTAAACAGCTGGGAAAGGATGCGCAGATTTCTTTTGTTTGGACAAAATAATTAAGTATAGAACAAACTATTTCGTTTCTTGTTTCCTCAGCAGAAACTATCCCGCTTGCCTCACTTTAGATGACTACATGCAAATGTAAATAAACACGTGCAATAACCCCCCCTCCCTCCCCAGGATAGGCTCAACTACTCGATAAAAAATTCTCCTTCCGTTTCCCCTCAATACCTCTCGTCCATCGGAAAAGCATTTAGAACTGTCTCTACAGGGTAGCTTGGGGAGTGGTGTTGTTGAAAATTGCTATCACATCCTGGGAAGTCCTGAATCTACATACCACTAGATTGGTATATAACCCACTTTTCGTTTTGAAAACACGGACATTTTTTTATTAATACATTTTTCATTCACAGAATCTCAAAACGTGTATTTTCGGTGAAACCTCGATACCGGATGCAATACTTACCTCTATAGCAGCAGTAGAGAAAACAGTAATAAATTATGATGGGTAGAGAAAGTTATTTAAATGCAAGTAACAATTCAAATTACTTTTTACTTTAATTTCTAAACTTTTATTTGTACCTTAGAATACATTTGACATTTTTAGTTAAATACCATTGTATTTAGTGTATTTGTCACTAGGTTTTTAATGCATTCTGACATCACATAATATGTCAACAACCTATATGATGTAGCGTTGTTCAAATGGGTTCAAATCTAAAAATCCTTAGTAACGTTCTGTATCACCATGTTTTTAAGGATACTCAGAATTTGATATGCCTAAAGCTTCTATTTTTATAACTTTGCCTGCTAAGTACTCACAACAAGTAAGAGAAGTTTGGTGCTGTGTGTGTGTGCGTCTGTATGTGTGTGTGTGTCTGTATGTCTGTGTCTCCGTCTGTGAACAGCATAACCAAAAACGAAAAGTCAGTTAAATACCAAAGGTTACGACACGAAGACTTTAAAAAATTCCCTCGCTCCAAAGTACCACTTACGTGGATTTTTTTTTCGGAAATTTTGATGTTCTCAAAAGTATTTTTAACGATTTTTATTAAAATACCACAAAAATTAAGATATTTTCATGAGAAAATGAAATGTATGTCTTCGTTCTGAATTACTTTTGCATAACTGGTAAACCACAAGAGATAGACAACATTTTACTGCACAAAAATTGTAGTTCTCGTTAAAATCACGAGGCTCTAATGACCTAGCTGTCGACGGGGCCTTAAACCCTACTCACTCACTCACTCACTCACTCACTCACTCACTCACTCACTCACTCACTCACTCACTCACTCACTCACTCACTCACTCACTCACTCACTCACTCACTCACTCACTCACTCACTCACTCACTCACTCACTCACTCACTCACTCACTCACTCACTCACTCACTCACTCACTCACTCACTCACTCACTCACTCACTCACTCACTCACTCACTCACTCACTCACTCACTCACTCACTCACTCACTCACTCACTCACTCACTCACTCACTCACTCACTCACTCACTCACTCACTCACTCATTAAAATCACTCAAGTTATGTCAAACAACAACGTATATAGAGCCAACCATTTCAAGATATTTCATGTTATTGGTTTGAATTTCAAACACTTTCCTGACATAGGAAGTCATTGCAATCTTTTTGCGGTCCAGACCGATGGTTTTTAGGTGTGCTTAGAAACGACAGCTCCATGTCAGTAGATTTATTGGCATGTAAAAGAACTCCTGTGGGACAAAATTCCGACACACCGGTCACGCTGATGTTATCCTGGCAATTGACAGCGTCGTTAAACAACAAAATAATGCATTTTATTTATCTCTTGGCTATGTAAAGAGAACGGAATTTCAAAGCCACTTCATAGCGACAAGCTCTTAAAAGATTTCATTACTGCTTAATCCCACTGAATCCCAGTATTTCCCTTGTGCGTACAAGGCTATATGCCATTAGACGCAGGTGTTTGTCAATTAACATGCAGTAGATAAGAGAATAAGAAAAGAATATACAAGAGTAGAAAAAAGTCATGCGAATAATGCAACAGATATTTTTCTCTCTTTGATGAAGAATTAGAAATGTTTATTAGCTTTAAAATATTATATAATATTAGTATTTATTGATCGATTTGATCCTTTAAATCGCCAATTTAAATATGGTGTATGAGATGCCCATTGTAATTTTTCTTTCTTCTTATTTTCCCATTACTTGATTTTTTGATGCTTCAGCTACACTTTTGTAAAAAGTATTAAATATACTTGCACCGCATTTTACTGGATGTTTGTGAGAACACTGCGTTATGCTAAACTTCTGTTCAGATTCATAAATAAATACGAGAATAAAACTTGTGTATGTAAAAAAAGTGTAGGTATTTATGTTATACAAATTGAATTAGTTATTATTCCCAACAGGTTCAAATTATTGTAAAAATACCCTTTCTACAGTATAAAATTGTCTTATATATGATTTAGGGGAAATTGATGATAGAAACAAAAGCATAGGAGGAAAATGCACCTGAATTATGCGTGTATTTTGAGCCACATTTTGAAGTGCGAAGCACGTTGTGGCTTATATCACTTTTGCACAACTATAAGCAAGGGTTAACTCACTTTTATAATCATAGTTTGCAGAAACAGCGTATAATCAAACCAAGTCGGTGCTCTGTAGAACGAGGGAATTTACCTGGAAAGGTCAGACCGTCGAATGATATTTATCTGGACTATTCCATAAGTAAAATATTAATTTAAATACTATATCGCAAATATTGAACCAAAAATGTCAAATGCTATAAAAAGTCGCCTAAAATATATTCATTTCTATTAGTGTAGTTCAATCAGCACTGTCAATTGAGGAAAACAAAACCTAAGAATTACTTGTATTTCGATCTTCTCTTGTTATAAAAGAAACCCAGTTTATAATTTTAAATAAATCTCACTTTAGTTTTAAAATTAACAAATGACCTTTCTTCTGGAAAAGTACATTAATTATTAAAAGCACAATTGTTAAACACACAGTTGTCGAATTGAAATCGAATGCTTTTGATTGTTAATCGATTGCAATGTGTAATAAACTGTGTTTCAGCGACTTATGGGATACAGTTGGCGGCACTGACGAAACAAAAGAATAACCACTTATAATTTGAGTAAAACAAAAGAATGACCAGGAGATATTTTTATATGATAGTGAAATAGTTTATGTAGTATCTTATTACTTGTCACAAAGTATGCATGCTCTAATGGTACAGGAAAACAAAAAAATTGGAATATCTCGGCCAGTAATCAGCTTTGTTTTCTGACAGCTCATTATCCGCAAACGTAGGAGAGGATGTACAAATATTTAAGAGATTATACCTGTTTTTCTTCACTGTTACTTTTTTACACAAGCCAATTTCTTGATTGTTGTAAATATTATAATTCTGTTTTGTTTCCTTTTTATACTGTTTCGTGGTTATTATGGAAAACAAAATTTCTTTCAAACCATATAGGTTAGCTATGCTTTCCTTTTACTGACGCCAGAAGTTTTATTATCCGTTTTCGTAATCTAACAAGGCAAAGAAGTTGCACAGGGAGAGGCGAGAGGTGGGAGAGGTGGGAGCCTCACATTACTTTCTCTACTCTTGTACTAGTTTTACCAACTTTTATTCCTCTTTCTTCGTGTTAATTAAGATAAATAGCTGTTGAAATTATCTTATTGCTAATTTTCTTGTAGGAGCAAGGGGAATACGAAAGCCATAGTCGGATCTTTTAAAGCTGGTCGTTGTATGAAGCCTTTCCCGTTTTCTTTGCACGGTCAAGAGATAAAGAAGTGAATAACGATCTTCCGTTTAATAAAGGTTTATTGCAAAACTCGCACAAATAACAAGGAATATCTCAGAGATGGTCCACTCCACAAAAAATACGTTTTGACATAACTTGTGTGTTTTAACTAAATCTACATATTTGTACAGCAAGTTTTCGTGCATTTCTTACAGTTTACCGGTTATGTAAATTTCATCAAGAGTAAACAGGACTGTATGGGCTATGACTAGAAAATTCGTAATATATATTTTATTTGCCATAAATGTATCGTAAACATATGGCATTTTAACCAAAATCGTTAGAGCCATTTTTGAGAAAATCAAAATTTTCATGTAAAGGGTAGTTTAGGTTGGAGGGATTTTCTTCAAAATCTTCGTGTCGCATCCTTGAAAGATATTAAATACAACTTTGGTTTTTAGCCAACGTTTTATTTTTGAGTTATGCTGTTTACAGAGAAACGCACATACAGACACACTCATACACGGACCTTTGTTCTAAACATGTTATTTTTTATATTTAGGGGTGTCAAAGAATATATTTTTGGTGAAATCTTGACATCGAATTTTTGGGTGGAATACAATACTTCCGCTACTTACTATGCGCAGTAGTGTGGATGTTACAGATAGGTTTCGTAAATAACTACAAAGCATCATAGTTAATGTTCCCAACATTCAGGAAATGTATTATTCTTAAAACGAACATTAAATGAGAAGGGCCAATTTCTACAAGGTTGTTTGTAGTGTTTAACGCCCGCTTTTACTACTACGGCACCACAGGCGTTGACACTGATGGTACATGGAATGAAGATGGAGCACCGGTGGAATGAGATGGGGGAAACCGGAGAACCCAAAGAAAACCCGCCCCAGCGCCGTTTCGTCCACCACGAATCCAACATGCGGTTGCCTGGGATCGAACCCGGGCCACTTTGGTGAGAAGCGAATGGTCTAACCACTCGGCTACGGCGCGGGCCTTAATGCGTTACTGGTTCTTAATACAGCACAGCGGTCGGTATATTCTTGCTTACAAACAAAACTCTGCAGAAGATTCATATTCCGTTTGGTTCTAAAACAGTAGGAATTTGTATCTCTGCAAACTGTATCGAGCGGAACATTTAGTCGCAAATATTCTGACAATTTTTTCTGTCTTAATTGAACACGTGACATCAATTTCTTCTAGGGAGGGACATGTAATCATTTTGGTTTTTGATCTTTAGACTCCAATTCTGCCATTACCGTGAGATATGTGCACGTGACACCAAGAATGCCGTAGAAGAAGGGTACATCCAGCACAAAGAATCCAGCAACACTAAAATGCACTGGCATCCTTTCAATCTGGCAAGAAAAATATTCGAGTTCACGTTCCACTTCAGGATGGATAATACTGCCATGCCTAACCAGCAACTTTTGAATGAGTATTCCAGTTTGATGAGCTTCTGTTGAAGTCAAGTGACAGACAACACTGAGTTCCTCAAGCAACAAAATACATCCCCCAGATGAAATCATGTCGTAGAAAATGATCTGCAGGAAATTGCGTTTATCAAAAGGCCAGTCACGTGACATCTCCATGATGAAACTTAAGTTGATAAGGGCCCCCAGGAAGAGCCAGGTACAGGCCAGTAAAATGGGAACACCGAAGTGAGAACTCACAAGACAGGACGCTTCATGAAGTAGCACATACACTCTCCGCAAATTCCTCAGCATTTGCACATCCTTAACTTCACAACCAGTCTGCATGAAAACTCCCTCCTTACTCTTTTTAGAGCACCACGATTTCAGCAGTAAGTTCATTGTTTTGAATTTCTGACGCAACAAAAATGCGGAAAACATCAGCTGAAACACCATTATCACGTTTGTGAAAGAAGCGAACCATCTGAGACCCAACTTTAAAGAGCACTGACATCCCTTCTTATCTTCACAGAAGAGAAAATAATCCCAAACGTAAAGACATGTAGTCACCACAAAACCCATCACTATATGCGCCACTAGCACCCTATTTCTGTTGTAAACATCCTTTCCTTTCCCGTATCTAAGGAATATCCTGTCAACACACGACACCTTGAACAGCATCCTTGGCAAGTGTTTACGAAACATTGTTGCACCATTTATTAGAGTGATGATGGCAGTGACGAAGGAACTGAAGACGAACAGAGCGTTGCTGATATTGAGTTTGGCAGGTTTTTTGGAAGGGCTTTCGAATACCTTCTTCTTGTAGATGATGGCAATGCCGAATACGTGGAGGGCGCAGCAGAGGACGATGAACAGCCAGTATGCTACGGTTGCCCCCTTGCCAGGTTCCTTTCCATTGCATGTGAACGAAGCCAGTCCTGTCAACTTCGAGGCCAAATACAGAGGTTTCGCTGCACAGTACACTGAACGCTGCTGGTTCGCTGGTCTTGTTTTCCTCCTAAGTGTGCTCACATGCGACATAACATTGTCGACGGAGGGTGCACTAAGATTTTTCACTGTACGTTTACAAGTAGTGTACTTCTGACCCATTTTTCTTCACACTTTGACTTCTAAATATTTGTTGGTTTCGTTATCCCAACAAAGCGTCTGCCCATTTTAGAGCCGTTGTGTAGAAATGTGCACTCTTAACAGTTTTCGATAAATTAACAGGTTGCATATCTAACTTTGTTCTGTAGCATTAGACACTGCCACTCCATAGCTAGGCACGTACGATACTGTCAGCTTTGATATCCGGAAAGTAATAACACATTATCAAAGCAAGATAAGCGTTCCTTTTTCATAGCCTGCGGTTGTTCAGCGGAAGTTTTGACTTTGGGTTGCTGCCTGTCTTCCTTACGATTGCTGTTCTGAATAATAAAATGGTACATTCTTCTCTAGTGCCTAAAATTAAATAAGGCAATCCAGCCCTATGGGAACTGGATCTGTCAACCAAATTTTTCGTTCATTTTATTGGGCTTCTTGTAAAGCGGTTTCCAATGTATTTACCGCTGTCTTCAGTTCATAGACTAATCATTTTTCAGATCAAGCTTCTTATTTACATCAACTTTGGGCCATCTCTCTCCTGCAATCATGAATGATAAAGTGTCTTTAAGGTCGTACTTGCGAATAAATCGACATTGTACGTGCCATTTCTCAGGCGGAAGGAGGATAGCAACATAACACTGATCTGCATCTCGAAAAATAATTGATATTTTAGTTCTAAACGTTGACTCCAAATATGTTTTCATATTTCAATGCTGGAGTATATTATTTCATACCACGGTTTCCTTTCCATAATTTCCCTTCATTCCATTTCCTTATCTTTCACGTCTACTTCCAGGCGTGTAGTCTGTCTGTATCTACAAATTCCTGTATCCTAAATGCTTTATAGCCTTAATTATGAGCAGTAACATTTAAGAAAACAAATAAAGGGCTTCAGAATTCTCCATTTGATGTAATACAATGCACAAATAATATAACGAAAGTTTGCGACTAATTGTCACTAGTTTTATGTCGAAAGTAATGGTAAAAATAATGTAGACGCAAATAATCCTCCACCTAGCAGTGCTGTGAAATGTGCTATGATATTGTGGTTTTAAAACAAAGGGATTCAGAGTGACAGTTCTATATGTAAAACATCCTTACAGGATGCTGAATCAAACCTAAAGAGGCTCTTAACGGTATACTGCCTTTCTTCTATTACCTTCATTACCTGTACTTGCAGGAACAATTACTATACTATTAACTGACCGAAATTTTAATGCTTCGTTCATTGATCCTACAGGAGGGAATGAGAAATTGTTAGACTGATTTCTTCCTCAATTGTTATAACGTTATTATTGGTTATTTTGGTTCTAATGGGCCACACTGTCGTTTACTTGCTCCCATACACGTGTGATCTCAATCTCATATAACTAGTTAGGGTCAAACTAATATGACTACTTACCAAAATGTAAGAGGTCATTTATTCTTACAGGAATTGCAATATATGTATACCGCTCGATGACATAGCACGTAAAACCTAAAAGTTTGGCAGTGTATTTTATAAAATATAGAAAAGGCAGAGAGGAGTGGGAAGGGAAGGGAAGGGAAGGGAATTTTTGCGAAAAAGAATACGAAAAGTTTTGTGAATGGAGAAACGAAATATACATTAGTTTGGGAGAGTGACGATTCCAGGTATTCTTACAGCCACACATAGGAGAAATTTATGTTGTGGTGGTGATGACATCATTGTTGCCTTGTTGCCATGTTAATTTCACCATTCATTTTCCGGCACAGGTGCCAGAAAGAGAGTAATTTCGAAGTATTTATGCCGTCTTAATAAGCCTTTTTAATGCTAGGATTGAATAAATATTCATTTCGCCATCCATGGAAAGAGTATTGAATTTAAGGTCATCATATAGCGTTCATTCCTTAATCCTTCCACTACCACTACTACAAATGTACCTATCTACAACGAAAATGTAATGCAGCTATTTCTTCAGAGGTTTATCTCAAAACGAATTACATAGAAAATTAATCAGTCATGTCAAACTTTTTGAATCACATGTGTTATGCATACAAATGAGTGAAGCGCCTATTAAACTAGTTATAATACGTTGTTTGAGTGTTGTACTCAGACAAATGTTGATGGAATGTCGGCGGTGTATCATTAACGGAATGAGGGTATCAATTTAAATGGGCCTTGGCTTTAGATACGAATTACAGCCAAAATAACACCTCATCTTGCAAATGAGGGTTCCTTCACGTCTATTCCTCAATTTTCCCGCAGGTATTTCAGTCTCCTGATTCCGCTCCAACACCGTTTTGTAACATTTAATACGAAAACCTAGATCTTAGTGATTTACGTTGCCTCAGAAAGAGAATAAATATAATGTCAAGGATATACGTGTAGATATTTATACTGGAAATTGAGCATAAGGTGCTGAACAATATTACATCAATATTTGCTTCATCTGCGGACTTGTAATGTCACTTATTAACAGTAGTATTGTGGCAAAATAACTCAATGTTACCTTTTATCACTTCTTTATTTACTTACGTCAAAATTGGTCTCAAACAACACAAAACAACATAAATACAATTCTGTTAACTTTCTGTACACAAAACTAACAAGACCCTTAACAACGTCACGACAGCCATAGAATAACAAATAACGAATGCTCAATGTTTCCAGTCCACTGCTGTTCTATACAAATACGACAGTATGTTTTCAAGTTATAGTTAGAAACTTCAAGTAGGGCGTGTCTCAGAACTATCTAATGAGAAATACAGGCTACGGCGCGAATCGGAGTTAGGTAGTAATGGTAGCTGGTTGCTGCTTGTTGAATTCATGCAAAAGATGCAGTTTTCGAATGGTACTATACAACGTTAACCATGCATCAGACTACCATTACTACGTAACTCGATTCGCGCCGCAGCCTGTTTTTCTCGTTAGCCACGCAACATGAGGTAGTGAGCGGAACGAATGCTGTAGTGAAACTGAGTTCGAATGCTTTCTGCAAGGCCAATAACCTCACATCTAGGCCAGTAGATCGCACATTGAAGTACGAAGCAAAACGGATACTCTATCTCACAGGCGTTGTTCATTTCTCGGCGCAGTTACGACCATACAAAAAACATGAGGTAGGAAATTGATTGGTTTGTTACTAAACTGTTAGACGAAGAGAAAAAAAAAACAACTAACACGCTGAAATGGATACATATTAAGGTACGATTTATCAAGGTGCATTTATACCCCTGTAACCCTCTCTGGTTACTTTTAGTGATATTTTGTTTGTCTAGTTGACAACAATACCAGGAAATGCTCCTAAAATATACATACAGTATAGTTATGACCATACTTAGTGTTCGTTGCAGCTGTTAAGTTGGCAGTACTTATCTGATCTTGCTGGACTCAGCTGTTGAGCTTAAAGCAAATGATCCTTTGTTGTGTAAAGTGCCTAAATAGGTTTTCCATTTATCGTTTATACAAAACAATTTCCCATTAATACAATATGATGTAATGTGTAGGGCTAGGAAGTGACTTAATGATTTTGTGTTGTTTCAAAACAGTATTTGATTTACGACTAACCTGAAAACGCACTTCTCTTAATAAGTAAAATTATATGCGCGTAAATTAAGCAAATATTGATATAATATTGTTCATGACCTTGAATTACCAGTAGTATACTCCTAACAGCCTGTATGTCACAGCTGGATTTTGTTTCAAAGAAACCGCGAAAAAAGCTATGGTCAGAGTGCTCGACCCACGGTAATCGAACCCGGAACCTTCCACATGCGAGCCTCATACATCAACGTGGAATCTTTTCACTCAGTAATGAATGATATAACAATGATAGAGAAAGCCATGTGCCTGTGTTATTTTATCTCCGTTCAGCAAAGAACCAACACTGAAAAGTTCAAAAGAGAGCAGAACAGCAAGGAAAACTTGTTCTCTGCTTCTTTGTTGTTCATTTTTTTCCTGCTTCTTTTGTTGTTCTTCCTGACGTCTTACTTTTAAAAACGTTTCCTGCTTGTCACTTTTCTACACTGTGCGCCACAAGCATGAAACTTGCACAGGAAAACACATACAGACTCAAAAATGCGTCTCCTTACAGTGAATAGGGCCTGAATTCTTATGCAAGTCATTACGTTAATTTAAACCAGTGATAGCTCTCGGTATTTGGAACACATTTTGTATCTTACGTTTTTTGTCTCTGACCATTTCCTACGGAGATATTTTAGTTTTGTCGAAAACAAGCTGGCAACACTGCAGATTGTGTGAGTGTCATTTTCACTAGGTTAGTACATAAACACCACAGGATGGTGTCTCGTGAATGCAAACAAATACCATGCTGTGTCCTTCCATATTTACTGTGCGAGTGTAGGCGAATCAGAACCGTTATCTTCCAAAACATTATCCTTTAATTCTTTAAGTGATTAATTATTTCGAAGCTCTGTATGACATCCTATAATTACTACTGAATTTGTCAGAAATAAGTTGCTCTACGCATCTTACAAGTAACAAACTGATATCTTCGTACATTCTTGCGGAATTACACTTTTCTTTTTTCGAAATCCGCTCATCAAAGAACAAAAGGCAATAAGACTTTTTTGTTTGTAATGTTTCTATGAAGCACATAATAGAAGAAATCTAATAAGTTCCCTCCCACCCGGCATATATTTTGTTTTTGGTTCTTTCCTTTATGTTTTATTAATGGAAAGTACTAAACTTTAAGAAAACTTGGCATATTTAAACTACCAATTAGCCTGAAAATATTAATGGTCCCGTGCATGTGTATTATTAGGAACACCTAACTTTAAATCTTATTCTCTCAAAAACCTTTTTTCAGCATTTTTCCAGATTCAAAATGCTCCACTCGTTGCAACATTTTACAAACTTGTTTCAAAATGTTTATGCTGCCTCTCAAAGGTGAACCAAAAAGTGAGTCATCTGGAACCCATACATACTTGCATACGTTCCTGCATACATACGTACAGACATACAGACATACATACAGATAGACATAAATACAGAGAGACGGACGGACAGATAGACATGCACCCACATATACATGACAAATAGTCAGACATACCTACTTGTTGAAAACCGCAAGTTATTTTGTACTCGCTGAGTTGTTCTCTGCCGTTAAAGTAACCTGGCGTTCCAGACAGGACTCTTATTATTGCTAAACGCCAAGGGATAAGCAAAAACGTAATATATAAAAGTGGCATAGCGCACAATTTATTTCAAAGCGTTTTGTTTTATGAATGGTTCTATTTGTTAATGCTCTGTCATTCATAGTTGGTCTATAAAAAACTTATAAATCATCGATCTAGACGGGGTTTGAACCCGCGACCTTCGGATCAGGAGGCCGTTGCCTAACTA
This sequence comes from Tenodera sinensis, assembly GCA_030765045.1. Taxonomy (NCBI): domain Eukaryota; kingdom Metazoa; phylum Arthropoda; class Insecta; order Mantodea; family Mantidae; genus Tenodera; species Tenodera sinensis. The sequence continues at coordinate 44,233,192 of CM060968.1, read as the reverse complement.
ACTGAGCCACCCAGACCGACACGTGGGGTTTAAGAGCCCGTCGACAACTAGGTCATTTGGGCACACTGACGATACATTGAGTTGTATACGTAAAAGTAGTTTTTGCTTTTACTTTAACTACAGGAAAACCTCGAAGGAACAGTATTGTGACGTCTGGCATAGCGCACAACAAAGGACGGTCCGGACTAAGCTACTTCGTACCACATACCACGCCGGCGAGCAAAGGCTCTCAAGGTCAGCCTGCCTCGCGACTGTTCGTGTATACGTGACTAACAACAATGGGCACGGCGTGTATCGAAGGCGCTCGCGGTCAAGCTTCCCCACACCACTCAAACGAGCGAACGCGTGACAACAATCAGAGCGACAGAACCAAATAGAGTTTTCTCCAGATGATTCGAGAAGTGTCTGGCGGCTGACTTGTTTGAAGAAGTAGACGAAAGGTTCGTGTAAGGTCATTCCCGCTGTATAAGGAGGCGAGGCAAAGACAGAGTGAGTCATAGTTACAGGCATGAGTCAGTCAGTGTGTCAGTGAGTACGAGACAGCTGTGTGTGTGCGTGTGTGTGTGTGTGCGCGCGCGTTACGGTTATCGTGAAAGGTACTTGCGTCGAAGTGATTTAGTGAGCGTCGAACGATTGTGTCGTCGGAGTTAGTGTATGAGAGACAGAGAAAGTGAAGAAAGACACTAAAAGGACTGAGTCACGGTTACGAGAAGTAAACCGTTGTGGACTGTAAAATCACGAAAGACTAGACTGTGTTAACATCAGTAGAAGAGAGCTGTGTATTTGCGCAGAAAATGTATGTGTATTTGGAAGAAAAATAAATTAATAGAAAAACTAATTTGAATGAATTTGTCGTCTTTGTCACAGTAGGACATACTTCATTTCGTATGTGTAAACACTTACCTAATGCTAAGAAGTTTATATTTGGATAAGAAGTTTCTATTTAACAGTTTCTATTAATCGGACGCTTCCGTTTCTATTCGGTCACTCTCGTCACGGCCTTCATAATTCAATTTATAATTTAACGTGACGCTATACAAGACGGCTAGTTCCAGCAACTGGAAAATCTCGTATTATCAGCATAGCCTGCGTATGTTAAGCATATAAAATGCCTGTGGAATACGAGAATAAACACAGTTCGTAAATTGGCTGAATTCAGCATTGAACCACTCCAAATTCAATTTATCGAATCGATATAATTGTTTGAAGTTCTCAAAACCTCTAGGCTGTTTTCTTTGTTTAAACGTCTTTATGCAATGCTAGCATTAAAAGGGTCTATTATGACGGCATAATCGTGTGAAATTGTCCTATTTCTGGCATCAGTGCCAGAAAATGAAATATGTAATTACCAGGGCAACAAGATAGGAATGACGTCATCGCCACTGTAACATAATTTTCTCCAATGTATCTATAAGAAAACCTGCATAATCACCAGCTCTGAAAAGTATGCCAGTAATGTGGTTTCATTCGTCAAAGTAAAGCATTTTTCGGTTCTCAATCTACAAAACTTTTCATGGTGCTTCTGGTAGACATCTTTTGATTTTTTTCTGAAATTAATAAACTCTCAGTGCTCTTGACTTTGCTCAAAATGTCAAGCGGAATAAATACAATCTATGTTTTCAATAGTTTTATCATTATCTTCCATTTTCCTCTACAAATGTTGAAACAAATGAAACATCTGCTTAGCAACCATATTACGTCACACATCTGTGATCTGTGATGCATTATAATTTTTCATTTAGCAAATTTATTAATTATTTTTATGTATTTTAATACTAGAATTGTATAAAACGTTATATGTAACACGTTCATTGTGATGCCCGTAAAAATTAGCATATACTCGTGTTACAATCAGATTATACACTAATTACATAAATAACTATTCTAGGTTGAACCAGAAGAAATGCAGCCATTTTACTTTATTTTGGACGTTTGTTAAACAAGCGAAGTCTGGACACCATGATTTTTCTTATTATTGCCCACAGAAAACAAAACCCATGTAGGAATTGTTTCCCCCTACGTTTTATGCATAACAATCATGGTTTATTCTAAGGGTAGAAGTATAACGGCTTACTATGGTAAATCCGGCCTAAGAAAGCCACCTAACATCAACACCGCTAATGTATTAGTCCGCCGTAGAGAAACCCGTGTGACGTCGTGCGCTGTCGGTGTCGTTTGTGTTATGCAAGATCGACTATAATAAATGCAGAAATAGCTTCCATTTAAAAGAGTAGCTTTAATTTTCGTGTCTATAAACATTCATAAAGTTAAACACCTGCGTGTCTACTTACTCATCAAACTGGTGGTTCGTTTTCAAAAAAGAACATATAATTTAAAGCGAATTACATACTTCTCAAAATCGTCTATTTTTCCTAAGATTATTTTAGGGTTCTTCTTTGTAAACAGGATTTTAACACAGCCAGTTTGTTTAAAGTCCTTGAGAACATGCACAATGCTGGTTTCTGCTTAACTTTACCCAATCATTCACAAGATGGTGCTCCGTTAGCTTGTGAAATACATTCAACATGATTAGTTTTCACCACTTTTTAGAAATTTTCCGTTAGCATGTATTTTGTAGCTCTCAGCACTCCTTTTTACGCGGTCATGTTATGGCAACTCACAAGTTAGCCACCATATTTCTTCTAGGCTGTGGTATACTATACTCTATTCACGTGTTTACAATTTAAACAACTCCACTCTTAGTAGAGCTTTCCCTGTTCTCAAACAAAACGTGTAAGTGCAGTATACTACAAGGGAAACGTTAATTATATTTGTGAACAGATTTTAAACAGTAATACCATTAAAAAGTCGAGGGTCTATTTCTTATTCTTTCTCAGAATGCTTCGGTCAGGAACCAATCACAGCGTCCACTGCGGTCACGTCCTTACAGTCACTACGAGTGTTTGTGTATTTCAAGTGACTTGCTTATTTCGGCAGCACTATAGATGGATAGGGTTCGGAAGTTCATGCCCTAAAAAACACTGAAATATCCATGCAAATATGCTCTTAAAAACTTGTAAATATGCCAAGAAATATGCACAATTTAATTAAAACAATTAATGTCCCTTTGCAGTAGACAAGACGAGTTAGTATAAATAATAAATAAAGTTACCTTATTCTTTAGAACTTGAAGCAGAAGTAGTCCCGCTGCTACTATTAACTGCTAAATTGCAGTTCACAACCAACACTTTGCACAAATTTTCAACTGTAAAGCATCGTCTGTTGTCTCGCAAAACACTTTTGTAACGTGAAAAACTCCACGTCACAAGAACTGCTTCACACAGAGAGAGAGAGAGAGAGAGAGAGAGAGAGTCAAGTCTCTTGGTGAGACATGGTTTTCTTTTGAGGATGTCTCGAATACCGCACATCTGTTTATAACCAGAATTTTTTGAAATTACATAATTCACTTTCTCTTTCACTTTTTGTCATATGCTACCAGGAACCGAACTTAGATCACGTATTGTTTTTTTTTTTTTTTTTCAAAGACAGTGATTCATGCAAAGGAGACCCTGCAGCTTCCAATGCCGTTATGGCTGTTGGTAAGAAAGAAAAATGGGCAGATATGAAACTAAGATCCTCTTTTAACCCAGTGCCTGACAGGATATTTTGCACAGTTTCTAGTGATGAAGCATCTTTCAAGTACAATGAATTAATAACCTCTTCGACTATTTCTATGTGCTCAGCATAATATAAAACTGCATCGACCCATGTTCCCCATCGATTAACACTGGTGCAGGAAGAAGTCAGATATTAGGTGCTGTTGATCTAAACAACTTAACTCTTTTAGGAGATTTAACAAAAATTATCTTCGCACACAAATCTATCTACCAATGGGAAAGAACCATTGTCTCAGAAATGCTACCAATATGAAAAATATTATACAGATGAAAAAATAAAAAAAGCATAAAAATCATTAAAATATGAAATATAGGGGCAATAATATTGAAATCTTCTTGAATTGTATCATCATGTGCAGTACTGCCATATGAAAAATATTATCCAGATAGAAAAAAGTAATAAAAAGCCATAAAAATCATTAAAATATGCAATATAGGGGCTATAGTATTGAAATAATATGCATTTGTAAAAAATCAAGAAAATATGCAGTTATATGCACCATAAAATCATGTCCAAGTAACTGAAAATTCCGTAATTCGTGCACATAATGTAAAAGCATACATTTTTAACCCCTATTAAAAAACATGCAAATGCAGGAACTTCCTAGCCCTATAGATGGATATTTGCTAAGGGGGGACATATGCCAAGCTTTTTACGAGTACTGACCGTAGTGTTTCCTTTCATAACTGTAGGGAAATGCTTAACTACGATTTTATGTTGCGTTTTCCATTGAGCTTTTATGAAAGAAAATTTTGTTTTTATGGGCATCTCTGACCTTCACAGATAGCGTGCCAAATATGCATTGTCATCATCAGCAATGGGGTTTTATCAGACTGCAGGAGTCCATTACCTCCGGAAGAGCAAATAATGACTAGTACAGTTGCAAAAGAATCTAATGGAACCGCAGTAGTTACTCCCCCCTCCGCTCCTCCCGCCGACCTGCCACCGTGACCACCATCAATCAGTCACAATTTAACCCTCGCAGTGTTCGCTCCGACGCTCCGGTCCTAGACCTAGCGAATGTTGATCTAACCGCACATTTCTTACAGTGGTAACGTGTAATTACATCCCATTACATCTGTGAAGAAGAATTGACTGGTTGGCAGCAGAACTCTAACCCGTTACAAGGTATGATGCACATCTCCAGTTCGCATGCGCATTACGTAACACTGACGTTCAGATTGTGTTCCACAGGTGTCGAGTTTCATCTGTCATATGGGGCACGGGCATTTGTTCTTGAAAATATGCTTGCTACTCCTTGAGAAAAGTAACACTTGCTCTGTCCAGGGGTGCAGGCTTAACTAAGCTACTTTTAAGTACAAATTATACTGTTTTTAGTTTTCAACAACTGGTTCAGACTGTTTGCTAATATAACGTAATGCCTAATATCATTATAATGGTACATAAATATACGGCAATTAAGATATTATCTTATTGTGGCATTATTCACCAGTCAGAATCAAACTTAATTATGGTTTTAATGCATGATACTAAAAAAAACTAATAATAACTGATTGCTTCTTTGTACTTTCCTACGTATAAGGAGGGGAAATAGGTATTGTATTCGACCCAACATTTCGATCAGGAGATTTCACCGTAAATACGTGGTTTGAAGGCTACTGTATCCAAAAAAGGCATTTTAGAGAAAAGTGTTTGTGCCTTTCCGTGTGTGTGTGTGGGTGTGGGGGTGGGTGTGGGGGTGGGGGTGTGGGTGTGGGTGTGTGTGTGTGTGTGTGTGTTGTTGTAGTGTTTAACGCCCGCTTTTACTACTACGGCACCGCAGGCGGTGACACTGATGATACATGAAGATGGAGCACCGGTGGAATGAGATGGCGGGGGAAACCGGAGTACCCGGAGGAAACCCGCCCTGACGCCGCTTCGTCCACCACGAATACCACATGCGGGTCCCTGGGATCGAACCCGGGTCGCCTAGGTGGTAGGCGAGCGCGCTAACCGCTCGGCCACGGCGCCGCCGTGTGTGTGTGTGTGTGTGTGTGTGTGCGTGCGTGCGTGCGTGCGTGTGTGAGAGAGAGAGAGAAGTATAACTCAGAAAAAGCAATTCTTATAAATGCCAAATTTGGTGTTTAATTTCGCACCTTCCAAACAATGAACACGTTTTGTTTGCAACAAAATTTCCCAACCCCAAAACACCCTCTGCACGAAAAACTTTTCAAATATTGTTTTCTCAAAGGTGACTAACGTTTTCTCTTAAATTACCACATGTTAACACATTTTCATGAGAAATTAAATTTATATCTTGAGAATCTGGAAATAGTCAAGGTAGTTATCTTCATTCCGACCTATTTCCAGATATTCATTTTTGTTATTGTTTTAAATTTTCTAATAGATTTTCAACTGCTTAGCGTGTTTTTCTGCCTGGTTGTCATACATAGCATAAACATAAGTTCAGTGACTGGCAACATTTGACTATCGCTTCGGTATTCTATGTTCCTTTTGTATGTCGTTAGCAAGTGTTCACCTCAATTAACAAAATGAGATAGGAGAATGACATTGGTAAATGTTTACAAAATCGTCTGCTCTCGAGAAAACGAATGAAACATAGTACAATGGATGCAGTTTTTATTGCTGATTACGATTTTGAAAGTTTTATTTGGCGCTCAAGCTTCGTTATTTATTTATGAGCAAATTTCGCACATGCGGCGGATATTTATCAAATAAATGTTTATAAACGAGTATCATATATGCTAGAATGATAAATTAATGTATTTACTTGAAATTGTTATTGCTGATTACGATTTTGAAGGTTTTATTTGGCCCTCAAACTTCGTTTTCGTTTTGCCTGTGTTGGGTTAGGTTTAGTGTGTGTGTGTGTGTGTGTGTGTGTGTGTGTGTGTGTGTGTGTGCGCGTGTGTGCGCGTGCGTGCGTGCGTGCGTGCGTGCGTGTGTGTGGTAACAGGGTCCTGTATTATAGACATATTTACGACTTGGGCAGTGTTTATGCGACAATTTCAACGTATGTTTAAGATATTCTCATGATAAATAAAATGTATATCTTTAATTTTTCTGGGTATTGCCTCTGAAGTCCTCTTCATTCTGAATGACTTTTGCATAACTGGTAAACTTACAGATAGAAAAAATCTTACTGCACAAGAAATGTAGATCTCGTCAAAACACACATTTTGTCAAATACTTTTTTGTGGAGTTAAACATTTCCGGTATATTCCTTATTGGTTTGAATTTTACAATACTTATACTTTTCTCAAATGGGAAGTTATTATTCATTCTTTCTAATTTGTCTAGCACGATTGACATGAGGTAGATATAAGAATAGGCGTTTGTAAAAAACTTTTTGTACAAGGATGAATAGAGAAAGTCATATGAAAGTCATCTGAGACACACGAAAGGTTAGTGTGACTAGATGAACGGAATGACCGCCTGCGCTGGTTTCAAAAGTTATTTCGAGGCCAGTTTCCGACGCCTAGGTAGTGTGCGTATATGAATCAGATGAAAAGGTTCTGTGATATCGAAATTTATTCCGAGGTTACTTTACGATGCCTAGGTTAGTGTGCGCGCATGAACGTGATGACAGGGTCGTGTATGTGAGCTTATAAATGTATTAGAAACAAAAAAAAATGTGTTATTAGGCTTTAAAATAGTTCTGATAATGATCGCTACAAAAATTACGTGAAAAGGAGATATGTTTGAACTTCTGTATTTTTGCTAAAAAAGAAGTAGAAGTAGCTTATCGAAAGTCTTGCATGCATCTTTTTTACTTTCTCTACTGGTAAGTAGGGGAAGTATTGTATTCCACCCAAAAATTCGATGTCGAGATTTCACCAGAAATACATGTTTTGAGGCCCCCTGAATCCAAAAAAAAAGCATTTTTACTTTCTCTACTGGTAAGTAGGGGAAGTATTGTATTCCACCCAAAAATTCGATGTCAAGATTTCACCAGAAATACATGTTTTGAGGCCCCCTGAATCCAAAAAAAAGAATTTTTAGAAAAAGGTTCGTGTGTGTGTCGGTGTGTCTGTGTGTGTGTCAATCTGTCAGTCTGTCAGTCTGTGGACAGCATAACTCAAAAACGAAAAGTCGGTTAAAAACCAAAATTGGTATTTAAGCTTAATGTCTTTCAAGGATACGACACGAAGATTTTGAAGAAAATAGCCCCACCCTAAACTACCCTTTTTGATTAAAATGTCACATGTTTGAGATATTTTGATAGCAAATGAAATGTATATCTTGAATTTTCTGGCTATAGCCCCTGTAGTCGTATTTACTCTGGACGACTTTTGCATAACTGGTAAACCGTTAGAGATAGACCAAATTATACTATACAAAAAATGTAGATCTTGCTAAAATACACAATTTATGTCTCAATAAATTTTCTTGTAGGGTGAACCATTTCGGAGATATACCTTGTTATGTGCGTGAGTTTCGGAAAACTTGGAACTTTCATGAAATGGGTCATCGTTGTTCATTTTTTTATATGTTACGTGTACAAAGAGAACGGAATCTCAAAGCTTTAAAAGATTTGACTGTCGCACAAAGCCTACTGTATTCCAATATTCCCCTTGCACCTACAAGGAAATAAGCAATAAGATAATTTGTACAAATGCTTATCTCAACTAACAAGAAAGAAGATAGGAATAAGAGTTTGTAAGAATGGTTAGTTCAAGAGTAGAGAAAGTCATGTGAGTGCAACACATCAGATTTTTCACACTAGTATCTCAAAAGTGGCAAGTTTGAATAAAACTGTCGATCATTTTTACTTTACAATACTTCCTTTAAATCAATTAACTATATCCTTTTAGTGGCGTAAAATGCAGATTGTACTTACGCGCAGCGGTAACTGTGTTCAGTCATTGTGAATGCACGTGGCCGCGGAGTGATACAAACCGGTGCTTTGTTTACGTCTCCTTCAATCTCTTGAAGTATCTACAGAGTATATAGAAGGAAGCTTCTCTCCTTGTATCCTCGTAAAATCTGTACGTGTGACGAACATCAAGTTTGTATTCTGGAGGCAGTTCTCGGGTGATGCCACGGTGGCTGCTGCAATATATTCGTTTTTGTGTTATTTGGTTCAAGATTGGAGCGTTATTTATTTCCACCAGCTACGATTTGGGATAGTGAATTTATTCTGAGAGAGGTGGCACCGTGGTAGCAAATGCAACTCGAATTCGAGAGGTCTCGGCTTCAAACTCCCGAGGCTGACCCAAGGTTTTTTCGAGGTTTTCCTCTGTGGCTAGAGGAATGCTAGGACGAACAATTTGATCCACCAAATTTTCTACCATCCCTTACATCAGTGCATTTAATTTTCTTCTTCCTCGCCGCCATACCAGACATTGAGCTGGTCACCCGTCATCGCAAGGTCAAGCTTTCTCACGTGATCGAACACAACAATCGAGGCAGCTACACAAAATGTGTTTTTCCCGGTGACTTAGAGAAGGATCTAGCTATGTCACTGCTGGTATGATTGAAGAAATTCGCGAAAGGTCCGTGTGACGTCATCCCCACTATATAAGGAGGCCAGGAAGCAAGAGAGTTAGAGTTACAGTGACAGACACAAGTCATTCAGTGTAACAGTGAGTGTGACACAGCTACGCGTGTATCACGAAAGACTGTAAACAGTGTTAACGACAAGAATAAAACTTGTATTAAAGGTAAAATTTTAGAAGATAATAAAGTGATAGGAAAGCAACCAGAATAATTTTGTTATTTTGTCGCAATATGTTATGATCTAAAGTTTACTTTCTCCTTGACACGTTGACTCAAGACAAAGTCCTAAGGGGTGCAAATTCTACGAAGAGCACGGTCATCTATTAAAGAAGAGTGTTCCGAGCTACGAAAGCTATCATAGGTTATTCACGGCTTTGATGTTGGCATCCCTAGTTAAGCGAATCGATGCGCTGAACGTTCAGTTTTCAGCTTCGCATGCATACTGTTACGGTTACTTCGTTAGCGAGTAACATCAAAGATGAGATCTCCCCAACATGCGTGAGCTGAATTGAACCTGCGTTATTTACTCATAACCCCGCCTTCCAGTGGGCACTGCGCATATTTCCCGGCAAGTGTTCAATTCACGAACAAAAGACAGTGGAGTGGGACAGTGCCATCTTAATGCCATGTCGCTAAATCCATTACGGTAACTGGTGCTTGTTTTCAGTTCAGCCTTGAGAAGATGTTGGGGTGCAATACAGTACAGTCATTACAAAACATGTCAAAGAGGCTTCGGCCTCGGTTGCATGTTGTTGGCATTCAAGTTATGTTTACAGGAAGGTTTTCTACAGCCCCTACCAAACGGAGTAGTTTCGGTAGGGCGGTATAGTCGCGTCGCTTTACAAACAGGTTACTGTAGCGGTATCTCACCCTCCCCTCCCCTTCCCTTCCACCTCTACTGCCAACAAACATGAAGCAGACCTGGTACAGTAAAGTAGCTCTGAACTTAACGTTGTTTACAACCGAAACGAGGCTTAATTATGAGTCACATATGTTTGTTACTGACTCCTAGTATATCCTAGAATTAGGGTGACATCACATTTAAGGTGTTACAAGCGATAAGCGGGACCCCTAGCACTCGTGGTATAGTGGACACAGTTTATCGGCAGTCCCCAAGAATTCAACATGGCCGACATTACACTAAACAGCTGACGGAAGTATTTCAAAAAGCAGTCCTGCCAACGTACGTAATAAGGGCATTTCTAACCTCAAATATCACAGGGTTAAAGTAAAATGCTTTCAAACGATAACAATGCTTGAACATCGTTACCACACAACACATGAACGTACTCACCTTCGGCAAGTCTTGTTCTGCAATAACATTTTTGCATAAAATCACTTCCGAGCGCTAAATATCGTACTATATACGAGATGCACTATTGTGTAGCGAACACAAAAATAACAACAGTAACTATAGTTGCATATACTGTAAAATCTATCGGTTGGCCTTTCTGCAAAGCGTTCATAAACAAGGGCTTCTGTGGCAACATAACAGATGCAATAACACCAGCTATGGCCGTAGCTTTAACATGGTTATATGTTACGAACAGTTGGCGGCACTAATGCAACCTAACGGATGGAATATCACCAAATATAACCAGGCTGCACCATAATGGGGGGAAAATGCCAAGGTTGTTTTTTGGGGTATCTCAATAAGCTCGCCTACACTCGTGGTACTTCTGACGTTTCGAGAAGTAGACAAGGCCGAACACCCGAGCCCCTCCCGTAGGGGAGTTGGCATGTGTTCCCGATACTCATGGGAGATTGAGTACGTCCTGCCTTAAGCCCAGGACAAGGTTGTGAGATGTTCAATGTTCTCGGGTACTGCCTGCAGAGCTAGTAGTTGGTAAGCTAGACATTCGGCACCACCACCTAGGTTTTTAGGTAGTCTTCCTGAATGGGTTGACGCGCGTAGGTGACGTTATCATCATCATCATCATCATCATCATTATTATTATTATTATTATTATTATTATTATTATTATTATTATTATTATTATCATTATCATTATCATTATCATTATCATTATCATTATCATTATCATTATCATTATCATTATCATTATCATTATCATTATCATTATCATTATCATTATCATTATCATTATCATTATCATTATCATTATCATTATCATTATCATTATCATTATCATTATCATTATCATTATCATTATCATTATCATTATCATTATCATTATCATTATCATTATCATTATCATTATCATTATCATTATCATTATCATTATCATTATCATTATCATTATCATTATCATTATCATTATCATTATCATTATCATTATCATTATCATTATCATTATCATTATCATTATCATTATCATCATCATCATTATCATTATTATTGTCATTATTACTATCATCATTATCATTATCATTAGTAGTATTATTATTACCATTATTAGTGTTATTTTAAGTAAACGCTACCAAAATGTTTAATAATTTTATTTAAAATAAAGATTGATTTAACTTATCAGTAAAAATTTACATTAAAATTAATTTATGCAATCCTAGCATTAAAACGGCTTATTATGGTGGTATAATCGTGCGAAATTACCCTCTTTCTGGCACCAGTGCCAGAAAATGAATGATGTCATTACCTGGCAACAAGACAGCAATGACGTCATTACCGCCACAGCAGTACCTGTAAGAAAATCTGAAATTGTCACCCTCGCAATTGCAGCAACATACGACCACAAGAATCAGCTGACTTCATTTTCAATATACACACAGAGCTTTGAAGGCATAAAAATCTTCGACTGGAAAAAGAAAAGAGCACCTATAATTGAACTTAAATTATTCATTATATTAAGAAGTAGCAAGCATTTGTATAATTAGTAGCTCTGAAAAGTATGTCAGTAATGTGGTGTCATTAGTCAAACTAGCGTATTTTTAGTTTCTCCACCCACGAAACTTTTCATATTCTTCTTCGTAAATATCTTTTGATTTTTCTGAAACGGATAAACTCAGCACTCTTGGTTTCGTTCAAAATGTTAAGCGTAATGCAATCCATATTTTCATTCGTTTTATCATTACCATCCATTTTCCTGTAAAGTGTTGAAACAAATTAAACATCTGCTTAGCAACCATACGTCATACAGCTGTGATCTCTAATACATTATAATTTTTCACTTAGCAAATTTATTAATTATTTTTATCTGTTTTAATGTTAAAATTACATAAAGCGTTGTATGCAATAGGTGTATAATCTTTTCATTGTGATACTCTTGTCTCAATCCGTCAGATTATACCTTACCAATTAAGCAAATTACCAAAATGACATGTAAGCAACTACAAGATCAAGACCTATGTAAACATGTTAGTTTCAGTACATGAAAATCTGAGTTCCATGACCATGTCCAACATCAAAGAACGCTTCCTCTATGCGATAAATATAATTTAAAGAAGATAGGCAATGTGGTATAGAGTAATTATGCGGCAGCCTGACAGCAAGGATCTATATAACCTGGTTACACATGCATGGTTTTTTAGCCACTTCAAAGAGAATTAACGCTGTTGGAGCAGCATGTGATGCACAGAGGTTAATTACCACTTCTAGAGAGAGTGTGCCCAAAGTTTTGCTCTGCTATACTAAATCACAGGAACAAAACGAACTTTAGTTCTTTTAGCTTCCTTAGAAGCCTTCCTAAAACGGAACGCGATCGTTGCAGTAATATTTTTTCCGTTTTCATGGGTTTCCATCTTAAAAAGGGTTGTACTTAATAAGGTACAAAAAATATAACAGTATAGAATTAAACTGAAGGAATAATTTAAAATAAATTTCTGTAAATAAAGAATAGGTTCAATTAGATAAGAGATTGCGGTTCGTCGCAGACATTGAGTGTTTTAGCCCTATATTGTTTTACCTGTTTTAGCGTTTTACATATTAACAATTTTAAATTTCACTTATGACCTTTTATACTTTTTAAGCTTCATCATTTTATTCTTTTAACCTGGTCACATTTTAACTTTTTAACATTTTCACTTTCACTTTGAACTTTTAAGATTGTGAGCCTTCGCGGTTTTCATGTTCGGACTTGGGGCCCAAATTACATAGTTGTCGACGGGCCTTTAAACGTCACTCACTCACTCACTCACTCACTCACTCACTCACTCACTCACTCACTCACTCACTCACTCACTCACTCACTCACTCACTCACTCACTCACTCACTCACTCACTCACTCACTCACTCACTCTCTCTTTCTCTCACTCTCCCCTCAGGTCAGACCCCCCTTCTTATCCTCTCATCTCATTCCTCTCTCCTGGGGACGCCCCGTCAGGGGCATATGTACACAATAGTGCTAACTGCCCCCTCTGAACCTTGTCTATCTTGTCTAAGTACAGTCTGATTTTTGCCAATAAAACAGCTATACACTCCCCTTAAATAGAAAAAGAACAAGAAAAAGGGGAGAAAAGGAGAGACATTATCTAAATACGATGAACTGCATTACTATTAATGTGATAATAAATGATTAACCTTTGCTTCCAGTAAAGGCCATGTTTATTATAGAAAGAGTTGCTCCTATTTGGTTTTGTTGCAGGCGGTTCTTGTTTAAGCGGGAAAGTTTCACTTGTCAAAGTGGGGAAGCAATTTTGGGTTTTTGGAACGTCGATGCAAGAAGGAATGTAATAAAGCTTCCTTAGCTGCCTTCCTCTCAGTATTAGAAATCAATCTGCATAGCTGCGTAATCTTCTGGGGTTCACTTTGGTTGACTGTAAAGACATTTACCAGCAGCGGAACTTTCAAGCTATGCGATGTGTAACGAAACAGCTAGCAAATGTGGAACATGCGAGAAACGAAAGGACTACACAAAAAATATACAGCGAGAAAGAGAAGTTTTAAGGCACTCGGGAACTGGGTTTGAATTTTCTATATCTTTATAGCAATGAAAATAATTTGCACGCTTAAGGGTGTTTATCTTACAAACTGCCACACAAAGTTCCAGCACAATCTGTTTTATAGTTTTGAGAGAATTAATTATTCATCTATTCACAATGCGAAAATGTCTTAGTATTCAAAACGTTCCATGCCCACCAAAAACTAAAATATCACAAGTTTTCATATTTTATAACCTCTAACTGCCCAATAAATACTACCAACCTCTGGCAGGAAGAAAAAAGTGTTGCTTTTTAAGTAATTAATTTCTTTGCTTAATGGATATTGAAAACATTTTTAAGCCTTTTTGTATATTTAATTTTTTTAAAGCTAAACAAATTTTCAGATTTTGAAACCAAAGATTCAAGATCAAGTCATAAAAACGAAGCACGTGCTAGAAAAATCCTAGGAGCATCTAGCACAAAATTTGATGTGCATGGAGCAATAGTGCATTAAAAACGTGAACTCCAAACCAATTTTTACAGTCTACTGCGTATACTAAGGAAGTATTGTATTCCACCCAAAAATTCGATTTCGAGATTTCACCGAAAATATGTTTTGAGGCCCCCTGAACCCCCAAAAAACATTTTTAGAAAAAGGTCTGTATGTGTGTTTGTGAGTGAGAGTGAGTGTGTGTGTGTGTGTGTGTGCGCGCGAGTGTGTGTGTGTGTGTGTGTGTGTGTGTGTGTGTGTGTGTGTGTGTGTGTGTGTGTGTGTGTGTGTGTGTGTGTGTGTGTGTCAGTCTGAGCAGCATAACTCAAAAACGTCGGCTAAAACCAAAGTTAGTATTTAAGTTTAATATCTTTTAAGAATGCGATACGAATATTTAAAAGAAAATTGTTGTACCCTAAACTACCCTTTGCATGAAAAGTTTTCCATAATTTTGATTTTCTTGAAAATGGCTCAAAGAGACATATATTTAAGATATTTTATGACAAATGAAGTGTATATTTTGAATTTTCTGTCTATAGTCACACACACACAGACGCGCGCGCACTCATGGGCCTTTTTCTAAAAATGTTTTTTTTTTATTCAGGGGACTCAAAACATATATTTCCGGTGAAATCTCGACATCGAATTTTTGGATGAAATACGCAATATTTTCTCTACTTACTAGTAGAGAAAGTAAAACAAAAAAAACAAAACAAAAAAAAAAAAAAAAAAAACGGATTACCCCGTTCAACCTAGCACGAAAAGTCCGTTTGAGAACAAGCATTCATTCGAAAACATTTTTAATGCAGAGCAGTAAAATAAGGGGACAGAGAATGAGAATGTAATATCAGGGATCTTTTTGCACAAAAATGAAGAAAATTACTCCTTCGAGACATTAGTTCTCATTCACACCGAATGTTCAATGAGAAATCATAAAATAGAGACAAAGATTTATAATAGGAAACTAAAATACACAATTGGTATCAAATAGCCACAAAATCTCCATATAGGACATGACATGAGGGGTAACGCCATGAAAATATTTGCTTTGCATCCTTACAATGCTCGACTGATGAATGCGTTTGTGCTAATCACAAGACAACTTGGGAAGGTTCACGAAGGTTCCAAATTAGTATTTCCTTTCAAATCGTTATATCAAATATTTGTAACGAAATCACTATTGATTCCTGAGTTTACATTAATAGTGTGTAGCTAATTGCAGTTTACAAGCATCCCTTTGCTTCGAAAACCGCTGTGAGATTAATTGAGAGCGGGATAAAAATAAAAGAAAGAGGAAAAAAAGACAAAATAAGGCGTGATTGGTGGAGAACCAAAAGAGTTTTGGCAATGTAGAAACTGCTAGAGGTTTAATTTCGAAACAAGAGACAGAAAGGACTCCATATTGCAAAAAGAAATATTTGCGCAGCATGTATGGAAATGTATTTTTCTGCTTTCGGTTGTTTATCTTGCCTCGTCGCATATGGATCTGTGGAGTGTACATAGAAAATATTGACCCGTTCCTACTCCGCGTATTCGGAATGTGCACGATAAAGGTTGCACAGTCTTCTTGCTCTCTCTTTCTATATATGTATCTATCCAGCCTTAGATCCACACCTTGTATCGATCACCTGATGTTCGAAATAACACAAACGCCACGTGGACTCGCCTCGTATTTATGTTGCAACGGAATATTTACTCGGGAGTTTTAGGAATAGCGCTACATTCAAGTAGTTTTTACCAGGGTTATCATACATCTTGAAAACTGACAGATAATCGCCAGTTTTCAAGGTACTATATTTTATGGTGTGCTTTGGTTCCAGCGTATCGTGGGTTAGATGTTGAGTTTGTGTTTACATCAAGTGTGGATCTAAGGGTGGAGCGATATATCTCAGTCTCTCTCTTCCCCAATCTCCCCATCCATCTGACCCTCTCTCTCTTACCTTACTCTTACTCTATGGGATAAGGGACACTGTAGGAGAATGAAAAATGTTGTCTACTGTAGCGATGTCCAACCGTGTCTCTTTGGAGACGCTTACGTAATTAGCGGCTATTTCCCACCTCCATCCTTCAGTTGGGAGGTATCCAATAAGGGACACAGTCGATTCCATGTCAATTTCTAAGTCATAACTTGAATTTTACGGAATTTCAAAGACATCGTATAGCAACCAGCTCTTAAAATATTTCACTATCGCTTAAAGCCTACTGTACATACTCCATATTCCTGTAGCACCTACAAGAAAATTAGCAATAAGGTATTTTCTGAAAATGCTTGTGTCGATTAAAATTTAGTAGTTAGGGAAATAAGCATTTGCAAGAATAGCGCGTATAAGAATGAGTATAGCTCTACATATATTTGCGAACAGAGTTTCTCCAAATTGGACTATATTAAAAGTCAATAAGTCAACATGTTACGCGATGATCACTTGATGTATCTTCTAAGACTATGCACTTCGACTTTGTCGCCAAATATTGATAAGCATATATAAGAAAGTAAGAATGGTAACCAATGGATGCAAGGGATAAGGAAAGACAAATTAAATGGAATTAAAAGAAGAAATAATGCAGCATAAAGCAAAGTTAAGCAAGTTAATAAGTTAATGTACGAATATTTCACAAACTACCAAAAATTTGGTTTCCCTTTCCAGGTACCAACAGTTGGCTGCCATCATATTAACTGTCCAACAATGAATAATGGAAATTAATTCTTGTTCCCCACAATAGCCGTGTGTAGGACAAAGTTGAAAAGGGTATGAGACTGAAAAATGCAATACCGATGTAGAGAGTTGAACCACCGATCTTCCGGTTGTCATAGCGGGATTTGAACCACGAGTGTTCCGTCTCCGGAGCAAACAGACGAGCAACCTCACCGAGACCGGAAGATCCGTGGTTCAAATCCCGGGTATGGCATGAATATTTTAGTCTCATTCTACCCTTTCCAAACAATAAATAATTTTCCTATCATGGGAAATTTCCTCCAATGTTTATGGATTAGAAAAGGGGGTTTTTAATAGGATTTTCTCTGGTTATTTGATAAATCAGCTGTTTTATGATATTAATGAATTTTAAATAGTGGTATGGTTTTTAAATAGTCCTATAATTTTAAGCAGTAAGCTAGTAGGAACTCTATAACATAAATGATACTGGCTAGGGAAGGTCATGTGAATGTAACACGTCCTTATCGATGTCTGTCTGGATTTATTTGCTTATTTACTTACTTACTCACTTACTCAATTACTTATTTATGGACAAATTTTGTGTGCTATCCATTTTACTATACAGTGTATTACATTCACATGGTTTTCTCTACTCGGTTTTCTTTTAAGTAACACATTCGCATATCCTCTACTCACCCTTCAGCATACAATAGACTTTTCTATATGTTTGAAATATAAATGCAACCTATTACATTCACATGGCTTTCTGTAGTTGGTTTTCTTCCTGTAGTATTTGTGATTAACAGTGTGTTTGTATAGTCTTCCCCAAGTTTTTTATTTAGTTATTTATTTTGTTTATTTCTTGTTCTTTGTGATATCCCAAGAGTTTGTGTTTGTTTACGCGTATTAAGTAATATTTATTTAAATGGGGATAAATGGCAACGCCGGGTATTCCAGCTAGTTTATTATATTTCGTAAAGATATTTTGCAAGATTGTCATTTTAAGATTTTTGCGTATGAAAGGTATTGCTTTGGTACTTCCTCGTTGCCAAGTAGCGTGTTAGCGTCCTTGATTTGATGATTCGGCACACACATGTATTGAACATAATACTCTAATTCCATTTGGTGCGAGGTTGCCCAACTGGCGAGTGGTGTGCACATTTCCTCATTGGATTCGTTTGCAACACGCTCTCTCGATTGCACTCGTCAGTCAGTTGTCACTTCCAGACGGAGTGAATGGTCAGGCGCTGAACTGATTCTTGTTGGGATAGTCTGCAAGTAAGTGTTGGTGTCTATTTTATAATGAAGATATTTATTAAGCATATGTATGACCGAAATTTGAAACTGAAATTCTTAACTAATAATGCTAGCCTTTTTAACCCTCCGTTAGGCGCCCGCCATGGTAGAATACCGTTGGTCGTATGGGGCCAACTAGCCCGCGCCATATTATTGTGCCCATGCTTGTGTTTATTTTTTAAATTTTATTTTTTCTTCATTCCCATGTTTAGCTTCATTTAGCTTAAATATACATGGTTTTCATCAGCATTATCTTACTAGATAGATCATAAATAAAATGTATGCAGTATGACTACCTGCGTATACGTTATAATTTGTGGTAATTGTTTACAAAATCGGCCGCTGGAGAAAAGGAATGAAACATAGTGCAATGGATGCAGTTTTTATTGCTGATTACGATTTTGAAAGTTTTATTTGGCGGTCAAGCATCGTTTTCGTTTTGCCTGTGTTAGGTTAGGTTTAGTGTGTGTATATATAAGTGTGGTAAGAGGGTCCTGTGTTGTTGAAATTTTGCCCGTGTTAGGTTAGGTTAGGTTTAGTGTGTGTATATGAGTGGGGTGATAGGTTCCTGTGTTATCGACATATTTACAAGTTTGGCAGGATTTATGCAACAATTTCAACGTAAATGCATTAATCAATCATTCTAGCATATGTTATACTCGTTCATACACATATATTTGCTAAATATCCGCCGCATAAGCGAAATAAAACCGCTGCATCGCACGTACGAAATTTGCTCATAAATCAAAAGCGAAGCTTGAGCGCCAAATAAAACTTTCAAAATCGTAATCAGTAATAAAAACAGCATCCATTGCACTGTTTCATTCGTTTTCTGGAGCGGCCGATTTTGTAAGCATTTACCATAATAATGATGATGATAATAAAAATAATAATAATAATAATAATAATAATAATAATAATAATAATAATAATAATAATAATAATAATAATAATAATAATAATAATAATAATAATAATAATAATAATAATAATAATAATAATAATAATAATAATAATAATAATAATAATAATAATAATAATAATAATAATAATAATAATAATAATAATAATAATAATAATAATAATAATAACTTGATAAGTATATGATGTTACCTATAAAGCATATGATTTTGTCAGATAGGTTCCTTTCACGCTCTTCATGAAGAGTCTCTGAATCTGAAGGTCTCCTTTTCAGTTTATCTTCAGAATTGCAATCATCTGATTCATACAAGTTGTCATCCACGGGTAAACATTATCATCACAAAGTAGAGATACACTTCTTCCAAATCCTTGGGATTTGTAAATAATAATCGTGTTTGTGAGGAGTAGTAACATACTACTTACAATAGCAAGCTAATACTGTACAATTAACGAAGTTAAATGCCAGCAATATGTAACCGAACGAGGGCCTGGTTTACCTGTCACTGCCCATTAGTCATAATTGCAGCTAAAGAATTTAACAGATGAGGTTGTTGTTGCAGAAAACAATTGAGTAAACTTATGTTAGATGTCCTAGGTAGGCAATTACGTAGGTGCATTCGTTTGCAAACTATAACGTTTAAATAAACCTAAGGGTCCCTCAGGCCTCTAGCGACCAAAGGAGGGCCAAATCTATACCATAAGTATAATGTAATGCAAGGCAAACATTACAGCCCATATTTCATCCATTTTGCCTTAATACTTTAAAAACTATGATCAAATTTGTTTATTTTTTACGTGAAAGTCCCCTCATATAATAAAAGATTAAATTTTCGTCTAATATTTTAAAGCTAGGTTCAAATTAGATATATAAAATTGTCCTAGGTTTCTCAGTCACCTTCAATTTAGCCTACAAAAATATTTAAACTTACTTTGAATTTTCGAAGACACAATTGACATAGAAACCTAGAGTTAATTTTTATTTATTATGCCCCTATAAACGTGCTTAGCAAACTTATTCATACAGTACAAAAACTACTTCGCAAGGAACATTCTACAGGAAGAAAAATGCTGAAAATATCAGTAACGAGAAAACTGCAATAAAAGATCTGAATGCATAGCTCACCTTAAAATTCACTCAACATTTAAATATGCAGTAAACACTTAAAAATAGCGTCCATAGCAAATTATGCATTTTTTTCGCATTCACGAATGTCTCAACTCTTTTATGGAGTTAAAATAAAAAGTTTTTTTTTTCCTCGATTTCCATGAAATTTCAGTCATACATATCCTTAGATGTCCGCCAAATTATAAATGTTTCAAGAGAGATAAAAAAGTTTCATCTTTATCCGATCCTGGATATTCGGGTTTATGTAGCTACACTGATGATTCGGTTGGCCTCATCTTATAAAAAAAGATTACTCCTCTACTCTTTGCGGCTTAGGGCCCTCAGTCACTCCGATACGGTAAGTCATAGCTGGCGGTTTTTGTTTGAGTTAAGTTGGCAGTTGTGAATGACTGCCTAGGCAAGAAGAGGATGAAGGTTGCCACCTGACGGAATAATTCGGATCAAAGTCGGGAAAAATCCGAAGGAGCCCAGACCGCACGTACACCATCTTTTGCTAATTATTATTCACCGTAACATTATTTTTACGAAGTCCTAATTGAAATGCAATAAAAGAGTTGACTATCTCCCACTGCTAAGCATAGGGAGAAAATAAAATGTTTCATAGTCATCTTAAGTGACTCAGGTTTGAACCAGAATTGTCTTTTGGGTTATTTGGGAAACAAAACATACGATAAGAGTCGGGAACTACAAACAGTTAAGATAAAATGTAAACCTTGTTTCCTTATGAGGGTTAAAAGGTCGCTTGCAATATTTTGCCAGACGTCTATAGATTTTCCTTGTCCATTACGACAAAAAAAATGGCGGGTAAGATGTTCAGCCGGTTAGTCATCGATAACGCTGTCGTAGATTACATTATAGTCGTTATAAAAAGAAAGGATATATTTCAGATAGCTGTTTAAAACAAAGTGTGAACTTCAGAAACACATTGCACACGTCATTGGATAGAGGAAATTTCGACGTTTTCTTAGAACTTACATTCAGCATTATAAAGAAGTGCTTGTTTGCGGAAAAAAGGGCACATTGGAAAAACCTATGTTACATTTATATGACTCTATCCTCATTCTTCAAAAAAACTAGTACTACAAAAGTTTATTATTCTTCTGTTGTCTCCTTGTTAATCGACATAAAATGTTTCAAAAATAGTTTTATTGAGAACTTTCCTTGTAGGTACAGCCATGTAAAAAATGATTGAGCGCATTAGCAGAGCAGAATATTTTTAAGTCCCACGTGGTGTTGCATCGCGGTTTAGAAAGTCGATATTTACAACATACAGCTGGGTTTAGTGATAGTGTGTTCCATATGTTATCCTCTGTCGGACAGTGTCTCCACACAGCAGCACCAAACTCGCCAATCGCCAGCACCACCGAACCTAAAATACCGGATAATAAACATCTTATTTTAATTATTATTTATTTATGCCAACAAACTTACTGTTGGTGTTTTTAAACACACAAGCCGCCCGGTAAGCGGAAGGTCTGTGGTTCAAATCCCAGTTGTGGCATTGAATTTTTAAGTTCCAGTTCTACCTCTCAAACCTTATTTTAAGTTGTTACTAATCAGCCTTTTTTTCTTTTTTTTTTTTTCTTTTTTTTTTTTTTTTCCTACGAAGTGGAACTGGTAATGCTAAATGTCCAACCTTCTCGAATAAATTGCTCATAAAATAATTAGTGGTATAGGTTGCGCGTTCGTTCTTGACGAATGACCTTGAGCAGAAATCCAATGAGTGAGCCTACCCTTAATAAACAGGTCAGCAAATGTTTATGCTACGATAACAGACACCTCTGTTTTCCTCTGTCACGTGTGTGTATACAGTCGACTGCAGAAGTTTTGTGCGGTATGGATGTATGTATGCATGCAACGAAAATAACAATTCAGACGCGGGAGAGATGTCGGGAATAGAATAAATGCAAGAAAGTTAAGTGGAAACAGTTATAGAGGTATAGTGTATAATACGTGTGGCTGATATTACTGCAAGTGTCATAAATTGATTTGTAGTGTTGTACTACTTCAGCTCAGAAGCATGCGCGTCATCTCACTGCAGACTGTACCTCCTCTCTCTCGTTCCCGCAAAAGCTGAGTAGAGACTCGCATTCAACCTTTCATATAAAATTTTCATTCGTCAAGAAGTAACGCGCGACCTATAACTAGCATGTTGCCAAGGTTTTCATTTAGCCATGTTATTCCAAATGGATCAGCCTGTGCTTTCTTGAGAAAGATTTTTTTAGCAGTGGACCCTGCTGTACCAGAAGTGCGTAAGTTTGGTGCAGTGCTTCAAATGGCACACTATTTCTTGTTTTAGCGCTATGGTGCTACCCAATTAGCGCTGTGCTGCTGAAGGATACGTGTATCATCATGTTTAGAATTTGTGCAAAACAAACACTGATTATTATAGGACGATGTTAGAGATAGCCACTAGAACCCACCAAAACCCCCCCAATTATTGCTTGCACACATTGCGGAAACCACTTCAAATTCTCTCTTTTTCAACCATTTGTTTTGCTTTTATAATCCTAGTCATCATGCCTTGAACAATTCCCCCATTTTTTCCACTTCACAACATTGTTACAATATTTTGCACTGGTGCCTCTTGTCCAATCTGTTTTGCACACTTTTTTGTCTTAAAGAGTTCTATTCTATCCATTTTAATACAGTGTGTTCAGATGTATCCTTTTCCTTGCAATACAAACAATTTTTACTGTTAGTCAAAGCGATTTTGAATAGATAGGTTTTCAAACGGCCATGTCCCGATAAAAATTGGGTTAAATAATACCCTACTTGTCCATGTTTATCCAGGGTTCTATATCTGGTATCAATTTCTTGGTCTCAGTTTCCTGTTCCCATTCAATTTGCCATATATGTATTGCATTTTCTCTTGTTTTTTGCATTTTAAGCCTTTTTTAGGTTTTTTTGTTTGTACTGATGTAGCGGGTTCAAATCCGGCCCAGACCGATGGTTTTTAAGTGTGCTTAAAAACGACAGCTCCATGTCAGTAGATTTACTGGCATGTAAAAGAACTCCTGCGGGACGAAACTCCGGCATACCGGTGACGCTGATGTGATCCTGGCAATTGCTAGTATCTTGACTTCTTTTCATGTCTTCATTATTTATTTTATCTAACCAATTGCATTCCTTTGTTTTCCTTTTAAAAATTCATCTCTGCACTTTGTATTTGGCTTTGCATTTTCTTCGTGAGAACCCAATCTCATTTCCATAGAGTAGTGTAGGGGCCGCCATTGTTTTGTTTCCCAACGTTCTATGCTATGTCCCACATATCATTGGAAATCTTGCAAGCTTTTTGCTCATATCTGTTAAAGTTCTCATCATATAATTTAGATTACATCCTAAATAGTGAACTCTCTTACTTGTTCTATTGGTTTAGTCTTTTCATAATAAACAGCCAGGTGGATTTATTTTCTTTCTTTTATTCGTGTGTATATATATTCAATTAGAGCTTACTGGTTCATTCTGTAATCCAGATATAAAAAGGTGCATTGTAATAGTATTATGAGTTTTTATCAAGCCTTTGATCCACAAACTTGCTCAGAATTTCGCAAATTTGCTGCAGAAATCATGTGTATGTTTGGCAGTACATACATTTGCGAGCAATTCTTTCTTTAATGAACGTGAAGTGCCCTCTAAGAGCAAAGTTGTGTGATGATCACCTTACGTCTGCCTTGTGCCTTGTTTCTGTAATTAATGTTTCCCCAAATATTAAGATGTTGATAAAAAGTACAAAATGGGCATAATAAATGTTCAATTAAGTTCAAAGTGTGACCACAGTTAGAGGTTTTAATGCGGAGCGATTTTTATTTTGTTACAGGAGCAGTTTGTTTCCTTTTGAATTGTAAGTTGTTTTATTCTTTAATAACTTACAATATTATTGTGATTTATATTAAATATTTATGATCTCAAAGCTTGTGTAAATAAATACTTTTAATCCAAACAAGAAGAAGCACAATAATAAAAAGAGTTGAATATATCTTCCCTTCAAAGTTTGTACACCCATGCTTTGCTGTGTTTTGCTTAACGCCGCCGCTACCTGTGTGTATACTACAGTCTGTCTCATGCTCGCGAGTACTCCCAAGGTCACGAAATTGCTCTTGGATTGACATGACTGCCTTAAGTGGACTCGGAGGGTGGGTCCGTGAGCAGTCCGACCGACACTAGGAAGAAACTTTCACAAATCGCACCTTCACCACCCAACTGCAACATGCCGAACGCGATTACAAAGTCCTACAAGCCTGAAATAGAATGGTGAAGGAAGTTATGAGTACCGGAAACCCATGGTAGAAGAGGAACCACCCCGGAATTCGACTACCTCCCGATGAAACCAAGAAATACCATGGTGAGAAAGGGGCGGTTGCTGGATACCGAGTCCCGGACCTTCCAAATGCGAGCTATTTCGATCGGAACATGCCGAAATGCAGATTGAGTGCAATTTGATGAGCCCATTACGTCACTATGAGACAGCTGTGATAGCAAGACGCTTCACGACATAACTCGTGTGCTACGTCACGCATGTAGCAACAGGTAGGTGTGTGAATACACACGCGCTCGCATTTGTCTTCCCACCAGAAAGGAAGAGGAAACCATAACGACAGTGGTGTAGAGTAACAGCAACACACATCAGGTTTCATTCATCTGGTGCACTTACATTAGTGCCAAGTGGAGCCGCTTTTAGATGCTCCGTCTGATATGAGGCATGACATGTTATATTACCTTGCTTAAAATGTACGCTTTTCTCGGAAACGCTGTAAGATACGCCAGACGCACATACCTTGCTTTGTTAAGTTCAAGCCACGCGTCTTTTTATGTTTTTTTTTTTTTTTTTTTTTTTTTTTTTTATAACCTTCTCTACAGCAGGCCACTGGAGTAGGCAGTTGTTTCCTTCGCGGCCCTCCTGCCTTATTCAAGCCTTCACCTCTGACCTCTGACTACATAGTTCGGAGCCCACGGTAAAAGCTGTAGGTCCTCTCATTCCATTGCCATCGGCATGATCAGTGTCGGAGGCAACGGACTCCAGTCAGATATATTAGTCTTCACTGGTCTAGAGCTAACACGGTAGCCTCTACCTCATGAGGTAACGGCGGAGGCGATGGATTTTATGTCCTAATACCCTTAGCATACCTTCCTTTGGAAGGGAAGTAAAGCCGGTTATCCCGTGGTTTTTTTTTTCTTTCTTTTTATTGCTTATCCGCTGGATTCTCGTTCGTCATTCTTCCTGACAAAACTAGTCATCTTCCAGACAATCATCAATCTCTAGTTGTACACTCTCCAGGTTGTTCCTAGCCTGCCCCGCTTCCTCTTACCATGAGTTGATCATTCCAAAAGAGTTTTACGTCACCTATCCTCCATTCTTCTAACTTACCCATATCATTGAAGAACTCATATTTAAATTCTTTCCAGAAAGATTTTGAAGAAAATCCCTCAGCCCAAGTTAACCTTTATATAGAACATTTCGAAAAAAATATTTTCATGGCAAATAATATCTTGGATTTTCTGGGAATGACCTGTTAAGTCCTCTTAATTCTGAATGACTTTTGCATAACCGGTAAACCGTAAGATATAGACAAAACCTTATTACACAAGAATTTACGTCTGTTATCGTTGCGATGGTTTAGTTTGCCTCTAGGACCATAAAAGTGGAACGTCACACCCACCACGCAAATTAGGGGTAGGGGTAAAAATCGATTTTGCATATAGAAACGTCGGAAGTCTATTCATACTTGCCTCTTCAGTCCAGCACTGATTGGATAGAAGGAGCCGAACTTTCTCCCACCTTCTCCGTAATAGAGACAGAGGGGTGAGTATCTGCGTCTCCTTTCAATATTTTTCTCTCTCTTTCTTCATGCAGGAGTCAAGGTAACCAAATATCCTATAAAGCACACAATTTATGTCAAAATATTTGTGGAATCAGCACTTTCCCGAGATATTCCTTTTCATTGGTTTGAATTTTCAATGCCTATGCTTTTCTAAAATGTGAAGTCAATATTCTTTCTATGTGGAGTGGGGGGAGTCATGCGAAGAGCATGGAATTTCGAATTTCAAAACCATCACACACCGCACGCTCTTTAAAAAGGAACTGAATGTTGTTCTACACTATGACACAATGAAAAGAATTGAAAGTTAACTCCATTACGTTTTCCGGGCTTGTGGGCTGTGGTCGACATTTCACCGAAAACTGCATCCGGCATCTTCAGGACTCCGGAGCGGTAGTCATGTCTTTGGCCTTCCTGTATATGCCGGACGCAGCCTTCGTCAAAACGTTGGAGAAGAAAACAACTGAACCACAGTCTACAAACCCAGTAATGGGGTCAAAACACCGGCCATGAAAACCTTAGCATTTATGTGGATTAAAAGCTTATATGAATTAACAATGACTACACAGACATAAAAATCTGACGTGTTGCACTCACATGACTTTCTCTATTCTTGTACTAACCATTCTTACAAACTCTTATTCCTATATCTTCTTTGTGTTATTTGAGATAAACATTTGCAGAAATTATCTTATTGTTTATCTTCTTGTAGGTACACGGAGAATATGGGAATAGAGTAGGATTTGCATGATAGTCAAATCTTTTAAATCTTTCAAATTTCGGACTCTTTACACGGTTAACATATAAAAAATTAATAACGATGCTCCAATTGACAGAAGTATGAGTTCTCCAAAACTCACACAAATATAAGGCATATCTCTGAAATGGTGCAATCTACAAAAAAAGTTTTGGACACACATTGTGTGTTTTAGCAAGATCTACATTTTTTGTAGAGTAAGATTTGGTCTATCTCTTACGGTTTACCAGTTATGCAAGTCATCCAGAGTAACATGGACTATAACCAGAAAATTCAATATATAGATTTCATTTGTCATACAGATATCTCAAACATATGGCATTTTAATCAAAATCGTTAGAACCATTTTCAAGGAAATCAAAATGTTCGAAAAATTTTCCATGTAAAGGGTGGCTTAGGGTGGAGCAATTTTCTTCAAAATCGTCGTGTCGCATCCTTGAAAGACATTAAACTTAAATACTAACTTTGGTTTTTGAGTTATGCTGTCCACAAAAAAATAATATAGATTTTTATTATTTTTTTTATTATTAATATGCTGTCCACAGATTGACACACATAAAGACACACACACACACACACACACACACACACACACACACACACACACACACACACACACACACAAACTGCTTTTTTATTCAGGGGACCTCAAAACATACATTTCCGGTGAAGTCTCGACATCCAATTTTTGGGTGGAATACAATATTCTTACTCTACTTTACTATCCGTAGTAGAGAAAGTAAAAATGATTTCTAGAGGAATGAGTAGAGAAAGTCTTGCGAATATAGCGCATCAGATTCTCTTTAAAAACATTCAGTTCTGCGAACGAAGCTATTACTGAAGGAAACATGGAAGTATCCAGAAGTGCAGAACTTTAGTTTGTAAAAGTTTGAAAGTGTTTCCAAGCAGCTAGGTAAAAGCAAACGGGAATTCAAAACACGTAGTATCCAAGTGGTTCCTCCACGCTACACTTCAAACACACATTCCCCCTGTCAGAGTTGGCTTCCTTTTCTTGCTTCTTCCTTTCTCTTAATTCTCCCAGCTTCCAAGGTAATGTAATTTACCGAACTCTTAAAGAGATTGCTTCTATTCGAAGCGCTCTACAAATAGACTGATTCACCAAAATTAAAGTTAAACCTTCATGTGATTCACAAAGTGCGTACGTTCACAAAATCAAACTTTGCTGTTATTAAATTCTCAAAGCTCGTGTGCTTAAAAGCTGCTTCACCACCGGTGACGATAACGATAACCAGAAGGAGAAAGTTGAAATGCATGTATTCAAATGGGAGTGTCCACAACCGACGGGAAGTTTTCCCTGGCCACAGGAAAGGAGATTTGTGCAAGTTTCAGCTTTCCATTTCTCGTTGCCGAGCACGGTATGTTAGATTTATGTCGTAACAGAATAGTTATTCGACGAATCCCACTTCTGACACCAGTGTACCAAAAACGAAGAAAGTCTAGTCCAGTTACTTTTTCCTCACTTTATTTTCTTCCAAAGCTGAATGCACAACACAGTTCTCCTTTACTGACCTTAAGACAGTATTTAGTACTTCGTGATATTACAACTCACAGCTGTTTTCTTCTCTTATCCTTAGCACACAATTTTCTGTTTCTCAGTTCTCTCTCTGATCCACAAACACTAACTCTGACGATATGATCACTCAACAGTCTTTAATTACTTCGCTTTCTTCCTTCATGACGCGCGGATCTCTCTGACACACACGCACGCACACACACAGACACACACACACAAACTAAAGACTGCCTGCCACGACGACTCATATCTGTAAGAACTGACTGTTCCTCTCATCGCTTCATCTCCTTATATAGAGAGGATGACGTAACACGGACCTTCCTCGAACCTTAACTTTTTCTGGAATATCTGCAAATACGCCAGACGCCTTTCGAATAATCTCGAAACTCCTTTTGGTTCTGCCGCTCTGATAGTTGTCACGTGCTTGCTCGCTGTGACTGGTGTGAGGCAGATTGACCTTGAGCGCCCTTGCTCGCCTGTCTGGTATGTAGTGTGAGGTAGCTTGACCCTGGCCGTCCTTTGTTTTGCACTGCGGCCGCGTCACAATATTGTGCGTATTGGACTTTCCACTATAGAAATTATTCAAGGTGGCCGTGCCATGAAACAGCTACCGGAGAGCTCTCTAGTCGCAAGCTAGAAAAAATATCATTAGTAAGTTAGAAACAACTAAATTCCCAATGCACAATATCGACCTCGATCCACAATATCGACTGATCGATGATATGCCTTGCCGTTCTCGTTGTGGGCTGTTGTGGACCAAAATGTTTAGTGCTGCTTCCCGTTACCGTTGTCGTTCTGATTAACTTTACCGGGTGGTGTGAACCAGCCTTAACCGTCCGAGCAGTGGTGAAAATAGACTTCGTTTCTGAGCGAACTGTCACCGCGGTAACGTCTATGACTCGCATTTATGGGGTCCCGGGTTCGATCCACGGTGACAGCCCACTCTGACCTGTTTCTCCAGTTCAGTAGGCAAATGCTGGGGTAATTCCGACAGCTGTCCTGTCCCTCGTTTCTTGTACCTATCATTTGCCTTAGTCATCTGTTTCAGAGTAGTAGGAAGTTTGTCTTTTTTTTCTGAATCAAATTAGTAAACATACGTAGATAACTTAAGTGGAGCAATTTTTTTGACTGACAGGATAATGTGAGATTATTCCTAAAGTAAGGTCCGAATCGCCATAGCTCATCGAAATTCGCGCGAAAATAAAAGCACGCATATGCACCGTCTCCCGGCATTCCTTGCGCATAAAACAACGCAATTTGAATTGATAGTGCTGTAGTATGCTGTTAAGTGTCGGTTTAAAATGTTTCCAACAATCAATGGGCCCGCCAACTGTGCAGTCTGTGACTCCGTTTTTGACAGCAAGGAACGTTTCAGCAGCGGACATTCATCGACAGATCAGTGAAGTATATGGGCCCAACGTAATGAGTGACAGCAAAGTGCATAAGTGAGTGAGAGTTTTCAAGGGCGGAAGGGACAATTTTCATAATGAACTGCGATCAGGCCGGTCATCAATGGTCACAAAAGATTTGATCAATGTCGTGAATGAAAAGATAAGTGAAGATCGGCGATTGACAATTTCCACCGACTATCCGGTGGTTACCCAACGACTGGCTATACTCACAGGCGACAGACTTCTATGACGTCGGCACACAAAAGTTTGCAGAACGTTGTGACGTATGTTTAAACAAATATGGCACCTATGTAGAAAAATAGAGAAAGATGTAAATAAATTTAATTAAATAAAACAAGTTTTTAAACTATCTACGGTTTTTTTTTATGTGTATAAACCATCGAAACTTACTTTATGAATTGCCCTCGTAAAGTAGTTTTTTTCAGGTCAATGTATACTTTGAAAAGGTTTCTTCCGTGGCGTCGTCGGTTGGGTTTGCCAGTCAAGACTGACCTCCGAGTTGGCCCAACCTGGGTTCGACTGTCGGGGGTAAGGAACTTGTGGACGGCATTGAATGCATTTGAACTTGAAATGTTAGGTACCCCGTCCATGCCTGTCCCTCGATTCTCTGCACCCATCCATCCGTCGCTCCCAGGTATCACGGTAGAAACACAAAGGTTTGGGAGCCTATGTGCGGTACTCTGCCCTCCATTCGTGGGCATGTTTACCTCTATATTTTACGTCCATCCTTTGCACCTACAATTGCTACCAAAGTCGCCATTTTCATCCGTAGTAGAATACGAGCATGTGTAAACACGAGTGCATGCTACGAGTTGTGCAAAATGGAAGTAAAAGTTGTGGGTAAGGGTCGTGGCTTGGGTGACCGACAACAGTTCCCTTCTAGCCGCACTCGTCCCCTTACCCACAACTTCTACTTCCACTCGAAGCTGCATTCAGTCCAACGTAAAATGCCTTGGCTACCTGGGGTACTATGAATTGTTGCAATTCTTCGAAAAAGGGATACGTAATCTACAGCTATAGTTGCTGTGGTTTAGCTTGTCTCTAGGACCATAAAAGTGGAAGGTCATGCCCACCATGCCAGTTAGAGGCAGGGAATAGAACATATGTTTTGCGGGCAGAAACGTCGGAAGTCTATTCACACGTGCTTCTTCAGTCTAGCACTTATTGGATAACGAGACACGGGGATGTCTATGTGCATCTCTTTGCAACATGTCTCTTTCTCTTTCTGTAGACACGAGACAAGATAAACCAAAGAGCCTATACCTGAGGGAAAACGAAATGAACATGGAATAAAGCTATGGAAATATTGACAGAAAAATGTTATAGCGAAACACTTATATATGTGACGTAACACAAATTTATATTAATCCTATTCTCCTTCTCTTGTATCACGGCAGTCACCTGTCTATAGGTCAATCAAGCCCATCTTTTTGGCCGCCCTAGATTTCTTTTCCTTCTTGTAGTGTCGTCTTTTTCTTTTTTTTTTTTCTTTTTTTTTTCTTTTTTTTTTCTTTCAATTTTTGAGCCCCCTTTAGCACTATCCTTACATAGGGAGCTTTCACTGAAATATTTTATGGTCTTTTTATCTTTTGAACTTAGATTACTGCAGGTTTCCGCCGTTTTTAACTTATTTTTATACACCGCACATCCACACTTCCACACTCTATGTAGTATAGCGAATAAACCTAATTAAATTAAAATTCACACCAACCGAGTGGGGATGGAACCCAGGACCTCCAGGCGAGAATCCAGCCCATTGACTGCAAGACCACGAATGCAGTCTTATGCCCTTTTTATTATTTTATTTACCTAAGCACCGCGACCAATTAGATCTCTTGTGTCCTCCACTACCTTTTTTGTTTATCTCCGAGGATTCCCTGCTTCCTTTATGTAATAACACACATCAGAAGAGCACAACTCAAGACGAAGTGTGTAATTTGTGTCAATAATACCCACAATGCAGAAAAAGTATAGATCTCATTAATATATTCGTACAGCATGGTTAATTGTTTCCGTAGCATTAGCCGTTTTGAAAATATTCCATGTTGTACGATTAGATTTTCCAAAGTAGAAGTGTGCCATCTCACAGAAAATTTTCAAAGTTTCTAATTTTGTGTATGTGTAATTGTGTGTAACAATTTATAGACAAAGCCGTCATGGGTATCATTGATAATGAATGCCCAGAGTTGAAGACATATATAGGTATTTGGCATAGTTTTAGAGAAAAGAATTGCGTAAATGTGATTACGATCACTTTTTAAGGGTTTGAGAGTAAATACGGGAAGACTGTCATATGTATGTGTGGGACGCTTGAAAGAGCCTTTCAATATTCTCTAGAATGTGATGGGGTGAAGAAATTGGAGAGGATATAGGGAAACAAAATGAGACAAATTACAGATAGTAAATATAACGCTTAAAATGCTAACTGATATGAGAATAAACAGGAATTAAATAATGGGAAAACATTTGTAAAAAGTACGGGAGAAATACGGTTAGGAAAATTGAGATAATTGAGACTTGATTGATAAAATAGTGTACATAAATACTGGAGCCTTCTTTATACAGGTAACCTTGGAGCTGTTTGTGAGGAAGTCTAGTTATTGATCGATGTTATGTTATGCTTATTAGATCACAAATTTAACTGTCTAATTGTAATTGTAAAAAAAAAAGTAGTTAATAAAAGATAAGTAAAAATGTGTTACTTTTGTTTTGTTTCGAGTTATTAATGAAATTGAATTGCGAGTGAAATTTTGCAATGGGTAGAGAAAGTTGTGCGACTGTATTACATCAGAGTTTTCGTAGTTCCTTTCCTCTGAGCTTAACCCTGACATGAAGAAATGTTAATGAGAGCAGTCTGATGCTCAAGGGGAAAACAATCATCACGTCGACTCAACTTGAAAATCCACATTCCTGTGCGCCCAATTGCTAATCTTAACAATTTGAGGCAGAATGTTTTAATGGCCTCTAAACATTCCCGATGAGGCTGAATTCTTTGTCTTTTTCTTTCTTCTTTCCTACCCCCCCTCCTTTTTTTTTCGGCTTTTGTCTATTGAAAGCAAATATGGATAATCAGGACTGATAACGTAATAGTTATAGGTTGCACACAGAGATGTCTTCAAAAGTAAAAGTATCGAGCACGACTTACGATTCATTTTATTAGCTACTAGCTGAAATACCCGGCGATGCCCGTGGTTTGATGGTTTATCCCTACAAATTTCGGACCTAGATTGCACTTACTCAGTCAGTCACCTTGTGTTTCTTTGGAGACGTTTAAAAATATGATTTAACACACTTAAATATTTAATTAAACCTCTTAAGATACTATAAGGAATTAAAAATAAACTAAACAAATAAAACACCTGGAAGACACTATGCAAAAACACTGTTGAAGAACCACAAATACCAAAGAAAAAAGCGAGTAGAGAAAACTATGTGAATGTAATACATTGTATTTCTATTTAGATAATATAGAACAGTGTATCAACTGTTTGAGAAGAGCGAGAAGAAAAATACATATAAATGCGACATATAAAACAAGTGTATAGAGAGCTGTGTGAATGTAATAGGTTGCATTTTTATTTCAAGCATACAGAAAACTACATGAATTGTATGTAGAAGTGGGACTAGAGAAAGAAATGTCGTGTTTCATAAAAGAAAAATGAGTTGAGAAAACCGTGTGAATGCAATACGTTGCACTTCTATTTCAAACATAGAAAATTGTATGTAAAAGGGCAAGTAGAGAAAGACATGCGAATGTTTTACGTAAAAGAAAAGTGGTATGGAAAATCTATGAACGTACCTAATATGTTGCATAGTAAAATGTATAGCATAAAACCTTCTGTATGAAAAAAAAATCAGATCAGATAATTTTAATCCATTGGGATGACTGGTATAGCAGCCCATAAGGGACCAACAAACATTAATCTTATGCGCTAATCACTTACTCAAACAAAAGCTTATTTTCCACATACTTCTTATTTTTCATGACTATTCCGTTCATACTACGTCATAATACATTTGTTTCAACCAACCATAGCTGCTTATCCCACATTCTCATCACCTCACAAGCATTTGTCTGTTTTTTATTACTTTCCATACTACGTAGAAGCATTGTATTCCATCCAAAACTTCGATATCGAGATTTCACCGGAAATATATGTTTTGAACCCTCCTGAACCCAGAAAAAAAGCATTTCAGAAAAATGTATCTGTATGAGGTTTTTTCAAGTAAATTATTAACAGCATCCTCCAGTATACGCAGAGTACTACACGCTATGAAAATACATATCACATAACAATACCTAATATATAATAATTACATAGTGTGTTATTCGTCATCAAATGTTATAGAATTTACAAATTTAAAAAAGTCTTTTAAATAATTTTCCACTAGTTCAAGCTTTGGTGGAGGTCATGTTCTTCCTATGTGACACTATTTCTCAGTTGTTTTCTTTGTTTCTGGAAGCCCTTACACTGTAGTAATACATGGTCGGTTGTTTCTTCACCTTCGTTGTACTGGCAATTGCGTCTTCTATTATTCTGAACCGTGTGTGCGTGTGTGTGTGTGCGCGTGCCAGCCTGTGACTCAAAAAGAATATTTAAGTTTAACATCGAATGCGACGCGAATATTTTGAAGAAAATTCATACACCCTAAACTACCCTTTACATGGAAAATGATTTTTTTTTTTTTTTTTTTTTTTTTTTTTTTTTTTTTTTTTTTTTTTGTTAAATGAACTATTTCGGAGATATTCCTTGCTATATGTGTGAGTTTTGAATACTTAAACTTTCGTCAAAGGGAAGATCGTTATTCATTTTTATGTCTTAGCCGTGCAAACAGAACGGAATCTCAAATCTTTAAAAGATTTGACTATCGCTCAAAGCCTACTGTACTCTCATATTCCCCTTGCACCTACAAGGAAATAAGCAATAATTTCTGCAAATGTTTATCTGAACTAGCACGAAGAAGATAGAGGAATAAGAGTTTGTAAGAATGGTTAGTACAAGAGTAGAGAAAGTCACACCAGATTTGTATCCGTAGCATCTGTTAATTTCTTTGCGATCATTTGTTTTCTGCGTAGATATTTAAAGAATTCAAAATTAGCTTCACCAAAACAGCATGATGCCAAAACACGCAGAGAAACAGAAACGAAACAATTCGATCAATTAATTTAGCAAGTTAATCAATATTTTATTTACTGCAATTATGTGGATACTTTCTTTTAACTGTGAGTCCATTAAATCCCACTCTATAGGAACAGAACAGAACTACATCGAATCTTGAGACCAAACATGATAAAAAAAGGATTTAAAAAATTTAGACATGGGTACCTAAGATTAATAATCTCATCTGTTAGATTTTGATGTATTCATTTGTCACAATAATTCAAGTATGTATTAGAATGTTTTCTATCGATAAACTGGTAAATCCTCGTGGGTTATCTGTTACAATCTAAAGATTTTTCTGTGACAGAATAAGCTTCATCGAATTTAAGCAACTATGTCTGAGATCTAGGTATTGTTTGGGAAATTGTTATGAACTGGGCCACATAGATACGGTTTTTCAGTTAGAGTTGAAGGGATTGCGGTATGTTCGGCATCCTCACCTGTTGCTGGGAAATACTTTTCGATGCAGAGTGCGAGCTATGCATGCACATATCGACTTGCCACGATGTCAACAGGTGCCCTCCCATCCGCGCCACTAATTGCAAGGCAGTGAGCTAGAAAACCGGAGGCGACAGTGCTTCTAATTCCCCACCGGGATAGACGCCCTTGCGGAGTTAAGGATAACGTTCATCCTTCGGTCCCTGGGTCCCTGGCAAAGGCACAGCAATCTCTTCATAAATGTTTCCCTCCAAAATCATTTTTAGTTCAGTATCAGCAGCCTAACAAGAACAATCTTCTGTTACATTCATATGACCTCATGGCTCAGGTGGTAACGTCTGTGGCCCGCATTCGGGAGGTCGCGGGTTCAATCCCCGTGGCCGCGCACTCTGACTTGGGTTTTTCCGTGGTTTCCCCATCTCAGTTAGGGGAATGCTGAGGTGCATTATTTCATACCACGGTTCCCTTTCCATCATTTTCCTTCATTCTATTTCCTTATCATCTTTCAGGGTACTTTCAGGCGGTAGTGTTGACAGTGCCGGACAGATGGCGCGGATGATTGCGCACAGTAACTGGGACCTCGGCGCTAGGTGGCGTTTTTCCGTCCTTGTCCTCCGTCGGGGACGGGGATGCTCAGTGTGTAGGTCGTTGTGAGCGAGGTGTCCCCTCTGTGTCTGTACCCCCTGTATCGCAGGCAGGGGCATGAGACTAGAGGTAGCGATTGCCTTATTACCCCACATTCCCTTGCCCAGTGACGAAGACTGTTTTGATACAAGGCATTGGTGGGTTCATTCTTTAGTAATAATTTCTGCATTGTTATTAACTATTTTGTTTATATTAAACATATTTTGCATACAATAATTATTACAGCCACCTACTGTGGTTAGGCATTTTTATAACCTTCTTTTATCTTATGCACGTAATATTTTTACGTTGCCTTATGATTAACATACTAAATTATTTCTCTTTGACATTAAATAAAGCAGTAAAGTTCCATTGCTATATAGCCTTAAAAAATATGTTTAAACTATTTGATCAACATAATAAATTGTTTGGTTTTAAACTCAAATTGCATTCAAACTTTGAAACGCGAAATGCAATAGCTAATATTAAATAAAGTTTAAGAAGTGGATGCTATATATTGACCAAAAATTCCATTCTTTTTCAAGTAATCCCGAGAAACAACTAAAGTTGCTTGAAATAAATTGTGTGTTTTAAAGAGATTTATATGTTTTTTATGATTAGTTTTTGTATAACGTTTAACATATACCGGTTATACAGAGCGTTCGTGGATCGGGTGGACCGCCCCACAGCTTCACAGCGCGGCCTGCGCACCCTCCGTCTTTTGTTCTTGAAGTAGGCTAATACAGTTTGACATTTGCATGTTTTTGATGACATCTGGAACACTCGTGTATATGTTCCGAGAATTGAGAATAAAGAGAGGGATATGCGAACTTACTGGCTGCTTCTTGGCAACACTGGAGCTCTCCATCTGAAGGAATAGGATGATGGAGATAATCAGGGCCCCTATGTTTATGAATGACATGTCATAGTTTTTGTTTATTCCTTTTTCCATGGAAAATATAAGCGAACCACGATTTTACCAACGGTAATTAAAATGATGCGATTCTCATGGGTCATATAAAGACCTATTTTGGCTTTTTTAACGTTGCTTGTCATTTTATTGTCAAGTATACTTTCTCTACTACGTGTTGTAAGTAGAGGAAGTATATTCCATCCTAAAATTCGATGTCGAGATTTCACCGGAAATATGTTTTGAGGCCCCCAGAATCCGAAAAAAAAGCATTTTTACTTTTTCTACTATGTATATAGTAAGCAGAGGAAGTATTGTATTTCACCCAAAAATTCTATTCCGAGACTTCACCGGAAATGTTTTGAGGTCCCCTGAATCCCCCCCCCCCAAAAAAAAACATTTTTAGAAAAAGGTCCGTCTGTCTGTCCCTCTGTCTGTAGGCAGCATAACTCGAAATTAAAAAGTCGGTTAAAAACTAAAGTTGGTATCTAAGTTTAAAGTCTCTTAAGAATACAACAAGAATATTTTGAAGAAAATTCCTCCACCCTAAACTAGCCTTTACATGGAAAATTTTTCGAAAATTCTTATTTTCTCTAAAATGGACCCTAAGGACCTAGTTGTTGACGGGCCCTTAAACAACACAACACCCTCGAAAATGACTCTAACCATTTTGATTAAAGTGCCATATGTTTGAGATATTTTTATGGCAAACGAAGTGTATATTTTGAATTTTCTGCCTATAGCCTGGATGACTTTTGCATAGCTGGTAAACCGTAAGAGATAGACCAAATCTTACTATACAAAAATGTAGATCTTTCTAAAACACACAATTCATATCCGAATAAATTATTTTAGAGTGAACCATTTCGGAGATATTCATTGTTATTTGTGTGAGTTTTAGAAAGCTTAAACTTTCGTCAAATGGAAGACCGTGATTCATTTTGTATACCTTAGCCGTGCAAAGAGAATGGAATATCAAAGTTTTAAAAGATTTCACTATCGCTCAAAGCCTACTGTATTCGCATATTCCCCTTGTACCTGCAAGAAAATTGAACAATAATATAATTTCTGAAAATGTTTGTCTCAAATAACACGAAGTACAATAGAATAAAGGAATAGCAGTTGGTAAGAATAGTTAATACAAGAGTAGAGAAAGTCATTTGAATGCAACACGTCAGATTTTTCATGTTATAGTCATATTTTCTCTTAAATTTTCGTATTGTTTAAATAAATTTTCAATATAATGATAATTTAAACAGCATTACATTTTTGAAAGTTTCGAAAAGCCATCCAAAAGTTTTCTTATTAGAATCCGTGAAGTACTGAAATTTCGTGGCTGCGTATGTTGAAAAACGTTATTCTAGACATTACTAATTCCACATATAACAACTTCCATGGAGTGAACAAGTAATTGAATCGTACTTA
This sequence comes from Tenodera sinensis, assembly GCA_030765045.1. Classification (NCBI taxonomy): domain Eukaryota; kingdom Metazoa; phylum Arthropoda; class Insecta; order Mantodea; family Mantidae; genus Tenodera; species Tenodera sinensis. The sequence goes on along the minus strand of CM060968.1, from coordinate 44,194,709 downwards.
TAACTCACCTTTGCGGAGTATTCCAATAGTCCAATAAAAGTTCCAACTCGTGCTACAAAGTTTTCTCCTTTTCAGCTTGTTACTGGCACCACACAAACAACAAGAATCCATCAGTGTATCTTATTAAGAGATATATCGTATTATGTTACTTTACTTAAGTTATAACCTTCATAGAGGTTCGTTAATTATAACTATGTTTTAAAATATTATTGCAAATAACGCCATGTATAGTTTGCGCACTTTATCATCGTATGTAAGTACAATTTCTGAAGACCTACAATCTTCTATACAAATGCCCATAATCGCACATTTGTAGCTGAATAACATTTAATCTAATGAAAAAGTCGTTGTAAGTATTTTATATATGGTTATTTTTTACTTCCTATAGGCAGAAAAGTATTGCATTCCATCCAAAAATTCTATATCGAGTTGTCGCGTGAAATACACCCCCTGAGCAAAATAAATCATTTTTTAGAAAAAGATCTATGCGCGTGTGAGGTTGAGGGGGATAGCTGTGTGTGTAGAACACAACTCAAAAATGAAAACTCGATTAAACACGATAGTGGATGTTTAAGTTCAATGAGCCTTGCAACGATGCTACAGAAGATTTTCAGTATAAGAACTCCAGTGGGACAAAATTCCGGCACACCGGCGACGCTGATATGATCATGGCAATTGACAGCGCCGTTAAACGACAAACTAATTTTATGAACAATATTGCAGTTGTTGCTCTCAAAGGTTCAATATAGATTATAAAACCATCTATGTTCAAATTAACATTATTAACATAATTAACTACTTATGTTTTAAAACAAGAGAAAAATATTATCATAGCTTTCTGCTGGCGTACTTATATCAACTTTCTCTGAAAAAGACTGTTATAATTATTTTTATTGTAGTGTTGAACTTGGTTTTTTAAATAACTAATTGACAATTATGTTTTCTTCTTCTTCTTCTTCTTCCTCTGCTTCTTCCTCTTCTTCTTCCTCTTCTTCTTCTTCTTCTTCTAGATGGCATTCCCTGTTTTACAAAGCCAGAGTCTTCTTTCTGAATAAATATGCGACGCGGAACTTTAGCAATTCGACTCCTTATATCTGCCTCTTCATAACGATACTGCTATCCATCAAAGATGCACAGGTTCATAATCACACTGCTAATCTACCAATCATAGGTGCACCAGTTCATAACGACACTACTAATCCACCAATCAAATGTGCACCTGTTCAAAATGACACTGCTAACCATCAAAACATCCGCATGTAGCAATCAATACTTCGCCGTCTGCGCACATTTCCATGTAGCTGAAAGCGAAACTATCGATTCCCGTATATGAAACAAAGCTACTCTGTTTATTTAATAACCAGTGCGACAGTGAAACATGTGATTCCTTTGTAGCTCAATGCGCTGATTACGATAGTGAAAACCGTTTTTTGCTATCTCCTAAACCTAAACTTTTCTCTGCGCAAAAATGCATCACATTCTGTTCATTTTATCGCCACCCATAAAGAAGGAGTTATAGAAGGTTGGTGCATGTAAAGTAGAGTTGCACTTGCGTCAGCCAGTAGCTAGTGAGATCATTCAGTGTCTATTTCTGAAGTCTGTAAATAATATTTTAGTACGTTTTCGAGTGGTTCTCCTGCTCAGCGTTGTCTAAGAAGTGTACTAATCACCGATGCTTATCTATATGTGTGTAGCGAGTTTACAACGAAATCCCTAAGTTATCTCATTTCTCCGGTTATCAAATTGTATTTTGAATCAAAGGTAGATGAGGGTAAGTGTTGGGCACCACAGAACTGTTGCTCGCGTTGTCCCCACTATTTAAGAGAATTCACCCACCTATGCCATTTGCCGTGTCACAGGTGTGAAGGGAACCTAGAAATCACATTGTTACTAATCTCAGGTATATCAAAAGACACAGTCCCTTAACCGAACTTGGAATCTGCAATCTGCCCAGTTGGACATCCTTGTTCCCTCCCAGTTCCAAAACCACAAGTGGAATGGACAGTGGAAGATGTAAATCTTGTAAGATATCAATTTTTCAAAAAGATAAGCAGAGTTACTTGAGTCTCGTCTTCAAGAAAAAAGCTTGCCACAACCAAACGCCAGTAATCATTCCGTAAACGACAGCTTGGTCTAGCAACTTTTTTCTCAACGACAGAGGTTTTGGTTAATTGTAATGACAATATGGTGGCTTGGTTAAAGGATATGGCATGATTCATAATACAGAAGAATGGCACCTATTTATAGATTCCTCAAAAAGGAGTCTCAAAGTTGTTCTCTTACATAAGGGAAGTCACAAATGTTCTATACTAGTGGTCCATTCAGTTCAGTTAAAGGAAACCTATGATAACATAAGAGTGAAATATACAGCGACTTTAAGAGAAAGCTTCAATCCTAATGAAAGAAATATGTCACATGAACCCCTTGTTGACAAACACAGTGTGCTGTTATCACTGCTGCGTCTGAAATTGAGTTTTGTGTAAAACTTTGTGAAAGCAATGGACAATATTTAGCAATATTCAGTATTTAATACCCAGATTTCCTGCTATCAGAATAGAAAAATTAAAGGTGTTTTCATTGGATCTCAGATTCGTGACAAATAAGACAGTGTTGTGTTATTTGTGGATCAATTTGCTTCACTGTTAATACCTTCAGGTGTGTATATTTAATCAGATTCGTAAGTTGATACAAAATATGACAGAGGTATTTTTAGAGGTGGCGTGTGTCGTAATGTTGCGCAGTAGTTCATGGTCGAGTCCACTTGTCTATTGCAAGATAAAAGGGGTGTCTGGTTAGTATCTCTTCGACTTCCAGCCTACTAGCCAGCTGGCTGCTGGTGGAAACTTACCCCCACCATCGCTTTGCGTGATGTTCGGATATGCGCGAGTGACAAGGTCACGCGCCACCTCTAAAAAATATCAAACGAGCCTTTGAAATGTTGCTGACAGATACTGAAGAATCTGATGTGTTGCATTCACATGACTTTCTCTCTCTTGCACTAACCATTCTTCTAAATCCTTATTCCTGATTCCTATATATTCTTCATTTGCAGAAATTGTCTTATTTCCGCGTAGGTGCAAGGATAATATGGGAATACAACAGGCTTTGAGTCATAGTCAAATCTTCTAAAGCTTTCATATTTCGTTCTCTTTGTACGGTTAACACAAAAATGAATAACGATGTTCCATTTGACAGAAGTATAAGTTTTCCAAAACTCACACAAATAACAAGGAATATCTCCGAAATGGTTCACTCCACAAAAGAAAAATCATTTAGACAAATTGTGTGCTTTAACAAAATCAACATTTTTTTTTTTTTTTTGCTCAGTAAGATTTTGTCTATCTCTTACGGTTTACCGGTTATCTAAAAGTCATCCAGAGTAAATAGTATTTCTTGGATATAGCCAGAAAATTCAAGGTATATATTTCATTTGTCATAAAAAATATCTCAAACATGTCATTTTAATCAAAATCATTAGCCATTTTCAAGAAAATCAAAATTTCCGAAAAATTTTGCATATAAAGGGTAGTTTAGGGTGGAGAATTTTCTTCAAAATCTTCGTGTCGTATCCTTGAAAGACATTAAACTTAAATACCAACTTTGGTTAACCGACTTTTCGTTTTTTGAGTTATGCTGTTCACAGACTGACAGACAGACAGACATACACATACGAACCTTTTTCTAAAAATGTTTTTTTTTTTTTTTTTTTTTTTTCCATGGGGCCTCGAAACATATATTTCCGTTGAAATATCGACATCAAATTTTTGGGTGGAATACAATACTTCCTCTACTTTATTATACGAAGTAGAGAAAGTATGAATAACGATGTTCCATTTGACAGAAGTACAAGTTATCCAAAACTCACACAAATACAACGAATATCTCCAAAGTGGTTCATTCTACAAAAAACATTATGTAGACATAAACTGCAGCAAGATCTAAATTTTATAGTAAGATTTCGTCTATATCGTACGGTTTACCAGTTATGCAAAACTGATCCACAGTAAATAGGACTTCATGGGCTATAGCCAGACAATTCAAGATATACATTTCATTTGTGATAAAAACATAATCTAGAGTGCTGCCATAATGCTCTTCGTATAATATAGTAATTTTGTAGATGAACCTTGATATGCACTTTCTCGTCGTAATTGAATTGTCAAATTTGTCTCGCTGACCACATGTAACTCGCAAGTGCTTGTCTACGTTTACATGTGTTCATCTCTAGGGCTGATTGGCCACAAATGAATACAAGGTCAAATACATAAGTCTCCCTGACTGACATCGCTAAGCTAAAGCTGTCCTATGTTGAGTACTGTGTTGCTATCGCCATAGTTATATGGAGTTCTGCTTATTTTTCTGTGCAGTCATCTGAGCAAAGCAAAGAAATTACCTGAATTCAAGCTCAATAGTCAACAGGTGATTTAAATTCTGGAGACACGTTTACCACTTGCAATTCATCTTTACCAATTAAAAATAAATTGTAAATATATATCCTTTAAAGAGAATTTTGGCTCAGAATAAACAAATGTTGTAATTTTCAAAATGGATTCAAAGTATGTCTTGGGAATATTCCTACAAAAGTTTATAGTTATTAAGTCCAAATGGTTTAAAAATCTGACATGTACTCTTATGAGTTTTTGTACACACTCCTATATAAAGCTATTTTTACAAAAGCTTAATGTTCTATCTAACCCCGTGGCACAACAGCCCATCCGGGCTAAGGCCTACCGCCCGACCGCTGCGTCCCTCACCTCTGCCCACAGGCATAATGAGTGGGTTGCAGTATCGGAGGTAGGAGGTGGTCAGTGCCCCGGTCCCTCCCAACCAGGGGTCCTAATGTTTAATCAAATAGCTCCGGAATCTATAGAGGCTGAGTGGACCCCGTGCCAGACCTCCTAGCAGGGGAAAAATCCGATACCGGGAATCGAACCCTAGTCTTCCGCGCCAGAGGCGCTACGGAGGCGGTCATTCTTCTATCTACTATGTGTTAATCTACAATAGGCATAATAGAAATGGTTGCATTGCATATTTGCTAGGTACAGTGGGAATAGAGCAGACAAGTCAACAAGGAAAGAAAGGGCGGATAGTAACTGCTCCCACACCACATTATGGAACGACACAAGATGTTGAAGTCAAATATGCACATTCACTCTCACTACTCCGATGTTTACCCGTACAAATACACCGCACATTGTAATGGTATAAATCTGACGTGTTGGACTCTCATGACTTTCTCTACTTTTGTACTAACCATTCTTACAAACTCTTATTCCTATATCTTCTTCGTGTTAGTTGAGATAAACATTTTCAGAAATTATCTTATTGCTTATTTACTTGTAGGTGCAAGGGGGACATAGGAATACAGTAGGCTTTGAGCGACAATTAAATCATTTAAAGCTTTGAGCTTCCGTTTTCTTTGCACGACTAAGGTATAAAACAAATGACTAACGATCTTCTATTTAACGAAAGTTTAAGTATTCCAAAATTCACAAAAGGAACAAGGAATTTCTCCGAAATGGTCCACTCTACAAAAAAAAAAAATATTTTACATAAGTTGTGTGTTTTAGCAGGACCTGCATTTTTGCACAGTAAAATTTGGTCTGTTTCTTACGGTTTATCAGCTATGCTAAAGTGATCAAGAGTAAACAGGACTATATGGGCTATAGCCAGAAAATTTCAAATATACGTTTCATTTGCCATAAAAATACATTGAACATTTTAATCAAAATCGTTAGAGCCATTTTTCAGGAAATCAAAATCTTCGAAAAATTTTACATGTAAAGGATGGTTTAAGGTAGAGGAATTTTCTTCAAAATCTTCGTGTCGCATCCTTAAAAAAATATTAAACTTAAATAGCAACTTTGGTTTTTAACCGACATTTCGTTTTTGAGTTATGCTGTCCACAGACTTACACACACACACACACACACACACACACACACACACACACACACACACACACACACACACACACACACACACACACACACACACACACAGATTTTTCTAATTTTTTTTTTTTTTTTTTTTTTTTTTTTTTTTTTTTTTTTTTTTTAATTCAGGGAGCCTCAAAACATATGTTTCCGGTGAAACCTCGACATTGAATTTTTGGGTGGAATACAATACTTCCTCTAATTACTATACATAGTAGAGAAAGTAAAAATTCATATCATATAGGTATCTGTTTTTCACATGATTAAATTTTGAAATGCTGTAACTGACTGTAACAGATTGTTCAACGGAGTCGTTGATGTTTGCGACAACTTATTTTTATTGAGTCTGTTGGATAAGTGGGATATAAATTTCTCAATCCTATGTTGCCGAGTGGTCCTACATGGCAATAAAATTAATTATAATGTTGAAAAATATTATAGTGTGAGAAGCATGATATTTTTTTATCCTGCAAATATGAATGTATAGCGTGATGATAATGATTATCTCATAGTAAATAGTAAATAATAATAATTATTTTATATTTCAAGAAAAAATATAAACGTACTAATATGACCATCCTGCCATAGTCATTGTCTTGGTTAAAATGGCGTCTAATATTAAAATGGGATAAGTGGCGTAAAGAATAATCATAAATTAAACAGAATGGTTTTTCATTATGTAAAATACAAAAATAATCCTCTTCCCACCCTTGATAAAATGCGAGCAGTCATTCTGAACCCCGTCCAATAACTGTTTGCTAGTTTCAACTGCACCGTGTAGCCTACTGGTATGGAGGGAAGTACACAGATGAGTAGGGAAACTGGTTTCTAGGAGACCACTGGAATAGGGGAATACAGCAGGCTCAAGATACTCAACAGATAGTCAAATGTAATGGCTTTGAAACTCCTTTGTCTTTGTATGGCCAAGAAAGGTGAGACTCGAAACCGTAATTTGCTGAGTTTCGACGTTGCAATACTCAATCGTATCGGAGAATTTAACATCACTTTGCCATTGGTAGCTCAGCGGTTCAACATCGGCATAGAAAACCGAACATCTGTGGTTTGAGTTTCAGCCGTGGTATTGCTTTTTCATCTTTGATTCGAAGTTTGACTACATACATTTAAAAGAGAAATTATTTATTAATCATTATTTTATTGATAACTGTAACATTACTTGTCACTTAGTTTATCAGTCCTCACTATTAACATTCCACTTGTAATATCTTAGTCTGCAGCGAAATTGAATGCTTTGTTAATGCCTTGCTGCCCGCTCATAAAATCAGCCTCATTCGAATCACAAGCCCACAAGAAAATGTTTAGATGTAAGGTGTATAAAATTGGTTTTATAAGGTTATCACAAACTTATCAGGCATTCATCGGTAAATATTTTCTGTGCAAACCCTCGAAATGTTTAATCTATTCTTTTCTCAGCATCCCTTTATTTTCCCTTCTTTTCGCTGAGTTAGATGTCGAAACTATCAAAGACAAGCTTAGATTTAATCGAAGTATCTGAATGACGAAGATGGGGAATGGAAGAAGAAGAGAGAGAAAGAAATACGTTCCGATTCCAATTGAAACTTCTTTGCAATAACACAAGCTTTTTTCCCCTTCTTTTTTCTTTCCTTATTCTTGCTCGGTATTTTCATCGGTCCGTTTGTACAAAATTCCCAGTAGAATGCATGTGAACTAGATTAATCAACGTTCTCTCCAGGAAATTGCTTTTGGGACGTAGCATCGATCAACACATTTGTAAATTCACTACAATATGTGGTGTAATCCTGCACTTATATAAAAATGTAACCGCTGTTGGTTTTACACATACGAATCAAATACCTCTCGATGAATTAAAAGTTGGGATTGCATTTCATGGATTCTAATATTTTCGCTTTAAACTGGAAAATTTAACTCTATTATATTTGTTAATAAAATATATGTATATTTTAAAATGTAATATTACATTAATAAAATCGTATTTTGACAAAATGACCATGTGACAGATCCCACTCCTGACACCAGTATGGCACCTTGTTACTTTTCCTGCCGCTTTATTTGCTTGAAATTGAATCACAAAACACAGTTATATTTTTTATCGCCAGCACAAACAATTCGTCATAACTTTGCAACTCGCAGCTGCTCTGACCTCTCTTAACCTCAGTCTTTCAGTTCTACTCACTCTCTCTCTCCCTCCCTCTCTCTCCCTCCCTCTCTCTCTCCCTCCCTCTCTCTCCCTCCCTCTCTCTCTCCCTCCCTCTCTCTCTCCCTCCCTCCCTCTCTCTCCCTCTCTCTCTCCCTCTCTCTCTCCCTCTCTCTCCCTCTCTCTCCCTCTCTCTCCCTCTCTCTCTCCCTCTCTCTCCCTCTCTCTCTGTATTACAAATTATCTCCGCCGATGCATTCACACTCACTCAAACTCACTAAAACTGGTTCAACCAACAAACAACTACGACGCAATGATTAAATGTCTAAAACTACCTCTGACAATGCTCAAACTCTCTCAATACTGACTGTACAAACACGCTTAAAATTTAATTAACAGCTAACAGCTGTCTCATCCAACACTTCACGACTCCTCTCATCACCGCATTCGCTGATATAGCCGAAAGTGACGTAGTATGGGTTTTTCTCGAAATCCACCTGGAATCGCTTTGTTTTGCCGCATACATTACCGCATAAGACAAAGCAATTATGATCATACTTTGAATATCACTAATGAATTACGTTTGTTGGAGACTCAAGACACCACATTATATAATGTAGCAACACTGGCACTGCTTGAAGTCCAATTGCATTGTAGACAATAATTTTGACCTGCTGATGTTACGCTACCTCGTGCTGAGAAGCTCCCCACTCCGCATCACAACTGCACGTTGAAGGACAAAGGCATTCTCCTGAGTCAATGACTAGGGGAACGCAGTGTTGAGAAAAGAGAATCTTTAAGTATTGAACGAGATAGCTATTTTTAGTTAAGCCTGTTTAAGTGAGTGTGGGACAGAGAGAATATTAGTGAAGTGTATGTCAAGTTTACGATCGAACAACTGAGTTGCAAGTGCTCGATGAATTGTAGATTGTGTTAACGATAAAAAGATGTCTGTGTTTTTGTGATTCGGTTTTAAGGAAAATAAACTGACATAAAAAGTAACTGAACTTGTAACTTGTCAACTTGGTGTCAGGTGTGGGATTTGTTACAATATTTTAAGAGGCGAACAGAACTGACCAACACACTGATGTAAGGTGCATAGTAAAAGTTCTTCCTGCAACATTCTTCATCATGGTGGTCTTTGGTATAATGAAATGTTTAATGAGAGGCTGTGGCACTGTGCTGTCCTGGCACGTGTTTTACAGCATTAGAATGGATACGGTGAGGGGGGATTTTATCTGTCTTGTAAGATACCTTATATGGTTGTAAGCGTTCGTCTTAACCTGTTAGATGTGGGTCACCACGCCCTTCCTACCACCTTCTCGAGTTACTCCTGCAACTAACACCAATTAGCAACCGCTAATGACACTGTAACAACTTGCGCTATCCGATTTCCAGCCCTAAGACTATGAACTAGGCTTTGCCAATGTTAACATTCGCAAGAGAAAAGCTTAACGCAAATTGGAGTGCCTCATTTCTCTCCCACAATTCTGCATTTCGATAATTCGTTTTAAATAATAGCAAGAGAGAAAGAGAGAGAAGAAAGGAAAAACAGAAAGGGATAGAAGGTAAGAGAGAACGAAAAGGACAGAGAAAGTGAGGGAAGGAGGGAGGGAGGGACGGAGAGAGGGAGGGAGACAGGTAGGAAGTAAGTAATTTTCTTATTAAATAACTTCTGTAACTACAGGAAGTGGATGGTAATATAACTGTAATTTTTTGAAGTGCAATCAATCTATACACCTGGAGTAATTTATAAAAAGGTGATTTACTCATATAGCAAAGACGTAATGTCAAGTATTTCATCATCAATTAAATATACGTCACTATCATTGTCGCTATCTATCCTGTAGAAATAATGAACCTTTCAACTCATCCTTTTACCTAACAATCATTTCAATTATTTTGGCTTTATCAATGGCAAAAAACTATGACGTATTTTCTCTCGCGCCTGTCGATGAATAAAACCGTATTCATTATGACATGAATGCAACAATTGCATCAGCAATGAGTGAACATCGATGTATGAAGGACGTAACATTAACTGTTATTGTTTAGTTTCCATACGCCTATTCCTTTATCGAGTTGTACGTAAGTGATAGTAACTGTGGAATGGGAGATAATAAACTGCTGTCGTAACCATTGGCATAAACTCAGAGACAATAAGAATGGACTGCACCGTCTATGTACTGCGAGTACCGTAATATACCAGGTGTTTAAAAATGTGTATGATGTTGCAACAGGAGTTGGGGATTGGTCAAAACTAGAATAAATGTTCCTGCAAACATATATACGGAAACAAATATCTGTTGAGATATGAGCCATTTTACTTGTTGAGTGTTTACACCAGACAATGAACTTCAACAAGCGCATTCTAGAGAACACTTTACTGTCACAAACAGCTAACACTTGTTAGGTAAATGTCCATGAACACCAAACAGGAGTTTGTAATGATCCCTGCCATTCTGTCCTCTGGTAACATCTGCACGTTGTGTCGATACTACTACAGCAGAAGCTTCATGTGGTTATCATGCATTCTTACACATGCTTCAACTCCTTCTTAAAAGATCCAGAATTCTTTTCGCTCATCAATGGCTTAAATGTCGCCACAGCCAAAAATCCAATGGATTGAGGTTAGGTAAATGGGGAGGTCATACTAGTGGACCTCTTTAACCAATCCATCTGTTGGATGAAGTCCACTTTCTGGTGTAAATACTCAACACAAGTAAAATGACTCATATCTCAACAGATATTTCTTTTGGAACATATATTTGTAGGAAAATGTATGCCAGGTTTGCCCAATCCAAATTCCTGTTGCAATATTAGACACCTTTTTAAAACCACTCTGTATTAACTCCAGTTTCTTTTCACATATTTCACAGTGTTATAACCACCCGTTCGACTCGAACCTCCTCTGGGCCTTTCTGTGTGCCGGTGAATTCTCTGGAAGATACACCTTTTTTCGACAAACTTCTCACAAACAAGTCGGCAGCAGAAAGCTTATGGAACAGTCTGGAATCATTTGTTCTGCCGCGCTCATAGTCGCTTTGTTCTGACCGCTCCATTGTCGTCCGGCCGCGTATTTACAAGCAGCTGTGTGAGACAGCCAATACCGAGTTCCCCTTAGACGCGGCTGCCGGAGGGGGTTAAATTTCTCAGTACCTATGAGGAAAAGATAAGCAAATTTGACTTAAAACATGGGCACTGAAAACAGATAAGGATATATTTAATCACATTCTGCAAACATTCAGGTAGCAGAACGGGCCTTAAAAGACCTGACAGATTTACCAAATCCCAAAGTATTTTACTGAGTATTTTGAAATTTTTGTCGCATTCTATATCCGTACAGGCGCTCTTTGTGCATTATAAAACACAAATTTAAGTTATCTTAACAAAAATGCTATTTAAGATGTAATTTTCACGATTTTTAAACATTCCAAATCAGTGTTCCTTATTGAGCTAGAAAATATGTTTCCTAAGAGATAGAAAATTAAGTTGTTTTAAAAACATGTACTTTTTGTTCAATTGAGAGTTTCGAATTTTGCAACCAAATATACTCAATTTCAGTCAGCTTGTTGGTATAACACATTTGCCTTGCATTAATAACTGTATACCAAGTTTTATTTGGCATATATTGGGGAAACTATTCGCAAATATTCACCCTGAATAAGAGGTAGAACTGGAACTTAAAAATTCAAATCCCAGTTGTGGCATTGAATTTTTAAGTTCCAGTTCTACCTCTTAAACTTTGCCCACACACGGCTTGTGTGTTTAAAAACACCAACAGTAAGTTTGTTGGCATAAATAAATAATATTCACCCTGAATACTTTAAAATTGCACATTAAGTAGAATTTTAAATGTTCAAAATTCTCTAAAATATTACAGCTCACCGGAAAATTCACCCTTAAAAATTGGCCTAAAATCTTTCTTGTGCACAGTTAATTAAGTAGTGCACATTTTTGACCAAGGTGCACCATTTAGAAACATATGTACAGCAAATTTGTCAAAAGTACATGCCTCTGGAAATTTTGGAGAAAAATGTGGGAAATGTCAGAAAAAGCCTCAAATTTGCAAACACATCGTTTCAAGGTTATTTAAATGTCATGTCATTTTCACTACGATACCAAAAATGTTTACATGTTCCTAGAGAATCGTAGATAATCAACAGGGTGTCCCAAAATTAAACCGACAAACTTTGGGGCTGATAGGTAACCTTATTTTAAACACTTTTTGTTAAGGAAAGTTTTTTCTTGGGGTGCTTCGTTTAAGCGCTAGACGAGTTAATGTCATTACTGCCTCCCACTCAGGCAAAATCAACAATGCAAATTAGTATTGCATTTATCTTAATAAGACACAATCTTAACCTAAGAAACAAACACAGAACACACAAACATATCATTATTTACAGTTAATCACAGCGTTATTATTCAAAGTAAAGGTTGGAACGCACCCCATTGCGAATAACACAGAGTGCATCGACATGTCCTATTCTGCCATACTCTCGCAAAGACACCAGCCATTTCTCTGGTTTAAAACTTTGTCGGTCTAATTTTGAATTGTAAAGCTGTGATTAACTGTATAAGTTGACCAATTCCAACGCTGGTTGACCGATACCGATGAAAACAGGCACATCTAAATGTTTTCTCGTGGAGTTTTTTATGCAATACATTTTACTATACAACGTATTACATTCACATGGTTTTCTCTAATCTTAATTAGCTGAATCTTATATTAGCTGGAGTAGTTTCTCAATTACCACGATTTTCTTTCCTTAATTTCCGATTCATTCCGTTTCAGGTGTGCACGTAGGTTTCGTGGGGTGTGCCGGTGCCGGACAGATCGCTGCTTAACTTGAGTTCAACACGTTGAGTTGTACATGAATAAAACCTAAAAGAGAGTTGGCCCTGTAGCTCAGTCGTAAGAGCACCTGCCTGCTGTGCGTGGGACCCAGGGTTCGATTTTCGGTTGGAGAGTGGGAATTTATTTCTAACATATATTCCCTATCCTCCCAGAGTCTGGAAGTGTGAACGAGAGTGTGAATGGGTGTGTGATGTAATGCAGAAAAAACCTAAAGACACAAAACCCACCGTATACGATTTCCTGTAGGCAATACGTTCTAAAGGAAAGGTCGCCGACATGAACATTGAAATTAAAGCCAGGGTATAAATGGAACAGAAAATGTGAAAGAAAGTGAACTGCTTTGACTCACTTTTTCCCCACTGTTTCAGGAAGATGACCAGGACAGCACTTCGAAGATTCTCCGATCCGGATGAAGACCAAGAGGATATTCAGGGATGGGCCAAGCAGAGGTTCAAATCCAGATGTCCATGGTAAGAAGAGACTTTTAAACAATGTTTTATAATAACTTTTGGAATGTTGTAAAAGCTGTCGGTATTAGAAAGTCAGGAATAGTCGTCGTAATCATTATTGAAGCAATATGACTATAATTCTATTCAAACTATATGCATTATACAGTTTCTGATATGAGAGTACTAGCAAGTATATAATACACATTTAAATTTGCTACATGCCATTCACAAATGCTGTCTGAAAAAGAAGGAAACTGATAGATGAGAAATAATTTCACTGATATATATATTCTTATTTTAAATTCCTCTGGTGGTGCGAAATCAGTTTTGGTGTAACTATAACAGATACAAAATTTAATGGCGCCTGATACCTGACCATTACTACTCTCTGTCCTGCTGCACAAATCAATTTTATCACCGGCTTTACAGCGTAATTTCACAGTGTATTTAACTATACCACACCGTAAGCCATGCAAGCCTCTGATTGGATGTCGTGTTGACCTACCTGCCATTAAATGTTGTGTCTGCCGTAGTAAAGTACACATTTAGGTGAGGCGTTTCGACCTCTTGAGATGCTGTGGTGAAGATCTGCGGATTGGTGTCATCCGTGGTACTGCCGAAGTATGTACCTCGCACATTTCAGCTCCTCCCGTCGGAGAGTTGTTCGGTGGGAGATGGGTACGTCTGAGCAGTGAAGTTCAGGCGAGGTTGTGAGATGATAGAACACTATCGCTCATTGAGATGGTTCGATATCTTCCCTTTGGGATTAATGCGTATCCACTTCTTCCCTGAGTAGGCGGGAGTCTCTTTAAGAAATCAGGTTTTGGCCTGAGGAAAACCCCAAGGGGCAAAGCTGCTCGGTTCTGCTCCTCTGGTCTCTTAGAATTGCCCTTTCCACGGGGAGTGTAGGGGAAACAATTTAATGACTGTTCGCAAGAATTCAAAGTGAATAATTTTACACTAAACTAACTTTACCAACGCAGTGGGAATTACTAACTACTTAGTTTCAAGTACTCGCTTTCTAGCACCGATCGACGCCGTTACTCTATCACTCTGAGTTGTTGTTGTAGTTGTTGTAGTTGTTGTAGTTGTTGTAGTTGTTGTAGTGTTTAACGCCCGCTTTTACTACTACGGCACCGCAGGCGGTGACACTGATGATACATGAAGATGGAACACCGGTGGAATGAGATGGCGGGGGAAACCGGAGTACCCGGAGAAAACCCGCCCTGACGCCGCTTCGTCCACCACGAATCACTCTGAGTGCTACCCCAACGTCATCTAAATACAGTTAAACCTGATTTATGCGTATATCAAGGGAAAGAGGCAAGTTACCCTATATCTCAGAATTAACAACTGAGATTTTGATTTTGATGTAAAATTGCAACATTTTACAAGCAACAAAGATATATATGAAAAAAACCACTATTTTGACCTTGGTCTTCCTTTAAACAAATCAGTTAATTTGGCTTGTTTCAGTTTTCTTACATTAAGTGCATACACCTCATTTTGGTCCTGGTGACCATACGTAGCGTGGTATAAACAATTCCTAAATCTGATCAATTTTTGTTTTGGTTTTGTGTGGATTAAGTTTAACCTCTCGTATGAATTTTACTTTCTAATCTAATGTGTACCATTTTCTTTTTCTGTTCTCCTTGGCTGATTAAAAGCAACTGAGAACTGAAAGACAAAACCGCTGTTCAACAGTGAACACCAGATATCGAATATGTTTGATTGTCGCAAGGAAAGTCGCTCACTTAGGTCGGGTCTTTGTCAACAGAAATAAGGAAAGTACGCCTCGAGTTTCTTTTAAGATAATGTTTGCCGTATGCTCATTCATTACAATTACGTAAAACTCAGTTGTATTTCCATGAAATTTAATATGTATAACTGCGAATTACGTACAAATGCATTACTTATAAATAAAGTTTTATGAACACGTTTTTAAATTACATTTTTCCGGCACCTACAAAAATTTACGTATAAATGTGAATTACGTACAACTGGGTTACGTATACGTATACGGGTCTTCCTGTTCCTCAAGTATGCTATTGAAGTACTGCCGATCTTCAACTGTTAGCCATTTCTTCCTGTAATCCCTGTTTCCCTGTTTATTTCCTCCATAACATCTCGCAATACTGTTTCCTTCGTTCTTTTTATATACCCATATTTGTTTATGCACTAACTTCATCCTTCCATTTTGCAGTCCATTTTCATATTCTAAGCATTCAAGTAAAGCATGTTACGCAGTATCGGTTAGACCACGTGTACCACATGTGTCATTTCGTTTTCTTCCAATTTCCTTGAAGTACTGGTTATATGGTTCATGTCCTGTAGTATACTAGATTCCACACTTCCTTGGTTTTATTTCCTTTAAGCTCAACGCTCCTTGATATCCGGAAATAATTCTTCCTTCCGTAGCTGTTTGCCACTCCTTTGATTTAAGTATAAAATTTGTCTTTATCTGACTTTTCATTCTTAAGTAATCTTCCACGATAAGCAAGCGAAAGAGGCGGCAAAAAATAATTGGCTAGTTTGATCTTAAACGGGCCATTGTGGGTTGTTTTATCACAGCGAGAAAGCTGTTGTTCATTGTGTACTTTTTGTCGTATATTCCAACCTTATCATGAGTTGCCAGTGATGGATCAGTTGAAACTTGCTAACAATATTAGTAATCGCTCAGCTATAGCGAAGTTATAATTAGATAAACTTGTTAGAAATCATAAGCTTTCATGCTAAATATAATCTACGCTTCTTTTCCGATTTCATTGCCCGGAAATACTACTTTAAAAGGTTGGACATTCTTTATGTTAATGAAGACAACGAAGGCGACACTGAAATATTTTAGAACATTAAAAAAGGATTAGTTTTAAAAATTTTGAAAAGTTTCCCTTTAACATCAATACATTTTTGCTTTTGATGAAACCAGTATTTAAAGTAAGGTTGCTCTTTTCCTGAGGTGCTTCAGAAATTAGATATTTGTAATGTTCCACTGCCTCATCTGATGACAAAAAGACTGATTTCACTAATGTTATCTTTAATTTTTAGTAACCAAAAGGAATCACAAGGTACTAGATGAGGGCTGTATGGTGGGGAGGGGGTTCATGGTGCTGGCCTTTAGTGCTGTTTGTGACGATGCGCTATCTGATGTAAAATTAAGTTACACCGAGCGCGGCGCACAACAAAGGACGGTCAGGACTACGCCACGTCACACCACATACCAGGCCGGCGAGCAAACAAAGGTGGTCAAGGCCAGGCTGCCTCTCGCGACTGTTAGTGTATATGCGATTAAAAAGAATGAGCGCGGCGCTTAACAAAGGATTGCTGGAACTTTCGAGAGGCGTCCGGCGGCCGGCGTGTTTGTATAAATTTAAGAAAGGGCCTTTGACGTCATCCCCGCTATATAAGGAGACGAGGTAACGAGTTAGAAGAATTACGGTTACGGACATGAGTCAGTCAGTGTGTTAGTGAGTGCGAGGCAGCTGTGTGTGTGGTACTATCGCCGTGAAATATACGTCGCATCGAAGCGAAGAAGTCTTAACGAGTGTTGAGTGATTGTATCGTCCGAGTTAGACAAAGTGAAGAATGACGTTGAAAGGACTGAGTCAAGGTTGCGAGAAAAAAAAGTTAAGAGTTTAATATCACCAAAGGCTTTAGACTTGTTAACGTCAATAGAGTAGAGCTGTGTTTTGTGCAAAAGTTTAGATGAAAAATAAAGTGAGAAAAACGTAATTGGATTGGATTTTGTTGTTTTGTTGCACTATTTTTCATTTTGACTTTTTTTTTTAAATTACGTTAAACAGATATTTGTGTGCCAATCGGCAGTACCAGTTATAAATTGTTGGCTTCTTCATCAAATGCAGTATTTCTTCTTCACATTTTTTAGGCATTAATGACAATTTAAAATCATAAAACATCGTTGCCCGGAGATGTTCTCTATTGATATTCATTTTTGGGAGAACGCAAAATCTTTAAATGATAATTATCATACTATTGGAATAAACCTAATAAACTACGTGACAATCAACTCGCAAAACATTAGAAGGTATATGTAAAATATAAACAAAATTTATTTGAATTTACAAACATGGCGTTATAAAAATTTCAATGTCGCTAGCGTAAGCTGAATTATGTCTACGAGTTCATAGCAATGTTAGTATTTACCATCGATCTTAACACCTTAGATTCTCAAACCTGCAATAAAGCAGGACGGAGCCGATCGAGTAACTGTTTTCATGCCACTAAAGCTCACTATATTGCATTTGTGAATACACCCAACACACGGTGAAGGCCAAATTACGCATACCGACATACTTGTGCACACAAGCCAGAGATTCCTCTATAGGAGACAAGCAAGAAATGTTCGCCCTGTGATTGGCACGTGACACTATCAACAAGGCCTCCAAAAGAGGATAACTATGGTCTCATTTTTCTAACTTTGGGATTGACAATTCGAAGCTGTCGCGATCGTGACAACTGCCAATCACAGCACTTAATTTAGAGTGATGAGAATAAGGCCTTTCAACACTGAAGCAGCGAATCTCGTCTGCAACTGCATACTTCAAGCTGTTATTTCATATGAATTATCGGTCTGGAATTAATGCAGTGGGGTGTCTTCATAATTCCCCAGTGCATGTCAAAGAATCAAAACAAACTCTCCTTAAACCTCGTAAAACTGGCCACAAAAATAAATGATGCACCGTTAGGAAGTTTATGTACTGAGCTAGGGAAAGTGCTACCCACACAACCTGCAGTGTTGCCAGCTTGTTTTCGGCAAAACTAAAATATCTCCGTAGGAAATTGTCAGAGACAAAAACGTAAGATACAAAATGTGTACCAAATATCAAGATCTACCACTGGTTTAAATTAATGTAATGACGTTCCTTCCACCGGTATATAAAAGTGGCATCCTCTTAAGATCAAGAGTCGCCTTACGGTCGGGGGAGTCGACGCACTGACCCCCGCTACCCCATCCTGCACTCCTCCTTGGCCTTGGCTGCAGCTGGAGGATGCAGCGGCCGGATGATAAGGGGAGACACCCTAGGGATTATATACATTGTCTTCTTTTTTGTTTGTTTTTGGCGCTAACCATTTCCGAAATATTGTATATTAATGGCTTACATCTTCAACTACTCATACTTTTCCCAAAGGGTGCGTCGGTATTCGTTTTTTCTCGTGTTCATAACCATCACATAGCGTGCCACTTTTTAATCTCTCGTTTTGACATATTTTTAGTATTAAAAATGTGTTAAAGATTATTTCAATTGACAGAGGCAAATAGAAGAATAACATTTAGTAATAATACCTACAGTTATAGAAAAGTGAGCAGAGAAAATTATGTAAATACAAAGCATCACATTTTTGTTACGAAATAAATAAATCTTAGTAGATTAAATTTGGTTCTAGGAAATATCAGATGATGTTACAGTATTTCCAAATCAAGCGATTGCTACAATCATTTTGGTGCATTTGTTTCTCTCTTCTATTGTTCATTCAAATAAGAAAACAGTCTTTTGTTATTCGGGACTCGATACACCGGTCTCTCTTGAGAAGTCTTTCAACTAAATTTCCCTTGGGTGTAAACACGACCATGTGTATTTTATGAGGTGTTTTATACTTTAGGAATTTTCTACTCTTTGTGCTGTGAGAGCTTTGTGCATAGCTGATGCAATTATCCCAAAGCTTTAACGGTTTACAAGTTAGGCGCTTTAGGTAAGCTTGGTGTTAGTTACAGCTCGTAGTGTGTCGTGTGAGATACTTGCTTTTATGTCGGCGAAATTTCCCCGGTAATTACTAACAAGCTCCGGGTCACAGAATAAGGAGAATATATACTAAATGTAGAGACGGGGATGTAGACACTACTTGAATTGCCCTTGTTTACTGAGTAGAGCTTGGCAATGATATTCCAACTATATTACAAGTGTAATAAATCTCTGAGCAAAACTAGAGTGACAATTTTTACTTTCTCCGCTACGTAGACAAAGTATGAATGAATTTATTTATTTAAAACTTAATTAATTCTAATCATATACATAAAATCTTAATAATTAGTTTACCGTAAGACATGGACCAAATTTAACCATTCAAAAATGTAGATTTCGTTAAAACACACAAGTTATGTCTATATGCATTTTTCTGTGGAGTGAACCATTTCGGAGATGTTCCTTTTTATTTGTGTGAGTTTTGCAGTACTTCAGCGTTTCTCAAATGGAAGATGTTTATTCACTTGTTTATCTGTGCAAACAATGGAATTTCAAGGCTTTGAAAAATGTTACTCGCTCAAAGCCTACTGTTTTCCCATATTCCCCTTGCACCTATAACAAAATCAGCAGTAAGATAATTTGTGCACGTGCTTATCTCGACTAACTTGAAGATAAAGGAATAAGGGATTATAAGAATGGTTAGTACAAGAGTAGAGAAAGCTATGTGAGTGCAATACATCACATTTTTTGTCTTGCAGTTCTTCTCTGTGTCACTAACACTTATCGCACACCGACGGTACACTTAAGGGATATCTCGTTGATCACTCACAAGTAGCCTTTCTCTCAAAAACTACTCTTGTCTCGCGTCTCGCAAGCTAAGTCTTTCTCGAACTTCGCCTTTTCTGGAATTTGCAGGCAGCTAGAAGCTTCACGAACAATCTAGAAAATCCCTTTTGGTTCTGCCGCTCGATTGTTGTCCGTGTTTGCCCACGTGAGTGGTGCGGACAAGTTTGATCTTGAGCGCCTTTGATATACGTCGCGACTAGTAGTGTGAGGTATCTTGACTCGACATGTGGTATTCCATGGTTGTTGAAGCTTGTGGTAGCGTCCCTTGGTCCTGGTAGGGCGATACAGTCACACCAAATCACCCTGCTGGGAATCCTCGGCTGTTGGGTGTCTTCTTCCGCGCGCTCGCTAGCTGAATGTGCTGACGCGCCATCGTGAACACGGTGCACTAAGGTTCTCCACATAGTCAACTGTTGGCTGTACTGAACTCGCATTTGTGTTTGTTCCTGATAAAGAAAGAGCCGCTGTAGCAAACTGCTTATTTGTATGTCCGACAGACGATAACCTATGGAACAGGCTATCAATAAACTCAGACTGCATGTTGGAAATATCGACTTCTGTAAACCGCGCTGCCACGCTACGTGGAACTAATATTCTGCTCTCCTAATGTGCTCAATCATTTTTTCGTGGCTGTACGTGGTAAAAAAAAGTGCAACTTAGGGAGTTGTCTGATACATTTGATAAGCATTGAAAAACGACGTTTTGGGATTTCTTTAATATTTTTCTGTGTTTGTCTCTCAGGCATTTGCGACCGTTTATAAAAGGGTCAACTGTTGATATTTTTTGCATTAGAGCTGAAGAATGTCCTTCAATTTGACAAACCCTTCCCTTTACTTTCGTCTGCCTTACTTCCCTTCTGTTGTTGCTTGACTCGTTTATTCTAGAATGTGTTTAGTTGGGGAAACAAAGCTCTCGTCTTTATTCGCCGAAGGTATTAGCCGTGCTCCATTGGCTGTGGCATGAAGATTCACGATTCGTCGGTGTTTATTGCATCAAGGAAATGGGGTAGCTGCATATGCTCTGCATTGTCGGATATTTTCTCTGGCGGAGTTATTTTTTTATTCTTAGGAAATTTACGATGTACCGGAGCAAGAACCCTTTGTTGGCAAAAGAAAGTGAATTTTTATGGCTCAATGCGCGAGTCTTTTGAAAGGCACTAAGCAGAAGAAATTACGATTACTACGTGGTCTTGATATTAAAGCCAGCAAGAGTTAATGAGCTTATACTTCAAAGGAAAACATCTCGGACAGTTTTCGCAGATATCGGCAGGTTTTTAGGAGAGGAAACTTTTTAGATAATTCACTATAGGGGTGCGTACGATCCATTTAAGTGGATTAAAAGGCAACTTTAAACCTTGACATTTAAAGCGTAACAGTTCTAGAGTTCTAATAAATTACATATTCTATAAAAATTTTAAATGAGGAAATTCTGATAAATTACAAAAACGCGATTTCACAACCGTCTATAACAGGGGTGCTTAACAAGCGAGCACACGCTCCCGTCCCCTAAAGATATCCCCACCCTCCACTGACCAAGACAAGGAGAGCCAGACCTAATAATCAGAGGCGGATGGCGCGGAGTATCGTAGTGCGCACAATTCAATGGGAGGACAAATATTTTTGTTTTCGAGATGAAGATGATAAAATTAAGTGCTTGATTTGTAAGACTGGTAGTTGCAGATTTATGCCATTTCCCTTGCTTTCGTTCCGCTTTCACGATAAACGTTATCCTCCTGGAAAAATACAACAAACTTTTGAAGCAATTGTACGAAACATTCTCTTCATAATTTGAAGGCCTAAAAACATTTGAAACCAAAATTCAATGTTTTGCAATTTTGAATTTTCTATGTAGTGGGACTTCACACGAGCTACAAAATACGAAATTATTTGCATTACACAATTCCTCGACCGTAAAATATTTTGAGAGAGGAGGGTGGGAATTATTTAAGTCTCTGCCTTACTATGAGTATCCGAGATTACCTTTGTTTGCATCTAGTTTAATGGCAGTCTTTGGCTCCACTTATATATGCGAACAAACATTTCAAAAATGTCCACGATGTTATCACTGAGTTGTTGTTGTTTTTTTTAATATAACATTGCAGTATGTTTGCCTTAAAAATATACACGTTTTTCTGATTCTACGGACAAAGTTAAAACTTCTATTATAACACAGAAATGCTTAACCCAATAAATGTTGCTTATTTCAAGCAACATCTGCGACCTTTTCCATATCAGGCATTAAGAATTTGGAGATCAATCTAAAGAAAACTAAAACGTGGTTTTTCTACGAGGCCAAGCATATCTACCCCCCCCCCCCCCACACACATACACACACACACACACACACACACACATTTTTTCTTGTCATTACAGAGTACAGCGCCAGATTTCTAGCCCCATATTACTACTGTCATCAGTTCATTGGTCAGTAGATATAGTAGTTATATCTCACCCATTATGACACCCCATAAGACGATCAAGAACTGAGACATGTTCCCAAACAGTATATTTTACAAAATTCATTTTGTGTATCACTGAGAATCGAGTCCTAAGTTTTAGAACCATTAAGGAACTGGCAAGGTTCCCTTTAAACTGCAAACCTTGTAAAACCAACCCTGAAAGCTCTGCTGATTTGGGCACGAGTGGAAGGTTGTTACGTTTTGAAAAATACTGTGCACCCTAGTGCAGGTCTGCGAAGTACCTCTTAATGTGAGTGGTCCGCTCATTTCGCTGATAAATAAGAGGAGTTGAAGGTCGCGCTAAGCCACCAGTTCCCCGCTGGCCTTCGTTTACTTAAAATTGCCCCCTAAGTTCTGCAACTCCCACAAGCGTTCATGGATATCTGTACTCATGGGTCACCTTATGTAATTGCTTCAGAGTATTTCATCAGCAACTATGTTCTCTATTCTAAGCTTTTCTCCAGTCGTTTAGTAACCAAACGGAACGGTTACAAGTAAACATGAATTTAGAACATGTCAGCTTGCCTGTACTTTCCCAAGTCAATAGTGCGGTGTTTGCATTCGTCTGCTATCAAAGTTAGTTACCTGGTTTAGAACTCGAAGCCTCAATGCGGGTGGATTCCCACAGAATCTCTAGGTAGAGAAAGTATTGTGTTCCACCCAAACATTATATAACGAAACTTAGATACAGAATTTGAGGTCCCCTGAACACAAAAGTGCGTTTCAGGAAAACGTCGATTCGTGTGTGCGTGCGCACAAATGTCTGATTACTACAAAGTTTTGAAAACGATTAGGAAAAATAATTTAAATCAAGACAACGCATCTCGCATACAGCAAAATTGAGTTTCTGGATGTCCTAAAGGTCAGACCCTCCACAACACGGCCCTAACCTAGCACTTAGTGATTTATTTTTATTTCCAAAAATTAAATATAACATGGGTGGAGTCACTTATTCGTCATTAGATGAAGTAATCGGAACATTAAAGGCCAGTTTCATTGAATGCAAAAATGTATTGATGGCAAAGGGGAATATTTTGCAAAAACAAATTGATGTGACAAATGACAAAAATAGGTCTGGTTACTTTTCATCACTTTATTTTCTTCTAAGTATACACTTTTCTTCTCGTCGTTAACACAGTCTACAGTCTTTCGGGATTTCACAATTAACAACTTTTCTTCTCATAACCTTGCTCAGTCCTTTCAGTGTCTTTCTTCACTTCCTCTGTCTCTCGTGCCCTAATCACAACGTTACAATCACTCACGACGCTTGGTGAATCTTCTTACGACGACACGCATACGCACAGCTGTGTCACACTCACTGACCGACTCTGTCCGTAACTCAATTGTAAAAACTCACTCCTTTGGCCTCCTCATATACTGGGGATGACATCACCCGGACCTTCCTCAATTTCTACACACACGTGCACCGAAAATGACTCGGCTAGAAGTCTTGCGAACGTTCTCGAAACGTCTTTTGTTTCTGCCGCCTCGATTGTTAAGTCACGTACACACAGCAGTCCTGCGAGGCAGCCCGGTCCTGAACGTTTTTGCCCGCTCGCCGGCACGGCACGTGGTGTGAAGTAAACTGGCGCCCTTCCTCTTGAGCGCCGAGCCCAATGTCACAATAAGTTAATTTTTTAAAACTAATCCGTGTTTGATTTTCTGAAAATGTTCAGTGTCGCTCTCGTATATCGGGAACGGAAACCAGAATCAAAGGAAAAATTAAGGCTTAGGGTTCTGTGTAGTCGGATGTAATTTGCTTAGAATTGATCTAGAAGTCTTTTAACTCTTTTGCAGGTTCGCCAACTTTGAAACTGTGTACGGTAAATACTTAAAAAGCGACACCGTCCCATCCGTTACTGATTCATAAACTAAATGGGGATACAGAAGCATCAACGAAACTGGAAATGTAAGCACGTACAGCTGCCGAGATGTTTCTGATTCTGTTTTTACAAGCCTGTGCCTAGAGAGGACTCAATCTGCTGTTCTGGATCATGGTCCCCTTGGCTATCTTTTGCAATTAAGATAAAGGTGCACAATAAAGTCTCGTTCTTAAGCAGTTCCAGGCGACTATGTGTCAGTGACAAAGTTTTATGAGATTCAGGACATCTGTGTCTTCTATTGCATCAATTATAGCAGTTGAAACGATGTGTGTATGTTTCTTTTGCATATTTGAAATGCTTTTCTGAAACTTTGTGGTGTAATGATGTAGTAGGTTTATATGTGGTGAGATACTTCTTATATTTGTAAGCCAGGATATCAATTCCTTGCCTTATTTACTTTTTGTAGAAGGTATAAATAGGGGAAGTATTGTATTTGACCCAAAATTTTGATGTCGAGATTTCACAGGAAATGTATATTTTGAGGTCCCTGAATTGGGGGGAGGGGGTTTCAGGCTGTGAACAACACCAAAGTTGGTATTCAAGTTTGATATCCTTAAAGGATGCAGCACCAAGATTTTGAATAAAATTTCTCCACTTTAAACTACCCTTCCCATGGAAAATTTTTAGAAAATTTTGATTTTTTCAGAAATGCCTAACGATTTCGATTAAATTGTCGTATGTTAAGATATGTTTATGGCAAACGAAATGCCTATTTTGAATTTTCTGTTTATAGCCTAACTAGTCCTGTTTACTTTTGATGACTTTTGCATAACTGGTAAACCGTAAGAGATAGAGCAAATCTTACTGCACAAAAAATGTAGATCTCTTTAAAACACACAAGTTATGTCCAAATACATTTTTTGTGAAGTGAACCATTTCGGAGATATTCCTTTTTAATTGTGCAAGTTTTGCGATACTTTTCTCAAATGGAAGGTCGTTATTCATTTTATTTCTTGACCGTGTAAATTTCAAAGCCTCATATAGCGAGTAGCTTTAAAAGATTTAATTATCGTTCAAAGCCTACTTTTGCACCTACAAGAAAATTAAAAAATTGCTGCAAATGTTTATCTCCACTAACACGAAGATAGAGGAATAAGAGTTTGTAAGAATAGTTATTACAAATGTAGAGAAAGCCATGTGAGTGCAACACATTAGATTTTTCTTTTTCTTCTGAGGCCTTAAAAAGAAACAGTCTCATAGTTAAGTGTATTTCTTCACTATGTGTAAGTGAATTATTGTTCACTTCTGCGATTACTTCCCCACACTTCCTAGATTTCACATTTTATGTTGCATGTGGCCTGGATGTAATAAATAGTTATGTTAAAAATAGAAGAGTCATTTAAAATAGGTAATTTGAATAAAATACTTTGAGAAACGTAGTTCGCGTGCCTTTAATGGATTATGCCTTTCTCGAAGTCACCTCCGCACCTGCTGTTGACGTGAACAATGGCGTTTCAATCCATGTTCAACCTCATACATTACATAGCGGAATGTGGTAATCTAGTTTTCGATAGCTTTCCCTGATATAGCATTAGTGACCTGCAGTCTGAATTGTGGGAGACCCATACCGCAATACCATTCAAGGTGATATTGCAGAGTATGAAGAACAAACGTCACTTCAGTAGACAGTAATCAGGCGTTGACCTTCATATTGCAAATGATTTGGAAAGGGATAGATCATCGAACTCCAATCTAATCGCTTTGGAGACAAATACGGAACTAGCAGCTATTCCCCACCTCCCTCCTTTAGTCGGAGGATATCCAGTGACGAACACAAACAGGCGATTCCATGACAGTTTATAAGTCGCAACTTGAATTTTTGGGAATGTCCTCGCAAGGTCTATACATTCTGGATGACTTTTGCATAAGCAATAGACTGTAAGAGACAAGCAAAAAGCTTACTAAATAAAAAACAATTTATCTCAAATAGGTACTCTTTTGAGTAAACCATTCCCGAGATATTTTTTATTATTTGCTTGAATTTACCAATACTTGTACTTTTCTCAAATAGGAATGTGTTACTCGTTTTCTTTCTTTCCTTTTTTATCTCTTGACCTGGCAAAGAGAGTAGAATTTCAAAGACATCGCATACCAATAAACTCTTAAAACATTTCACTGTCGCCTAAAGCTTACTGTTGTTGTAGTGTTTAACGCTCACTTTTACTACTACGGCACCGCAGGCGGTGACACTGATGACACATGGAATGAAGATGGAGCACCGGTGGAATGAGATGGCGGGGGAAACCGGAGCACCCGGAGAAAACCCGCCCTGACGCCGCTTCGTCCACCACGAATACCACATGCGGGTCCCTGGGAAAGCCTACTGTATATGGATATATACAGTATATATGGATTCCCTTGCACCTACAAGAAAATTAACATTACGATAATTTCTGAAAATGCTTATGACGAATAAAATGTAGTAGATAGATAAACAAGCATTTACAAGAATAGTTTGTGAGTATAGCTCTACATGTATTTGTGAATAGAGCTTCTCCAAATAGAACTATACTAAAAGTCTTTATCGCAAATGGGTTACGCGACGATCACTTGATGTGTCTTTTGAGCTTATGCACTTCGACTTTGTCCCCAAATATTGATAGACTTCTTAAACGTAAGTAGTACCAAAGAAGATACTAATGAACGGATATTTATCGCATAAGATTTAAAAGTGCACCGCTACTGCAATACAATTGAGTGTTAAAGTGGAAGGAGGTAAATCCAACTTCCCCTCTTTCGCAAACGTTGGATATGGTTATACCACCAGCAATGCACAAGGATCGTTGCAACCTGATCTCCTGTCACTACCCCAACTTCAGTTACACCAGCCAGGGTGTAAACCCCATATTCCGTCATTACAGTGGCTAAGCCCTGACAAGGACACGTACAAGTTAAGACACACCTCGGGCTGTCCTCAGCTTGCCAACACTCGGACGAATAGATGGTAACAACGAATCCCGCGCCACCTACCCACAGATAATGAAAGCCAGTAGACGGACTGCACCCTTATGCCATCTTTCGTGCACGTTTAGAAGCAAATATAGATTTTCCGTGTACTAACTATTCTTACAAACTCTTATTCGCTTATCTTCTTCATGTTAGTCGAGATAAACATTTCCAGAAATTACCTTACTGCTGATTTTCTTATAGGTGCAAGGGGAATATGGGAATAGAGTAGCCTTTGAGCGATAGTCAAATCTTTAAATACTTTGGAATACCGTTCTCTTTGCACGGCCAAGGGATAAAAAAGTAAATAACGATGTTCCATTGAGAAAGTTTAAGTACTGTAAAAATCGCACAAATAACAAGGAATATCTCCGAAATGGTTCACTCCACAAAACAAATTGCATTTGGACGTGTGTTTTAATGAGATCAACATTCTTGTATGGTAAGATTTGGTCCATCTATTACGGTTTACCAGTTATGCAAAAGTCCAGAGCAAGCAGAACTACAGAGGCTAGCCAGAAAATTCAAAATATACATTTCATTTGCCATAACAATATGTTAAATATATGGCATTTTAATCAGAATCGTTACCCATTTTTGAGAAAATTAAATTTTTTGGAAATTTTTCCATGTAAAGGATAGATTAGAATTGGGGACTTTTATTCAAAATCCTTGAAAGATACTAAACTTAAATACCAATTTTGGTTTTTAAACGACTTTTTGTTTTTGAGTTACGCTGTTCACAGACGCGCGCGCGGAGCTTTTCCTAAAAATGTTTCTTTTTGATTCAGGGGACCTCAAAACATATTTCCGGTGAGATCTCGACATCGAAATGTTGGGTCGAATACAATAATTCACCTGCTTAACTACACCCACTAGAGAAAGTAAAAATAACTATTTCGAGATATAGGTCACCAGTGCTGATTTTACGTTTACCAAAGCAAATTAACATCATAACCTTAAATCTAACAATTATCATATTCTATGTGCAATTAAGGGGAGTGGGGATTATAGCCCCTTTCAGTCCCTCCCTGGTGCCGCCTTTGTTCATGAAGTTGGTCCGTTACAATAATTGCAGAATGTGGTTTCTGTGACATCAAGAATCATTGAATTGCCTGCTCAGAGAGCGCAATGCCATCTACTTCTGCTAGCCGCAACTACCTTCTCGCCAGCTTGGAAGGGCAAATAACGCTAAAAGGCTTTTCATTCTCCTCGCCTGCCCCCTTTCTTTATATTACTTGTGCAAAACATCGACAATTTATTGCAAACATTACCACTAAATAAATCATGCTTATCTCCATGTTCGTTATTCCTTTTACCTCATAACCGTGTACTCAAATGTAATGGAACCTGCTCTCAGGGGTATTAAAATATTCATCACTTGGGAGTAGGTATAAAAAAATACATAAACAGCCAACTATGTCATGGCCAAATAGAACGAAGGAATAAGGGTCTGATAACACGCTGGTAACTTATACATACATATAATGCAGTATTATATCGTGCATTTCGTTATATGTGAACTGATATCTTTAAGGGACACTGGGAGTGAAATTTTGGTCAAAATTGTCAAAAAGGCGAAAATTGTTTTTTACCTTAAAATGTTCCTGGAACACCTGTGCATTTGGATCAGCTAACAATTTTCATATCCCACACTCCATGTGGTCATTACGGTCCTTTCAAATAGCGCTCTTCCCTTAATGTACACAGTATGCTCCTATATAAAAGCCTGTTTTTCTAAAAACTACATTTCTGCACATTCCAAAAGAAGGTCGCGTCTGAGTTTTGCTTCAAATTCAATTAAAATTTCCAAAAGTATTCATAAATAGCAGCTAAACAAAACTATGATTCAATATTGATGTTATCATTAACATGAATTCCAAAAACATTTTTGTACGAAAAAAAATCAATAATTTTAAGACCAAATTTTATTTGTTATAAAAAAAATATGTACAGCATAATCAGCAAACTTATTTGAAATATATCTTCATACAATTGTTACCCATGTTTTAGAGTATCAGTTCTGACAATATAAATTAATTTTGAAAAGTCAATAGACGCGAGCTCTATTTTGAAAATGTGCCTATTAAATTCATAAAATAATTTATATATCATAAACGAATTATTCAATTGTAATTAAATTTGGTGTAACTCCTATTCTCATATAAATACAAACACAGTAAAAATTTCAGAAAAATCTATCAAGAAATGCGGAACTTTCAAATTTCACTCCCAGTGTCCCTTAAAGGTAAGTTGTATATAGAAAGTCTCTATAGGGCTCAATGATGAACTTAATTCTAACAATAAGAAGAGTAGGCAGAGGAAGAGGAAGGAGGAAGAAGAGGGAGGGAGAAAGAAGAGAGACCAGGCAGAAAGAAGACAGGAGGGAGGAAGAAGAGAGGAAGGAGAGAGGAGGGAGGTAGAAGAGAGAGGAGGGTGAAAAAACAGAAGAATAAGAAGAAGCAGCAGCAGAAGAAGAGGGAGGATGATGGAGAAAGAAATGGGAGGAGGACGGAGAAAGAAGAGGAGAGAGGAAGCTGGACGAAGGGGATGAAGAAGAGGGAGGAAGAAGAAGAAAGGGAAGGAGCAGAAAGAAGAGGAGGGAGGACAAGGAAGGAGGAGGTAGAAGAAGAAGAGGAAGGAAGAACAAGAGGGAGGAGAAAGAATGGATTGTCCACATAAACAGAAAATGTGTACTTCCATAAAAAAGAATCACATTGGTATCAAACCACACGATCTCAGTGAGCGCGTTACGAGAGCTGAGAGGGAAGGTTGTTTCGACGACAATGGGCTAGTCGCCCCCTTCCTGTTGAAATCGCATGTCTTTCACATTCAATTCTTGCAATGGCGGCCATAAAAGTTATGTTACCATCTCGCGATAACGATCACCATTTTCAGCCTCATCTTCCCAATGAGTCAGTCCTTAATCTGCACTCATTCGGGGTATAGAGACTTCTTACACACTTTCAATGCCCAAGATCTACAATTTTGTTTACTCACATGATCATTAGGCTGGAAGTGCGCCAGATAAATGCAAATCACTAGCCAATTTTGTTTTCTCAATACTTACGAGCGGGGTATCACCGCGGTAACGTGTGAGGTTTGCATTCGGGAGGTCGTGGGTTCGACTGCCGTGGTCGACCTTCCTGACCCATGAGTTTTTTCAGGGTTTTCCCGGGTCACCAGGCAAATGCTGTGAAGAATAATGTCATCCTCCGAATTTCCTGTCCCTCCATTTAATTTCCTCTTCATTCCAATCCGGTCTTTCAGGGTCGGAAATGTTGGCAATGGGCGAGTTTGGCTCTGCTGTGTGGGGACTTTGCCAACGGTAACTGCTGTTTCTGAAGGATAGGTGGCGTTATAATCCCCTGACCTGCTGGGGTAGACCACTGTCGAAACCCACGAGGCTGGTGGCTGCTTGGCGAATCCTGGTGTCGAGACAGAGAATCTCCAGCACACGTTAAGGAGGCTAACGCTGGCTCGTGTTACTCGCCTGGGTTCCAACACACTCATAGAGCACTCTCATCTCATCCCTTCCTTTCGGGGTCTGTGACATATAACAGCCTCAAGCAGACGCGTTGATCCTTCTGTATTGTTCCACTTTAATTGATAACAATACATACAAGTGACAATCATATGTAATAAAACAGATGGCAATCTGTTAAATTTCAGGCTCGACAACCTAAAAGACCGCCAAAGGCGCTTCGTTTAAAAATTGGCTCCATTATGGGACATCCTTTACCTTCAGCGCTGAAATTTGTTATCCAAGCCCATTTGTTACGACCCTCACAGGATGATGTGCATGGTTTTTCTCTTAAATGTGACCTCATTTCTTTCTTCAGCTCTTTTATTTTCGTAAACTCTTAGGAAAGAGCTATGTGAATTCCGAGAAAGTTTTCAACTTTCGGGATTAATGTAAACGAATGTATGTGAGCTACAAGAAACTTCCCAATGCTGGCAACTGATGAAAAGTTAGAAATGCCTTGTCAAGGGGGTATGTAAATTCCTATCTCTTGTTAAACAGCGATGAAATACTGTTAACATAGCGTATGCGGTCTATGTTACATAAGTTCAAGTGGCTCGGAATTATGCCACAGAGGTATTTAAAATGCTAAGTCAAAATGGGAACGTGCTTCAACTGAATTATGGACTTGGGGGCCTTTAAATTAAATACGAGTCATAAATATTAGCCGATATTATGATATTCATTGTTGTTGAAGAGAGGACTTCTGGAAATTAGTGCTTCAAATGAAAACTTCTCTTGGATCGACATCTGACGATCGTCTTATCTGAAAAAGAAAATCCACCGTTAGAAAAACACGGTTGAGAAATCTAAAAGATATCCCTTGCTTATGTACAAAGAATATCTTATTTCAGCATTCAAAGAAAATTATCAATTGCAATTATATTTTATGATATTCTATTTTATTACTGTAAAGTGATGACCAAATTGTTGTACCAGGATTTTATGTGAAAGTTTGGTTACCACTCCATTTGATCGTTATTTTAGCATAGTAACTAAAACAGGCATAACAATTGACTGAACAAAATCTGATGTATTACACTCGACTTTCTCTACTCTTGTACTAACTATCCTTTTTCCATTATCTTCTTCGCGTTAGTCGAGATAAACATTTGCAAAAATTATCTTATTGCTAACTTTACTGAAGGTGCAAGGGGAATATGGGAATACAGTAGACTTTGAGCGATAGTCACATTTTTAAAATCTTTGAAAGTCAGATACAAAAGTGAATAACGACCTTCCATTTGAGAAAAGTTTAAGTATTGCAAAACACACAGAAATAGCAAGGAGTATCTCCAAAGTGACACACTCCACAAAAAACTGCAATTGGACATAAATTGTGTGTTCATTTTCCCACCGACCTATGCACATAACCCAGACATTTTTGAAAACTAGACAAATTAAGCTTATTTAATTACGTAATTATCAAAAAATTAACAATTTGATTAAAGACGTGCGTTTTTAAGGTGAATGCATTTCTCAAATAACGTCTGACTTCTTTTTGGCTTATGTTGTTCACATGCAAACACACATACGCACCGAGCTTTTCCTAAAAATATTTTCTGGACAGGGGGGAGGGTTTATGCGAACATGTGCATTTCCGCTGAAATTCCAATTTCGGTCTTTTTTCATGCATTACAATATTTCTACTTACTGCAAATTAGTAGAAGTAAAAATGTCATTTATTGTTATGTACAAAATGGACATTATAATTATGTTTGTTCTTTCATCTGGTTATGTTGCTGTTGAATTTTGAATAAGCTAGGCAAAATTTATGGCAGCGCAAGTGCTACCAACTGTTAAACTGAGCTGCTATCGATCGAAAGCGACGGCTAGCGCCGTGGTTGGCTGTCACAGAAAACAGCTGAGTTGCCATCGGCAGATGGAAGCTATCTGTAAACGTTCACACATGCTGGCATTGTAGTGTAAAAACCCTAATGATTATATCGGTTGTTTGTGATATAGACAAAAGAACAGTGGCTGGAAATATTTAACATTTACCTGGAACTTAATATGTGTCTATTCTAAGCAAATATATAAATAATACAATCGGTATCTGTTTCAACAGCCTGTAATGTGTCAAGAGCGGAGCTTTGGTAAATTCCTATTGAATAAATGGCAAATTTAAAGTGCGCGTTTGAATACGTACAGTTTTGTAAACATTGGCATCTAAAAAATCACCAGTGAAGAACTGCTGAGTGGATTTTTGTGAAAAGTTTGTAGCGGCGAGTTTATTATTTCTCCTTTGAAAAATAATATTTTACAAAGTGCTTCGAAGTGAAGTGTGAATACTTTCAAATAATGACACGCACATGGTCAATGCGTATGACATGCTGTGTTCTGTAGTACCAAGGTACGCCGTGAATGGCGCTTTGGGTCACGGACCAGTCTGCTCCCGTGGATGGTTTTGTTACTACTGCAACTGGAAGACGAGAACATTCGCTGAGACGAAGACGCCGGAGTCAAACAAAAGACGATCTCACCAACCCAATGATCGAAACTGCTGCCCATATCTCAAAAATGCTGCTTCGGAAACAGCTAAAGTAAGTCGTACTGACATGGGTAACTCGTCTGTGGACAAACAAATATCTGCTTTAGGTTAGGTCCCGCAGAAAGATGTTTCCGAATGCATGATGATTTTTTTTACAATTCGTGTTTTAAAAGTAGATGCATTTTCTTTATTTAAAAATTTTTTTCAAAATTTTCATGAGATGTTTAGATATAGTAACTAGTTTTACAAAATGTATGTGAAAAACGACATAATATCGTTGCTATTCCGTGTTCGTTGTTTGTTGTGTTATACCGAAAAAGTGTATAAATCATCCCTTGTATTATATTAGTTCGCTCCGTAATTTGTTTACATTAATTGCATCTGAGGATTCACATCAATGTTAACTCCTTTTACTGTAAGTAATATAAAAATCAGGAGTTGATAATTTTATATTGAGCAAGTATTAATTTGGATAAATTCAAACAATATTCTTCCTGCTTTGTTAACCTTGCAGATGGTACACAAACTCTTCTTTCTAGCGTGTCAAAAATAATGTGCTTGATAGTTTGCTTACAGATGCTAAAAATTATAATTCTGTTACACTACCATGTCCACTGTCACATGTTTGATATTAGCTGTTTCTTATTACTTTCTCTCCACGTACACAGTAGGTAGAGAAGGTATTGCATTGTACCCAAAAATTCGATACAGAGATTTTGCCGGAAATATGTGATCTGAGGCCCTCTGAAACAAAACAAAAAAAAAACACACATTTTTCAGAAAAGGTCCTTGTGTGCTGTGTTCGTAATTAAATAAATCAATATTTTGTTTATTAACGATACTGTCAATTACCAGGATTATATCAGCGCCGCCAGTATGTCGGAATTTCGTCCCGCAGGACATAACCGCCCGGTAACGGTAACCAGAACGGAAGCGCGAACGGGAAGCAAGGCAGCGCTCAACATTTCGGTTAACAACACGTTACGAGAACGGGAATGTATATTATCGATCATCATATTGATAGCAAAGTGGTGGTCGAAATTGCGCATTGGGAATTCATTTATTTGTAACTGGCCAATGATACTTTTTCTGGCTTCCGACTACAGACAGCTATGGCACGGCCGCGTAGAATAATTTCTACAGCGAAAAGTCTAATATACACAATATGAATCTAACATGCCGTTCTCGGGAATAAGAACGATAATGTTGCCAAATCTTTCCCGTTTATTTAATATACATAACGCTTAGTATGTTGTGCGGGATGGCAAACTGGTCGATTTTGAAAGAGGAACTGCTGTCCGG
This sequence comes from Tenodera sinensis, assembly GCA_030765045.1. Lineage (NCBI taxonomy): Eukaryota > Metazoa > Arthropoda > Insecta > Mantodea > Mantidae > Tenodera > Tenodera sinensis. The sequence continues at coordinate 44,160,184 of CM060968.1, read as the reverse complement.
AAATGCACGGTTTGGACCCTGTAGCCGCATCGAAGTATGAGATGGGTGTAGGTTCACATTTGGTCAATAAATCCAACCTCGAGATGTGTACATTAGAAACGGGCTTCGAACTGTGTACCTCCTACGTCATTGCAGAACCTACATGGGCGTTGGTGAGCCTCATGCACATAACCCAATACCTACGATTGTTTTTGAAGATTTCCAATCGCTCCGTGGCTTGAGCCATAAGGTCCTCCGCTGACGTTACAAAAGTGCAATTAAATTAAATAATTAAAAATGGTAATTCGGGCATGTTTTTCAACATGCCCAGGCTGTTTAGGGACAGTCCCTCTTCAGCCCCGTTTTGGTATTATTGTTTGTCGTGTGGGAGAAACTTCCTGGCGTGTGTGTGTATTGTTTTGATTGTAGTGATGTGGCTTATGTGTTTGTTTGTGTTTGTTTGTGTATGTGTTGTCGTCCCCAGCTGCGTGGAGGTGGCTTCTGCCCTCCGAGAAATAAGTTTTAATTTTAGGGGGTTTGTTATTTGTTGTTGCTGCCCCGGCTCAAATGTAATTTTTTATATTAGTTGTGTTGTTTTGTATGTTAGGTTATGAAAGTGTGTGTGTTTGTGTTTGTGTATGTATAGTGTGTGTTTGTGTTTGTGTGTGTGTTTATGTTTACTGTGTGTTTTTGTTTACTGTGTGTTTGTGTTTTTTATTATAGTTTGTTGTGTGATTGTAATGTTCTTATCTGTCGTCTATAAAGATGGCAAGTTGGTTGCCAACTCTGGTTGTGTTGACAGCTTTGTTCAAGGTCTTTTGTGCTGTTTGTGTTAAGTTGTGTAGGAATCTGGGTCTTTGTGCTGGTGGAGTTATGTCATAAATTGGTGGAATGAGTGTGCTTAGGATTTGTGTTATTGTGGTGTTCGTGATTTGTCGGATGTACTTTGTAATGTTTTCTTGAATGTGTGTGGTTTGTTCTTGTAGTGATTTTATTTGCTGTTCTGTATGTCCTATTACGTGTTTAAATGTTCCAATGGTTTCATTTGGCGTCATGTCCGTTTTTGTCCTTGGGATTTTTGGGAAATTTATCTTGGGCCAGTCAGTCACGTGTTGTGGTTTTGGTGGTGTTGGGATGTTGTGTGGGAAAATGTGGGTTTTCGCAGTGTGTTCGGGAAGTGTGGGTGGTTGTCTGGGATACATCGGGCATTTCACTTGCCCGGTGTAGTGCCCATTTTGTCGGCAGGTGGAGCAGTATGGGGTGTTGTGTCTTATGGGATGGTTGCATCGTCTTGTGTCGGTGTTGTGTCCGCAATGGAAGCAAGTCGGTTGTTGTGCGCATTGGTCTTCGTTATGTCCGTATTGTTGGCACTGTCGGCACGGTACATGTCTGTCTGTGTGTCTTGAGGGTTCTGCATGGAAGATCTGTTTTTCAATTATTGCGCCTTCTTTTAAAATTGTGTTGATTGTTGCGACACAGGTACTAAAGATTCGTACCAGTGGAGTTTGTCTATTTTGGCTAATTATGCGTGAGACACGTGAAATTTGTGGGTAAGTTTCCTGTATGCTGTGGAGTATGTCATCGTCTGTTATGTCGTATGGTATTCCTTTTATCACGGCTGTGAGGGTTTTTCTTGGTCTTTGTATTGTGTCTGGATTTTGTGTTGGTTTGTTCTGAGGTTGGTTATTTGCATAATGTGCGTACTTGCCGAAATTGTGTATTGGGATTGTTTGGGTAAAGGTCACAGCTTGTTGGTTTCTGAAGGTAAGTGCGTAGGTGTTTCTGTGTATACGTTGAGCTCTGTAAAGTGTGTCTGTGTCTAGGTGAGTCTTCGTCATTAGGCTTCTAATGAGCCACGCGTTTTGTTTTGCAGGGTCGCAGTTTACGACGTAAATTGTGAAGTATCCGTGTGGTGTAGGTGGTATGTATGTTGTTGGAGTGTGGTGTGTGGTGTTTGTGTTTGTGCCATCAAAGAGTGTGTTGATTCTGTATCCTAGTTGTGTTGTAGACTCTATGCTTGAGTCGGAGTCATGGCTAATGTTGTCAGGTGCTTGGGAATATACGCTGCTGCAGCTGGAGCTGACAGAGTGTGTGCGTTGTCTTGTGTAGTTTTGTGTGTATGCCTTGCTTGTTGATGGTGTAGGTTGATCGTAGTTCACATGTGATTGTCTTGGTGCTGTTTGTGTGTCTTGTGATTGAGCATAGCTCATAGGTGTTTGTCGTGTTAATGTTTGTGTGTCTTGTGTTTGAGCATAGCTCACTGGTGTTTGTCGTGTTCTTGTGTCTTGTGTTTGGGCATAGCTTGTAGGAGTAGGTGAGTGTCGTATTTGTGTGTCACTGATAGATGGTGGTGCAGCTTGTATTTGTATTGTCGTAGACCTGGTGTTCTTTGTCAGGACGCGACTGCGGTCGGTTTTAGGATCAGGGGGTTTAGGTGGCTTGGCCTTGGAGAGACGCTTTGGCATCTTCTTTGGCCGGAGAAGTTTGGTGTGATGGATGTGGCTGCTAAAAAGCGCGGTTTGTGTATACCGTGTCTTTCGTCTGCCTAGGTGTAGTCCCGGTGGACTACAGGACTTTTGTCCTTTGGCTAACTGGGCGGGCCCAGTGGTTACACAAACCTCACCACAAGGAGGGGTGGTGTGGGAAATGGGGGTTAGGTGGGGTTTTTGGGGTGAGGGCGCGGACTTTCGATGATTGCACTCTCCACTTGCTTGCGATACACCATACTCTTAATATAGCTCCGCAGCAAATAGTCCACCGTCCAAACCGTGCATTTCCGGACAGGGGATCCTATTTCAAAACCGATCAGTTTGCCATCCCGCACAATATACTAAGCGTTTTTTGGGACAACCATATGATATTAATGACATTTTCCTAAAATGGAAGCAGATTTATCTAACATTATTTTAGATGATCGACCTTTAGAATAAGTCTCAAGTTTGAAGTACCTTGGACGTGAAAGAGATTTAAATCTAAAACTATCAATTTTTCAAGTTATTGTGGAACATTACCCAACACTTTAAGAAATACAAGAAAGGATGCAAGAATTAAATTTTACAAAACAATAGCAAAGTCAGTACTTTTATATGGAAGTGAAGCCTGGGTTGTAACAAAGAAAATGGAAAGTAAGTTACATGGATCTGAAACGAAATTCTTGGGAAAAACTAAAGAAGTACAAAACTAGACCACATAAATAATGATGTGATAAGAACAAAGGTGAAAGCGAAATCTATAAACGAAGAAATTAATGCTATAGAAACAGCATGGAGAGGATGGACTATGATAGACTTCCGAAAGTAACTCTAAATTACAAACCAGCAGGTAGAAGAGACATGGGTAGACCACAAGAAACTGTGCTGTGAAAAACGAAACAATGTGTCTAATCCTTGGAGTGAAGATGTTGATTCCTTCCCGTTATCGGAGTCCGAGAAGTCTTCCAGCCGATTGTGAACACTCCCATTTGAATACATGTATTTTAACTTTCTCGTTCTGGTTATCGTTACCGTTACCTTTGGTTGTGTACCAGCCTTAAAAAGAGTGCACTTAAACCTGGGTCCCACAAATAAAGTAATTTAGCGAATAACATCGTTGTTGACTAAACATAATCTTATCAGCAACATTCGCAGAACTGCTCTATCCATACCATCTATATCCATGCAGTTTACAAACTATTTCTAAACAAAAATACTTTTCTGATTACTGTTAGTTCATAATTAAAGGCCGGACGCATGTGCGCTCACATATGATACACGTTCGCGGGACGCAGAGTATAAATGACGTCAGAAGTACACACGACCATCGAATGTTCAAACAACTGCACTAGAAGCGAGAGTCGAAAACAGCGTAACGCAGTACTCTGCGAACTAATGAAGGAGCCTTGCATGTACTTGGATAGAGGGCGTTACAGTGAAATTGTAAATGTTGTTATCGCTCTATGTGATGCAGATCATCTGCTATTGTAACTGCAAAGTCTCTGATATCGCATGAACTATCCGCCCAGACGCCACTTCGTCCACCACAAATACCACATGCGGGTCCCTGTGATAGAACCCGGGACGCTTAGAAGGTAGGTGAACGGTCTAACCGCTCGGCCACGGCGCCGCTGGAAATGATAAATACTGGGGAAACATTAATTTGAACATAAATATTACACCTTACCTTCATTTCTTTTGAAGTAAACTTTTATCTACATCTTAAGGTACAGAAGTTGAATAAAATACAATAAGAATGAAGAGGTAGTTGAAAGCTAACTAGGAGAATATCAAGAATATTAACTTTAATTATTGTTTTCACAGAATATTGTATTTTCGTCAGAACCATTAGAGCTGTAAAACAAAGTATGATAGACATCTCATGTAAAGGGTTTCATTATACCTTTAAAGATTGCTGACTTTCTGTTTTAGATATTTAGAACATGTAGAAAGTGATAAGTTCGTTATTTGTTAGCAATCGATAACTCTGAATTTAAACTTGAGGAATTATTATGTTAGCTCAAAGCACATGTAAACAGCCGATCATAAGCTAAAAGTTCAGTAACAGGGATATATAATTTGTATAATAAAATTGAATTCCTTATAGAATGAATAAACTACACATTTTACTTGAAACATAACTTAGCAGATAGTCTATGTACTCTCACTTAAGTTCTAAAAGAAATAGAATTGTGGCGTGCTTATTAACAGGAAGGATTATTGTAAAGGTATTTCCAGAAATAAACTGAGATTACTTGACTGTATTCACAGCGATCGGAAATTACATAAATTTGTCCTTCGTTTGTAGACAATTTTAGGACATCAAATACATATCTAAGTGCTTTTATGACAGTTGTTACAAATGGGCAATGGGCATTGTTCAATAACAATGTAACTCTGGTATCATACACAACTTTCTCTAGATTGCCTCTGCAGTGGAGTATGCAGCGTCTTCGCTTCTCAACTCGGCAGTCATGGGTTCGATTCCCGGTGTTAGGGATAAATGGAAATATAAATGTGGGAGTGAATGTGAGTGTGTTTAATATTGAAAAAAATCTACTCTTGTACTAAACAGTCTTACAAACTCTTATTCCTCTATCTTCTTCATGTTAGTTGAGAGAAACATTTGCAGAAATTATCTTATTGGCAATTTTCTTGTAGGTACAAGAGGAATATGGGAATACAGTAGGCTTTGAGCTATAATCAAATATTTTAAAGCTGGTCGCTATATGAGGACTTAGAAATTCCGTTCTCTTTGCATGGTCAAGAGATAAAAAAGGGAACAAGGGTCTTCCATTTGATAAGAGTATTGCAAAACTCACACACATAACAAGGAATATCTCCGAAATGGCTCACTCCACAAAAAATTCACTGGGACATAAATTGTGTGTTTTAACGATATCTCCATTTTTGTATAGTAAGATTCGATCTATCTCTTACGGTTTACATGTAATGCAAAATTCATCAGGAATAAACAGGACTACATGGGCTATAACCGGAAAATTCAAAATATAGATTCCCTTTGCCATAAAAAATCTCAAAAACATATGTCATTTTAATCAAAATCGTTAGAGCCATTTTTGAGAAGATCAATATTTTGGAAAAATTTTCCATGTTAAGGGTAGTTTAGGGTGGAGGTATTTTCTTCAAAATCTTCGCATCACAACTTAAATATCGTTTGGTTTTTAACCGACTTTTCGTTTTAGTTATGCTGTTAAGACACACACACACACACACACACACACACACACACACACACACACACACACACACACACACACACACACACACACAGTGATAAGAGAGGGAGAGAAAAGAAGGGAGAGACAATAAAACTATAATATAAACTAAGGAGGTAATTAAGACGGACATTTGTTATGCAGAGCGAAGATGAGTGAAGTTCACCATCTCAAGCAACTCTACGTGAAAAATATCTGAATTTGCATTTTTCCAAAAACTTTTGTACGATTTAAATGTGTTAGATATTGTGAAAAGCTTAAGAATCTGAATGTCATTTGTTTATTAGATCGAAAGTGTATTTTCTCCTAAATGTAGGTAACAAGAATTTTTCATGTTTAGCAATAAGTACATTAAGCGAACAACAGATGGCACTAAATGCACGATCACAGAATGCTTGTCGTCAGAATGCGCTAGAGGCGTTAATTGCAAAACTGGCGGCTGTGGCCAAGGAGTTGGTTATTAGACCCTGTGGATAGGTGGCGCGCAAGTACTCTTCATTGTATAATCGCTTCTGCACTCCCAGCAATCGACTACATTTCATCCGTATTTTACAGATGAGGTAGTAAAACTGTGTGCGAGTACTTAAAATATAAACGAAAAGTTACTGCATTAACTTGCAAAGATTTTCAAGGAAATCCCTGCATCCTAATCTTTTTAAACAAAATTTCTCAAAATGACTTTCTCAAAATGGCTGACCATTTTGTTTAAAGTGCAACGTATTAATATTAACATAAATAAATATAAATTTTGGGGAATAGCTTGTGAAGCTCCCTTCATTTAAGAGGAATTTATTTCTGCAAAGAATTATAAGTGTTGTAAAATATGTTAGTATAAACTTTATAAACATAAACAATAGTGGATAAAGAAAATCGTATGAATGTAATATTCCATTTTTAGTAACTATTAAATTTTATTGTATTGTACTATATCAACATTTGAAGATCAATGGAATGCTTTATGTTTCTGCCACAGATGGTAAATAGAAAACGCAATTAACTTCCTTTTCTTCTGGATTCTTCTATTTTTGAGGCGGTAAACAATAATATTGATGTAAGAGGTAATCAAATGCCAAGAAAGTTTTTTGAGTACCTACCCAAATTTGTTATACATTAAAGTGGAATTATCACCATCTCTCCCTTCCTCTCTCTCCCTCTCACCCCCTCTGTCTCCCTCCCGCCTCTATCTCTCCCTGTCCCTACCTCTCCTTACGTACCTCCCTCCCTCTCTCTTTCTAATTGTTAAAATATTTTAGGGAAATCTGGAATTAACCCTGGCAGAAAGATCCTAGCGAGATTTGAACCACGGACTTGCTGTTGCCGAGTCCGTGCCATAACAACCTCAGTCATATCTGGTTTTTGCCATGAACCTTAAATGCATTTATTTTGTAATTAAAGCTCTTCTCCCTCTTTCCTCCGCTTTTTCATTTCATTTTCCTGCTCAAATTACGTTAACAAATGAGAACATTTTGTTATCGTTTCTCATTTATCTTCAATTGCGTAAACAAAAATGTCCCCTGTTCTTAAGCAAAATGTAATTAGTGTCATAAAAGCTTTTGAACAGTAACTAAATCAAAATAGCATGTCCATTTTGTGATTAGGACTTTAAACGTGGAGTCCTTCAACTGTTGCTGACCAGCTTCAAAGTTGCTAGGCCATATCATTGAACTTCCAAGCTCGAAGTTTAGACTTATGTTTGACCTCGTGGTTGCATGCATACATTTAAAAACAGAAACAGTTCAAGGAAAAACAACTATAGACTGTAGTAGCAGGTCTGTTGTGATTCAGAGCCTTTTTCTGGGGCAGTCATTGACTCATTGCTCTCCGCATTATATTGGAATAATATTATACTAATGGTTTGTAATATGATTATATAAACGTTGAAATAAAGCGCCAATGTACAGTTAATTCAGAATTCTCATATTGCGAATGTACTTATATTGTTATAGTGCGACAGTGGAACCACATTTAATAAAATAAAAGGATAATTCAGATTTACTACATTGCATTATCTTCCTGTTTGAGTACATCATATATGTATTTTCTAACAATAGGAAAGAAATGTTGCATCTTCTGTGTTTATCTCTTCCCCAGCTTTTGTCGATACAAAAAGACAGACTCTTCCGAAAGTTGGCTAATTTTAAAAGCATTTACGGAAATGAGGGAAAATTAAAGCTCGAAATCGTGGTGAACGGTAGGTCCGCGGTTCAAATACGGGCAGGACCGTTACTATACTTACTACCTATTAATGTTTGCTTAAGTAGGTATTCCTCCGCGCTCCACAATGAGCTCCACCTCTAGTACGCTATTGGTTAACATTAGCTGCATGTGCGCATGTAAACAACAATATTATAATGTCCAATATACCTCGTTTTATTGAACATATAAGAGCCATTTTTATTGCAGTAATCACATGTATCACATTGTAAGGATTCTTAGATATCAGCTAAGATAGCACTTCACGTTTTTTCTTCCCATGAATGTGTTCCGCTCTTACTGGAATTACTCAGCAAAAAAGTAGCCAGAAGTTTCTGGTGTTATCGCTGTTCGATCACATACACACAGTCGCTAGTTGCCCTGTAGCCCCGGACCTCCTCCACGCCTCGCCGTCATTATTACGGTGGACTATCACCGAAGCCCATATCTAAAGTAAACTAGAAATTAATAAGTAATATTAATAATAATTGCAATACTAGCCAGTTTCGGTTATGAAGAATTAGGATTAGGATGGAATACGACTCGCTCTCTACCATGAACACAGGCGAGAGGAGGGCTTCCGATGATTGCTGCTGCAGCCTTTACTACAATACGGGCAAGGAGGGGTTGTGCGGGGAAAGCAGAATGCCAAGGCTTCGGAATCCCGTGTCGCTATACTAACACCAGCGTCTCCGAAATGTGCCATGTGAACACGACTGATTTGGAGTTAACAAGAAAACGTGTTTTTAATATTGTGCGATTATTACCGTCCTCAACAGCTGTATTAATATTGTTTGTTTCATAGCGTGCAGTGTACAGGGTAGTGGCTGATATTGACTATACTCACAGTTGAAATATGAAGATAAATTAGTGATAGTAAAACAGGAAAGGCCTACTCCAGCTCTTTCACATTTGCAGTGTGAGCAGAAGAAAAAAAATCTGATGTGTTGCACTCACATAACTTTCTCTACTCTTGTACTAACCATTCTTACAAACTCTCATTCCTATATCTTCTTCGTGTTAGTTAAGATAAACATCCGTACAACTTATTGCTTATTTCCTTGTAGGTGCAAGGGGAATGTTAGAATACAGTAGGCTTTGTGCGATATCAAATGTTTTAAAGCTTTGGGATTCTGTTGCCTTTGCACACTTAACATTTAAAAAAATGAACAACGATGATCCATTGCACGAAAGTTCTGTTTTCCGAAACTCACACACATAACAAGGAATATCTCCGAAATGGTTCACCCTACAAGAAAATGTATTGAGACATAAATAGTGTATTTTAGCAAGATCTACATTTTTATATAGTATTATTTGGTCTATCTCTAACGGTTTACCTGTTATGCAAAAGTCGTCCAGAGTAAGTACGACTACAGGGGCTATAACCAGAAAATTCAAGATATACATTTCATTTGTCATAAAAATATCTCAAACATATGATATTTTAATCAAAATCGTTAGAGCCTTTTTTCAAGAAAATCAAAATTTTTTAAAAATTTTCCATGTAAAGGGTAGTTTAGGGTGGGGCTATTTTCTTCAAAATCTTCGTGTCGCATCCTTGAAAAACATTAAACTTAAATACCAATTTTGGTTTTTAACCGACTTTTCGTTTTTGAGTTATGCTGTCCACAGACTGACAGACAGACACAGACTGACACACAGACACACACACGGAACTTTTTCTAAAAATTCCTTTTTTTGGATTCAGGGGGTCTCGAAACATATATTTCCGGTGAAATCTCGACATCGAATTTTTGGCTGGAATACAATACTTCCCCTACTTACCAGTAGAAAAAGTAAAAATAAGAATTCTCATAAAGGTGTTTTAATATATACTATAATAAGTATATGTGGCTGACTGGTTCATGCGAATTAAATAAACTATATTGCTGGCCATGCTTGTTTGCAACTAAGAAAACGCCCCGGAATATTATGGTTTTCGAAATTTAGCGTATTTAATCACAGATAAAGTTGTAATCAAGTATATCAGATTTCGATATAGTGCAAATGGCTAATAAACACAAATAATGCAAATAAACGCGCTTTTAAAACAGTTATTCCTGGTGTTTCTGTTCCTCGCATTTACACGTGCTGTGTTTGCCCGCTCAAATTGGTCGCATGCACAAAAACGAAGACTTCCATAGGGTAGGGAGGGAACAAAGGCCGGAAGTTTCCCTCCCCTGGACAAAAGACAGCTGTTTTCGATCTCCCTACAGCAGGGCCAGGGTCTGGAACATTCCCTGGTGCTATAGACGAGAACTGGGTCACAGGCCAAACCAGCAATTACGCCATAACGTCTAGCAAGGACGCTTTGGTGTCGTATTTTAAACGTTCGTATACTGATTACAATGATAGGGATATTTCCTGCCTAAGGATACATCCCATTAGCGATATGCATGACTGAACAATAAAATACTGAACTTACAATGCTAACTTACTTAAATTTATACAATAGATGTGCTGTAATGTAAACATGTTACAGCCTAAATTTCATCAGTTTTATTTTAATAGTTTAGAAATTATGATCACACTTGTTCATCTTTTGTTACGCTACTAAAAAGTCCTTCGGAACAATACATTTTAAATTTTGGTCTAATACTTTAACTCTATGTCCAAAATTCATCAATTTTTACTTTCTCTACTGGTAACTAGGGGCAGTATTGTATTCCACCCAAAAATTCGATGTCGAGATTTCACCGGAAATATATGTTTTGAGACCCCATCAATCCAAAAAAAGCATTTTTAGAAAAAGGTCCGTGTCTGTGTCTGTGTCTGTGTCAGTCTGTCAGTCTGTCAGTCTGTGGACAGCATAGCTCAAAAACCAAAAGTCAGTTAAAAACCAAAGTTGGTATTTAAGTTTAATGTCTTTCAAGGATGTGACACGAAGATTTTGAAGAAAATAGCCCCACCCTAAACTACCCTTTACATGGAAAATTTTTCGAAATTTTTGATTTTCTTGAAAATGGCTCTAACGATTTTGATTAAAATGTCATATGTTTGAGATATTTTTATGACAAATGAAATGTATATCTTGAATTTTCTGGCTATAGCCCCTGTAGTCGTATTTACTCTGGACGACTTTTCCATAACTGGTAAACCGTTAGAGATAGATCAAATTATACTGTACAAAAACTGTAGATCTTGCTAAAATACGCCATTTATGTCTCAATAAATGTTCTTGTAGGGTGAACCATTTCGAAGATATTCCTTGTTATGTGTGTGAGTTTCGGAGAACAGAACTTTCGTGAAATGGATCATCGTTGTTCATTCTTTTATATGTTAAGTGTGCAAAGACAACAGAATCTCAAAGCTTTAAAACATTTGACTATCGCACAAAGCCTACTGTATTCTAACATTCCCCTTGCACCTACAAGGAAATAAGCAGTAAGTTGTACAAATGTTTATCTTAACTAACACGAAGAAGATATAGGAATAAGAGTTTGTAGGAATGGTTAGTACAAGAGTAGAGAGTCATGTGAGTGCAACACATCAGATTTTAAAAATTGCCCTAGGTTATTGTGTGCCTGCTTCAGTTTTTAAAGAGAAAGTGTGTGTGTGTGTGTGTGTGTGTGTGTGTGTGTGTGTGTTTCGTACACGGACAGGCCTTTTTCTATGAGTGTTTTTGGATGCGCTTGGTTTCAAAACATATATTTCCGTTGAAATCTCGATATTGAAAATTTGGGTCCAATACAATATTTCCCCTACTTTGTATACTTCAGGCATGTCAAACTTCACTCCAAGGGTGTGAAGAGAGGAGTCTACCCCTCCTTAACTGCAGTAGCGCGCACTAGTAGAACCGGTTTTCGCTTTGTTTTTCCCGTTTTCCGATTTGATCATCACGGAGGGAGGGAAAATAGGGGAAAATTTTTCACGCCTGGTGAGTGCTGTTTGACACCCCTGGTATACTTAGTAGAAATGTTAACAGTTATACAATTCATTCAGTTTGAATAGGACTTCACAGGGCATTTGCTGAAAATTCAAGACGTGGATTTAATTTTTCATAAAATAAACTTAAATATGTGGTATTCAATAAAAATTTTTTTAGAAAATCAAAAATAACGAAAAAGTTCCGTGTGAAGGGTAGTTTGGGCTGTGGTATTTTCTTGAAAGTCGTATCACATCTTTGAATATGCTGAATTTAAATACCAAGTTTGGTCAGGGTGATTTTTGCATAAATGGCAAACAGTAAGAGACAGACAAAAGCTTACTAAATACAAAGTGCGGATCTCGGTAAAACACGCCATTTATGTATAATACTTCCTTTTTCGTTTGAGTGAACCATTTCCGAGATATTCTTTAATATTTGTTTGGATTTGCCAATACTTGTACTCTTCTCAAATAGGAATATCTCATTCTTTTGTTTTTCTTTGCCTTGCAAAGAGAACGGAATTACAAAGGCATTGTATAGCAACTAGCTCTTAAAACATTTCATTGTTGGTTAAAGCCTACTGTATTCCCCTTGCACCCACAACAAAATTAGTAATAAGATACTTTCTGATTGAACTATATTAAAAGTCTGTATAGCAATAGGTTACACGGCAATCACTTGGTGTATCTTCTAAGGCTATGCACTTCGTCTTTGTAGCCAAAAAATGATAGACTTCTTAAACGTAAGCAGTTCCAAAAAAATTCACTAATGAACAGATGTTTATCGCATAAAATTGGAGCTTCCGTAAATCAAAGGCAATGTACCTGTAAACAAACCGCCACTGCAACACAGTGCACGGCTGGGGGTTACAGAGTGCCAAAGTCGGCGTATAGTGGAACGAGGTAAACCCAAACTTCCCTCTTTCGCAAACTTTGGGCATCGCTGTTATAGGCATGTAGATTATCCTGTATACATGCAACACACTACACTGTGGACCTTTTTTCTTTGCTGACATTAAATGACTCATGTATACATGACTCACCTGGCCTTAAGATATGGTGTTAGCCACATTATGTTGTTACCTTTAATTATTCTAGTGACACGAGTCACGTATGTTCTATAAATCTGATAGGTCGACATTTCGTGCGAGAACTTCAAGCGAATCCTTTGTATTATGACGTAAATGGCTTAGTCATATATAACTGATTTGATTTCTGGCAATTGTGATAAATATGAAACAGTTGCTTTCTTTCAATGTATTAAGAGATCATGGAAATGTATTGTTGCATACATTTCTGCAGGGTCGCATAGGGGGGACCGTGGCACAAGCACGCCATGAGAAACATTTTGGGAGCGGGGAATTCAAAATTGCGAAAATATTACATTAAATTTACGCAGGTAATACAAACACATTTAATACCAGGACTTGGATGTTTATGACATGTCAGAGTTTTTGTGTATTTTTTTCCATGGAAAATATAAATGAAGCATCATTTTATCAATGGTGACTAAATTTATACAATTCTCATGGGTCATATAAAGTCATATTTTGACTTTTTAACGTCTTTTGTCATTTGTCTACTACGTATAGTAAAGTATTGTATTCGACCCAAAAATTTGATTGTACAGATTTCACCCGAAATATATGCTTTGAGGCCCTCTGAATCCAATAAATCATTTTTAGAAAAAGGTCCGTGTGTGTGTGTGTGTGTGTGTGTGTCTGTGCCTGTCAGTCTTGGACAGCATAACTCCTGTTTACTCTGGATGACTTGAATAACTCGTAAACTATAAAAGATAGACAAAATCTTACTGCACAAAAAGTGTAGATCTCGCTAAAACACAATTTATGTCCAAATAAATTTATTTTGTTGAGCGAACCATTTCGGAGATATTCCTCGTTATTTGTGTCAGTTTTGGAAAACAAACTTTTCTCAAATGCAACATCGTTTTTCATTTGTTATGTGACTATCGCTCAAATCCTACTGTATTCCCATATTCCTCTTGCATCTACAAGGAAATAAGTAATAAGATAATTTCTGCAAATGTTTATCTTGACTAACAAGAAGATGAAAGAATAAGTTTGTAGGAATAGTTAGTATAACAGTAGAGAAAGTAATGTAAGTGTAACACATCAGATTTATTTTTTCCTTTTCTTTCTCTCCATGATTTTAAAACAGTAAACAATTTCTATCATTTCATTAGGTGCCACATTGTGTAAGTCACGCAATATCTTATCTGCATTTTGCAGTTCCATAAATAGGCACCGCTGCTCAGCCCTGAAACAACGATCTTTCCTGATGCAGAAGTTTCTGGAGAGTTGTTTCACAACTGTTTCTTGGCATGTCAGAATACCAGAAGCTCACAATCTCTCCCACTCTTATCATGTGAGAGAGAAAGAGACAGAGATTGAGGTAAACAGCTCAGTGATATGTGAGTCGTACCACGTTGTCAAACAAAGAAACTTCTGGCACTTGAAAACACAGCTAGCTCGTTCACCTTCTCCAGTGACCTTCGGCTGTCGTTATGGTTTCGCCATGTTGTGAAGCCAGCACCTTTCACAAGTGGTGCTCCAAGCTGAATAAAAATATTACGTAACCGCGGAAATGATGAGGGAAATCGTGTAATATGAGAGCTTATCCAGGCGCAAATTACATACCTAGGGTCATGTTACAAGGAGAAAAAAGAAATCTGAGACAGAAAAAATGAACTTTTAAAGAACTCTAAAATATCTCATTTAGGCCAGGTAAATACAAGAGTATTTGGAGGCCCAGAAATTGAATCAGGTCAGTATCTTGTAGTCAGTTCGATACGTATAAGTTGTAATGATAAATTATCAAAATGTCAGAAATTCACATAGGAGTAAGACAATTTTGTGGCCTATCATGACTCGTCCATTATTATTATTATTATTATTATTATTATTATTATTATTATTATTATTATTATTATTATTATTATTATTATTATTATTATTATTATTATTATTATTGTTATTGTTATTGTTATTGTTATTGTTATTGTTATTGTTATTGTTATTGTTATTGTTATTGTTATTGTTGCTGTTGTTGTAGTAGTAGTACTACTACGAAGACGACTACGACTACGACTACTCCTCCTCCTGCTGCTGCCGCGGCCGCCACGACCACGACCACGACCACCACCACGACCACGACCATTATTATCATTATTGAGAATGGAGAGAATTACCTCATGGGTATAAACAACTAAATAGACATTTACAACTAAATATAGATACATTTGCAGACGACTTAGCTCTGCTGGCATCTTCAGAAGAATTATAATGTTCAGTATTTAATTTTAACAAAATTGGAATAAAATATGGCATGAATATCAATAAAGCAAAAAATAAAATTATGTGGAAAATATCCTGTTCCAAGCAAAATATGTTTAGATTTAAAAATATTAGAAAGAGTAGATTATTCTCGGATCCACAACATTTCCCAGAAAATTACTAAGTACAAGAAAACAATGGAACAAAGACAATCCGCCTGTATGAGACCTTGGCAAGACCTGTAGCATGTTACGGAAGTGAAGCATAGACGCTGAGCAAGAAAGATAAAAGCAGAATAACGGCTATTGAAACGAAATTCATGAGGTATTTATAACAAGATATACATGGGTTCATAAACGCAAAGAAGATGTGCTAGCTAGATGAATTACAGACCGAGCCGTAATTAACTACATAAGGAATTGTCAAAAGAACTGGTTGAATCATCTACTCGCATGGATAGAAGTATAATCCGTAAAAGTCATGGTTCAGCATCGTCCAAATGGAAACATATTTACGTCGCCGAAAGAAACGCTGGGCTGAAAATTCAAATGTGAGTTCGTTACAGACCTTATGGCCTTGAAAGGAAGATAAAGGAAAAATACTTCGGCGTGCAATCATAAAAGCACATCTGGGGGTTAGAAGACACGTTTGGATAGGCATAGCGGCTTAAAGGGGGGGGGGGGGGGGGGGGGGAGAGAGAGAGATCACTGCTTTTGTGGTCTGGTGTTACATGGCAGCTTTCCATTCGAGAGATCTTGAGTTCCATTTCCGGCTGGAGGGTGGGAATTTTTCCTTAGCCAGTATTACTTTCGGTCCTCTCTAGAATCTGGAAGTACGGCTGCATTTAATAACAAAGAAAATCCAACGTAAACAAGGACAAAGGTTAGAAAAATAAATAAGTGAACGTCGTTGCCGATGAGCAATTGTTTTAAAGGCAAAGCCGCTGATATGACCTTAGATGTAAGGCGGCGCTTTAAAATGCAAACAATGATGATGATGATGATGATGATGATGATGATGATGTAAGCATTAGTGACTAATGCCTAATCTCTGAAATGTGGTAGGTTTGTCGACATATGTACTCATTATGGTAAGGATTTCCCGTTTCCGCCAGGAAATGTAAAAAGAGATTAATATCTTAGCAACATGCATACTAGCTAACAAAGACGCATCAGATAGGAGCAGAAGTGCTGCAAATTACCTCCGATGGCATCACGCTTAGTATTTCGCTATATTGAATCGAATTTCGTTATTCGTATTCATTTTACTCTGTTCGTTATTGTATTGTAATTGGCAACGCATAGTACTCACATTTCGCAGAAGAGAAGTTAAACCGAGCGGGATGACCCAGGTAGTATAACGTCTGTGGCCCGCATTAGGGAGGTCGCGGGTTCGATTCCCGTGGCCGCTCACTCTGGCAGGTTTTTTCCATGGTTTTCCCATGTCACTTAGGCGAGCGCTGGGGTGCATTAATCTCTTCTCCACAGGTTCCTTTCCTTTCTCATTTCCCTCCCATGTCAACTCTCAACTTTGGTTGGCAGCGCGGTTTGTTCCGGCGAATGCGGACAGATGACATGGTTGCTTGCGCACTGGAACCTCTTCCCTGGCCCTCTCTGGAAGTTGCTGCCTGGGCCACAAGGGTCACCTCGTCTCCGTGGGTAGAGGGCACACTTGGTTGTGCGCCAGGTGTAATTGTCCGTAACTGTTAGGGACTTCTAAGCGTCTCTGTTCTTTGTTGGTTCTGCTCTCTGACAAGCCGCCGGTTTCACTTCGTCTCATCTGTTCATCTGTTCCCCCTGGGGGGTGGTAGTTCTCAATAGATGCATGTCGAGGTCACAGTGTGTCGAGGTGTTCCCCTCCGTACACACACAGAAGTTAAGACCACTGGAATGCCATAAGAAAGCTAACGCATAATTAATGTGTGTAACATAAAAAGGCCAACTTTTTCATAAATATCTGTTTATTCTCAGACTTATTTTAAAAGCTGAACAAATAATGATTTTGATAAAGAGATGGTTACTACAGTAATAAAGCAGAAATGGAGAGTACATGTTTAACACTTCAGAAAGGTGCAGCCGAAGTATGAAAAAACCAAATAACGGAGATTGACAACAAAGATGGTGGCGCCGTGACCGAGCGAATACACCGTTCTCATATCACCAAGGCAGCCCGGGTTCAATACCAGGGTCCCACATTAATTGTGGTGGACGGAGCGGCGTTGGGCGGGTTTACTCCGGATTCTCCAGTTTCTCTTGCCTCTCATTCCACCAACTGTTCCATCATCACCTTTCCATTCATCGATTTCGCCTGCATTTTAAATCATCCTCTTCCTCACTATCATACCTGGTGCTTGCCTGACCACCTGCTTCCAGGTCTTCACTCTGTCTGGTCCATAAGTTCCTGTGCTCCCCGACAGGCGTCTGTCCATACCCTCTGGCTTGTAAGTCCTAGGGGGTGTAAGTAGTCCTACATAAGGGGAGGGTAATCAGATAAAGAAAAAGAAAACAAAGAAAATACAATGGACAATTTAAATTGACGATTTAAACGCACAAATTAGTCACTAAGCTCAATAATGTTATAACACGCACACGCACGCACGCACACACACATCATTTTAAAGCTAAATATTTCTATTTCTAAATACGAGGAGAGCAAAGAAGTCCTGAATGGGCTGCGCGGTATATTGCCTGTACGCCTTCTTGGCGCTTGTTGCCGTCTGCCGCTATCATAGCAAGGCGCAAAAATTAAAATTATTTTGTTTTTTAACGACGCTGTCAATTGCCAGGGTCACATCAGCGTCACCGGTGTGCCGGAATTTCGTCCCGCACGAGTTATTTTACATTCCAGTCAATCTACTGACATGGAGCTGTCGTTTTAAGCACACTTACGAACCATCGGTCTGGGCCAGGTTTGAACCCGCAACCTTGGAATCATTAGGCCAGCGTCTAACCAACTGAGGCACCCATACCGACGTAGGAAGGCACAGATAAAGCCATATAGCATTTTTAAAAATACTTTTAAGGCTTTGTTTACCAACTTTACGAAAGGAGACGCTGAATTTTTCCAGGTTGTTGCCCATACATTTTTGGGTCCTGTTTAGGAAACTATCCATCACTCGCCTTAGTTCACGTTGAGAAATGCTGGCGGATATTTTGTTTTAATTCTTCCAGGGTGTGTGGACTTATCTTGTACACTTTGTTTTAAGTTACCCAGAAATAGAAATCGCATATTGGAGCTCTCAGAACCTTTCTCCGCTAATGGCGCACCATACACCAATTTTACGATTTGAAATATAAGTTGAAATTTAAGTTAATAGCGTTTACGGTAAAATAAGTATTTGAGAGCTGTAAATCATGAATATGAATTAATACGTGGTAGTACGTTTAAATACTAATTAAAAACTGGAACTTGTTCAAGCAACTTGTTGGATTAGAAGAAAAGGAAGGATAAAAACAAACATTCATGAATGGCAATGGGCAAAAGGACAAGAAACCCGGGAGGCTACAAATATAACAGCCCGAATGAAAACGAATGGTTGTAGGGCAGGCAGGGCACTGCCCTAAGTCGTCGGACAACATGTCGACGGGAAAACAACACTAACCTGTCTGAACAAGTTGAATATCTCCCTGCTCAGGAAACATGGGATCGCCACAATGTGGTTGAGGGGTAACATCTATTTATGGCTGGCCTCTGGTTCCCTATAGTCGCGGGTTGTAACGATGCATTTTTCGGATGTAAAACTCCTTAGCATGGCTTTCTTAGGAAGGAAAGCAAAGCCTTTGATGTGTCGCAGATTTACGGCTCATAAAAGAACCTCAAGCTTGATAAAGAGGCCTCTGAGAAAAATTAAGCGATCTTTCACATCTAATATAGAATACAACTTGGCAAAGCCATGAGGCTATCGGAAAGAATGTGAAATAGCCCAGCTGCATATGCGAGCGTGTCGCACAAACACGGCGAGGTAGTGTATGTACACTCAGTTCAGATGCAATCATATCTTCAGGACAGCAACGTCTCATATATCGGCAGACGCGATTTATTTGTGTTTTGTCACTGGCCTCGCCGAGTTACTGTTATTTCGCTGTTCTAACAAACAAGATAAGAAGCGATCGTAGCGCTCGACAGCCAAGGTCAATATGCCTCGTCGCTTTGCCTGGTAGTACCATGGCAGTGAAATAAAATAAATTTAAAAAAAAATTTTACTACGCAGTCACAATGGAGTTGCAACCAAGAGCAAAGGATCTGGATTACAGCTTAACATATTTCTAGTCTGAATTTATACGAATTACTTCTCACTTTCCCGTTTAAAACAACATTATTAGCCGATTGCCTCCCAAGTGGCAATAATTTATCTTTTGGATTGTTTATATCCCGTATTGTAACGGGTGATCCAAAAGGCTGTGAACTGGCTGCGCTGTGTTTTGTCTGTACGGGTCCTCGGCGCTCGTCACCGACTGCCGTTGTCATACAACAACGCGGATAAAACCATGCAGCATTTTTAAAACTGCTTTTAAAGGCTTTACTTACCAATATAATTATAGCAGATGCCACCATCGTTGTCCATACATTTTTGGCACCATTTTTTGAGAAATGCTGGCAATTTCCTGACGGATATTTTGTTTTAATTCATCCAGGGTATGTGGGTTTGTCTTGTGCACTTTGTTTTAAGTACCCCAGAGATATAAATCGCAGGGGGATAGGTCGGGGGCCGAGGGGGGCACAAAATTCTGCTAATAGTTCTTCCTGAAACACTTTCAGTTGTTCTCATCGAAAGATTGGCTGTATGAGCTGTTGCAGTCTTGTTGAAAAAAGGCAAAATCACGCTCCCTGTCCGTTAATTCTCTAAAAAAGAGCGCAAAATTGTATTCACGTATGTACGGACGACAACTGTTGACTCGAAAAAAAATCATAACAAATACACGCTGTGCAATAGAAAACAAATGCTGAGGCATAATACACTTTGTGACTAAGTACAGGACTAACTGTTAATAATGCAGCCGCACGATATCACGTCAACACAATACTGGTTGTGAGCAGAGCAGAGCAGAGGAAAACAAGTGATGCTCATGACCTTGTGTACATCAGCTGCTGTTATCGCATTCCCGCGTTCGCAGTGAAAAAACACCGCGTAGCGGTTCACTTGTATTTGGATCTCTCTGTATTTTAAAGAAATGCTAGAACAGTTCAACAAAGTTCACTTCAATTTATAACTTTCTCTACCACATATTACAAAATAGGTAGACATGGCGTTGCACTCCGACAAGTTCTAACCGAAATTTCACTTCAAATAGACGTTTTGAGGTCCCTGAATTCCCCAAAACCATTTTTAGAAAAGAGTCCGCCTGTACGCGCGTGTTTGTGTGTATTTTCTCAAGAATGGCTTGATTAAAGATATTTTATGTTAAATTATGAGGTCCTCTGAATAAAATGTTTTTAGAAAAGGCCCCCGTGTGCATGTGTGCACGTGTGAATAGCATAACTCAAAAAGGAATAGTCAGTTAATTAGCAATGTCCTCCAAGAATGATAGGAAGGGTTTCAAAGAAATTCCTGGACTCCAAAGTACGAAAAAGTTCCGTTATTTTTAATTTATTAAAAATCCTCTAATGATGTTATTAAGATACCAATGTTTGAGATATTATGAAGTCGCCTTGATTCTGAAGGAATATCTTATAATTATAAACCGTGATATATTTAGACAACTTCAGCACAGAACAACTAGATCTCCTTATATTACACAGTGAGTCAAAATTTCTGACGTTAACCATTACCGAAATATTGTTTACTACATATTTGAATTGTCAAGTGCTTATGTTTTTTCAACAATAAAATCCTGTTCTACATACAAAGGAATATGTAATTAAAGCATTTCGGCAAATATTTATCTCGACTAGCATGAAATATATAAAAGAATAAGCCTGATGAAGAATGGATAAAAAAAGTAATGAGACGATTTTTATTGTTGTTTTTGTAGGTTAAGCTGTCCTAGATGGACGATCGTGGGCATACACTTTCTTGTTAATGAGCAGTAGAGCGTAATTTGAAACAAACAGAATTTGTTTCTCTGAAATCTTTTGTCAGGAGCTGCCAAAGAAAACGTATTGCCTCTGTGAAAGCTAGCGCAGGAACCGGAACATTGCAAACTAACGAAGGTGAGCTACGATTTAGGTCAACTCTTTCAGCATGACTTGTCCATCAGTCTCTGCAAGCACTTTCTGCCAAAAGACACGCTAACCCAAAAGCGTCAAGTATTTTGCATGCACATTGTGCAATAGAGGTGTCGAAAACATAAAATGAGAGAAAGGAATTTAAATTTCGACCACTAATTAGCAATATTTCATATTTAATTTCACCAGTTTTGCAGTAAAATGATAAACAATATAACGCAATAACACTGCTCGGTAAAAAAATTACTTTGACAGACACAAAATTTAATGGCGACTGATAGTTGACCACTACTATTCTCCTTCCTGTTGTGCAAATAAATTTTGCGACCACAAATGATATTTCTGATTGGAGTTGGTACTGACCAGCTCCTCCTGCCACCTGCCATTAAATTTTGTGTCCACCATAAAAGCGAGCATGGCTTGTTTTTATTTATACTGTGACGTTGGGTCTGTCGCACGGCGTTGGACGGGCGGGGGACCGGGCTACTTCGTATCACGTGACGTACTGATGAATGGGCAAGACGTTCAAGGTGAGGCTGCTTTGCGTGCCTGCTGTGTGTACGTGACGGTAACAATGAGTAGCAGGAACAAAAGGGGCTTTCCTGGCGTCTTCTCGAGACTTCTAACTATATCATTTGTGGTGCGCGCGTGTGGGGTCGAGAAAGCTTGGTATGACGTCCAGTACGTCGTAGTGAGTGTGAGAGACAGTGAAAGTGAAGAAATGTACTAAAAGAACTGAGCAAGGTTATGAAAAGAACAGTTGTGAGTTGTGATAGCACGAAAGACTAGGCTGTGTTAACGACTGTGTACTTAGTGATAAAATTTTAGAAGATACTTAAGTGATAGAAAAGTAACCGGACCGGATTTTGTAGTCTTCGTCATTTGAGTTCCTTTTAAAATATACTCAACTTGTCGTGCTCTACGTAAAACACCGTTTTTCCCTCTTCTATCATAAACACAATAACTTGATTTAAGCCACTTCTTACAAGCTTCTACAAATTCTTTACCTATCCTGCCCCCTGACCAGAGTAATTAGAGGTGTACTAGGAGAAAGGGAGAAACGTAACGGTACACTTATTCACACCTCTGTTAACAGCTGAAGGTCTGCTTCGGGAGTGACAAAATACTCGTAAATATAATTGCAT
The DNA here is from genome assembly GCA_030765045.1 of Tenodera sinensis. Taxonomy (NCBI): domain Eukaryota; kingdom Metazoa; phylum Arthropoda; class Insecta; order Mantodea; family Mantidae; genus Tenodera; species Tenodera sinensis. The sequence goes on along the minus strand of CM060968.1, from coordinate 44,137,829 downwards.
ATAAATAAGGAACGGCTGAAGCTAAAAGTATGCTCTTTGTTCGTATATGCTTGCACGACCATGCTGTCTATATTGGACACAAGTTTTAAGCTTGTAATAAATTATTAATATCCGAGCGTTAATCTAGTAATATTGGAACAGTATTCAGGAAAGAAAATCCCAGAGTGTCCCGTTTCAGGAAAAGTTTCATTTTGAGTTGTGAACTGAAGGCTCCCAAGACGCCGAAGAACCTTGAAGCATAACTGCATTTCATGAACACCCGCAGATGCTCTCTGTAACCCTATGAGTCACTTCAACCTCGAAATTGTAATCAACTAATCACCATCCATGTTTCGTCCTTCATAAAGCAACCATCCTTCAGGGCTGGACAAACTTACATCCATTGAATCCTTGCATTAACCCAGCGATGTCCAACTTTTGCGAAAGAGGGCAGGTTGGATGTACCTCCTTCCACTATACGCGGACTTTGCCACTCTTCGACACACAGAGTTGTATTTTGTTACAGTGGCGCGTTGTTATATGTATGTTGCGTTTGATTTACGAAAGAACTTTCAACTCTTATGTGATAAACACCTGTTCATCAGCGACTTGTTTGGTACTGCTTACGTTTAAGAAGTGTATAGGTTGCGCGTTCGTTCTTGACGAATGACCTTGAGCAGAAATCCAATGAGTGAGCCTACCCTTAATAAACAGGTCAGCAAATGTTTATGCTACGATAACAGACACCTCTGTTTTCCTCTGTCGCGTTTGTGTATACAGTCGACCGCAGAAGTTTTGTGCGGTACGGATGTATGTATGTATGCATGCAACGAAAATAGCAATTCAGACGAGGGAGAGATGTCGGGAATAGAATAAATGCAAGAAAGTTAAGTGGAAACAGTTATAGAGGTATAGTGTATAATACGTGTGGCTGATATTACTGCAAGTGTCATAAATTGATTTGTAGTGTTGTACTACTTCAGCTCAGAAGCATGCGCGTCATCTCACTGCAGACTGTACCTCCTCTCTCTCGTTCCCCCAAAAGCTGAGTAGAGACTCGCATTCAACCTTTCATATAAAATTTTCATTCGTCAAGAAGTAACGCGCGACCTATATCAATATTTGATGACAAAGTCGAAGTGCATAGCTTTAGAAGATACACCAAGTGATCGTCGCGTAACTTATTGCGATAAATATAGTTCAATTTGGAGAAATTCTGTTCGCAAATATATGTAGAGCTATACTCACTCTTATACACTATCCTTGTAAATGCTTATTTCTTCATCTACTTCATTTTAATCGACATAAGCATTCTCAGAAAGTATATTATTGCTAATTTTCTTGTAGGTGCAAGGGGAATATGGGAATTAATTAGGTAAAACGAATAACATGTTCCTATTTGGGAAAAAGTATAAATACTGACAAATTCACGCAAATAATAAAAAGTATCTCGGAAATGGTTCACTCAAAAAAAGTATTTAACATAAATTTTGTGTTTCAACCAGATCTACATTTTACACTTTGTCTCTCACAGTTTACCATCTAAGCAAAAGTCATTCAGAATGAACGAGGTCTTCTGAGGACATTCCCAGATAATTCAAGTTATGACTTAGAAACTGCCATGGAATCGCCTATTTGTGTCCGTCACTGGATACTGACTGTCCGGTTGTATTTGCATACGTCGCTAGCAAGTGCTGGTTCACCTTCCGACTGAAAGAGTGGAGTAGGGAATAGCCGCTAATTACGTAAGTGTCTCCAAAGAGACAAGGTTGGACATCGCTGGATTCAAACATATATTTCCGGTGAAATCTCGACATCGAATGTTTACGTGGAATACAATATCTGCTTCCTCTACTTACTATACGTAGCAGAGAAAGTAAAAAGTTTTATAACATTGATGAAAATGGTCCGGTCCATAGGTTCTGCTCCCCGACAGCCATCTGACCCTAGGCACTGGCTTGTAAGTCCTAGGGGGTGTAAGTCCTATAGTAGGCACAGCTTATTGAGATATCCCAAAAAACAACCTTGACATTTTCCCCCCATAATGGTGCGGTTTGGTTATATTTGGTGATATTCCATCCGTTAGGTTGCATTAGTGCCGCCAACTGTTCGTAACATATAACCATGTTAAAGCTACGGCTATAGCTGGTGTTATTGCATCTGTTATGTTGCCACAGAAGCCGTTGTTTATGAACGCGTTGCAGAGGCCAATCGATAGATTTTAAGACAATTAATTGTATGTTCTTTGTTGTGGTAACGATGTTCAAGCATTATTATCGTTTCAAAGCATGATTCTTTAACCCTATGATATTTGAGGTTAGAAATGCCTTTATGTACGTTGGCAGGACTGCTTTTTGGTGCTGTTTTGTGTAATGTCGGCCATGTTGAACTCTTGGGATATGCGATAAACTGTTCCCACTATACATAAGGGGAGAGTAATCAGGTAAAGAAGAAAAAACAGAATTTATTATTAATATATTAAGTTCAGGTTTAATGACTTTGTCAGTTGTAATATCTGTGGGGTATTTTGGAGTAAATATATATCTGTGAGTTTATATGACCATTTTATTTTCGTTTTATTTGAACATCAATTTTCTTAAAATTTCATTTTCAATCTCATAAACCATTGGTAACATCTTCATACAATTTTTATCACATAGCCTGGATTTTACTATGGTGTTGTGGATCCTCAGAGAGCCAATTTCCTAGAACAGATTATTTTTTAAAAAATAAAAGGTACAATTTTTTAATGAGAAAATTAGAGCTACAGTAAAAAATCCCATATGAATGAGGGTTAGTATATTTAGGAAGGTTCAATACACACGCTGTAAAAATTTGGATTTCTATACCCAATAGATTCTGAGAAAACGGGGCATTTACATCACCATTTTAACGTTAAGAATATAGGGCTTTACGTCTACCCGTAAGGTAAAAGGCAGTGCGCAGCGCCTAAAGCCCGCGCTCGTGTTGTCACATACTTTGCGGTAGCTGCAAGGGGATTCGCCGTTTAGCATTTCAGCAATTCACGGCAAATTACGCTTCTCATTGAAATAGTTATTTTATATCGTAAATTGATTGTTACTTCTGTTACACCTCCTAGCGCTAAGATTTATAAATAGTTTAATGCCTCATTCCCAAAAAATCTCCGCTTTCAGTAACTCATTTATTAGCCAGCATTAAATTTATTAGATAGCTTAACGTGTTGCCTATTCTCACACCCACCCAAGCATACCTCAGAAAAATATCTTATAGCTCACCACTGTAGTAGCCGGCAGCAGATTCATCAATGACGGAGATACTGGAGGCGATACCAGAAGTGCCACACTTCATTCTCAAGCAACAGAGTTTATAAGGCCGTTGAAACAAACAAGACATTCTCCTAAATTGAGAAGTTTTTCTGGTAAGTTATCAACTTATCAGTTATGAACCATAGAATACTGAATCAGAACCCTGTGGATTTTTTAGTAGGATTTAACGTCCTTTAACCGATTAGGTCATATGAAATAGGTGAAATAATGTTCAAAGGAGCCTGGGGTCCATAGAGCTTAGAATTACTTGACATTCACCTTTCAGATCAAGGGAAAACACCGGAAAAGAAGCTTGGATAATTTATCCTAACATATACTCATATTGCCGAATGGATATAAATGGTTTATTATTTCACTAACCGTGGCGCAAACATTGTTTAAACAATGCTATAATATCTTTTTATTTCAGTTAGAATGAATTTAGTCACAATTTTGTTAACGTGACTTGCCAATCTTTCTTAAAAATTAAATTTAGCATGACGGTTTAACATCAAATTATGACTAAATTCCTTGGAATTAAGGTAGAAATGCATTACGGCATTGTTTACACGTCTGCGTTAGTGAAATAAGCTATTTATATCCATTCGTCAAGAAGCTAGATGGCTTCTGATAATTATTTGACACAAATAAACGTTCTTTATTGACTATAATTGTATTGGATATTTGTTACAGTCATCATGTAGAATCCCTGGTTAATATATGGCTACCTTCCACCCGTATAAGGAACCCATATCACACAAATGAGCTACTGATATCTTGTGAGGCTATTGCATTGCCAACAGATTTCAATGAATCATTGGTAACATGGTGACTAAACTCTGAAGCACGGTGTTTCACGCTGTTCTCTTTAAGTGACTGACGCTAGCAATTAAGTCGCTTGTTTCCCCAAGTTCTATCACTTATACACGTGTTGACTTTCGCCGTGAAAATGTTCAGCTTGTTTGAGGCTGGCTTACCTCCCACGTTGTTAATTCGTCGTGTTTAGCTCAGGGTGACGGAGGCAGGTAGTTGACCTACAATGTGTCATTGGCATGCGTCAGTGGCGACTCTAGGCTTGCTGGTAAATAATTAAAAAATTATATACTGCACTCGCAGGACTTTCTCGAATCGCCCTTATACAACCTATACTTATAAAACCTTATTTTTCCATGCACTTCTTGATAATCAGATAAATGTTTATTGAAATTGTCTTATTGCTTATTTCCTTACAGATACAAATAAGATTAGGCAGGCATGGGGGACTGTGCGCCCGCGCGGGCTCTGTTGACTTTGCCACCCCTTCACTTCCTCCACGTTTTCATATGTCGCAGCGTAATAGATTACGTTGTAATTTTCAAGAAGCTTGGGATAGTGAACATTGTTTTACGAAATAACAGAACCCATTTTCTATCAGCTCAATTGATATTATATATAATACATACATATGAATGCTATGCTAGTATTATTCTCAAATAATTCAAGCTTAGGTTTTCAGATATATCATCAATACAAAATGATCCCACGTCCTTCAAGGCCTTCCTCCAATACTCTACAATTACAGCTGATTCGTTTACAAAAATGTACTCTAATTAAAATGGCAGTGAACTTGTCTGATGAAAACTTTCCCATATTACATACGTGATTTCGTAGCACAAACGGTGTCATTATTTGCATCTACTTACTTCTGCGAACATTTTTTTTTCAAAACCTAACTAGGTTAAAAGCACTGAGCATACTCGTCTCGCAGACGATCATCTTTTGTCAGCTTTAAGTCTCTGGACGAACAATAACTGCCAGTAGAAAACAATGCAGACGTTCTGCAACACGTAACTAGCAAGAATATAATACTCCATGTACATATATGTCATTTGTACACTTCGGACATGCATTTAGGATAGGTGCACATCTAGTATGCCGACTGGTACGTTGTTTACAAGCGAACGTTAGGGTGAACGGCAGGCAGTGCTTGGGGAGGGGGAGGTAGCAGTGAAACCCTGTGAGCACGTAACCATTTTCCAGCCAAAGTGCAATGAAACAGCAACCGCGTCCGAAGTCTAGTTGTCATGAAAAGATCTTAAACATATGGTAGTTTAATCAAAATAGTTGAGCCATTTCTTAGACTCTATCTCTCTCTTTCCCTCTCTCTCTCTCTCTCTCTCTCTCTCTCTCTCTCTCTCTCTCTCTCTCTCTCTCTCTCTCTCTCACACACACACACACACACACACACACACACACACACACACACACGCACACACACACGCGCGCGCGCGCGCATCGATCTTTTTATAGAATGTTTTCATGGACTCCAGAGGCCTCAAAACGTGTATTTACACTAAAATCTCGTTATCAAAATGCTGAGTGAAATACAATACGTTCTCTGTCTTCTATTGTACGTGGTAGGGAAAGTAAAAACATTCACGACCCTATGGCCCGACGGAGGACTGCATCGTAACCAGTCGGATTTCTTCGGAGACCCGAAATGTACATCCGTAGTGATCAGCGTAGAGGAGAACAGGTTTCACGGTCCCTAGCCAGCCAGCGGGGAAGCGCGGAGCTTCAGTGCGAGTTGAACTCTTGTAAACGTTGCACGTGTTGACGCAATACAGTGCGTCCGTATTAAGTGAAATGGCTCTATTCGGGTACCGGTATTCCATTCCCCAAAAAGTATTCATTTATGATTCATACGTCCGTACAGAATCTGCGAGTGCCGTAAGGACATTATTTCAAGAGAGATATCCTGGTGTTCAAGTTCCAGGTCGAACTACGATCCATAGATTAGTAAATAAATCACGTGAAACGGGAAGTATTCTTGATAAGAAACACAGGAAACCACGTACAAAACTCACAGAAGAAATTCTAGATAACATTGGACACGCTCTGGAAAGCTCTCCTGGTAAATCACTTCGACGTCTCTCCCAGCAAATGGACATTTCCTATGGCTCTGTTCAAACGGCTACAAAGTTACTCAAATTAAAGCCCTATAAAATTACTGCAATTGAAGAACTTAAGCCAGGCGACCCTGCACTAAGGATGCGATTTTGTGAATGGGTTTTGAATCGGGTACATAACGGTCAAATGGACCCTAATCTAATATTCTTTTCAGACGAATCATGGTTCCACTTGAGTGGCTGTAATAATGCACAAAATAGACGTTATTGGGATGCTGAAAAGTCTAAATATCTTCACCAGGAACCCTTGCATTATCAAAAAATAGGGGTGTGGTGCGCTATTAGCGGTGAGAGAATAGTAGGTCCAATTTTTTTCTCGGACACAATTAATAGTGAAAGATACGTGCAAAACATTTTGCAACGATTTGTTAGCGAATTAACTGAGAGGGAAAGAAGTTACGCGACTTTCCAGCAAGACTCTGCGACTGCACATATAGCCAACTTCTCCTTAATGGAAATCCATGAAGTGTTTGAAGATAGAGTTATCACTAACAATATGTGGCCTCCGCGTTCCTCCGATTTAACTCCCTGTGACTTTTATCTCTGGAGGGAATTAAAAGAAAGAGTTTACAAAACAAATCCACGCAATTTAGAGGAAATTAAAAATAGCATTCGTCAGGAAATTGCTGCTATTTCTCAGAAGGAACTTCAGCGTGTAATAGCCGATTTCCTAAGCAGGTGCCAAAAATGCTGGAACAGTGAAGGAAGGCGCTTCCAACATCTTCTGGCATGATATACGTGAGTAGTTTTATTTTTAAAAGTTCACTTTTTGTTTCTGTGTTAGAAATAACTTACGCCAAAGCCGTAGTATATTTACTGTAGAAGTGATATAAATCTGCTGCAATGCTCCACATTCATTAAGTTGGTGGCTTACGCGGTTAACACAGCTAAACTTTGCTATAATTCCCGCGATACATTTTTTCTCTGGCGGAATACAGTTGAAGCTCACTGACATGATATTTACATCCATATTTTTGCGGATGTACGCCAAATTTTTTAGGCAACGAGCTTTGTTCATTAATATATTGACATGCTTTTCGGTTATGCGTTCTCTCATTAATACGTCGTATTACTTTCTCTACTTCGTTCAATTTATAATTGGACTGACATCGCAACTAAGGTTTCGCATTGGTAAAGCGGAACCAGCTCCTATCACGTGATTTACTCCACGTGGGAAGATGTCTCTGGATACAAGCGGGGTAATAACTAACTCTACTTCAGCCAATGAAGGATATGGCAGCGCTATTTTCATTATTATGTACAAACTTTGAATGATCCTGCAGTAAACATATTGTGACAAATTACAAGACCAGTTACTTTTAATGTCACTTTATTTCTCTTCTAAAACGGAATCACAAAAACACAGATCTATTTTTTATCGTTAACACAATCTATAATTCGCTGTGGCCTTGCAACTCACAGCTGTTCTGTCTTATCGTAATCTAGACACAAAAGGCAAATACTGCTCGACTGTTCACGTAAACAGCTCTCAATAAAACCTGTTCCAACTCTACCTTCTCAACACTAGTCGGCTTATTTTTGTAGCCCAGGCGAAATACCGGTGAAATCTATGGAAAATACACATTTTCTTGAAGTTTCTCATAAACAAGTCGGTAGTCGAAAGTCTCGAACAGTCTAGAATCGGTCTTTGTTCCGGTACGTCTGTTGTCCCTGTTTATTGGCCTCACGTTGCTTAGCAACGTCGTGGTGTGAGGTAACTCGACCTTGAGCGCATCTTCGACGGGCGGCCGGCTTTTAACTCTGATTGATGGAGGAAATTCATGGTGTTTTCTTTTGTTTTTATAGTAGAAAATCCACCTCTATAAACACCCATAAATTTCCCTCCCCCATAAGTGGCCTAAGTGTGTTCGTTGCAATGCCTCTGACTCTCTTCTCTCCCATATATTAACAACGGGATCGTTCTAGTTTGAAACAGATTACATAATATAAAAAAACGAGACATTATTTTATAATGCGGGTCAGTTTTCCCAAATCAAATTCCAGTATTTTGTACATTTAGCTTTGGACTCGAACGTGCGATAACGATTAGGTTCGAACTGTGAAAACAGCGAATGTCATTGCATCTGAAATCAGCACTATAATGCATTTAAAAAGTGCCTAAAGAATATTAACAATGCAAGCTAACCTGTGTCATGTTCCCAGATGACTGTATCACGTAGGTTACGACCCCTAGGTTAGTGTGTGTATATGAACGGGATGACAGGGTCCTGTGTTATCGAAATGTAGCCCGAGTTAGGTTAGGTTAATCTGTGTATGCATGAATGGTATGACAGGATTCAGTGGTATTCGAAGTTTAGCCTGTTTAACCACTTGTACAAATTGTCGCAAGTGTCTTATCCGTGTTAAATCTCTCGGTAGTGCGCTAAACACACTGTCTGTTCACCAGCTCATTGTTTAAGGAGAATGAAGGGGAGAGGAGAGACATTCCATGTAGAGTAAGCCGAATTTTATTAACTTCCTCCCAAACGTTGCTGGCACGCACGCAACTATCTTCAATGTTATTCTCGCTGTTCACTTGCTGCTAATTTCTCTTAATTTCAGCTGTAAAATCGTATGAGTCACTAGTTTTATGTGGAAAGTAACGAAAAAGTAGTGTAAAGTAGATAAACCTCCGCCTAGGAGTGTTGTGAAATCTGCTATGATATTGTGTTATTTGTGATTAAGAACAAAGGGATTTAAAGTAACAGTTCAATGTGTAAAACATGTCTTTATAGGACGATTGAAACAAATGTAAAGAGATTTTTAAAACGGATGCACTTTTGGTTTCATTGGGCCACACTGTCGTTAGCTTGCCGTCATGCATGTCAGTCCCATAGGACTAGCCTGGAACAATATAAAATGAATAGTTACAGAAATGTAACAGGTGACTTATCCTAACAGGAATTGCATGGTATAACGCTCGAGGATATATTACTTGTAACTGAAAGGAACTGCCAGGGTTTTTGAAAAAACGTAGAAAATGTTCAGTGCGAGAAAAACGAAATAGCTGAACAGATCGTTTACGTTTTATGAACTAGATATACTACATGAACTGAATAACAATTAAACCTCGCTATTTTTGCTTTAATCTAGCGTGAATGCTCATTCTGAGGTTGACACTACTATCATTGGGATGGTTCCAACCATTTTCTTGGAAGAAACAACAGAAGAAGAAGTGAAAAAGATTATAAATAAATTAAAAAATAAAGCATCTTGTGGGTGGGATGAAATCTCAACTAAAACACTAAAATATTGTAGGGATACATTAGCTGGTATCCTAACCCATTTAATAAATGCATCGTTAAATGATGAACAATTTCCTGAAACCTTAAAACTTAGTATAGTTAGACCAATATTCAAGAAGGGAGATAAATATCAAATTGGAAACTACAGGCCTATAACACTGACCTCAGTATTTGCTAAAGTATTTGAGAGTATATTAAGTAGTAGATTAATAGAATTCCTTAATAAATTTAACTTGTTTTACCCATCGCAACATGGTTTTAGGAAGAAATTCTCCACAACTACTGCTATAGCCGAGCTGTATCATGTAATATTACAAGAACTTGAAAACTCTGGCAAAACAGCTGGAATATTCCTTGACTTATCTAAGGCGTTTGATAGTGTGGCGCATGTATTGCTACTAGAGAAGTTAGAGAAATACGGCATTCGAGGTAAATGCATTGAAATTATAAAATCCTTTCTAGAAAATCGGGCACAATGCACTGAAATCCGCTATCAAGAGGGATGTACACTAAAATCAGTTAAATCATGTTATGAACAAGTGAAAGTAGGCATCCCTCAAGGATCAGTACTCGGGCCTCTCTTATTTATACTATATGTAAATGACCTTCCAAAATCTACAAATTACAAAATAATAACATACGCAGATGATACCTCAGTTGTATTTGCCAATAAAGACACAAATAATTTAAACACAGTAATAAATGTTGAAACAAATAATATTTGTAATTACCTAAAATGCAACAAGCTGAAAGTAAATCCTCAAAAAACCAATATAATCATGTTCAAACACCGAAATAATAGGTCCAATAATGTTCTCAGTGTAATGATAAACAATGAAAGCATTCAACAAATAGAAAGCACCAAATTTTTGGGAATAATCTTGGACGAAATATGACATTCAAAATGCACATAGATTATATCTGCAATAAAATTAGTTCCTATTTATATATACTAAGAAATCTATCAAAATATCTAAATCCAGACTACTTAAAATCAGTTTATTATGGTCTAATTCATCCACATTTGCAATATGGAATCGAGGTCTGGGGTAACTCAAGTATCACAAATGTAAATAGAGTATTGAAATTGCAGAAGAGATGTATAAGATGTATATTCAATCTACAGAATAGAGAATCGTGTAAAGATAGTTTTGTAAAAGCCAGAATACAAACTGTAGTGTCACTGTATGTCTATAAGGTAATAATGTTTGTAGCAAATAAGAATCCTCTACAAATAAAAGACAGCCATAAGTATGGTACTAGAATACAACACAATTATTACAGAGGAAATGTAAATAAAAAAGCCACAGAGAAGGATCCCTTAATAATGGGTAAAATCTTGTACAATAAACTACCAAATGAATTAAAAGTGCTAAGTGGTAATGTATTTCAAAAAGAGCTTAAAACATACTTAATTAAAAAATGCTTGTATAGAATAGATGAACTGTAAATAATTTGTAAATGAAATACTAGATTGTATAAAACTGCTTGTATATAGATTGTAAATCTTGCTTGTTTATCTCTGACGAGGCTTGAAACTTGTAACAAAGTCTATAAGCTAATAAAGATTATTATTATTATTATTATTATTATTATTATTATTATTATTATTATTATTATTATTATTATTATTATTATTATTATTATTATTATTATTATTATTATTATTATTATTATTATTATTATTATTATTATTATTATTATTATTATTATTATTATTATTATTATTATTATTATTATTATTATTATTATTATTATTATTATTATTATTATTATTATTATTATTATTATTATTATTATTATTATTATTATTATTATTATTATTATTATTATTATTATTATTATTATTATTATTATTATTATTATTATTATTATTATTATTATTATTATCGTAAACGCGACCAGGAGCTTCATATATTGCTGTGTACCTAGAATTGTTTACTGACCAACTTACTCAATGCATTCCTGCCAGGAACTCTGAGCTGGTGAACAAACTGTAACCATATCGTGTTCCTGTGCATGAGAGATATTAGCATACAGCTCAACGTAGGAATAGTTTCTCTGTGCGAGTTACGGAGAACTATTAAGTGGAACTGTAGATTAAAACCTGGGCGAATTTTGGCTATTCGGTAAGACTAAATAAGTGGCAACAGAAATGAACATACTTGCTTATTCTAGGGGGATGGCCAGGGGATCATTGTCACTCCAGCAAACACCCTCGTTACTTCATCGTCACCGTCACTTACCCCACTTTCGTGCTCTGAGTCACTGTTGTTTTGAATTGATGTGTTTAACACAGGCCCATTGTTCTCTTGTTACCTTGTAAAGTTCCTCATTGACCAGACTTTCAATGTCCATTATTTTGAATGTATTGTTGACGTTTGAGCTCACATACACAAATTACACGTAAAATATAACTGCGTATAAATACCAAATGACTGAAGCTAAACTTGCATTCCTTTTTCGTAAATGCTTGCACGATCATTCTCTTTATATCTGACATAAGTTTCATGTTCGTAATAAACTATTAATACACGAGCGTTACTACCACCTCCACGACAACCGTTACTACTACCTCCACGACAACCGTTACTACCGTCTCCACGACAACCGTTACTACCGCCTCCACGACAACCGTTACTACCGCCTCCACGACAACCGTTACTACCGCCTCCACGACAACCGTTACTACCGCCTCCACGACAACCGTTACTACCGCCTCCACGACAACCGTTACTACCGCCTCCACGACAACCGTTACTACCGCCTCCACGACAACCGTTACTACCGCCTCCACGACAACCGTTACTACCGCCTCCACGACAACCGTTACTACCGTCTCCACGACAACCGTTACTACCGCCTCCACGACAACCGTTACTACCGCCTCCACGACAACCGTTACTACCGCCTCCACGACAACCGTTACTACCGCCTCCACGACAACCGTTACTACCGCCTCCACGACAACCGTTACTACCGCCTCCACGACAACCGTTACTACCGCCTCCACGACAACCGTTACTACCGCCTCCACGACAACCGTTACTACCGCCTCCACGACAACCGTTACTACCGCCTCCACGACAACCGTTACTACCGTCTCCACGACAACCGTTACTACCGTCTCCACGACAACCGTTACTACCGTCTCCACGACAACCGTTACTACCGCCTCCACGACAACCGTTACTACCGCCTCCACGACAACCGTTACTACCGCCTCCACGACAACCGTTACTACCGCCTCCACGACAACCGTTACTACCGCCTCCACGACAACCGTTACTACCGCCTCCACGACAACCGTTACTACCGCCTCCACGACAACCGTTACTACCGCCTCCACGACAACCGTTACTACCGCCTCCACGACAACCGTTACTACCGCCTCCACGACAACCGTTACTACCGCCTCCACGACAACCGTTACTACCGCCTCCACGACAACCGTTACTACCGCCTCCACGACAACCGTTACTACCGCCTCCACGACAACCGTTACTACCGCCTCCACGACAACCGTTACTACCGCCTCCACGACAACCGTTACTACCGCCTCCACGACAACCGTTACTACCGCCTCCACGACAACCGTTACTACCGCCTCCACGACAACCGTTACTACCGTCTCCACGACAACCGTTACTACCGTCTCCACGACAACCGTTACTACCGTCTCCACGACAACCGTTACTACCGTCTCCACGACAACCGTTACTACCGGCTCCACGACAACCGTTACTACCGCCTCCACGACAACCGTTACTACCGCCTCCACGACAACCGTTACTACCGCCTCCACGACAACCGTTACTACCGCCTCCACGACAACCGTTACTACCGCCTCCACGACAACCGTTACTACCGCCTCCACGACAACCGTTACTACCGCCTCCACGACAACCGTTACTACCGCCTCCACGACAACCGTTACTGCCGCCTCCACGACAACCGTTACTACCGCCTCCACGACAACCGTTACTGCCGCCTCCACGACAACCGTTACTACCGCCTCCACGACAACCGTTACTACCGCCTCCACGACAACCGTTACTACCGCCTCCACGACAACCGTTACTACCGCCTCCACGACAACCGTTACTACCGCCTCCACGACAACCGTTACTACCGCCTCCACGACAACCGTTACTACCGCCTCCACGACAACCGTTACTACCGCCTCCACGACAACCGTTACTACCGCCTCCACGACAACCGTTACTACCGCCTCCACGACAACCGTTACTACCGCCTCCACGACAACCGTTACTACCGCCTCCACGACAACCGTTACTACCGCCTCCACGACAACCGTTACTACCGCCTCCACGACAACCGTTACTACCGCCTCCACGACAACCGTTACTACCGCCTCCACGACAACCGTTACTACCGCCTCCACGACAACCGTTACTACCGCCTCCACGACAACCGTTACTACCGCCTCCACGACAACCGTTACTACCGCCTCCACGACAACCGTTACTACCGCCTCCACGACAACCGTTACTACCGCCTCCACGACAACCGTTACTACCGCCTCCACGACAACCGTTACTACCGCCTCCACGACAACCGTTACTACCGCCTCCACGACAACCGTTACTACCGCCTCCACGACAACCGTTACTACCGCCTCCACGACAACCGTTACTACCGCCTCCACGACAACCGTTACTACCGCCTCCACGACAACCGTTACTACCGCCTCCACGACAACCGTTACTACCGCCTCCACGACAACCGTTACTACCGCCTCCACGACAACCGTTACTACCGCCTCCACGACAACCGTTACTACCGTCTCCACGACAACCGTTACTACCGTCTCCACGACAACCGTTACTACCGCCTCCACGACAACCGTTACTACCGCCTCCACGACAACCGTTACTACCGCCTCCACGACAACCGTTACTACCGCCTACACGACAACCGTTACTACCGCCTCCACGACAACCGTTACTACCGCCTCCACGACAACCGTTACTACCGCCTCCACGACAACCGTTACTACCGCCTCCACGACAACCGTTACTACCGCCTCCACGACAACCGTTACTACCGCCTCCACGACAACCGTTACTACCGGCTCCACCACAACCGTTACTACCGCCTCCACGACAACCGTTACTACCGCCTCCACGACAACCGTTACTACCGCCTCCACGACAACCGTTACTACCGCCTCCACGACAACCGTTACTACCGTCTCCACGACAACCGTTACTACCGCCTCCACGACAACCGTTACTACCGCCTCCACGACAACCGTTACTACCGCCTCCACGACAACCGTTACTACCGCCTCCACGACAACCGTTACTACCGCCTCCACGACAACCGTTACTACCGCCTCCACGACAACCGTTACTACCGCCTCCACGACAACCGTTACTACCGCCTCCACGACAACCGTTACTACCGCCTCCACGACAACCGTTACTACTAAAAGTATGTATGGTAGTATGTACTAGGCAAGACGAAGCTAGGCAACGCTTACGCCGTGGAGCCTCTGAAGGTCATACGAGAGGTTTGCGCGAATAATAATAGTTTAGCATTTGGCGGGAATTACACGAGAAAGTCATTGTCACAAGAACCTGGTTCATTCCGAGTAAGTGGGACAGAGGTAGGGCGGATTAACGAAAATCCGTATAATCAGAAAACAAGTTAAATGAATATATACCTATTACTAATCCACACAAATATTTCTTTTTGTCACTCACAAAAATAAGAAAAAAGCACTTTAGCTCAATACTGTATTCACGTTTAGTTTTTGAAAATAGCATGCAACTTTGTTTAAAATTTCGTTTGAGAAGAAAAAACGAAACAGAGTAAGTAAAAGCAAGAAACCCCTCCCCAAAAATTAATGGATTAATTAGAGTAGGATAAGGGAGGTTCTTGTATACTATGGTTTAAATCCGTCTTTCTAAAAATAGAACATGCTTCAGAACTTACTTAAAAAAATTATTTGCTGCACTCACATGACTTTTTCTATTTATTCTGTCCAAATTATTCTTAGAAACGCTTGTTCTTCTATCTGCTTTAAGTTAATCGAGATAGACAATTGTAGAAATTATTTTATTATGTATTTCCTTGTAGGTGTAATTGGAATAGGAGAATACAGTAGGCTTAAGCGATAGTCAAGTCCTTTAAGAGTGGTTGCTAGTTGATGTCTTTGAAATTTCATTGTGTGTATATGCATGACAAGGATGAAAAAAACGAATGACTTCCCATTTGAGAAAAGTATAGATAACTATGCTTATTGTAAGCATTTTTATGAAAATCAGTACAAATCTGGTAAATACATGTTGTAGCTAATATTGACTAAAGCTGTGAACATTTTACACATGCATACTTAAGTAAGATATTAAAATATTCATCCATTTCATTAAAAATCAAGACACAATGATATTTACAATCATAAACCCAAACTTTTTCAGCAGTATCGCACATTTAACCATAAATGATTGGTTTCTACTGGAGTATTATAACTGGAAAGTTTTTAAGGAAAAGGACTGCTTCACGGTGCGAGTTTTTTCAACTTTACATACAAAGATACAGGAATGTAAACTTGGGCGAAGAAGTGGGCACATGCAGAATGTTAATGCTCCCGCTTGCAGTGCTGCCGCGTTGCTATTTATATAACCTCAGCTGAAACCTTTGTAAACACACGTGGCGGCATGTGAGTTGTCTTTTGTTTTACGGCTTCACTGAAATGCTCATGTTTTCAAGGCAGATATCTAGCCGTTCTCCTTGGGATTAAATGTACAACTTCGCACAAAATATGGAAATTCATACTAACAAGAACGTAGAAGGTTTGCCCTGTACCTCAGTAGCTAGAGCACTTAACTTGCCTTCTGTCCAAGGGATCCCGCCTTCGATTCCCGGCCGGAGGGTGGGATTTATTTCTTGCCATTGTAGGGACCATCTACACTACATCGTTATTTCAAGAAGATTTTTAAGACGACACTGGCATGCATCAAATGTCAGCAGGTGCTCAGAAACAATATAACATTTTAACATGCTAAGTCCGTGACCTTAAGGTAATGCTGCGTGCAATAAGGGCATATAGCGCACAGAGAAAGTTTTTAATAAATCCGATGGGTTGCACTCAGATTACTTTCTCTACCTTGTACTAACCATTTTTACAAACTCTTATTCCTCTATGGTCTTCATGTTAGCTGAGATAAACATTTGCAGAAATTATCTCATTGCTAATTTTCTTGTAGGTGTAAGGGGAATATTAGAATTCTGTATGCTTTGAGCGAAGTCAAATCTTTTATAGCTGGTCGCACGGCTAAGATATAAAAAAGTGAATAACAACCTTCCATTTCAGCAAAGTATAAGTATTGCAAAAGTCACACAAATAACAAGGAATATCTCCGAAATGGTTCACTCCACAAAAAATTTATTTGGATATAAAGTGTGTGTTTTAACGAGATCTACATTTTTTGTATAGTAAGATTTGGCCAATCTTTTATGGTTTACCAGTTATACAAAAGTCATCAAGAGTAGGTAAGGATTACATGGGCTGTATACATTTCAAAATATACATTTCATTTGCCATAAACATATTTTAATGAAAATCGTTAGAGCCATTTTCGAGAAACTTAAAATTTTCGAAAATTTTTGCATGTAAAGGGTATTTAGAGTTGCGGAATTTTCTTGAAAATCTTCCTGTTCCATCCTTGAAAGATATTAAACTTAAATACTAACCCTGGTTTTTAACCAACTTTTCGTTTTTGAGTTATGCACTCACATTTTTAAACATTTTTTATTACCTTCCTGCAACGTAGTGTCATATCGGACAGTGAATGAATGCAATGGCTCAAATGAGCCCGAGGTCCATAGGGCTTTAAGTTACCCGACATTTGTCTTTTCAGGATAAGGGAAAAGCTCGGGATAAAACCTTATCCGGATAATTCACCCTAAGCGAGATTTGAACTCGCAACCTCTTGGACGTGAGGCATCTACGCTACCACTACGCTACAGAGGGGTCTCTCTCTCTCTCTCTCACACACACACACACACACACACACACACACACACACACACACACACACACAGGGCGGGTTTTCTCCGGGTACTCCGGTTTCCCCCGCCATCTCATTCCACCGGTGCTCCATCTTCATTCCATGTGTCATCAGTGTCACCGCCTGCGGTGCCGTAGTAGTAAAAGCGGGCGTTAAACACTACAAACAAACACACACACACACACAAAGCGAGAGAGAGGCGCGCGTGCGGACCTTTTTCTAAAACTGCTGTTTTTTTTAATTCAGGGTCCTCAAAACCTATATTTCCAGTGAAATCTCGACATCGAAATTTTGGATCAACTACAACACTTCCCCTACTTACTACACGTAGTAGAGAAAGTATAAACAGTAAGTGACATTTCTCCAAATGTATACATGTACTTTCATTATCTACCCCTCTTCGTTTGAAAGCTTGATTTTAACTAAAATTATCACTTGTTGGTCAAAAACGAAATTAGCCCAGGAGGACAACTTCAACATTATTTCGCTTAAGATTCAGACAAAAACACTTGCCGTTACGTTCAAGGTAAACGTATGAATGTAACGGCGAAACAGATTTCTGCCTTGGATTAGCTGTTCCTTCAGGACAAAGAAGAGTCCCGGGCTGAGGTGGCGGTGATCTCGTCGCGTTTAATGTGGAACGAAAGGGGCCCAATTAACCGAAGACGTGCAGCGGAAAAAATAACAACGAAATAAAGAAAGCAAGTAAGTAGCCTTGCAGATCCGGTTCCCGCATAGCAACAGGCGACGGTGGGGTCCGTTGAGTGCAATGCTTCCTTTAGCGGGGCCGGCAGCAGGCTGCATCATGCATGATAAACAACTGTTTTGCAACGTCAATTGTCTGTTAAGGTCACAAAGGACAAGCTGTGTTGTGATCGAAAGGAGATGTTGAGAGTTGATTTTGGAAATGCTGGCAAGACTGTTTTTATTTGTCGGAGTGTTGCGTAACAATTTCCATGTTTAAAAACAAGTATAAGGTATCAGGAGGTTATCTGAGATTAGATACCATTATCTTTCGGGGGATTCTTCCGTTGATACAAAAGGCATTTTTTTAACTCTGAGCAGTACAGCTTGAAATTAATATTGCGCTACTTATAAATAAAAAGTTACTAGGGTGCATTGCGATTTAAGGATGATAAGTGATTTTATTGGACCAAGGAAAAGTGAAAATACAAGAGGCAGTCAAATGTTTTCAATTTTCGAGGATTAGTAAAAACACTTAACACACGTGTATTGCATAAAACTCTTTGGGAGTTAATTAGTAGTTTAATATGGGGTATGAATGAAATGTAAAATACTAACCTTAAAACGTAACATTCATCTTTCCATGGTGTCTTGAACTTAATTAGCATCTTTCGTATCTAAGTTTTTTCAGGCATGAGAGAAGTACAGCCTATTTTCCAATTTTCTTCGATTTCAGAATCAACACACTAGTTCAAGTTAGCCGCCATGATTACAATGGGTAGTTATTGATTTGAGCACGGCCTACTCTGTTTATCTCGCGGAACGTGTATTAAGATTCAGTGACTGCATATCTTCGATCGTTATTGCAACAAAAGTTGGACTGATTCCAGTGTTTTATTCTTTTAAATTATAACGTTTGCAAGATAAATTAGCAAGGGTAGAGTTATTGAGGTTTGATTATAATTTATATCTGTATTAATCAAAACATTGTTAAGTCTAAGGGTGTGAAACGCTAGCGGCCTAGGCCTTAAAATACGTAATATATCAGGGTAGGTTAAGTTGTGGATGTGAATACGGGATAATTCATTTGCCTAAACCGGAAACGGCATGAAATCTCCTATCATTATTAAATCCTTAGGCAGTACAATAAACAAAATCCAGATGGCAGTGATTAGACGTACCAACAATAATAACGTTTGAAACAAAATATTGATCATAAAACAAGAAGTATAAGCTAACATTGTTTTTTATGTTAGCTATAAACTTTCTCACATTTTTTATGTTAATCGTAAACATTCTCTTACAGCTGTCGGGATTCTGTTGGCAACAACTCCGATTCAATGTTTCTGGCACGGATTCAGTGCCGTAGCCTATGCCCTATCAGACTCGAGAGGTAACCCAACTGGAGTGATTGTACCCCATGCATCGGTAACATTGCACAGGTCCCTCTCTGCCATAATATCTTTCCACTTTGACTACAGTGAAACTAATTTTCACTGTAGTCAAAGTGGAAAGATATTATGGCAGAGAGGGACCTGTGCAATGTTACCGATGCATGGGGTACAATCACTCCAGCATGATGTGTGAGCGAAAGCTTACATGTCTGCGGTGTGCAGGGAACCACTTGCTAGAGAACTGCCCTAAATCTAGGGAAGAGTGCAAGTGCGCTAATTGTGATGGTACACACGTAAGTGTGTACAAAGGATGCTCCACAAGGAAAAAGATCATAGAGAGCCGCCGCAAGAACCGCCCAGATGATCAAGTGGTTCGCCCAGGTGTGTCCTTTTCCAATGCCTTAAATAAGGCAGAGTCCACTCTGCGTCGAGTGGAACAAGAGGCTGCTACACCAAAGAGCGACTCCCCATCAAATTCTGTGCCACCACCTCCAGGTCCTATAGAAAAGGCAATAGTGCCTAAACCCCCTGCACCAAAACCACGCAGGAAGAGGAGGAACAGAAAACCTAGGCAGAGCAAATCTTCTGCCCCCAATGTAACTTCGGAGCCACAAGCTCCTGTAATAACTACAGTCGCACCTGTAGAGGCAGAGCCTATATCCGAGGTTAGGGATATACCCCCTACCCCTATTCCACCAATGCCTAACACGGCAACATCCTCCTCCACACTAGCGACTATTTCGCAAAGTGACCTGGAGGAATTTAGCTCTTTATCCTCATGGTTTGGGGATTTAATAAACAAGGCGTTACCTGCTCTGAGAAACTGTAAGATACAGTTGAACAACCCCAACCTGACCCCCATGCAGAAGCATTCCATCTTGCTTCAGACACTGGAACAGCTCTACCCCAACTCCGCTCAATAATGGCTGGAAGACATGTCCGGAGACCATTTAGAGCTGCGATTTGGAACGCAAACGGACTACGGAGTCATTACCCTAATATTTCTAATTTTGTACAGTATTTCGGAATCGACATTCTGATGGTCTGTGAAACTCATTTGGATGCTGCCACCAACTTCTCCCTCCCTAATTACGTCACCCATCGGTCTGATAGGGTTGGCCGACAAGGGGGAGGTACAGCCATCTTTGTTAAGAACCATATTACCCATAAGCCTTTCCCTCTTCCACCACTTCAGCATGTAGAAGCCTGTGCTATTAGGCTATCTTTAGGTGGTCTAGATACATTGCTGATAGTGGCATATGACCCCCCTGATCACCGCTTCTATGAAGCAGATTACACGGCTTTATTAAACCTCCACCCTGTGGTCTGCATTGCAGGTGACCTAAATGCAAAACATGCCAACTGGCATAGTCGTGCCACCAATGCGAAGGGGCGAGGACTATTCCGCCTTATAAGCGGTAACCCAAGCCTCATAGCTCATGGACCGAGAGAGCCCACTTTTCATCCTGCCCGAGGGAGACCGGACGTGCTGGATATTATGGTCACTAAAAACTTTAGATTCCATATAGACCTGACGACAGTCAATGAACTGGATTCTGACCACGATCCTGTGTTAATCGACACCAATGTTAATATGTCAGCATTGGTAACTCCTGATTGGTCGTATGAGGTAGACTGGGATGCAGCCGTCCTTGAACTGAACCAATCAGTGGATCCTAGACCGCATATAAATTCTATCGAGTCGTTAGAATTAGCGGCAAATGCATTCTCCCGACAAATATCAAATGTGATACGAGGGCATACTTACCGCATTCCTTGCAATACTCCTAACCCCACAACCATCCCAAATGAACTCCGACTGTTGCTAAGAGCTAAGTCAACAGTTCGGAAGCTTTGGCAGCGTTTCCGCCATCCCAGATTGCAGGCAATTTATCTGCGATTTAAGACCCTGGCTAGACGCCTCTTACGTGCACATCGCAAAGAGGCCTGGGAAAACACCATGAGGAACGTAAACCTCTCTGAAAAGAAGCCCTGGCGGATAATTAAATCCCTGAGAAGGGACAAAACGCTATATCAGCATCCTATACATGGCACTCGCGGGAGATTATCTTTCGAACCGCAAGAGAAAGCCACTGACTTCGCGGACTATTTAGAGTCCCAATTTGAGCCCCGAGAGGACATAGAAGACGAGGACTTTTCAGAACTAGTTGAGGCAACGGTGGATTACCTCTATGAGGATCCTCCACCACCTCACGAGGCGACTCGCATACCAATTGTCACACCAAGGCAAGTTTCCTCGCAAATTAGGTGTCTCAAACCCAACAAATCCCCTGGATATGATGGTGTTACGACACATATGTTACAACACCTGCCTCGCAAAGCCATTATCCACTTGACGAGAATTTACAATGCTTGCCTGTATCTCCGACACTTCCCTACTGCTTGGAAGGAAGCGAGGATGATTTGCATATTGAAACCAGGCAAGGATCCCAAGTTTCCATCAAGTTACCGTTCTATAAGTCTACTCCCAATAATTTCAAAAATTTTTGAAAAACTTCTACTGTCCCGTCTAACTCCTCTATTTGAGGAAAGGAGGCTCATTCCGGATCATCAGTTCGGATTCCGTCAAGGCCATTCCACTACCTTACAGCTCCTGCGTCTTGTTGAGAAGGCTGCCCTGGGTTTCCAGGAAAACTTCAAAACTGTCGCGGTACTTCTGGATGTGGATAAGGCCTTTGCAACAACATGGCACCAGGGCCTACTGTACAAACTTAGAGATGCAAATCTCCCCTCCCCCTACCTGACCCTCATAGCCAGTTTCCTCCGTGACCGCACTTTCAGGGTGCGAGTGGAGGGCAGGTTATCAACTATCAGACCAATAGCGGCCGGAGTACCGGAAGGTAGTGTTCTATCGCCACTGCTCTTTGCCGCATACATGTCTGACTTCCCCGTTGAACCCAGCACTGTTACGTGCCAATATGCCGATGACGTCCTCATACTGGCCCGTAACAAAAATCTACGTTACTGCCTTCCCCCATTGCAAAGACACCTAGATGCCATTGAGAGTTGGAGTGAAAAATGGAGAATGGGAATCAGTCCACAGAAAAGCTCTGCTTTTGTGTTAGGCAAAATTCATTCCTGGAGACCAGAAAGGGACCTGACACTTGGTCAGAGGAGAATCCCTTGGGTCAACACAGCCAAGTACCTTGGTGTACAACTAGACCGAGGACTTACCTTCACCAAACATGTCACAGCTAAAGCTGCCCAAGGTCACGGAGCTCTGGGAAAGCTCTATCCCATCTTTAGGTCAACTATGCCTACACGACTTAAACTACGCATTTATCGTGCGATCATCCCTCCCCTGATCCTGTATGGATGCGAGGCATGGGGATTCGTGGCTCAAACCACCATCCGCAGACTGCAAGTCGTGCAGAACAGGGCCCTTAGGATGATCTACGATACTGACCGTAGATTTTCTTCCCATATTCTCCACACTCATTCTGGCATTCCATATATTGTGGATGTTGTGCGAGATAGAGCCCGCTCTATGTATGCGAAACTTACACCACACCCTAACCAGCTGGTGAATACCCTGGGACAATATGATCCCCATCTTCCCAGGAGGCGCAAAAGCTATCGTTTACCCAAGGATGTCTTGGGCTAATTAGCTTCACTGCTTCCTCATTTCACCAAACATTCCAATGCATTCGGTTTCTCGCTAAATTGACACTGCTTGACTTGCTGGTTAGACAAGCTGACCTTTGCTAAGTGAGCAGAGGGGCATGGGTGCCCCAGGATGGGTAGACATTCTAACTGGCACTCATATCCCTAGTCTATAGCAAGAGAGAGTAACCAATCATCACCATTGGCTGACACTGACAAAAATAGCTTGTAAAATGACTACATCTTTCATACCTCACGGGTAAATCCATACTAAATGGATAGGTACCGTGGGCATATATCCCGCTCGGGTAAACCCGAGCGACCTGATTTGGCTCTTGGCTCTTGGCTCTTGGTAACCCAACGAATATTGTAAAATTCGTTATATGACCCATCTTAAATAGAACTGCCCGTTGGTGTTTTCATTCTTTATCATTGTCTCAAACAAATGTTGGATAAACTGATAGAAGGATTCAAAAGAGAATCTGCTTTTCTCTCAGGACTTAATCTGTAAGTAAATAAACCTCTCTGCAATATTTCCGTCAGCATTGATGTAAGAACGGTACAGCGTTGTTTACAATTAATGTCAGGAGTTTCATCTAAGGCGTACATATTTTACTGTTCGTCGTAATACTGAGTGGAGGATCTACTTTAATGACATATTGCTTTTTAGAGAAATGTTAGTGTTTGGAAGCTTCTTACGTGGAGTTTGTGGAGCACAGAAGTTTATTTCAATTTTGGTTGCAACAGCGACACGGAAATGGAGTTTTATTTGGTTCATTTCGTGACCTTATGGATGTAACTGTTTGTGTGCATACCTTCGTTCCAAAATCCGCGTAAATCTTAACCTAAATTTACTTTAGCACAATGGAATCTCGATAACTCGATCTTCTGTGGACTGAGAGGCTGTCGAGTTTTACGGATGTCGAGTTGTTATTCACAGCTGATGTTATAACACTGCAAATTACATAAATACATATTGTAGCACAATATAGGAAACAAGTAGAACATGTCCTAAAATGTATTACGTATTAATATGTTCCTATTTGTTCGGTCTCTTTAACTCATACAATTTAATTTCTATTGTCGTGTTAACTTGTATTTTCTTCTTGTTCGACATTTTCTCTGACAAAAACAATTTCAACACAACACCAACAGTAAGCCTGAAATCTTGGAAGCTGCACTGTAACCAGAAATTTGTAACTGAAAGTTCAGCTTACTACTACGGGGGTATTTTTTACATTATCCGAATAACCTTATTAGGATCTGAGCGAGTGACATGACCCAAGCTTTATTTTCAAGCTTACTAAGCAATGAGGCGTATCGGAAATGTGAAACTGCCCAGCTGTTTACATGAGCTTATCGCACAAATGCGGCGAGACAGGATGTGCACACTCTGTTCAGATGCGATTATATCTTCAGGACAGCAAAGTCTCACATCGGCAGGCGCGAGAGATCATCTATTTGTGTTTTATCACTGACTATACGCCAAGTTGCTATTATTTCGCTGTTCTAATAAACAAGATAAGAAGCGATCGTAGCGCTCGACAGCAAAGGTCAATACGCCTCAACGCTTTGCCAGGTAGTACTGCTACCAAGTTATTGTAGAGTGGCGCGAATTCAAATCGTAATGTTAAGGAGAGCTTGATTTTTAATGTCATTAAAACGATTATGTACCACAAAATTATAATGAGCATCAATTTGGCAATCAGTTTGAAGAAAAATACAGGGTATGTAATATATTTCTCACAGACATTGACGCTACGCCCCTGTGCGGTTTGAAATTTGCTCGGAATTATATTTTCAATCACCAACTCGTTTCCAAACGAGCGCTCAGAATAAGTGCTACATCCGCATTTTGTATTGTTTATAGCCAGTGCTCCCTAGAACGCGTTGGTGTGGTTCATAACGTAGGATTCAAGCGGCTGTAGAAACAACAAATAACTCTGCAATGCCGGGTATGTCACAGCTGGTCACAGCTGAACAACAACAAATCGAAAGGGGAATCCCACTGAGCTTACAACGTATGATGCAATACTATCACATGTGCAACTTCTTTTCTGTGTAAATACACATACTATGTACATTTATAATAGAGCACAATCGAAACAGACGCCAGTGTGCTGTTGACAACACCTAATCTAATCTTGGTTGCAGATTATGTCAGAACTTCCAGTTTCTCTTCTGGCAAACCTAGTTCTTATGTTGTTTGTCATGCACAGTAATGGAAAATATAGCTAATTGCTAAAAGTGTACAAAACATGGGCGAAATTATGAAAAAATTAATTAGGTACACAGGGTGCTTAAAATGTCTGATAATGCAACAGGAGTTGAAATTGGGGAAACGTAGAATAAGTGTTGCCATGAACATGTCGGAAAACAAATATCTGTTGAAATATGAGCCATTTTACTTGTGTTGGGTATTTACACCAGACAATGGACTAAACGCAACGGATGGATTGGTCAAAGAGGTCCATTAGCATGGTCTCCACTTTTGCGGTTTGCCAGTTCTACAGCAGTCATCAAGAGTAAACAGGACTACATGGGCTATAGCCCGAAAATTCAAAATATACATTTCATTTGTCATAAAGATATCTTAAACATATGACATTTTAATTAAAATCTTAGATCCATTTTTGAGAAAATCATTTTCGAAACATTTTTCACCTAAAGGGTAGTTTATGAAAAGCAATTTTCTTCAAAATCTTTGTGTCCCATTCTTGAAAGATATTAAACTTAAATACCAACTTTGGTTTTTAACCGACTTTACGTTTTTGAGTTATGCTCTGCACACACGCACGCACACGGACCTTTTTCTAAATATTCTTTCTTTATTCAGGGGGTGTCAAAATACGTATTTCCGGTGAAACCTCGACATTGAATACAATACTTCCCCTACTTACTATATGTAGTAGAGAAAGTAATAAGCCGCCTTTAAAATAAAATGATGCACATTTCTGAATTATTGACGATAGATTTATGAGTGCAGATTTCAAGGGGAATGTGAACCAGATTTTGAACACCTGCGAGTATTTTACTTACTGCTTTGCACGCAAATTTCGCTGAGTAAGTATAGTATAAAGAAAACAAGCTGAGACAAAGGGACACACCTTGGTTTCTACGCGTGCTTATCGACGATCTTGTTAAACAATGGTAAGAACTAGCAGCTGTGACATGTGCCAAATCGTCAGGTATGTAGCTACACTTGTTACAACAGAAAACAAAAGACTAGCTGAGTCATACGCGCACGTTCACCTGTGCGTCTTCATTTGTTATAATAACATACATATGTAGTAAATTTACTGTAGTAACCTGCTTGACTGGGAGGTGTTATTGCAACTTTTAGTAGAACTACAAGACAAATTCCACGAAACCAAAGCAAACTACTTTGTTCGCAGATACTCTATTTTAATTTTATTGAGGCATTTTTCAAATGGGTCTGAATGAGAGTGAGTGAGTTTAAGAGCCCCTGAAATGCGTCTGTTCCAGGAACAAGTAAGTCTTACGATCTGAGGGAGGCGTTGTTATATTAAAGATAGGCAAAATATGAAATTGGTTTTGCCAAAGTATGAAAATATATGAAAAAGTCTCAGAGTATTAGTATATATATTTAAAGCCAAAGCATCAAATAATGTAAAGTTTTGGAGCAGGTTTACTCCATTAGTTTAAAAAAAATAAGCATTAACATTTTTGTCCACATTTAATAATAACGTATCAAATAAAATACTATGCAGACGTAAGGTCAACGTGTAGTATAACGCGACTGTTTTGTTTCTTCTCGCAGTGAGCTGCAGACGTGATAAATGTTCTTCTAGTGTTCATATGATGCTTGAACTACTCGGCAAAGCCATGAAGTCTATCGGAAAGAATGTGAAACTGCCTAGATATTTACGTGAGCTTATCGCACAAATACGGCGAGACAACTGTGTTGTTGTTGTTGTAGTGTTTAACGCCCGCTTTTACTACTACGGCACCGCAGGCGGTGACACTGATGATACATGAAGATGGAGCACCGGTGGAATGAGATGGCGGGGGAAACCGGAGTACCCGGAGAAAACCCGCCCTGACGCCGCTTCGTCCACCACGAATACCACATGCGGGTCCCTGGGATCGAACCCGGGCCGCCTAGGTGGTAGGCGAGCGCGCTAACCGCTCGGCCACGGCGCCGCCGCGAGACAACTGTGTGTACACTCTGTTCAGGTGCAAATCATATCTTCAGGACAGCGACGTCTCCTATATCGGCAGGTGCGAGAGATCATCTATTTGTGTTTTGTCACTGACTATATGCCAAGTTACTATTATTTGGTTGTTGTAATAAACAAGATAAGAAGCGACCATAACTCTCGATAGCCAAGGTCAATGCGCCTCAACGCTTTGCCAGACAGGTTGTCTGCAGTGAGGTGGTTTTCATGGTGAGCCTGTACCTACCTGCAGTTGTTTACATGCGCGAGCGGTAACAATAAAGCCCATGTGCATTATACCTATGGAAAAACGCAAGCGTCTCCGGCCTTTACTGATCAAGTGATCACAGTTCGTGTCGTAGTCTATTTCTCTCGTTAGTTACATTTTCTCAACTGCACCTGATTTGTTGCAAAAGGTGGTGCGAGTTTTTCCAGAACCGTTTCCGAGAAAAAGTGGCTTGGTTTTCTGGTGTATTTCACCGAAAACTGACGAATGGGACATTTGGGTACCCGGGTACCCGGGTACCTTGCTAACTGAAGTTATATTGAAAGAGAAAAATCTTATATCTTACGAAATATGAAGAAATGTGGAAATATGTATAAAATATTACTATATATTTCACCAAGCATTTGAAGGTACATGAATGAATAAACCAACAAAAGCAAAAAAAGGCATGCTTGCTAAACGGGCGTCGGCAGACTTTTACCGGGGGAGGGGGGGGGGCATGTTGGAAGTTTGCAATCAACCAATATGGGTTCATTATTCTGTTGTCAAAAGTTACAGTATTTGTTGCGGATAACCATATTAGTTTTGTACTGAATAAAAATTGTTCTTTACATGAAAATTGAATCAATATTCTAATAACCAACAATTGACTGCACATTAAATTCATTCATTTCCAAGGGGGGGGGTCACAACCCCACCTTGCCCCCCCCCCCCCCTCTTTGCGATGTCCATGATCGTAGGTGAACAGATATGAAACTGCAGTGAGATAACATAGTAATTCCAAAAATGACAATACGTATAATCCCCCTACCATGAAACCTTGAGTACTAAGCCATTCTGGGACATGGCGTAATCACTCACTAAAACAATGCGGAAATTGTATCTACCTTAGTGTCTGACGTTCCCGATTTGGTTCCCTAAGGTGATCCGTAGCGAAAGTAATCCTTTGTACGTGAAGTTGCTGCTATGAGATTTATATTAGCCTAAATCAGTTGCATAATTGCTCTTTAGAACAATGATTCCCATGCCTCATTTTGGTCATCATCATCTCATCACGGATTAGGAATTCCTCCTGTTCCGGCCTCACGGTCTTCCGACGCTTCTTTTTCCAATCGGCTGGTACTCGTAACACAGCTTAGGGAGGCGTTTTTCATCCCTTTTTACTTTCTCTACTGCGTACAATATAGTGTATAATAGTATAATATAGCATTGTATTCCACCCAAAAATTCGATATCGAGATTTCATCTGAAATGTATGTTCTGAAGTGCCCTGAATAAAAAAAAAAAAAATAAAATAAAAAAAAAAATAATAATAAATAAATAAAAAAAATTTAGAAAAAGGTCCGTGTGTGTCAGTCTGTGGACAGCATAACTCAAAACCGAAAATTAGGTTAAAAACCAAATTTGGTGCTTAAGTTTAATGTGTCTCAAGAATGCGACACGAAGATTTTGAAGAAAATTCCTCCACCCAAAATTACCCTTTACGTGGAAAATTTTGTTTTTCCCATAAATAGCTATACCAGTTTTTATTAAAATGACATATATTTGAAATGTTTTTATGGCAAATGAAATGTATATCTTGAATTTTTTGGCTATAGCCCATGAAGTCCTGTTTACTCTGGATAACTTTTGCATAACTTGTAGACCGTAAGAGATAGACCAAATCTTACTATACAAAAAAATGTAGATCTTACTAAAATACACAATTTATGTCCAAATCATTTTTTGTAGAGTGAACTATTTCGGAGATATTCCTCGTTATTTGTGAAAGTTTCGGAGAAATTGTATTTCTGTAAAATGGAATCAGTTTTTATATCCTAACTGTGCAAAGAGAATGGAATTTGAAAGCTTTAAAAGATTTGACTATCGCTCAAAGGCTGCTGTATTCCAATATTCTCCTTGTACCTATGAAGAAGATATAGCAATAAGAGTTTGTAAGAATGGTTAGTAGAAGAGTAGAGAAAGTCATGTGAGTGCAACACATCAGGTTTTTTGTACATGTTGTTTCCATCGGCTTCTATATTCCTCTATTTTTTCATTTATAGGAAGAATATGTAATTCGTTTCTTATTTCTTCGTTTTTTATTTTGTCCATAATTGTACATCCGTTAATTGCTCATAGGTATCTAATTTCGGCTGCATTTATTCTATTCCACTCCTTTCTTTTTATCACACATGCTTCACATCCATATGACGTTTTGAATGTGTTTCTTTCCTCATCTTTCTTTTTAATGTTTTTGCTAATGCCCCATAAATATATTGAAATTTATTTACTTTATTGTTTAGATGTTTACAGTCCGGCTATTCTTGTAAGGCTTGCCAGTAATTTAATATATCCTCTAGCCGCATTACAGTGCTGGTAGAACAAGACCAGTTGGTGGGGCTGCCACCTCAGGTTTCGTGAGCAGGGTTTTTGGGTCAGGGTTACCTTCCCTTAGGTATTGTCTTCGACACGACAGTCTCCTTCCCGGGTTTTCATTCGGAGTTTGCCTTCTCCTACTCTCCTAATATATGTCCATAGGAGGGAAGGGTTCCCAGTATCTAAGTCCACAGGAACTGGGCTCCCTGTTGATCCGTGGAGTACTTATTCAATATATTCGGACCAGCTTTAATACCTTATGGGGTCCTCCATCCGCTATCCGGAGGACACGTTCGGTAGGGGTTACATGGTAAATTCTACCATCTGTCCCTTGTGGGCTTGATGATCAAGCAATGTGTGCATAACCTTTGACGAGAATCCGCTGCCAGCTGTTGCAGTGGTGAGCTACTAGTTCTTTTGCTCAGGATATTCATGGGTGGTGTGAGAATAGACAACACCTGGTTTATAAATTTAATGGAGGCTGATGAGAGCGGTTTGAACTTCGTTGCCGACTTTTAAGCTTGAAGAATTAAACTGTTTCTGAATCTGATCAGTCGAAACTGTAGCTATTGACTTATATCTGCTAACATCTAGACATTACGGTTTATAAGTAACTGTTTCCGTAATAATAATAATAATAATAATAATAATAATAATAATAATAATAATAATCATAATAATCATAATAATCATAATCATAATAATCATAATAATCATAATAATCATAATAGTCATAATCATCATAATAGTCATAATCATCATCATAATCATAATCCTCATCATCATAATCCTCATCATCATAATCCTCATCATAATCATCATCATAATCATCATCATAATCATCATCATAATCATAATGATGATAATAATGATGATAATAATGATAATGATAATAATGATAATGATAATAATGATAATGATAATAATGATGATGATAATGATGATGATAATAATGATGATGATGATAATAATAATAATAATAATAATAATAATAATAATAATAATAATAATAATAATAATAATAATAATAATAATAATAATAATAATAATAATAATAATAATAATAATAATAATAATAATAATAATAATAATAATAATAATAATAATAATAATAATAATAATAATAATAATAATAATAATAATAATAATAATAATAATAATAATAATAATAATAATAATAATAATAATAATAATAATAATAATAATAATAATAATAATAATAATAATAATAATAATAATAATAATAATAATAATAATAATAATAATAATAATAATAATAATAATAATAATAATAATAATAATGTGAAAAGCATGTTATCATGAATCGTAGAAAATGCTAAGCGGAAGGTTCCTAAAGTATGACCGCTAAATCTACATAACGTGCACAGACGGCGAGCGCCGAGGATGTGGACAGGCAAAACACCATGCAGCCGGTTCGTAAGTTTTTTGTCTCCCGTTATATGGTGAATGACTGCTCGATTCTGCGCATGGCTAAGGAGAAGTACAACGCTAACTGCAGTGAGATTTTGTAGTGGCATTGAATTATTTCCAAAAGTCCATCACCAATACTAACCGGTAGGGTAAGCAAAATGGGTTCCTGGACAGAGGGCAATTCAAATCTCTATGATTGAAATATTTACCGTTATTTGTCACCATTCAATAAACATATATTGGTTGTATGCGTATTTTAAATGTTTTGTACCCCTAAAATGTCTTCGCTCGTTGAATATTTCTGGTCTAACTTACATGGAGCCCGAACTTATTTGAGCATTATTTTATTCTTTCATTCATTTGATGTGGTCTCAAGCTTTCGGAACAAGAAAAAGAAGAAACATGTTCTTTCTTCAGGGAATTCTGTAAATAGATTCATATATTTGATTGCATGAGTCTTAAAATGACTGTAAAGGAAGTAAATTTGTTCGTGTTAAAGGGAATGCCAGCTCAAACATACACGTGTGCATCTCAGCCTCACGACCAATGCCATTTTGGCAGATTCCCAAAATGTTAAACCTAGCAATGAACTAACCTGAGAGCAGGTGTTACCAAAGCGGTCAATCTTGATTTTCAGCACTAGCTATGTTTACCTGCCGGAAGAGAGAGGGAGAGAGGGTCGAAGGAGGAAAGAGAAAGAGAGGTTATTACGTTGTTTGTGCCAAACAGAAAGCACAGCTCAACTCCCAAGAAATACTAAAAGAGGATAATAAGACTAAAACGGAGCACGTAATGCTGAGGAAAGCACTCCCAAAATGAACTTCAGACCTTCAACTGTTTGTTTCCACTTGAGGCAGACACACATACATAGATAAGAATGTTGCATTGTGGTAAACAACACAAAGTGTTCGCATCATACGATCCCGGCGCCTGACCTTCACACAGAAGGGCAACTACTTTTTGATATTTTCAGCTGATTAAGGAGCTAGAGCTAAAATTAATACACCAGCGCTGCTCATATTTGTTGCTTTGGCGGGAAGGAAGAGAAACTGCTTCCTATCGGTGTAGATGTTGAATTTGTAATCTGCATCATCCTCAACGGCCTTTCCCCCGGATGATTCCAGTCACTTTGTGTCAGGGGTGCATCATAGTCGCTCTATGTATTTTTAAAACGCTACTTTACGCTGGATTGTTATATCAATTGGCTGAATGGCTGCTACGGTACAGGAAGCGTCATACGAAATCGTCCTAAACGCTTTAGAAATGTTGATGTTAATCAATCTCTGGACTCTGATTTTCTCAGGTTCTTTCTTTCTTTCCATCCTTCTTTCTTTCCTTCGTTCCGTCCTTCTTTCCTTCCTTCCCTTTTTCCACCTTACCTTCATTCTTTCCTCCTTACCTTCCTTCTTTCCTTCCTCTCTCCCTCCCCTCTTTCCCTTCCTTGCTTTCTTTCCTTTGTTCCTTCCTTAGTTTCTTCTTTCTTTCCTTTCCTTCTTTCTCTCCTTCTTTCTTTACTTCTTTCGTTCCTTCTTTCCTTCCTTCTTTCCTTCCTTCTTTCTTTCCTTCTTTCCTTCCTTCTTTCTTTCCTTCTTTCTTTCCTTCTTTCCTTCCTTCTTTCCTTCCTTCTTTCTTTCCATCTTTCCTTCCTTCTTTCTTTCCTTCCTTCTTTCCTTCCTTCTTTCCTTCCTTCTTTCTTTACTTCTTTCTTTACTTCTTTCCTTCTTTCTTTCCTTCTTTCTTTCCTTCCTTCTTTCCTTCCTTCTTTCTTTCCTTCTTTCTTTCTTTCTTTCTTTCTTTCCTTCTTTCTTTCCTTCCTTCTTTCTTTCCTTCTTTCTTTCGTTCTTTCTTTCCTTCTTTCCTTCCTTCTTTCTTTCCTTCTTTCCTTCCTTCTTTCTTTCGTTCTTTCTTTCCTTCCTTCTTTCTTTCCTTCTTTCTTTCCTTCCTTCTTTCCTTCTTTCTTTCCTTCTTTCCTTCCTTCTTTCCTTCTTTCTTTCCTTCCTTCTTTCCTTCTTTCTTTCCTTCCTTCTTTCCTTCCTTCTTTCCTTCCTTCTTTCTTTCCTTCTTTCTTTCCTTCTTTCTTTCGTTCTTTCTTTCCTTCTTTCCTTCCTTCTTTCTTTCCTTCTTTCTTTCCTTCTTTCCTTCCTTCTTTCTTTCGTTCTTTCTTTCCTTCCTTCTTTCTTTCCTTCTTTCCTTCCTTCTTTCTTTCCTTCTTTCTTTCCTTCTTTCCTTCCTTCTTTCTTTACTTCTTTCCTTCCTTCTTTCCTTCCTTCTTTCCTTCCTTCTTTCCTTCCTTCTTTCCTTCCTTCTTTCCTTCCTTCTTTCTTTCCTTCTTTCCTTCCTTCTTTCCTTCTTTCTTTCCTTCTTTCTTTCCTTCTTTCTTTCCTTCTTTCCTTCCTTCTTTCCTTCTTTCTTTCCTTCTTTCCTTCCTTCTTTCCTTCCTTCTTTCCTTCCTTCTTTCCTTCCTTCTTTCCTTCCGTCTTTCCTTCCTTCTTTCTCTCCTTCTTTCTCTACTTCTTTCTTTACTTCTTTCTTTCCTTCCTTCTTTCCTTCCTTCTTTCCTTCTTTCTTTCCTTCTTTCCTTCCTTCTTTCCTTCTTTCTTTCCTTCTTTCCTTCCTTCTTTCCTTCCTTCTCTCCTTTCTCTCCTTCTTTCTTTCCTTCTTTCTTTACTTCTTTCGTTCCTTCGTTCCTTCTTTCCTTCCTTCTTTCCTTCCTTCTTTCTTTCCTTCCTTCTTTCCTTCTTTCTCTCCTTGTTTCTTTACTTCTTTCTTTACTTCTTTCGTTCCTTCTTTCCTTCCTTCTTTCCTTCCTTCTTTCCTTTTTTTTGCTTCTTTCTTTCCTTCTTTCTTTTTTCTTTTCTTTTCTTTCTTTCTTCTTTCCTTTCTCGCTTTATTTCTTTCTTCTTTCCTTTCTCTCTTTCCCTCTGTCTCTCTCTCTATTCTTTTTCTTTCTCGTTTCGTTCTTGACATAAAGAACCACCTTGCCATGTCCTTATTGATGGAAGGCACCACGAGCACCATATCTGTTTCTGCCTTGGAAGCGAGGGTTACTGTTTAGCATGCCAAGGCATCACAAGACTATCCGTGTGTTCCTGTAAGCATACAAGGGCATCAGCAGATGGAGGCCTTGTGCTTTATCACTCCTTGAGATTCGAGCTACTTGTTTATCTCGTTTCTTCTCGATAACTGTAAAACCGGAGCAAGTGAGGTCTGTGCAATCGAGACACAACCCTTTCTACCATAAAAGATGGGATATTGATGTCACCTTGAATATCCAAAACCGTAATATCGAAGAACTGCAGTCTCATTATCATTCCACAGTAGGTTGGCAATGATAAACGCTTCGCTCCACTTATTTTACTATCCATATACCGGCGTTTAAAACATGCAACAGTTAAAAGGTATATAAAAGCGTACGGCAGACTGCAGCGAAACATACGCTTGTCACAACTACTCGCGTTAGATGACTTTACAGGCAGAACTATATTTTCCGAATAGGATTGTACAAAAAATTCTGTTTCTACGATACTTAGAACGCGAGCTATACTATTTCATCTTGACATGGCTAGCGTCACTCAACATTCATTCGACATAGAAAAGCCTAAAAAGGACAACCACTTTTTCCTCACAGCGCTTCTCTGAAATACAGACATACAGTATGCCATGAAAATACAAACCACACAATTTGAAAAGAAGTGAGTTAATATTCAGTTCGTTTTCAGAGTAATGATGTGCTTTTTTGTTATTGAAGCCACGGGCATACATGTGTAATCGTGTTTCAAACTCGAGCTGAGATATTGTTAATAAATGAAATTAATATGCATTCCTCCCCTCGTGTTTGTAATAAGAGTGCGTGGACATGTCCATCAAAGCTGATTTTTTTTTATTAACAAACATGAAGTGATTCATTCTAAGGGTAACAATATTGTATTTAATACATACAACTTTAAAAAATCTGATGTGCTGCACACACATGACTTTTGCTACTCTTGTAGTAATCACTCTTACAAACTGTTATTCCTTCATCGTCTTCGTGTTAGTTGAGATAAATAATTGCAGAAATTATCTTAACGTTTTTCTTCTTGTAGGGAAAAGGAAAATATGGGAATACAGTAGGCTTTGAGCGATAGTCAAATCTTTTAAACTTTCAAATTGCGTTCTCTTTGCATGGCTAACATAAAAAGATGAATAATGATGTTTCATTTGACAGAAGTGTAAGTTCTCCAAAACTCATACAAATAACAAAGAATATATTCGAAATGGGTCACTCTGCAAACAAATTTATTTGAACATAAATTGTGTATTTTAGCAAGATCTACATTTTTGTATAGAAGACTTGGTCTATCTTTTACGGTTTACCAGTTATACAAAAGTCATCCAGAGTAAACTGGACTTCACAGACTACAGCCAGAAAATTCAAGATATACATTTCATTTGTCGTAAAAATATCTCAAACATATGTCATTTTAATCAAAATCGTTAGAGCCATTCTCAAGGAAATCATAATTTTTCATGGAAAGGGTGGTTTAGGGTGAAGCAATTTTTTTCAAAATCGTGTTGCATCCTTGAAAGACATTGAACTTAGATACCTACTTTGGTTTTTAACCGACTTTTCGTTTTTGAGTTATGCTGTCTCCAGACTGACAGGCACGCGCGCGCGCGCGTACATTTTTCTAAAAATTATTTTTTTTTATTCAGGGGGCCTCAGAACATATTTTCGGTGAAATCTCGACAGCGAACTTTTGGGTGGAATACAATAGTTCCTCTACTATGCGTAGTATAGAAAGTACAAAAGCATATCATGGGTTAACACCATCAATATAAGATTTTCGCGTACTGATACAGAGTTGCCACACTTGGCAACAGCGCTCTGCGTGAGCATTGGCCAGCTTCCATATGCCTTTAACTTTTACACGTAACTCTTGTCACAGGTAATTAGTGTGTACTACACGGTTACAGAGGAGCTCTGTAGTTGTGGTGAAGTGAATGGGATCTCCCCATAGTTCAATACTTAACACACATACGGTATGAGCAGTGGTGCCCTATCTTTTCTCTGTGCGCTAATGACGCACCTTCTCGCTCTACCCACGTCCTTCGTTTTGTGCATGAAGCATTTCCCTTCACTCACTCAGATAACCATTAGAGAGGTTTGCTTTCGAGTCCCATGAATGCGTCATAGCTCGGCGAACAATAGACTGAGAACCGCTCTTTCGCTTAAGGTTGGGCATCACAGTGTGCGATTCCTGGCTGGGAGATAAGTCTCTATGTGCTCGTGTTTGCCTTTTGGTCCTATAAATGCAAAGTTGTTTGTTCGTCGCGCTGATCCATCAAATCCCTATTTAGTCAAGCTACTCTGTTCAGTGATAATTTTGATAACACCTCATTTGGATAAATTTCCAGAAGTGACCATGAAATGAAGATATAACTTCGTGGTTTTCAGCAATTCTTGTTTCAGTAACCACCCCCTAAATGCACTCTCTGCATCTACTACATCTATTGCTGGTTCAAACTGGCTAGGGTTAGAAAGCTGAACCGAGTGTTAGAAGTTCAAAGCAGAGCCGTGCTGAATACACGTATCATCAATTTTCGAGGCGACAATGTACCACTAAGCTGTGACTAGGAGCATTGAATTCTTTCCATCTAATTCATATTGATTTAGCTTGTCTTGTTTAGCTTGTCTCCGAGATAATAAAAGTGGAAGGTCGCTTTCATCACGCAAGTTAGGGACAAGGGGTAGAAAAACTTTTTTGCGGACAGAAGCGCCGGAAGTCTATGATACTTGCCTCTTCAGTCCAACAGTCGAACCTTCCCAATAACAACAGAGACAGGTGCTGTGTCTCTGTTCAACACATCTCTCTTTCTTTAGGCATGAGACAAGATAAACCAAAGACCCTATATCGCCTTAGCGATTTTCTTCCCCTTTTTCTTCCACTCCTTAGTGCTGTTAGCGTTGGGTTCGCCTCGCCTCCAAGCCTATTTTTTCTGCTATTGCTTTTATATTCCCAAATCTCCCAGTCCGTTTCCATTCCGGTCGTGTTCCGTTAGATCTGTCCTGTCCAAGGCCAATATATTTCTCTGAATCGTGCATAACTCTCATGTGAGTGATGTTTAGTCCAAGTTGAGGTGGTTTTCCAAGAGTTTTCCTTCTCTTCCTCAGTTCTTGAGACGGAGTATGGGCAATTTCCTCCTTGACTCAGTTGCTATTGTTTTCCCGCTATTCCGCTATTCAATGGTCTCCCCTTGGGCGATGGGTTCGCTACGTTCCGTTCTTTGGAACATATGAATTACATGAAAGGAGTTGAGATGTAGACCATCGACAAGGAAAGCCAAAGATCCACGTTTTTCATCCAGCCACGGTATTGAATTATTCAAACGTGGTTCAACTTTGTAGCCTTCACATTTCTAAGATGTAAATTAACGCTGGTGTAGTAAGAATGAGGTCTGGACTTCCGTGATGAAGGGGAAACACATCTGATTTTTGTCCAGAAGATTGCGATTTCGAATCTCTATTGGGATGAGCTGTTTTGTCGGGAATACATCGGCTTAATGTACCCCAGACATTAGAGGGGGAGAGAGAGGTAAATTGTATTGGTACAGGCGGCTGAAGAGACACTCAACCCCTAAAAAAGGAGATACACTACATACTAGCTTTAAAATTCCTTACTCTAGGCATGATGTTAACAGAAGAACAACCTCAAAAAGTGTCTGATAAAATTATTATAATATTCAAACCAATAGCCACGTATATCTTGAACATAGTTAATCCCACAAAATAGACTTCCACAGTGTGTATTAATGAGATCTGCATTTACCCCTAACAAATTTAGCTTTTCCAGTTATACAAAGTGCTACTAAATTAAATCAGAATGGAGCACTGTAGAAAATTCAAGACGACAAATACTTCCTTGTTCACACGAGGTTACTCAGAATGGTTAGACATTTTTGAGAAAATAATCAAAATTCCTCTATGGAAAGAGAGATTCAGAGCGGGGAAATCTAATCCTTGGAATTTGATGGGCTTAAAATACCAATTTTAGATTTATAAGATGTTTGCTTGAGATATTTTGCTGACAAAGGCACATATGAGCATACGCTGATTTATTTATAAAACTTCAGTGGTTTAAAGAGTATTAAAACCTTGTATTTATGAGGAAGCCTCGTTATGGAACAACTGGGTGCTTCCGCCTTGAAAGTCGCCTTGAAATTTCTTTTGAATATATGAATCAAGTGACAGCAGTTCAATGCTCTTCAAAGGTCTTGTCAACTAGCCCAGCGGCTAGCTTCGAAACTCGTAGAAGTCCGACCGTGACAACTTTTGCAAATCTGACTCTAATTTTCAGATTTGGTGCTATCTGATACATTTTACCTATACTAATGTAACATTAGAGGACATTTAATAAAGCGTACCATAATTTATCAATACCTTCAACTTTGGTTTTACAAGCCTTAAGAAAAATTACTATCGTTTCGATATTGGAGTTTAAACTGTTTTGGTAGCGTCATACGCGAGCAAGCGGGCATTCCACACTGGTAAGTCGACATGAAAATATCGTTTTTCTTGGAGGCGTCTGAGTGTGTGAAATATATAAATAAACGGTAGAAAATTTGAAATATCGGAGTGAAGCTTAGTATTAAGTGTTTAAATACGAGCACAATTTTGTTTGACTGGTGAATTGTTTCTAGTCTACGCACATTGATCGGTAACTTCTCAGTGCAAATAGTGAAAAGATTAGAACGTTTATTAAAAGGTGTTATCACCTTAATTAGCGCCATCCTTTATACACAAAACCCACGCATACCCACTGGGAGAAATCTCATTGCTCTACCGGCAGCAAAGGGGTGGAATTAAAGGATTTTGATACATTATTAGGCGGCGTGAGGCATTGTTGCTTCAAACTGTGTTATCAACGTGTGACCTACAAAACGCAAATTCAGCTTCAAAATTGTTGCACGAGACTGCTGAATGTTTCTTCAAATGGTCTTTCCAACGTACGATGATAAATTTGCTTCAAATGTTGCATCAGCGTGTGGATTGACATTTGCTTCATCGTGTATCACGAATGTTCTTTGAAACATTATTCATCATTTAGAACGCGTTGATACGAATATTTGCCAGCTTTTCTTTTACACGCAGAGGCCCTCAATATTATGAGTTTTATTTGCCGTTCGTTTGTGATCAAATTT
The DNA here is from genome assembly GCA_030765045.1 of Tenodera sinensis. Taxonomy (NCBI): domain Eukaryota; kingdom Metazoa; phylum Arthropoda; class Insecta; order Mantodea; family Mantidae; genus Tenodera; species Tenodera sinensis. The sequence continues at coordinate 44,098,255 of CM060968.1, read as the reverse complement.
TTGTTTTACAGTCTGATTCTTAGTTATATTTACCTTTGTTTTATTGTTTTCAATTTTTCACAAGCGGCAGGAAAGTTCAGAACTAAAATGGCGCTTCAGTCATTCTTTTGTTAAACAGTGTATGTGCTCAACTACGTCGTTGTTTTCGTCATAGATTCTCTAGGGAAACACGCTCCTGATCTGCAACTGTAACTTAGATTCCAAATACGAGTATATTTGAACATATAGATTCGCTTAAAATATATGTAACTAATTTAAGCAGACTTCAAATCTTCTGATAAATGTTCAAACTGCTCGGAGTTGCTTTATGTATATAGTGGACGAGTAGAACAAAGCAGCATTGCTGGTACGAACCCTAAACTGAAATGCACCTAGCAGGTTTTAGCTGCTTTCTGGCGTTAATTAAGCCATTCAATTAAAAGGTATTAGTTATTATGCAATAGTGCACAAGCTGTGGATTAGAAAACTACTATTGAGGAGGAAGTAAACCTGACGGCTAATGTCCATTAACTGGGGCGTTTTAAAGATCCGTGTTATTTCTGGTTTCACCCGCAGGGAGGTTAACTTTCTAAGATGATGGAAGGCGTTTCTTAGCAGGAAACAGGAGCAGATTAGTTCAGTAACGACTTTCTCTGCTCACTACAGCAATGTGGTATAGGTCAGTGGGAAGGTTTGGCAAACATTACGTTTATATTTCATTGAGATTGAAAAGTCACAGGGGGCCTCAAAACACATTTCCGTTGAAAACTCGACATCGAATTTTTGGGTGGAATACAATACTTCCTCTACTTAGTATACGTGGTAGAGAAAGTAAAAATGGTATTTCAGATGAGGTTATGACAGAAGGTGCAGTAAATGAAAACATTTTGCAACCTAAGTGCTTCACAGAGAAAGTTACAAATAGGTGAACATGTTTATGGTACTGTAAATAATGATTCTGATGACATAAACATAATAATACATTTAAAATTGCTTGCTAAAGCATTGTTTAAAAGTATGAGTTGCAGTCTTTGTGGTGGAAACATAAACATACTAGAGCGTAAAGGTAAAACAAGTGGATTGGTGAGGTACTTCTGTTTTTTTTTCTTTCTTTTTAATTTTATGTTTGAAAGCAATTGCTGAAGTAAATTTTTCTGTACAGATACCCCATTATCTCAGAAGCTAATTGGCACTAAGGACTGAATTTGTTATCACACACTCGGACCTAAAAAAGCTTTATTTTAACGAAAAGTTTTTATGTATATAGATTAGTTTTCCTGTTAATTTAGTACCATTTTTTCAATCTGTAAAGGTATTGCTGAGTATATATTGAAAAATTTAACTCATTATCTTAAATAATTACGTAGATAATGGGTCAAACTTTAACATTGCCAATGCAAGGCATTTCAACTCACCTTAATGGGGCGGCAGAAAGATCGTTTTATATCCCCTGTAATGGATTAAAAGAAAAACCAGAATGGACATAGAACTTTAACAGATTAGCAATAAAACCGTTCTCTTGGCAGTTAGTAACGCGTTTCTGTAAAAGCAAACACTTGTGCTGCAAATATTAGGCTTGAAAATTGTTTATTTACTTGAAGCTACATCGTAAACCGAGGTCAGTTTATTTCCATTGACGTGTATATGCAATTTGCAGACTCGGCTTACAGAAATTGTAGTTCTTGTTTGTGGATTCAGAGCACTTGACAGTTTCCAGAGTTCGACCCTGACCTACATGTTTGCCCAGAAACACAGAGTACTGAAGGCGGCGTATTATGGTTGATCTTAATATATGGTTTCTTAAGCCATATACTTCATTCGTGTCTGTTCTGTTTCTTAACTTTGCCCCATCAGTTATCTTATCTGCATTTTAAGTGTTTTACTGAACAGGGCTTGATAAAAGAGTTATATTTGGATACACACTAGAGGAGAAAGGTGCAAAGTGCCAAGGTATGTTTCGCGTAAACTATCTTGGAAAGTCCAGAAGACATTGTTTCTTTTTTGTGATTCTGCCTATGCTCAAAATTTTTTCGAACTCTTACAAATTATTTTGTAACTCATTTCGTGTTCACTTCAAAGCACTCGTACGTACGGTTAAATAACAAATATTATTTTATATTACAAAACGAGAATCATTATACATTGACTACAGAAATACCGGGAGAGCAAAAAAACTTCGGAACGGGCTGCGCGGTGTTTAGCCTGTCGGCGTTCTCGGCGCTAGTCGCCGTCTGTCACTATCATATTCCTAACTAGTAATTTTCAAAAGAGAGTCATTTTAGCAAACCCCGAACTCCCAAAGCGACACCAAAAGCCTCCTTTCAGCCACAGCCCATATGGACCACTCCATCGTTATGAAATTTACCATAGGAACTTCCGAAAAGAGTACTAGAAGGAACAGCAGTTACATGAATTAATGCTGGATCAGACACATCAGCAATGACTTTCTTAAATTTATCCTCATATAAGGCTAAATTCTGTATCAAAGGATTTCTCGTAGACACTATTGCTCGTGTTCTTAAACATACATTGAAGAATTGCACCTATCATGCGTGTATAACATTTGACGGACACACACAAATTATTAAGTTGCAGTAATAAATGTAGAAATTGGAAACTGTAATAGCGCGCACCCCTTATCTTAATTTTTATAACCCTTTTATTGTTAAACATTCATCAGTAGGGCTCGGATTTTTGGGTAATTTGTTTGCGTCCTATTACGAACTTGAAATTGAGCTTAATGTCTTGGATATTCACACAGGAGCAAATATTTGAAGTTTTACGGAACATAAAACATATTTTCTGACTCTTTCAGGTAGAAAAATATGTTCGGATGTTCACATAAATTTCATACAAATCGCATAAAGGAAATCTTTTTTTATTTTTTTCCCCATATTTACACATAGTCACATAAAAGCAGGGGCAGAATTATTTTTGACAACTCACCATCCAATTTCTTTAATGCTCAATTACACAGGCCAGATGTCGCAATTGTTGTTCATTATTGGAAGAAATGATATGTGGACTATAGTATCCCTTCAGTCATGTGCGTCGCGAAGGGGGAGCAAGGGGGTGGGGCTGCCCCCCTTTGGAAATTAATGAACTTTATGTACAATTAAAGAAACAATTTTATTTAGCACAAATTGATAGGGTTATCCGCAACAAATACTATAACTTTTGACAACAAAATAATGAATAATTAATATTGTTTGTTTGTAAACTTTCAACATGCGGCCCCCCCCCCCCCCAATAGAAAAAAGTCTGCCGACGCCCATGCCTTCAATAGCAAAAAATGTAAACATTCTCCTTTCTCAAGTTACATAAACCAGCAAAATAAGAAGGGGAATTGCTTAACTAGGCAACTATAACATTTATATTAGCTCAGCCACTCTGACCTTAAAAATATTTTACATTTTGGCACATACTTCTGACATTTGCAGTATATAAAGTAAATATTTCCCAAGCTTTTAGCACCTAAAAATCCTAGCCCTGTTCATCAGACAACGTTGTTTGTGCCTTTTATTACCTCTTGCAGATAAACATTTTAACTTATCCGTTATAAGTATTGAAATAGTGGAATTGCGCAAGTTGTGAAAATCTTTGCAGCCACTTGCTTGTACTACATGCTCTTCACAGTTAAAAATGTGTATTATCTGGAAGTGCCGATGTGAGCTATTTAGAAGCTGCGCAATATCGAGCAGTAACCTTGAAGGTTAGCAGCTTCACTGTTCACTGCGCAATTCCTTTCTAAGTCGCACGGCCTGCTATCACTAGAACATTGTCTCTAGTAATACCGCAACAATGTTTCATATGACGATCATTTTGCGAGCGCGAAGCGAGAGAGAAATTATCCTAAAAGCTCGAGTGGTATTTGTTTAGTGTTCAACGAAATAATTTATTTAGTACTATTTAATATCAATAGCGATTTAAAAGTAAACAACTTACAATAACATTCGTACATTTTAATTAAGATTTGTTTTCACAGTGGGCACTACAACTAATCCAGTAGGCTGTGAGAATAACAATAATTTCAGCGTTTAATCCAGGCAAATGAGGAATTAGACACATGATGAATATAAATGAACGAATTTTGATTTTTAAAAAATCTGATGTGTTGAATTCACAAAACTTTTACTATCATTTATCGTTTATTAGTGATTTATAATATATTCTTATGAACATTTATTTTTCTATCTTCTTTATGTTAATCAGATAAACCTCTGGAGAAATAACTAAATATAGACACAAATGTAGTCCAACATTTAAGACCTGGACGTAGTAAGTCATTCCATGTAATCGCGAGAAACAAGTGAATATCGGAAGGACTTTCAAAGAACGAAGTATTGACAAATTTGAACCGATAATAATGGATATCTCGGAATTGACTTATGCCACAACAATTTTACTTGCAAGTAATTGAGTGTTTTAAAGAAATCTACATGTTTTGTGCAGTACATTTTTGTCTGTCGCTTAACGTGTTTTCAGTTATATAAGCTCTTTTCAGAAAATTCAATATATACGCTATCATGTAAACATCTTTAATCTATAGTACTTTAATCAAAATCGTTAGCCATTTTTGAGAAGATAAGAATATCGCAAAAACACATAAATACCTGCTTAGTTTGGTACATATACGACTTCATTTTTGAGTTATGCTCACACACACACACACACACACACACTTTCATTAGTTATTAAATTATTACCGTTGTTCTTGGTTTGACGGTTTTATCCCTACAGTGTTTAGACTTGCGTTGGATACCTACTGCAAAAAACGCAGGAAGAAAAAGAAGTAGAGAAAGCTGTGTGAATGTAAGACGTTGCATTTCTATGTCAGTCATATAGAAAATTGTAATTGTAATTCTTTGTAGAAGAGGGAGTAAAGAAAGAAGTGTGATTATATTTCATAAAAGAAAAGTTTATAGAGAAAGTCGTGTGAATGTAACGAGTTGCATTTCTATTTCAATCATACAAAATTATATGAAGGGGAATTGAAAAAGAAATGTGATCGTGTTTCGTAAAAAAAAAAAAAGTGAGCAGAGATAAACCGTATAAATGTAATGTGGCATTTCTATTTCAGTCATAGAAAATTGTATAAATTGTATGGTGCAGGGCTTGTACGGAAAGACGTGATTTTAAGACGTAAAAGAAAAGCGAGTAGAGAAATCCATGTGAATACTGGGTACTAAAATGTATAGCATATATACAAACCTTCTCCATGAAGAAATGCACATACGTGCCGAATTTCGAGGTGATAGGTCAAGTGGTTTAGGAGTGTATAGACGACAAACATAAGTTCATTTATATATGCAATTCAAACCTATATCGCCATTCGTTTGTTTCTCATTGTCTTACAAAGAGCGGAATTTCACAGTCAGTATAAAGCGAGTCGCTGTAGAACATTTAATCATCCCTTCAGACTTCCATATTCTCCCTTGTATCTAGAACGAAATGTGTAACGATTTCTGCTAACATTTACGTCGGTTACCAAGTAGACAGAAAAGTAAAGCTTTATCAGTATGTTTGGTAAGAATATGCAGAGAAGGTAATATAAAAGTAACATAAGACTTTTGTAAAATGTACAAGATAATGCAAGTGGGTCCGTGGGTTTTTGTGGCTCTAATACGGGTCGTAAATACTAACTGTGTATGCGAACTTGACTTGACATCTCTGACTGGCCATCTTGCTAGATAAGCGCCCCCTGAAATCATGGTGCAACATGGAATGAAGTTGCGTCATTTAGCATTTCTGCTGTTACGCTATGTTCATTATCATTAGCAACAAAGTAAACGCGTCATAGCCAGACCAACACAGCCCATAAACTCCTGGGTGCGACTGATTCAAGGTTAACGATTTCGCGATTTCTCCTCAACGTTTCAACTGTGCAGATAACTGTCTTTTGCTTGAGTAGCTGTTTTTCCTTGTAAAAAATGTCGATTCTCAGTACTGGTTGCATCACTAAGGGCAAACATTTTATGCCCCAGTCTGTTTAATACGTTTGCATTTATCCATTAAAGCTTCATAATATACACATATAAAATGTATGTGTGGGGAAAATGTTTTTAAAATTAAATTTGTAAAACTATTGAGGGTAGAATATTTTGAAATATTTTTACTTTGCGTAAATTACTAGGTGGCATTTTGAGATATTGAGGTTCGGAAGCCGATCGTGTTATGTTTGGCTTGAAGTAAATAAGATGGATGCGAGCGATTTTGTTTCAAATAATTGATACAATTTTAGTGAAATTGTTAGTAAAGTTGATATAGCGCCAAAAGTATAAAGTCTTTTACAATTTTTGTGAGAGTGGTTTTTTTAATAGGAGACGCCTGCAGCCATCCATTCGAGACCGAGGCAGTAGCGGAAGAAATACTAAAACATCTTGAAAGAAACGCAGCATCCAACGCTGAGAGCCTTAAACAAGATACGCCAATACTGCTATTATACACTTCACGTAGCCTAACACACGAATATAACACCGGTATACATAAAATCCAAATCTCAAACTTTTAAAACCCCCACAATTTGTAAGAATTTTAGAGGCACCAAACAAAAAAAAAATTAAACTTAATACAATATTACATTTGAGCTCAATTCCGATCCCTGACAGCCGGGCTTACACCGTTAGGGAACGACTACTACTAGATTAGGCGGGGATTCACCGATGTAACATGATCTCTTATACGTTGCATTTAGTTACCTTCATGTTGTCAAGTTTCAAGACGAAATGGTGCACATTATTCGGGAAGATCAGCTTTGTAAATCAAATATGAAGAGAAATAAATTAAAATTAGATCGCTGTAAAACAGGCAAATTATGTTCATTATTAAAACATGCATTATGTGCAGCATAAAAGATTATTAATACAGGTGATGTATCAAATATAAATCAGCGCTACTGTTGCTGTAAATAAAACTTTTTTTTGAAGTGAATCTTTTCTTTTTGGTCAAACAATTATTTTCTCTGTGTAAAAATTGCATACACGAATGTCAAAACTCACTGTGTTGCAGATTTTCTTTCAAGAAGTCAAGAGACTTCAAAGTAGCGAAGCGGTGGCGCCAGTTTTGTATTGTTTGGCGCTCGTTTTTACTCTATAGTCTGTCCAGATCAGGCTCGCTTCACCTACACGTTATGTTCCTCCCCTCCACTGACCAAGGCAAGGTGAACCACACCTGCTAAGCAGAGGCGGATGGCGCGGAGTATGTATAGTATAATTGAATGGGAGGACGAATATTTTTGTTTACGAGATGTAGACGATAAATTCAAGTGCTTGATTTGTAAGACTGGTAGTTGCTGATTTATACCATTTCCGTGTTCACGATAAACCTTATTCTACTGGAAAAATACAACGACCTTTTGAAGCAATTCTACTTTCTGGGGATAAAACAGTGACCTTAAGTATTGGGCTAATTCTCCATCTTAGGTAAAGTCGGATTCAAAAAGAAAATGTGAGCCTCGGAAGACCCGAGGTAAACTCCTGACGCCACGTAGTGGTAGGACAGGGAAGTTGACATTTTCTTTACGTATAAAGAAACCAGAGCAAAGTTTTCTGTCACGATGTTTAATTTTCCTTTCGTGCGAACAACAATACTCAATATAGAGTTTGAAGGCAGTGAAAACAAATGAAAAACAGATGACACAAACAGTAGAGTTACAAAAACATGAAGCCACTTTCTTTTTATATTCTATTACGCAGCAAATTCAATACAAAACTTAGGATGAAGGAATTTTCTTGAAAGTCTTTGTCTGCCATGTTTAAGCAAGTCTGGCTCAAGTGTGAAATTTGATATATAGCTGATTATTTACACTCTCACACACACACACACACACACACACACACACACACACACACACACACACACACACACACACACACACACACACACACACACACACACACACACAACTTTTTATATAAAATGGTTTATTTGAGTTCAGTGAACCTCCAAAGGTGTCAAGGGGAACTACCTATCAAGACTATGGAATTGCACAATACTGTCAGAATGTGTGGTGTGTGGCATGCAGAAACTCAGAATATAGGTTTGGTATAAGCAAGCTTTTAAAACGCAACTACACACCGTCATATAATGTCATTGTGACTTAAAGCCTGACACTCAAATGAGTAGGAATTTTCTGTACACTATGCGCGGGTTACCATTAAACATGCGAAACTACAGCCAAGGCTTTTAAAGCTAATGTAAGGTGGTAGAAATTCCTGGATAAAATTGGGGGCTCCATAGATATTAAAATTTAACAGAAGTAACCACTTAAAGAACAGAAGAATGAGGTATGCTGGTATTTAAAATGATAACTACAGTGAACCACCCCATCATCTACTTATGTTATGCCAGTCGCAAAATTTAGCTGACCATACTATTCTATTTCCTTTGTGTTGAGACACACGCCATTAAAGTTTGCGTCAGCCATAATATAAAAAGAGATAACATTTGTGAGTATAGAGCTATCTCAAAAACCACTCAAGCGATTTTGGAATTTATTTTGACATTGAAAATGCCAATTCGTTCTGACGAATATGGGATTATGTAGTAACTTCTAATTTCATTTCACAGATTACTAAGGGGAGAATAAAAAACTTGCGAACCGACAGGCAAAACACGGCGCAGCCGGCTCGTAAGTCTTTTGTTCTCCCGGTGTAGGTTAAAAGGGATTTACAAAGCCATTGTACTTGAATACTAACACGCTGACAAAACAATATGCTTATGTAGAAGGCCTTGACTTCTGGTTGAGAATGCCATGGAGTAGAAAACATTTGTTAACCACTGCTGCACTCCACAGAGTATAAACCCAGAAGCTAGCTACATCTTATTACAATACACATTGATGGCCATGATCTTGCACTTCTACAAACACAGGATAGAACTGAAAAAGCGACGATCAATCCTGTGTTATATTTGTTTCTTTATTTACCAGTTATCAATACTGCAAATGTGTACTGCTCCCAAACTATCTAAAAAATCGACCATTCCGACCGGATTCTTTCACCGCCAAAGAGTACTTTATAGGCTATGCAACATTTCCAAAACTTGGAAGACTGTCGGGGAGGGGAAGGTTAAGGAAGTTAGACGCTATGCTGATGTTTCTCATCCTTTTGCGTAGATATCTGGGGATTTTCCATCAGTTATTTGGCATATTCACCACTGCACCAAACTAAAAGTGTAAGAAAGAAATGGGAGGAATCACTGTAAAAATCCTCTAGTTTTTTGTGTAATACTTTAATTAAGAAGCGGAAAGGTAAATAAAACTAATGAACTCCCAGTTGGAGTTGAAACAGTGATACGTACAAAGCGGGTGAGCCAGCTGATTCACCTAACTGCGAACGAGGCTAGCATGGAACTGTGGCGTGAAGTGCACGGTGCGTTTTTGACAGTGATCTTCCTACCTCTTTTGTTTACATGCCAATCACAACATCCCCCGCACTCTACGGTCGATGCTTAGTCAACGTAACGTCCATGCGAGATTTTCTCCCATGTCTATTGATGATATAGGTTAATAATATTAAGATTTATAACTTGTGACAACTTTTTGCTGCCGCTATGCAACTGTATGGTATAAAGAAGGTGCTGTGCCGTGTAGGATTTAGACCAGCGCTGTCCAGCGCAGCACCCGTGATGTGTTTTTCTGGTGCCCTTTATAAGCAAAATTTTACCCCGACGATTTCTAATATTAGTTAAAACTTCAAGATAAAACAATGTCCTTCTTCCCACTATACACCTGTAAAGTATGTTTTTGTGCACCTAAAGTTGTATTCATTACTTCTCTAAGCGGTGCTTCGTTTTTTTCCTCTCAAAAGAAGGGTAGTTGTCCTAACGGTGGTTGTGATGGCACCCGCGCCTCCCTAGGCATGAGTTAAAAGTGCCCGAGCACTTAGACGAATTTGGCGTTCCAGACGTGACTCATTTTTTGTTCACGGGTGTACATATGTGTAGTGCTGTAGATAGTTAAACTATATTTCCCTTCTTGTGCGCACTCTCTCTCTCTCTCTTTCTTTCTCTCCATACTCACCAAAACAACAAACACCTTACATGACAACACGGAAGTCATTATGCTTATCTTGTGCACAGTCATACCTTATTTTTGTACAGACGTTTGCTTTTCTTGCGAGTAAAGGTGTCGTGTACATATTTGGTCTCTTTTATTCTTATTTGTATGTATTCAAAACCCATTTCAGCAGCAAGTTCGTGAACAATAGCTTGCCATTTAATCTTGCGTTCTCATCGAAAATGTTTCCAACTCGTAAACATTGGTTTGACGTCCGCATTACTTTAAAAATCTCCAGTTATCAACTAATAGATGGTTTTTCTGCTTCTTTCCATACCTTTTAACTTTTTAAACAGGAGAAACAAATACGCAAATGAGCTCGGCCAAGGACCGACGAAAATTCCCTAGTAAAAATCTCAAGTACGCAACTTAACCCAGATATATTTAACGTGGATACGCGTACCCCGGGTACGTGAAATTTCTTAGCGGGTACGTAAATCTTAAAATACAGAGATTTGAATTGACCTCTGTCGAAGAATCCAATGTGCTTACTCTATTGATCCACCCAACAATGATATCTTACAGCTGTGATCGCGTGTCATTTGTGTTCTTTGTTTCAAACGCCGATAACAACAGCAGTAATTCCGAGAGTTCGTTAGGCAACTCCAAAAGAGGGGAATAAATTGTATTGTTGGTAATTATGTAATTGTGCGAGATGAGAAATATATTCATTCGTTTACGTGGCCTCTCCCGTAGCGCAGTCGTTGCGCGCCTGCCTCTGGCGCTGAGGACCCAGGTTCGATCCGCGTTATCAGCATGGAATTTTTTCCTGCTGGGAGGTCTGATCCGGGGTACATTCAGCCTCGTTAGGTCACTGAGGGGTCAATTGAGGAGCTACCTGATTGAAACATAGCCGCCTCTGGTTGAGAAGAGCCCATAGCTGGCCAGGAGGGACCGGGGCGCTGACCACGTCCCACCCTCCAGTACTGCACCCCACTTATGACGCCTGTGGTCAGGTAGGTGCGGCGGTCGGGCGGTTGTGCCACCCTGGAGTTTGCTAGTTATGTGGACTGAGGAAACGTTCTGCACAGCCAAATTTAGGACTTATCAAACCAAAGTGAAATTTCAGTTGATACTATAAGATTTAATGGTGACAACGTTCTTCCGGTTCCACCACCCACAAAACGGATATGTGTTTACATTCTCTATCACGTACCGTAGTTACGTGGACAATCGTTGTATTGGACTTGTTTGTTGCACTCACCATGTGGAATCCCTGGTTAATGTATGCCCGAAGTAGTACCTTCTATCCCGTATATAGGTAATATTATAGCTAGTACCACTAGGAAAAGGAAATTTCATTAATTTGTTTCTTTTCTATATCTCGTTTCTTCTTTTTTGTGCATCGTTTAAATGTTCGTAGTTAACTTTAAAGGTTTTATTTTTACTTTCTCTGCTATGTACAGTAAAGTAGAGGAAGTATTGTATTTCATCCAAAAATTCGATGTCGAGATTTCACCGGAAACATGTTTTGAAATCCCTTGAATCCACAAAAAGCATTTTTTAGAAAAAGTTCGTGTGTCTGTCAGTCTATGGACAGCGTAACTCAAAAGTCGGTTAAAAACCATAGTTGGTATTTAAGTATAGTGTACTTATAGGATGCGGCACGAAGATTTTGAAGAAAATTGCTTCACCCTAAACTAAAATTGTTAAATTTTGATTTTCTTGAAAATGACTAATGATTTTGATTAAAATTACACGTTTAAGATATTTTTATGACAAATAAAATGTATATTTTGAATTTTCTGCAATAGCCTATGTAGTCCTGTTTATTCTGGACGACTTTTGAATAACTTGTAAACCGTAAGAGATAGACAAAATCTTACTATACAAAAAATGTAGATCTCGTTTTGGAAAACCTAAGCTTTCGTAAAATACAACGCAGTTATTCATTTTTTATGTTAACCGTGCAAAGAGAACGGAATGTCAAAACTTTAAAAGATACAACTATCGCTCAAAGCCTACTGTATTCTAATATTCCCCTTGCACATACAACGAAATAAGCAATAAGATAATTTGAACAAATGTTTATCTCAACTAATACGAAGAAGATAAAAGTATACGATTTTGTAAGAATGGTTAGTACAAGAGTAGAAAACGTCATGTGAGTGCAACACATCAGATTTTTCTGTAAAAGTATGCAGATAAATTCGAAGAAAAAAAAAAAGGTTGAAAGTGTTAAAGATGATATTGAAAAATATCACATCACTAAATGATGCACATATTATTAGCGTCCCACAAAGAGCTCGTATGAAACTGAGTTGGTTGTTGAGTGGTTGTTATTATACCTACATCTTATTTGATAATTGACATATTTGTCGATTAAAAAAAGATGTGACAAAAGTTAAATGCCTAGAGTACCATCTACATCAATACAGATCCAGAAAGAACAATTTTCTCTCTAGAATATGACACTGTAGTATAGATTTTCATTATCATTATTTTTATTGTAATGTGAACCGCCCTTTTGTGACGACTAAGGACATGTCGCAAACCAAATTTACAAAAGACGGCAAGGACAAGTTTTGTTTACACTTTTCTACAATTGTGCTAAGCTCAACCCAGTTTTGTGTGCGAATGCGACAAGTCCAGTGCCTGAACATGAAAATAATATTTATGTTTGTATATATGTATTTTAATATTTATAATTGTTTTTAATCTTAATAATATTTTCATTTGCTTTTCTGCGGGCCCCTAAAGTCCCCGAGTGTAAAATGTTTACAGACATGTGAGTTGAAGAAGCCAGAATAATTGTTATTCCACGATGCTCGAACGATGCGACGTTGCCAAAGTCCCCTCACACGTGAGCTAGACGTCACGTGTTCCAACACGTTGGCTGACCGGAATATCAACTGGCCCGAGCAGTCAGGTTTGATGTTCTGTGGTCAGACCAAAGCTTTCAACGCAAAGCCCAAATATTTCGAATTAATTGTATTTACTTTTACTGGCATGCGCAAGTTCAGTAAATGAAGCTTAGAAAATGGACACTGGAACCGCTGTTGTTCAGCGCAAAGCATTCTTCTCTGTTCAAAATGAGAAGGTAAATACCATTATGTATATCGCATTCATAAGCGTTTCCATACCATTGCCTTCGTATTTGGGTTTTATTGTCTGGGTAAATTATATGAAGTATGTTGAATTTATTGACTTTGCATGCTTATTTCAAAATAAGTACAGTGGAACTCGACAATTCAAACGTTTATAATTCGAAATCGTTCTTCGAAGACTTATCTTCGTCCTTTCAATTTTGTATTAAATCAATGTAAAGAAATCACATGTGGTTCGTACTTCATTTTCCTTAATTGGAAGTTTTTGTTCAGAAATCTCAGTTGAAAATTAATCTAAACGCGGAAATTTAATATGATAGCATTCTGCAAAAGAAGTCATCGCTCAGGGGTTATTTATTTTGTCGGAATTCAGTTTAGGCGGTGGAATAGCTTTCCTAGCTGCCGGCCTTGAGCTCCTATTCCTGCTCTCACATCCCCTTGTTTAAAACGTGTGTCACTTGAACTTCCTGCTGTTTCTTGTGTTGTAAATCAAGGTCACAATCTCTCAGTAAACCGCATATCCAGTACAATACTAACTTTTGCGGAAAAAGCCGCCATTAATCGAGAAGTTGCAAAGGGTTTTGAAGAAAATATCTGATATCGTGTATGAATACGGGATACCACCGAATACTTTGTCAACTTAACTGAAGAATAAGGAGAAACTTTTAAGCAGCGGCTCGAGTGATAATGTGCGATACATAAATATACAGTTTATCTCCATACGATTTTTATTTATGGGGAACGTTAAAGAATCAATTGTAAATTCGCACATTTTACAAGAATTGAACGAAATCTGCAGAGAAATACAGGCAATCAGCATCGTGAACTTTTGCAAGTAAATCACGAATTGTTTTTTCAGATATAGGGAATGTATTTGTGTTGAAGATTGTCAATTTCAACATCTTTTGTGATGCAAGTAAGCCCATGTACGTTAACACAGTAGTTAGTGTTCTGTACCCATTATTTGCCGGTCGTTTACATATAACTCTGGCGGAGAGCGTGCCGGTCCTCGCTCAGTTCGGTGTCGTCGCGGGGCGGTCCGGTCGATTTGCGAACGCAGTCGTACCACGCGTTGTTCAGGTTTTTCACAATTCAGATCTCGTGGAAAGAAATAAACAAAGCACGTTTATTATCGTGCTGCTCAAATGGTTACCCTCATGGCTTCAAAGGGTGCGATAAGATTGCAGGTATTCAGTGTCGCAGAAAGCAACGTTGTCACATTTTCTCCAAGTAAACACATGGACATTTATTTCTTAGAGTATCAATGAATGAGACGAGTGAGAGAGAAAACAGCGAAGGCGTTGCTGTGGTTTACTTCACGCGGACTGAATATCTACTATTTGACAAAGTGACCAAGCGTATTGACCTTGGTAGTCGAGCGCTGAGATCGCTTCTTATCTTGTTTATTAGAAGAGTGCAATAATAGTAACTTGGCGTATAGTGAGACATAAAACACAAATAGATGATCTCTCGCGTCTCCCGCTATATGATACGTTGCTGTCCTGAAGACACGATTGCATCTTAACATACTGTACACACACTGTCTCGATTTGTTTGTGCGATAAGCCTGCGTAAACAATTGGGCAGTTTCACATTTTTTTCCGATACGCCTCATGGCTTTTCCAAGTAGTCTCGGTTATTTGTGATTTCTACGCATTCATTGGCTGAAGTGACGCACTCATTGGTGCAATGTGAAACGTCGGCGACTTCCAAGAACAATCAGCGCGTTACCTGAGACGTTTCTAGTAACAAAGATAAAGTGCAGATTTACATTTTGGGCATCACTATTATACATGTTCCTCTATGTATGTCATGCTTTTCTTGTTACTTTTAAAATATTCGTATGACTCAAAGGTTAAAATGCCTTTGGTGAAAATCCTAGACAGTTTTATTACATGAAACGCAACACAATTTCATGGATTTGTAAATAAAATATGCGGGAGCATTAGAAGGGAGACAACAAAATAGTCCAATGTTTATGGGTTTGAAGGAATTTTACAGGAAACATGCATTAACCTCAATAGCTGCTGAAGGCAGAATCATCATAAAAATTGCTGTTGATAGCAATTACAATTGCAGTGCAATAACATGAGTGGTAAAACCAGAAAAGTTCTGCCTTTCTTCATATGTATTACTTCAATTGCCTTGATATACATACATATCCAACATAGTATTACTGCATACATGCAGCTTCAGACGTCTTTAAGCATATTCTGTTGTTGACTAATCGTGTGAAGGGTATTACTATTATTATTACTCGTCGTTGTTATTATTATTTATTTTTTTACGTACTTTTTCTACTACGTACCTATACCAAGTAGTATACCTATTGTATTTCACCCAAAAGTTCGATGTTGGGATTTCACCGGAAATATGTTTTGAGGCACCCTAAATGCAAAACATAGCCTTTTTAGAAAAAGGCCCACGCACACGCACGCATGTATGTGTTTGAACAGCATAACTCAAAAACGAAAAGTACTTTAAAAACCAAAGTGGTATTTAAGTTTAATATATTTCAAGGATGTGACACGAAGATTTTGAAGAGAATTCCTGCACCCTAAATTACCCTTTACATGGAAAATGTTTCGAAAATTGTGATTTTCTCAAAAATGGCTCTTAACGATTTTGATCAAAATGCGACAGATATTTTATGGCAAATAAAATGTATATTTTGAATTTTCTGGCTATAGCCTATGTAGTTCTGTTTACTCTTGATGACTTTTGCATAATTTGTAAACCGTAAGAGATAGACGAAATCTTACTATACAAAAAATATGTAGATCTCGTTAAAATACAAGTTATGTCCAAACGATTTTTTGGAGTGAATCATTTCAGAGATATTCCTTGTTATTTGTGTGTTTTGCAGTACTCAAACTTTTCTCAAATGGAAGGCCGTTATTCGCTTTTTATCTCTTGGCCGTGCAAAGAACAGAATCTCTTTAAAAGATTTGACTATCGCCAAAAGCCTATATTCCGCTTGCACCTATAAGGAAATAAGCAATAATCTAGATAATTTCTACAAATATTTATCTCAACTCACATGAAAATAGAAGAACGAATAGTTTGTCAGAATGGTTAGTACAAGAGTGGAGAAAGTCATGTGAGTGCAACACATCAGATCTTTTTCTCAGGGACTCTCAAAATATGTATTTTCGGTGAAGTGTCAGTATACATTTTTTTAAAGGAATACAATGCTTCCTCTGCTTACGTAGTACAGAAAACAAAAGCTGAGTAAAGTGTTTTCACTCTTAGCTGGCGCTGTGCCCTTTTGCACCCCTCCCTCTTCCCGTTCTAAGGCCGCTTAACCAGAAGGGACACGTGATCATATTGATCTAACATTCCTTGCAGGGTCGTTACGTCCATTGCTTTCACAAGCCGAAAACTTGAGCAAACTTACTACTTTAATGCTGCAAGTTACTTGCAAAGAAGACAGATGTGTGTCATTTATATCATTATCCTAAACAATTCCTTTCAGGTTCAGATAAAAATGCTTTTGTTAAGTGACCCTAGGACTTAAATTTGAATCTTTTGTGTTTTTATAGGTAGGAAATCAAAACGAGTACTTTGCGTACTAAAATATCTCAATATTCAAAATGCATCAAAAACTAAAATATCACAAGAGTTTTATTATTTTATAAACCTTAATTGGCTAACATAGATAATCAATTTCTAGCAGGAAGAAAAGATAACTACTTTGAAATAATTAATTTCTTTGTTTTGATGGACATTGAAAATATATTTTAAAATACTTTTGTGTATTTAACTTTTTAAAAACTAAGCAATATTTAAGATTTTGAAAGCAAAAACTGAAGTTGAAGTCACATAAATGGAGCACATTCTGGAAAAAATCTAGGGGCTTAGAACAAAATTTAATGCGCATGGTGCAGATGGTGTATTTAAAAATCTAGAGTCAAGAAAATGTCCACAAATGTCCGCAATTGAAGAGCATACATACAAAAAGCAAAACAGTTTGCGAATTTTTATTCACGACTGTAAGTGCAATAATGTTAGCAAGACTCTTAAAACTAGATGTGGCCTGGGTTATTGCATACCTTGGGTGAGGCGCACAGCACCAGTTTCCTGCAGCTGACAATAGATGCCGTTGACCCGATCTTGTTTCAAACATACTGCTGTAGAGTAGCGCGAATTCAAATCAAAATATTTACGAAAACTCGATTTTTAATGACATTAAAAAGATTATATGCAACAAAATTATAATGAACGCCAATTTGACATTCAGTTTGAGGAAAATTACATGGTATGTAATACATCTCTCACATCTATTGATGCTACGCCCCTGATTTCAGGGGATTCGACTCATTTGGCACAACGTCGTTCTGTATACATCCAGTAAACATTTTTTTACACAAATGTCGCTCTGAAAAGCTTACTTTTAGTTGCTATAGGTTTTCTTTTGTCTTCGGAGAGCAGTTTTATGTTGACCATTCCACATAATCACCTATTGGCCTTGGTACTATCGCTTTGGTTGTATCACCTCCTCCTTTTCTTACGTCCCTGAACATTTGAAGTATCCATGTGCAGTAAAAACAATTAGTGGGCCATTCAAAATGGCAGACAAAAGATTTGGCGAATATTCTAGTGAGGATGTTGATATTTTAACTGAAGAGGCGAAGTCAAACAACTAATTTTAAACATAGCAGACCTACCTTCAATGAATAGTCTACTAACGCAAATTTATTCACTTATATTTATCATATGTCTAATTCCTCATTTCCTTAGATTAAACGCTAAAATTATTGTAGTGGTTGTTCTTACAGCCTACTGGATAAGTTGCAGTGCCAACTGTAAAAACAAATCTTAACTAAAATGTATGAATGTTATTATAAGTTGTTTATTTTTAAATCAACATTATTAAATAGTATTAAATAAATGAATTGGTAATTATTCTGCGGAATGCTCTAAACAAATACCACTCGAGGTTTTCATATTTGGGATACTTAACCCGCGCTTCGCGCTCACAAAATTATCGTCATATGAAACCTTCCAGTGGCATTACTACAGTTACATTCACTTGATGAAATTTTAAGATGATGAAGAAGAAGGAAAAGAAGATGCGAGTGGGGGAGGAGGAATATACGATGGAGACAAGAATGTCATTACAACAATCGCTCCGAAGCTTTTTGGTACATTGATAGTTAAGTTTTCATGCTCATTCATTTGAACCTCCGATGTATATCCTTATTGCCCTTGTCTATGGATAGTGCTCCAACAGGCGCTAAATGAATTTGCAGATTACAGCAAAACAATAAAGGTGATGAAGTTGTTATCTAAGCTTTAACAGCTGGTAGTGGTTGTAGCTTTTAGCGGCTTGGTGTTAATCATAAAGCAAACGTTTGCTCAATGTATGTAAAGAAGCTTAGGTACCTTCAATTAGGGTGCGATAACAGATAGCGTCACTTAAAAGAGATAGGGACAGGAATTCTTTGAATAGCATGTGAACAGGTGAACAATGCAGAGCTTAAGGTATTCTGGTTTATCACCTGTCTCTCAAGATGTATACTGTTGGCAATGCGTCAACTAGAAATGCATGTTAAAAGTTCGATTGCTATGCTACACCCTCTTTAAAACAAAACATAGCAGAGGCATCTGGAAGACATAGTTTTACTACACTGAATAATGTCAAAGAAGGCAATAAATAATATAAATAAAACCAATATTGCAGTACATATTTGACATAGCACAATAATGAACATTTTTCCTTTTTTTTTTTAGAGGCCAGTGTATTGCAATGCCGTATTCGTTGCATATAACAACCAAATGCTTTTTTAAGTTCTCTGGAGTCATGTGGAGTCTCCTGTCAAATAACACATTTTTCGTATGACAAAATGACCTCTCAACATCGACAGAGGTTATAGGAGCAAATCTAAAACATAGCATCATTGTAGGATCCATTTCAACTGCAACAGAATTGTCACCTTGTGGAATTTTTTAAATGTTTCTATGTTTATCCAGATAAATAATGAAATAAAGGCAATAAAAAGCATTTATTTCGTAAAATGGTCATTTATATTTAAAAAGGCAGGAAAAGCAACATAAAACTGAGGCATTTCAATCACAAGGGTATAATTCGTACAGATTCTCTTTCAAATTGAAGATAGATTTGACACATTTAAAAAGGGATTCTGCCTAAGTTCCGGTCTCTGGTTATAACTATCTTCAGTCAGTAGCATGAATAGTGCTGTCATTGGAGAGGGGTGAAGAGAGGGAAAGAAGGGGAAACAATAGATAAACGGTCATTGCATTTTAATAAATTCGTTTTATGTACCTACATATATATTGCAGTCACCTTTACTTCATGGGAAGTTCAGCACATTCTCTACGCATGGCTTACTTTGTAGTCTAGCTAGTCTCCCTTTAAATCACGTGCTCCTCTGACAGGGGTGGGTTGGAAGTTATTAGCTTGCAAAATTAATGACAACGGGGTTTGCAGCAGGTTTTACTTCGGCGTAACGAGATGCTGTTTCAGATCATGATCATGGCCAACCGTGTTTCAGGTCACGCCGCAGGGTTGCCCAAATTCGAGAGCAACTCAGTGGCTCATGAAATCTTAGGTTTAATTTTCATTTGAAAATTCAAAGCAATACATGGAATGTCTCGAAAACCGTTATATCCACAAAAATGTACCTGACATACATTTTGTGCTTTAACGATAGGTATCTACAATTTTATGCAGTAAGATTTTGTGTATATCTTACGGTTAATATTAAGTCATGCAGAATGAAGGGGATTTCAGAGGCTGTTGCCAGGAAATTTAAGACATATATTTCATTTTTCATGAAAATGTCTTAAACGTGTCGTATTTTAGGTCAAAATCATTAGTCATTTTTGGGAAAACACATTTTCAAAAATATTTCCTTGTTAAGGGTAGTTTGGGTATGGGGGTTTTCTTGAAAACCGTTGTGTCGCACCCCTGGGAAGATATTGAATGTAAATACTAAGTTTCGTATCTAACAGACTTTTCGTTTTTGAGTTATGCTGTTCAGAGGCACATACACGTGTTAGTTGAGATAAACATTTGTAGAAGTTATATTTCCTTGTTGGTGCAAGGGGAGGCTTTGAGCGATAGTCAAATCTTTTAAAGCTTTCAAATTCCGTTATCTTTGCATGGTTAACATACAAAAATGAATAACGATGTTCCATTTGACAGAAGTATAAGTTCTCTGAAACTCTCACAAATAACAAGGCATATCTCCGAAATGGTTCATTCTAAAAAAAAAAAAAAAAAAGTACATAAATTGTGTATTTTAGCGAGATTTACATTTTTGTATAGTAAGATGTGGTCTATCTCTTACGGTTTATCAGTAATGTAAAAGCCATCAACAGTAAATAGGCTATAGCCAGAAAATTCAAAATATAAATATGTCAAACATGTGGCATTTTAATCAAAATCGTTAGTCATTTTCAGGAAAATCAAAATTTTCGAAAAATTTTCCATGTAAAGGGTAGTTTAGGGTGGGGCTATTTTCTTCGAAATCTTGGTGTCGCATCCTTGAAAGACATTGAACTTAAATACCAACTTTGGTTTGTAACCGACTTTTCGTTTTTGAGTTATGCTGTCCACAGACACACGCACACCTTTTTCTGAAAATGTTTTATTTTGGATTCAGGGGCCTCAAAACATATATTTCTGTCAGTTGAATTTCTGTCAGTTAAATAGAAAATTGTATGAATTCTTTGTAGAAGAGCGAGTGGAGAAAGAAACGCGATTGTGTTGAAGTGTTATTTTCGTAAAAGAAAAGTAAGAAGAGAAAACCGTGTGAATGTAATATGTGAATGTGTTACTTAAAAGAAAAGCGAGTATAGAAAACTATCTGAATGTTACGTTGTATAGTAAACTGGATAGCATACAAACCTCCATGAAAAAATACATAGTTGAATTTCGCGGTGATCGGTCAAGTGTTTAGGAGCGCATAGAGGACAAACATACATACAAACATATTTATGTATGTAAGTACACTGATGATATAACTTGAATTTAAACATTGCTATTACATTTAATTTCACGATTACACGGATATACTGTTTATGCTCAAGCGTAGAGAACTTTGACATGCAAAGCGAAACATTTGAAGTTCGTTCAGGAATTTGAATGAGGTCCATTTGCTTAGTTCCTCTCTGGAACTGAGATACGACTCTTCTTTTCATAGTGACTGAGCACAGTGAAGTGCTAATCGAGAATTTTGTTCACCCTTACGGTTATTGAACTTGACTGTCTGGGATCTCGGTCAACTCCCCCGCTATTGAGTACCCTAATGTCTTTTACTGTGTTATGGTAGATAATTTTCCAGGCCAAACATGTTTGTAAGAGCACTGCTCCTCGAATGAATCTCGTTTAGTATCCTGCTCAGCAGTACTGTTCTCTTCTGCCACACTACTAACAAACCTTTACAACTTTTGCTACTTCACAAACCACGAAATTCGTATACACATCCTTATTAAAAAATTTGATGTGTTGCACTCCATGACTTTCTCTACTCTTGTATTAACTATTCTTACGAACTCTTATTACTCTATCTTCTTCATATTAGTCGAGAAAAACGTTTGCAGCAATTATATTATTGCTAATTTTCTTGTAGGTAAAGCGGGAGCGGGAATACAGTAGTCTTTGAGTTTTTAAAGTTGGTCGCTATATGAAGGCTTTGAAATTCTGTTCTCTTTGCACGGCCAAGAGATAAAAAAAGTGAATAACCACCTTCAATTTGAGAAAAGTTGAAGTATTGCAAAACTTATACAAATTACAAATATATTCGAAATGGTTCACTCCACAAAAAATGCACTTAGACATAAACTGTTTTAACGAGATCTGCATTTTTTGTACAGTAAGATTTGGTCTATCTCTAACGGTTTACGAGCTATGCAAAAGTCTTCAAGAGTATAAACAGGACTATTTAATCAAAATCGTTAGTCATTTTTCAGAAAATAAAAATTTTCAGAAAAAATTTTCATGTAAAGGTTAGTTTAGGATGGAGAAATTTTCTTAAAAATTTTCGTATCGCATCCTTAAGACATTAAACTTAAATACCAACTTTGGTTTTTAATCGGCTTATCGTTTTTAAGTTATGTTGTTCACACACGCACGTACACACACACACACACACACACGCACGCACGCACGCACGCACGCACACTCACTCACTCACTCACTCACTCACTCACTCACTCACTCACTCACTCACTCACTCACTCACTCACTCACTCACTCACTCACTCACTCACTCACTCACACACACACACACACACACACACACACACACACACACACACACACACACACACCTATTCCTAAAATGCTGTTTTTTGTTTCAGAGGGCCTCAATATATTTCCGGTGAAATCTCGACATCGAAATTTTGGGTCGAATACAAATACAATACTTCCCCTACTTACTATACGTAGCAGAGAAAGTAAAAACAGCAAAATAAGTTTAGGAACATCTGTTAATAAATCCATCTTTTCCTTTTCTTCTGACATAATGATAGTACAAAAATGATGACTCTTGAGATGTAAATTAATTAGGTAGATATTCACCCTTTTGTCACCTGAATAAAATACATTGGCGGCGCCTACCATCTAGGTGGCCCGGGTTCGATTCCAGGGACCAGCATGTGGTATTCGTGGTGGACGAAGTGCCATCAGGGCGGGTTTTCTCCGGGTACTCCGGTTTCCACAGTCACTCGTTTCACCAACTGCTCCATTATCACGCTTCCACTCATCGATTTCGCCTGCATTTCATATCATCCTCTTCCTCACTATCATACCTGGTGCTTGGCTTGTTACCCGCTTCCAGGTCTTCACTCTGTGTGGGCCATAGGTTCCTCTGCTCCCCGACAGGCGTCTAACCCCAGGCACTGACTTCTAAGTCCTAGGAGGTGCAAGTCCTACATAAGGGGAGGGTGATCAGGTAAAGAAAAAGAAATTATGACATATTTTAAGAAAATCGCTATCTGCCTCCATATCTGCATAGCGTAACTAAAAACTAAAAGGTCAAGTGTATATCAAATTTGTATCTAAATTTTGTGCTTTGCGCCTGAAGAATTCGACTGACCTGTCCTGGGTGAACTCTGTTATCTTTTCCGTCCCTGGCTGGTCTAAAAGCCTCTAGCGTAGGCATGACAAGTACACCTACCGCTCTACGTCCTACACACCACAACACGCATCAATCTTGGGTTGAATGCCTGTGCTGAGCTCATTAATTCTTCCCTAGCACATTCCCCTGCGTGTCTACTCTTGAGCGAATGGAAATAGTTACTCGAAACACAAGAATATTGACATCACAACATACAAACCAGTAAGCTAAAATCTGAACCCTATATCCAAACAGCTGTAGCAGTTCTTTTTAATCAATGATCTGTAAATACATGAAAGGTTAAGAACGGTCTCTCATACAACTGCATATGTAAATAGAGAACAATGCAAAGGAAATTAGATTACAGCCTGTTACCTTCCCAAAAGAAATCAGCAGTCAGTTGATTTTTGTCCAACTTCACCATATTTGCGCAGTTATTTAGTTCGGCACTTGACTGCATTCATCGAAATTTCAGTTAAGAGTGAAGTTAATGTTGATTTTAATATTGTTTGTTTTAGGCCGACGGTACGGCGTCGCTACATCATATTGTTTGCTGTGGTGGTGCTGGTGATTGTGGTAGGCATCCTCATAGCATGCTTCAGTCAACTGCCAGGCTCTTTGTCTGGTGAAGTTGGGGAAAAACTTCACCCACCAGATCCAGAAACACCACAGCCATCTTCATATTCAATTGAGCATCACTTCAAACGCGCCGCTGTTTGCGCTGATGGACCACCCTGTGCTGCTATTGGCAGGTGAGTTGCTTTGTTACTTAATTGTGCTTCTAGAGCAGGGATGCCCAACCTTGTCTCTAATGTTTACTGCATGGGAGTCGGAGAGATACTAACTTGACACTCCTATGGTCTTATAAATACAAAAGGAACTCAACCATAAACCACTGCGCAACTATTAGCCATTCGCCACGTCTAAAAATACCTCTTTGCCATGTTTACTGGTACTACTGCTGCCTACGACGACATAATCTTAAACCAAATGCGTATCTTTAACATACACATTGATGTTAAGCATACTGTGTAATTTCGGCGAAGATGTTCTGTACATAATATGCATATTGCATTTCATACTTGCAGTTAAATCAAATAATGGAACGATAGCAACACTTTTATGATGTGAAGTTTGGGAGCACGCAGCGAAAAGCAGTTGTTATTTAATAATTATATAAATAAAAAAATTAATATACCACTTTTTAAATCGGACCAAAATGTATAAAGTAATTCATCCTGATCCCATACAGATTATCCTGAAAATTTGTAATTGTGAATTTTTAATAGCTATGGAAGCACTTGCACATTTTAAAACGAAGAACTAAGGAGCACATGCAATAGATAATAGTAAGGAGTGTAGGGAGTAGCTGTCAAAATTCATACAACAGTTCATATCAGGGATCGAATTAACGGTGTGATGGGGGGGGGGGGGGATTTCCCCATCTAATTAAATATTTTCCCCGGCTCATCAAAGAAGAATTCCTTCCCTGCCAGGGAATTACTTTTTCTTTTTACTGTAAGTATTGCAAATACAAGAAGACACGGAACACTTTCGATGCAGACTGTACATGATTACAAGTGCGAGCAAAAGTACCATATCACAAGTAAGCTAAACAATAAACAATTCTTAGGTTCATTAGTTGGATTGGTATTCAGGGTCGCCATTCCAGCAATTCTGCGCCAGCAATGGCGACTGCAGCTTGCAGTATTCAGTTGTTTCTTGCAACTCGATTCTATTGCTCATCAGCATGGATGAATTTGTGCCATGAAAACGAAAAATTACAGAAAGTAATGACAGCGATGTATTCCAACTCGAATCTCAAGCTTCAACTTCATGTAATATTACTATTACAACTTCTCGGGTAAAAACTGCAGAATTGGAAATGACATATGTTACCAAAAATAGTGAGAGTAAATGCATTCCACTAATCGGAGATGAATAGACAAAGCTAGATTAGAAAAATCTTATGTGTTGCACTCACATGACCTTTTCTACTCATGTTCTAACTATTCTTACAAACCCTTCTTCGTGTTAGTTGAGATAAACATTTGTACAAATTATCTTATTTTCTTCTTGTAGGTACAACGAAAAAATGGGAATACAGTAGGTTTTGAGCAATAGTCAAATCTTTTATAGCTTTCAAATTTCGTTCTGTTAGCACAGTTAACATATAAGATAAATGAACAGCGATGATCCATTTCACGAAAGTTCTAAGTTTTCCGAAACTCACTCACATTACAAGGAATATCTCCGAAATGGTTTACCCTACAAGAAAATTTATTCAGACATAAATTGTGTATTTTAGCAAGATCTACATTTTTTGTGTAGTATGATTTGGTCTATCTCTAACGGTTTACCAGTTATGCAAAAGTCGACCAGAGTAAATACGACTACAGGGGCTATAGCCATAAAATTCAATATGTACATTTCATTTTTCATAAAAATATCTCAAACATATGGCATTTTAATCAAAATCATTAGAGCCATTTTTAAGATAATAAACATTTTCGAAAAATTTTCCATGTGGGGCTATTTTCTTCAAAATCGCAGTGTCGCATTCTTAAAAGACCCTAAACTTAATACTAACTTTGGTTTTTAACCTACTTTTCGTTTATGAGTTATGCTGTCCACAGACTGAGACACACACACGGACCTTTTTCCAAAAGTGTTTTTTTTTTTTATTCAGGGGGCCTCAAAACATATATTTCCGGTGAAATCTCGACATCGAATTTTTGGGTGGAATACAACACTTCCTCTTCTTACCAGTAGAGAAAGTAATAGAAAAATTTAAGACGAAATATGACTGATGTGAAAACTTTCAAAAAAATTACAAAAACCATTAAAAAGCCAAAATGTGACTATGACCCATAAAAATTATATAAGTTTAATCACCATTGACAAAAAAATAATTTTCCAGAACTTTTTAATGTAGTTTGGGGTAGGGGAATTTAATGAAAGCGAGTTAATATTGCAGTCTAGTTCGCTTCAGTTATGTTTATAGCTTCTAGTCTCTTAGCTTATCAGGGAGTTAGTTTAAAGTGAATTGAAAAATTTGTACCGAACAGACAATAAAGTTAATAAAATAATACATTTGGAAGAAATCAGGTAGGCTGCGGGTGCGTGTCACAGATTCTGAAATGTTACCGTTGCTACGTCTAGGAGCTTGTGGAGTACTCCGGATTAAACAGTGGGTCTTGAAGTAACGGACTTCCGTCACATTTCAGGACCTCACATTTCTTTTTGGAGCTTGAAAATATGTAGCCAGCACTTTCTTGTGTGCAGCGTGAATTCTGAAACTTCTGCGTGCTTCTGCCGTTGTGCACGCAGCACGCGTCTTTGTTGTGAAGTGTTTGTGCGGCCGGGGAGGGAGGGGCTGTGGAATATTCTGGACTACACACGTAATTTGGAATAATTTGTTCGTCATGCTTTCAGTTTCAGAGGCAATGTACAGCAAGAGCTTAGTTTATGCATTCAATGCAATTCTACGATTCTAAGCTCCCCTCGTTTTGAATATTATTCTGCCCATGAAGAAACTGGTTTGTTCCGGAAGAAACCATGTCAGACACCCTCCCCAGCCGCCTTCCCCCTTCCATGAACCCACGCCACAATACAATGGGGACCAATCGCAGTACAGATGTTGTAGTCGGCGCATGCGCTTTTCTGTTTTAGAGCCTTTATTTTGAAAGGACGATCGTCAAACTTGTTATTGTTGTCGTGGAAACGGAGGTGAAAGCAGTCTGTTAAGTGAAGGAAATTTGTTCTGCAAGTCAATTGTACCAAGATGTCTGAGAGTCATTTCGACGAGTACGAGCACTATAATTTCGAGTACGATAAGCATATCTTCTCGGGACATAGTGGCAAGCAACGAACGAAGAAAGAAGCAGAAGTACACACCAACCATTTCGACCCCAGTGGACATTCACGGAAAATAACGACAAAGCTAATGAACTCCGAAAATAACAAGAAAATGGAGAACGGGAAGAAATCATAGGTGTGTTAGTGTGATCTCAGGACCTATTTTTCTATTTGCAATAGACGTTAACGGCTACGACTTGGTTATTATGTTTGCAAATCGAGAAACTTTTTTGGGTTTGGCGTATTCATCTGGACACAGTAGCGAGTTGGAAAGTTTGAGTTGGGACCAACAAGATGGTTGCTTCAAGCAGTATTCTTCGTTAGCCGTCTAAGGACAAAATCATGTAGTGTATACGAAGGCTGTTGCGCCATCGCCCAGCTTGATGACGCGTTAATTCCTAAAGATTTCTGTGATACTTCATTGAAGATGAACATAACATTAATTTGCAGTGTTTAGTGCAGATTATTTATTTTACCATAAAAGAAGTGCTCTACGAAGTTCTGTTTGCACTATTTTCATTTATCATGCAGTTTGCATTCCAAAGAATTCTAAATTTTCAGCACTTAGAACTCTTCAAGCAGAACTATACAACTTTTTCTCATTTTAATTGGAATTTGAAAGTTTTACAATGTTAAGCATTTTATAATCGTATTCACTCGAAATAAATTCCAGTTGACTGAATTGTGTTAGTGGTCGTTAATTCAAAGTTGTAGAGATTCTGCTCTTTTGAGTTACTTGGATTTTCCGAGAGTACGTACTATGAAGTTAGCGAAGCGCAAAATTAGTGCTTGTTATTTGAATAAAATATCGTGAGTACCGTGAAAATCCAAGTAATTTCAATGCAGTAATCCAGTATTTTCAGATGTATTTTACAGGTGAGGTAAAAGTGGGAGTAGTTCCCGGAAAAGCTTAAATGAAAAGTGGTATCTAATTTTATATAGAAATGTGAATGTATGTTTAGGAACTAAATATTTGGATCTAAGCACCACATTTCAAGTATGGCTAGTCACAATTTACCTTGGCGGACTGAACTATTCGCTATTTTACATATTTTATCAAATATGGCGACCCTCAGACCAGGTGATGAAAGTTTGAACGTTCGTCAAATTGTAGTTTACTTCGCTCAATCACAAAATATCTCCCAGGTTTCACTATATGGTGGATAAGTTCTTTGGGTTGGTAACTCTACCATGTATACATTTCTGTAGAATGAATGGTGTTTGATTTTATGTATAACATATTCTTGCTAGAAACTTAGTAAATGATCTGAAAAGCTTTAAAATTGAACAAAGGTAGAATGCAATTCCTTTGTTTATTTTCAAATTGAAGAAGAGGGCACTTACAAACTGGAAGTTGGGTAGTCTATGAACCCTTTGCAAAGCAATGCTGTTCATTTGCAAAGGGACAGATCATCCTTTGTGCAATGTGTTTTGTCTTCTTGCCCTTAAGAGTGATTGCACAGCTTTACTCTTAGCTGTAAGACTTCGACAATATCTTGTACTTCTTATAAATGTATTATGCTGCTATCATGTAACTAGTAACATTTATTTCTCAAGTACTACTGTTATCCCCCCTGTACTATACCGAAACCCTAGCTCGATGAAGATGTCAAGCTACTGCATTAATACAAAGCTGCTTAAATGGAAGAATAATATGTGCATTTACTATATTTGAGGTTTCGGGCTAATTTTACAAGAGGAGTAATGAGATACTTTTGTTTTGTTGACATGTATGAAAATTGTGATGCAGTTGTTTAAAATGACCAGCCTTAATGATCAGCACAGATATGTTACAGTAATCAGTTAGAAATGTCAGATGGAGTTAATTGCATTTACTCCAGCATTTTGGTCTATTTAAGTGTGAGTTACAGTTCCAGAATTGCAAAACTTATCAGATTGCACAATTTCTTTATTGTATTTGCCAAGTTTTTAGTAACCCATTACTCGTACGGAAGTGGAACTAATGTAGACCGTGGAGCATTCTTTAGTATGCTGGCCCAATTTGAGACCCTTTTGAAATGGTAAATTATATAGGTAATGCCAAAATTAATTCAACTTCATCACTAGATTCTTGTTCCTTAATATTGTATCAGTTTGCATTGATGTATTTGAGTGCATTGTGCGCAACTTTGGTATTTTGCGTTTGGGTATTAATCTTCTGTTGCATAAAACTGTTAATAGGACACAGGTATATTACTGATGATTGATACAAGATATCTTGCTTACTGTATTGGTGAATAATTAGGAAAGGGGCAAAGAGTAATTTTGAAAGTTTAAACATTTGTTTACAGGTTTTGCTTATTCTGTTTGGGTTTGCTGAAAAACTGATGCCAATTAGTCTGATTTTTAAAAGAAGATACATGGCAGCAGTCAAGCAAGGGTGGTTAAGGGTAAGAAGGAAAGGTTGTTGCTATGGAAATGCAAACAAAGGTTGCCACATTAGCTGCACTGATAAACAGTTTAGTGCTCGGATCAGTTATCACTAAGCTTGTGTGGGGAACGGAACTTGTTTGGATCTTCAGTTGCATAATGTGTTCTTAGCCTACTACACCTGTAAATTACTTGTTCATATTGAGAACAAATTACCTTTGTTTTGATAGTAGGTTACTAGAGATTATGTGTGCATGTTTTTGCTCCCTTGAGATAAACCAGAACGTTTGTGTCTCGAGTTTTGAGGTTTATCGCTATCTGCTTATTGACAACACTGCAGCTCTCCATGTGGAGAAGCTGGAATTTGACATGTATCTTTTAAAAATCAGATTATTAACTCTAGCAATGCCAATGCTTATTACAGAACGCATGCTACCAATGGTGGGGGCTGTACTTTGTGACCACTACTATTCTTTCCATGATTACCCTCCCCTTATGTAGGACTTACAAGCCAGTGCCTAGGGTCAGATGCCTGTCAGGGAGCAGAGGGACCTCTGGACCAGACTGAAGACCTGGAAGCAGGTGGTCAGGCAAACACCAGGTATGATAGTGAGGAAGAGGATGTGAAATGCAGGCGAATTGGTTGATTGGAAGGGTGATAATGGAGCAGTTGGTGGAATGAATGGCGGGGGGGAAACCGGAGACAACTCGCTCAGATGCTGTCCATCACAAATACCACATGCAGGTCTCGCCTAGGTGGTAGGCGAGCGGTGAGCACTACTATTCTAGTAACGAAATGTCTTGAGCAATTTTTAAAACAAATTTATTTAAAAATTGGGTTTTATATCTTGTCATGTTTATAGAGGTAATAATTAATGTTTAAGTATTCCTATTTTACCTTGTTACTTGAATCACATTAAATACTATGCCAACCTTACTACAGAATTTATACTACCAATTTTGTGACTATATGACCACCACTGGTAACAATGTCCAAGCAAGTTTTGAAACAAATTTATTTAAAATGGGGTAGTACATCTAATCCTGTTTATAAAAGTAATGTTGTTTAACTATTTTTTTACATGAATTGCATTATACTGGTGCCAGGGTACTTCATGGCCACCTTGACATTTAATTGTTTCTCAAAAAGACCAACAATGAAAACTGAACAGTTACACAATTCATGATTGACGACTTTTAACTACATGTTCTTAATCAAAAAATTATAGAAGATGGGAATAAAGTACCCCCTGTTTGTATTGCTAGGGTTAATTATGAAGTTAAAACTACTAGGTGAGTAAAAGGGTTGCCACATGAGCAATGAAATTGAACTCAGGAAAAATACATTGAATGTGGCAACATAAGAGGTGCATAGTATTAATCTTCGATCCCACCTGCATACTGTGCTGAAACAGGTAATATATTGAAACACCATTAAGATTGTTTTTGACACAAATTATTGTCTGGAATAAATGCTAAACTTTGCCTATTTCAAATAAATGCTCCGGGAGATGCACAAATAAGTCCTCTTGCACTCCAATGAAGTTAATGAACAATGAAATTCATACTCATATTTTGACTTGAGTAGTTTATTATGCAATAGAATTACACTTCAAAATTAATATGTTTGGTTGATTTGGTTTCCTATAAAATGGAGGAAAAATGAGCCATTCCTCTTTTGTGCTGAGATTGTACAGGTCATGTTAGATAACTTCTAGATGTTTTCCTGTGATGCTGGATCGTTCAGTTTCACAGATGCTATAGCTACACTTCGTGCAACTGCTTCACTCCTCCCCTTGGCTACAATTTGTGGCCAAGGACCCTCAGCATTCTATATCAGTCTCGACAGTGTTATTAGTCAGGTTGGTAGCTTTGAATCTGCATTAGCAACAGGCATCTACTGGTGGAGAATGCATCTGTAGTGAAAACTAAAATATGATGCTGGGACTAGTACAGCAATTTATTCCAATTTTTTTTAAGGATGCCCATTGTCATGTGAATTCTCATAGTTGAACTTCCTAGAGGTGTATTTTTTTTGCTACTTTGTCCCTTCCCAAAGTATGAAGTGTTTCCAGGAAATGTAGGCAGTCATTCGCAACATCCTATAGTACAACATGGTTGCACCTGAGATGAATTCAATTTTTAGATTCACTTGGACCTCCTTAGGCCCTTTTGGATCTAAGTACACTTTTTTCTTCTTTCCCTGATTACCCTCCCCTTATGTAGGACTTAAAAGCCAGTGTGTAGGGTCAGATGCCTGTTGGGGAGCAGAAGCACCTCTGGACAGTACAGAGTGAAGACCTGGGAGCAGGTGGTCAGCCAAGCACCAAGTATGATAGTGAGGAAGAGGATGATATACAAAATGCAGGTGAAATGGATGATTGGAAAGGTGATGATGGAACAATTGGAATGAATGGCGGGGGAAACCAGAAAACCTGCCCAGATGCTGCTTCGTCCACCATGAATACCACATGCGGGTCCTGCCTATGTGGTAGGCGAGCAGTCTAACCACTCAGCCACAGAGCCGCCATTAGGGAAGGATGAGGAATAATGTTGGCTGGAGAAATATTCGTACCCCCCTGCTGGGAATCGCACCCAGGACCCCTTGCACAGCAGGCAGGTGCTCTACCAACTGTGCTACGGGGCCAGCCGATCTAAGTACACAAGAACCTCATTTACTGATAAATTAGAATTTCTGGTTTGTCTGCATTTGTTAATAACTTTTATCACAAATATGTGTACTTATATAATATATAGTAATGTAATGTTGGTCCCTCAGGTAGTGCTGAGCTTGCTGTTGGTTGTACGGTTAAAGCTACATAGAACATCAAAACTACTGAGAGTCAAAAAATTCCAAACTGGCTGTGCAATGCTTTGCTTGCCCCTGTCCTGGGCGCTTGTTGCCGTCTACCACTATCATAGAAAGGCACGGATGAAACCATAGAACAATTTTAAAACTACCTTTAAGGGCTTTGCTTGTCAAATTTATGAAAGATTGTTATTGGAGCACGGAGAAACCTAATTTTGCTCATGAAGTGCTGCTTTATGATGAAAAAGTTGGTGTACGGTGCACCATTAGTGGAGAAAGGGTTATAGGATCAACTTTTTTGAGTAAACAGTTGACCGTACATAACTGAATACAATTTTGTCCCCTCTTTTTAAGAGAATTAACAGGCAGGAAGGATGATTTTGTCTTTTTTCAACAATGCTCTGCAACAGCTCATACGACCAATCTTTCAATGAGAACAATTGAAAATGTCAGAACAGAATTATTAGTAGAGATTTGTGGCACCTTAGTCCTCTATCTAACTCTTGCAATTGTAACTTTAAATATACAGTGTACAAGATAAACCCCACACTCTGGAAGAATTAACACAAAATATCTGCCAGGAAATAGTCAGCATTACTCAACGTGAACTATGGTGAGTGATGGGTAGTTTCCTAAAGAGGTGCCAAAATGCAATATGGGTAATGGTGGCCAGTTTCATCATCTTCTTTCATAAAGTTGGTAAGTAAAGGCTTTAAAAGCAGACGTGTTCAAAATTTGACTGTGCAAGATTCATGTATCAGAACTTTCATACACTGTTATAAAACTTCAAAAGAGTTGATCTAAATTTGTATTCATTTCATAATTGTTTCCAGATTACTTCTGATACCAGCTGGTCTGAGTAAATGAGGTTCTTTTGTAAATGAGTATTTTGGTCTTGGTGTTTTAACAATAATGATCATGAATTGGGGTGACTTGATTATTATGAACTGTGTAGGTGTTTTCTGTGTTGCTAAACCTGATTGAAGTGTGATATGTGGAAAAATATATTGAACCTAAAAACTGTCCAGAAAAAACAACTAATTTTTCAAATGAAAGCCTTTAACTACAAATTTTGTCGAAGTTGACATACAGAAAAAAATTAGCATAGTATCAAGAAATTCTGTTGAATGTCTGGAACCACAACTATGCATATGATCCCTATGAGAAGTGAAACCTGAATTATGGTTTTGAAGTAAATTCGTCATTTTTCAATATTACATGTGTAGAATTACTCGTGGAAATGTCAATAACTTGGCAAGGAGATCAAGGGTGATAAAAATGTGCCCAACTTTTGCGATAAACATAGTCAAATACTTTGATTCCAAAGAATATTCACCTATTGATGAATTTAAAGGAACACAAGGAAGAGGAGTTGTAGATATCCTCTTAGTATGTGATCTATATGTAGAGATGAATAAAAACTTTTGTGTAACCTTTTTAGAAACATTTTGAGCATGTGTTGTGGCATCCTAATTCAAATATATATAATTAAGGCAAGTGTATGATAAGAACAGTAACTGCTTTTGCACTTTTGTTTTCCATCATTGCTTTGTAAAATGCTCATTTTGCCAGGGGTTCGATCCCTGGGACCCTCGTGTGGTATTTGTGGTGGACGAAGCATTTGGAAGGGTTTTCTCTGGGTTCCCCTACCATTCATTCATCAATTTTGCCTGCATTTCATATAATCCTTCTCCTCACTTTTACACTTGGTGCTTGGCTGCCCTCCTACTTCCAGGTCTTCACTCTGTCCAGTCCATAGGTTCTTCTGCTCCCTGACAAACCCTAGGCATTGGCCTGCAAGTCCTACATAAGGGTAAGGTAATCTGGTAAAGAAGAAGAAAACCTTGTAACTTTGTTAGAGTTAAGAATCTGCAGCTAACAATTAATTGAATACCTTAGCTGTCATGATCCAGCTCTCATCTCTCACTGCGCAGAAACTTTGTTTTATTAAGAAAGAGAAGAATCTATATCATAGGGATGAAATATGATTCGGAAATTAATGAAGATAAATAAAAGATATATTCCGTCCCCACAAAAATTTGTATTAATAATAGTTACAAAGTGTGAATGAATAACTATGTTGTCTAAAAGCTACCTTTCTTTGAAGTCTTAGCATTCTGGAAAAAATTATTAAATTTAACAGAACTATGAGCATCATTAACAAAGTCTTGAAACCATCTCTAGTATAGCAGTGTACCAGAACATCCTTTGTAGGACTGGCATGACCCACTCTTTGCTATGGAAGTGAGGCAGGGACAGATGAATGTTGAATAATAGCTAGTGAGATGCGATTCATGAGATTCACTGCAGGATGCACCATATCAGATTATATCAAGGGAACTTCAGGTTCAACCTCTGTTAGGCCTCATACAACAATATAATAAAAACTGGAGTGACCACATATTCTGCATGCCCAGGACTAGGATTCGTAAAGCAGTACTCCATTATTGCCCAAAGTAAAGCGAATTCTTGACTGTCTAAGGAAGAGATTGACAGAAAATTATGCGCTGAGATTGTAACAGGCCACAAGGCCCAGCACCTGGAAGGAGGATGATGAAAAAAAAATGTACACCCTTTTGTCTTTGTTTTTGTTAAATGCTTATGCAAACACTACATCTAATATGCTCAGAATTTATAGCTTTATAAAGAGTACCCTGTTTTATGTATATATTTATAACAGCTTTATCCATACATCTCTTACTGTTTTAGAGACATTTTGCTGAAAAACGGGAGTGTGATAGATGCAGCAATTGCTACCTTGTTTTGCAATGGACTAGTGAACTGTCAGAGTATGGGGCTGGGAGGTGGATTCCTGATGACGCTGTACTTAAAGGACAAACAGAGAATAATGACTCTAAATGCAAGAGAGAGAGCTCCTCTCCGAGCTAGTGCTGATATGTATATAGGGAAACCAAAACTTGCACAGGCTGGTAAGTTATCTAAAATTACGGCTGTTTTGGGACTAAAATACAGTGTTGGATAACATAGAAAGGGCTTCTTTTATGTTCTTATTTGTAATTTTAGGAATGGTTTACTAGTTTCTCCTACACCATCTTTTATGGAGAATCTGTATATGTTGTGAAAGAACATCTAATATTTATTCACTATAACAGTATTATGTTCTTATTCAAATACTTGAATGAATTAATAATTTATTTGTGCTCAGAAAAACAACACAATTTAACCTACTAAAAACAAAAATAAAATGAAATCAATATAATTAAATCTAATTATATTTCCTACAACTATTATCTCAGCTACTGGAAACCACCTAGAATTTACACACCCTAGCTAATGGAAACCAGCAGCTATTCCTTTAAACTAAAACAAAACAATTAAATACACCTTGTATATATTACATTATATAACCTTTCTTACTATCAGAGCCATCTCAACTATCATCTCCATAATTTCATTCTTATCCCCTTTTATACAAAACTTCAGGCCTTCATAAATTGTTTCTATTTCTTTTATATATTTCCCGCTTACCCATTTCCTTCCTAATTTCCAAACCAATGCCTTTCTATTTATTGTATCAAAAGCCTTCTCAAAATGTGCAAAGAACATGTATATTCTTCCTCTCTTTCTCCCAAGATATTTGTCTATTATGGTCTTTATTATAAACAAATTATCTATAGTTTGCTTCCCTTCCCTAAAACCTGCTCGAAATTCCAATAATGTTCATTATTGTTCCACCCATTTTCTTAACCTTTCTGCTAATATTCCTGTGTATATTTTCCTTGTAATAGACAATACACTTATTCCCCTATAATTATGCAAATTCAGTGATAATGTGTATAGGTTATCATACATAATGTTTTAAACATTTCAAGGTTATTTGCTTTGATGATTGTGTCTTATAAACAAAGGAGGGCTTATATTTCAATTTTAAGTAATGAAAACATTATTTATTAATAAGAGTAGAAGATTTGGTATATAGTTAAGTCATTTTCTTCATTCTATTTATACAAATATTTTCATGATTTTCTTCCAGTGGCAAAGCACTTTGAGAATGTCAACTGAAATGGTCTAAGCTTAAGTGCCTTTTTGACTTTCTGTTCATTTCTCCAGGTTTTTAACTTCAAGTCCTGAAAATATTGCATAGAAATCTTGACAACTGATGCTGCTACACTTTTTACATAAGTCAGGGTCAGTTTTCTAACAGTTTGAAGATTTGTTCCATGCTGTAATTTCTAATTTACCTTGTGTTGGAACTAGGAGTGTGCAGTTTTCAATCTACTCCTGCCTACACCTACCTGCTTGTGTAGGCAGTGCATGTAAGATATTTCCTGGTGTGTGTGGAGGCAGTATTTTGTATCTCCCAACCCTCTCTACGACAGTGCCTGGTGTGGTCAAGACCTACCAGTTGCTGTGGTATCCCTACATGACCTAAAACCTTGTTGAATGCACATAATAACTAAGGTTTTTCATCCACAAGTACACTGGAATATCAAATAAGACTATACTTTTTTTCATTCATTCATTTATTAGCTCCAATTGTATTTACATCTTTACAAGGATTGTCACAATTTTCACGATAACATTAGTTGTTGGTGAAGCCCAAACATTCCCATTGTATTTTCATCCTAACTTAATATCTGGTATGATATTTTGTGGGATCTCCTTAGCAGCCAAAATGATTTCTTTCTTAATACTTTTTTAAGGTGTTAAGGAAGAAAGAAATCTTTTGAGTAACTTTTCCACTATATTACATTTAATCCTTTACAATTCACCAAATTTTGTTTGGGATTCCTACACATAGATTTTTTTGACAATTTTACAAGTTGTTGACACATTTGTTTTAACTTTAATAACAATGCTTCAGTATTTAAGTTTTAAAATTCTTAAATGTTTTTAATTCTTTTATTAAATTTCATACCATTTAAAAGGATGCCTTTCAATGAAGATCAGAGAGTAGATCACCTTGTATGCAATGGACATTATTAAACCAGCAGTGAAGCATCCTCAAGATAATCAAAAGCCAAAAAAAAAAAAAAAAAAAAAAAAAGAAGAAGAAGAAGAGAGAGAGATAATAAAAGGAACACTTGTAGTCATTTGAGCATTAGGTTAAAAATCATACATTTTGAATGGTTATAAGTACAAAGATATGAACACCAGCACTACCCCTTTAAAAGCCAACTGAGTAGAAGATCCTGGTTACAGCATTGAATTTTTCAGTTCAGATTCTATGTTTCAAAGTTTGTCTACACAAGGCTTGTGGGTGTTAAAACAAATTATTTATTCATTGACTTCTAAATGGTAACCAATTTAGATAATACCAATAAAACCCAGGACTTCAAGTACTTACGGTTTGTTAGTTGCTCTTGGGGTACATAACCTCAAACATATATTTGAAATTCCCTTGTACTCTGCTGGAAAAATATGAGTTGATTGGAGAATTTACTGTC
Source organism: Tenodera sinensis (assembly GCA_030765045.1). Lineage (NCBI taxonomy): Eukaryota > Metazoa > Arthropoda > Insecta > Mantodea > Mantidae > Tenodera > Tenodera sinensis. Next base: position 44,060,642 of record CM060968.1, on the reverse strand, counting down.
ATGCCAGCATGTTGCCAGAGTAGCTCAGAGGTTAGAGTAGCAGGCATAGAACTGAAGATCTGTGGTTTGAATCCCAGCTATGGCACTGAATTTTTCCTTTCTGACTCTACCTTTTATGCATCAGCTTGCAAAGCTGAAAACATTTGCGTATATCTCGAGCTATTTTAAAAACATTGAAAAATCCCAATGTAAGCTTTCTGATCAGTTCCTAAATGCTGACATTTTATTTCATCAGCGCTTTGAAGCATATAATTAGGGAAAACGACATATTAGGATGTCGTATTTTAAGGCCATGCATAGTAATGTTTATATCTGTAAACCGGTAGTGGCAGTCAAGAGTATGAGATTTCTCAATAACAGGTTTCCCAATCCTGCCTTGCTCTCTTAATCCTTACTACTGCCATCAGGTAGTATAAGCCAGGTATTTCATAATCTGCCCGACGTTGGGGAAAAATGCTTGCCTATGTGCAAATTGGTCTTTGGGGAACATAGTTGTTGGGGCAGGTAGGTAGTAATAATCACAGACATGTACACCCGTGGACAAAAAAAATTAGTCATGTCTGGATTGCCAAATTCGTCTAAGTCATACATGGCAGAGCACCTTATTTACATCATCCACAATACACTTGTGTAGTGGCAGCAAGTTTTCATGAGTTCCAAATCTATTAATAATCCATGTCATCAATTGTAGCCATGTAGGACTTATACGAATTTGACGTTCCAGACATGACTCATTTTTCTTGTCCATGGGACACCTCTAGTTGGAACCCATTAGTTTTTGAAATTATGGACAATGAACCAAAGAGAGATTGGGATGAATTTTTATCCACATTATTTGATCCCAAATTGACAGTAAAACACATGATATTGACAGTCAGCACGAAATATTGAAGCATCAGCCTTTTTTCTTGTTCATGCAATGAAACATATGAGGTATTTCAATTTCGGAAGACAGAAGATGTAAATAAAAGAGCTCAGTTATTTGAAATTTCTGTTTGTGGGCCAAATAACCTAGTTGTTGACAGGCTCTTAAACTTCACTCACTCACTAAGACTGTTTTGACTCCAGGACCCACCCCATGCAACCAAGGCATGTGGCTTGTTAAAACATTAGTGGTTATGCACTCTTACAAAGAATTGGCTCATTCTTTGCAACTTTTCTAAAGTTTTTGAGCAGTATATTAATATTTGCAAACTAGTTATAGTCGTTTTATTGATCATGTAAATCATACAATACACTGGTAGTGTAGATGTTTATCAGTATATTGACCAAAAGCAAGTTCTGCTTAAGAAGAGGAACAGTGCTTTAAAAATATTAATAACAATATACTATAATCAATAAATACTGTTTCTGCAGTTGACTGCATAGGCGTCGCGAAAGGGGGCCAAGGGGGGGCCGCGGCCCTCCCCTGGAAGTTGGTCAACTTAATGTGCAATCAATTACTGACTATTAAACTACTATTTTAAAAGATCAATTTTTATTTAGCACGAATTAATATGGTTATATGCAACAAATATTATAAATTGTGACATTAAATTAAGAATTAATATTATCTGTTTGCAAATTTCAAACATTTGGCCCCCCCCTGGGAAAATGTCTGCCGACGCTCATGGTTGACTGATCACCAGGATGAGGCATTTCGGTATCTGCCTGTTCAAGTTTAGTGCACATGGTTTGTAATCCATGAAATGTTGGGTAGTAACATAAACGCAGCTGCCTCTTATGCACCCATACAGTGAAGTACAAAGTAAATGTGTATGTATAGATGAGTGGCTAATTTGAAATTATATGCAGGGTTACAGGGCAGCCATTAAATTGTACATTGAGTTACATAAAATGGGAAAATGCAATAAAGCCTTGAATTATATACCAATACCATGGGTGCACAACTCCATGCTGTGACATAATGAAGTCTCCCCCTACTTCTTCAGTGACAACTATGTAAATCACTTCTGTACTGTAAGCGCTTGTTTGTGTACTAAACTGTGACAAAATGATTATTTTGTATGAGGTGCATTTTATTTACTTCTCTCTGATGACGATTGCAAGCATTTTGATCTCACTAATGCTCCAATGTCTGGGGACAAAGACATTGTACATAACTGAAGTAACGCACCTAAATTCTCGTCAGTTAATGTAGACTTCACATTACTTTTTATTAAAATCATTTTGTTTATACAAGTATGTTGTGTTCAAAATTTCCATTAGCTGCAAAGCAGCTTGTTTTGGGGAAACTTTCACTTGATAATTGTGTGTAGAAATCAAAGTCTACATTTTTCATATTTCGATCAGTAACTATAGTTTCTAAATTCTCTAATTCATCTTGCAGATGATAATGAACAAAAACTGAAAGGTTTTGTGAATAAACAGATTTCACTTCCCATATTTTTTAGATCAGAAAATTTGGATTCATATGTCGGTCTGGGTAGCTCAGTTGGTTAGACGCTGGCCTACTGATCCCAAGGTCGCGGGTTCAAACCCGGCCCAGGTCGATGGTTTTTAAGTGTGCTTAAAAACGACAGCTCCATGTCAGATTTACTGGCATGTAAAAGAACTCCTGCGGGACAAAATTCCGGCACACCGGCGACGCTGATGTGATCCTGGCAATTGACAGCGTCGTTAAACAACAAAATATTTATGGATTCATATGCGGCAGATAGTTGCGCAGGATGTTTCTGTAGCCAACTAATGGATTTATAATCCATAGGGACTGTATGCATGGGAAATTGCACATATCTCTGACAGATAGTTGGTTGTTACCATGGGCGTCGCGAAGGGGGGGCAAGGGAGGGCCGCGGCCCCCCTTGGAAATTAATGAACTTAATGTGCTGACTATTAAACTATTATTTTAATTTTTATGTAAAGAACAATTTCTGTTTAGCGCAAATTTATATGGTTATCCGCAACAAATACTATAACTTTTGACAACAAAATAATGAATTAATATTATTTGATTGCAAAATTCTAACATTTGGCCCCCCCCCCTGGAAAAAAGTCTGCCGACGTTCATGGTTGTTACATTTGTTTAATTTTCTCTAAATGCATTTATTCATGGGGTTACTGAAACAATATTTATATTATTTAATAATACAATAATCATTTCCCCAGTTAGCAAGCAAACATTATCGTGTTGTTGACGTCCTATTCCCTGTTGTGTTCTGTTAGTGGTCAGTGCTGGTGTATGCTCAGAACATGTCATGCTGATGTAGCAGATGACAAGGTGGGAGGGATTATGTCACTAGCCATGACAAAGAGCCACACTTGCGCACCCGTGACCAATACCATTCATAAGTTTACACATACATATTATTTTCGTAGCCTGTTGTAATGTATGACCATATGCATTTTCAGTGTTTCAAAAACAAAATTTGTATAACAGACTTCAGGCGCAATGTTTTGTCTACCTGTAGAGAAATGCTTTGAATCTAACCCTTTCACAATTGAGTAAATCAGTTTATAATTAATGTCCTGAACTTGAGATATAGTTAAATATTTATTTCAGTTGCACAATTGATCCAGAGTTAGGTTCCCTGTTTGCACTACTGTGCACTGTACTGTACTATACTATGCATCCTGTGATGGCTGTGCATAACATGGCCAGTGCCTGACCTTGCTCTAGTATCATTGTGATCGTAATCTGCAGTGCTCTTGGGGGACTGGAGAGGTACTGAAGTGCTTGATCACCATTCACAGTTCAATTCCTGGCTGGCAGGGGAAATTTTCCTTAAACCAAAGCCATTCACCTTCCCCACAGTCTGAAGGTGTGCAAATGTGAGTAATACAGATATCTTTCATGATGAAAATTAATAAAAACTACAATTCAGCAATGTGTTACTTAAGTCAAACTTCCCAATTTGACCATAGAAACTTGCATAGTAAATTCCTTGCCACATATGTTCAAATTTTGGAGAAGATACGTGGATGACATCTTCGCCATAATCCCCCAGAAACTAAAAGAAGACTCTGAAATTACTAAACCTACAGGAGAACCATATAAAGTATACAATTGAAATAGAAGACAACAACACATTACCTTTCCTCGACCTCAAAATTACTAGAGATATAGATGGTATAAAATTTGGAATATATAGAAAGCCCACACATGTGGATAATTACATAAAGAAAAATATTTGCAACCCTGTTTCACACCAACTAGCAGTATTCAGAAGCTTAATTCAATGGTTACATAATGTTCCTTTTAGTAAAGAGAAATTTCTGAAAGAGAAACATCATATACAAGAAACAGCAGTACTAAATGGATTCAACCCAGCCACCATTAGGAACATGTCAAAAATGCAGAAAACCTCAGGATAATTTCGCAAACCACTACGTTAACACCACTCACAAATAACAACTGGAACTTCAGAAAATTCACCTACCATCCCTGGGCCTTCAGGAAATTTGAAAGAATCTTTTAAAAACTAAACATAAAACTGGCACCACAAAGCAAATACAGTTTAAAAAACCTGCTGAACAAGCCACTTAACAATACCATCCCTTACAATCTAAAATCTGGAATTTACCAGATCAACTGCAATAGTTGCAAAAAAAGCTATAACTAAGAAATTTGGATATCAGACTAAAGGAACACCAGAGGAACATAAAATTAAAACAAATGGAAAAGTCTGGTGTGCCACACCGCTATGTGGAATGAAATTGGAATGAAAATCATATTGGCCTCAATATAAAACTGCTAAAATCTCTAAATTCACCAATAGAACTGAACATTTGGGAAAAAATATACATAATAAAAAACAATAATAAAATGATTTAACATGGAAATCCCAGCTTTAAGCTCTGCACCGAGAACACCAGATGGCAGCAGGGCAATTGTAGCAGAGAGAGGGAACAAGAGAATAGCGTCAGTCACCCAACGGCTGATGATGGGACCGAATGGTCTTGAAAACGTTTCGTATTTTTAAATCAATTTAAGTGAAGGTGAGTGTAAAAAAGTGACTCAAAATGACTGTTCACTGTTGTTAGTACTTCTATTTGTAATATTCTTGACCATAGAAGTTAGAGGCTATGCAAATGTAGTCCCTCCCCCAAAAAAGAAAAATAGTTTCCCTTTCAATTAAATTTTCAAATGTTTCTTAAAACTATGTTAAAAGAATTCTGGTTGGAAACTTTTAAACAAATCTACAAAACTTTTTTTTTTTTAATGCTATTTTTAAAAGGTGTTTTCTTATGTTGTAGTCAGTGTGCTTGTATTGAAGAGGAAAATGTTTTGCTAAATATGTCTTAACTATTTGTACAGGTCCTTTAGCTATTGGAGTTCCAGGAGAACTGAAGGGATACCATGAAGCTTACAGTAAATTTGGACGCCTCCCATGGGCTGATTTAGTGGAACCTACCATCCAACTTTGTAAACATGGCTTCAACATGAGCAAGCACATGGCAAATTCTCTTACATTCAAGCCTGAAAATATTTATAATGACCCACTGCTAAGGTTTGTTAATTTTTCAAAATTGCTTCTTTATTTGAAGATGTCTTCAAAATAATCAAAAGTGTACACTGTCAGTTAAAATGCTTTAATTTTTTTTCAAATAGACAGAGATTATTTACTTATTTAAAGTGATGTAGCTAACAATTTAACAAAAACACAAAGAACACAGTCCCTGAGGGGCCAATTGAGGAGCTACTTGATTGAAAACTAGTGATCCTTGGTTGCAAAGATCTATTAACTGGCCGATAGGTGGCTACGGGCTGACCATGTCCCACCTCCAGTACTGCACCCCACTCATGATGCCTGTGATGGGCAGAGGACACAGCAATCAGGTGGCAGGAGTTGGGCCAGGTAGGGCTGTTGCACCTCGGCGTTATTATTATCTGTTTTATCTATCTCTTATATAGAGCATGGGAAAATATTTAAAAAAAAGTTAAAATAAATGGAAATGAACTGTAAGAAGAGAAAAAGAAAACAAAAGTATTTAAACATTTATATTAGAGCTTGGTAGTACTAATAGTATTACCTTTCTAATGAGCTGTTCATAACTTAAATTGTACTGCCGACTTGAACAGTGGCATGTGCTTCAGGATCTTGATTATCATTATTATTAGTAGTATTACTAATGGAGTGGTGATGGCGGTATTGTGATTATCATTATTATTACTACTAGTATTATGATAGTTGGCACTGTAGCCGAGCAGATGGACCGTTCACCTATCACCAAGGTGGCCTGGTTTCGATCCCAGAGACCTGCATGTGGTATTCCTGATGGATGAAGCAGCATCTGGGCAGGATTTCTCCAGGTTCTCTGGTTTACTCTGTCACTCATTACACCAACTGCTCACCTTTACAATCCTCTATTTCGTCTGCATTTCATATCCTCACTCTCATACTTGGTGCTGGGCTTTACGCACTTTGAGGTCTTCACTCTGGTCCATAGGTTTGTCTACTCCCAACAGATTATTATTATTATTATTATTATTATTATTATTATTATTATTATTATTATTATTATTATTATTATTAATAATAATGATCAATATTGACAGTCTGAGTGGTTCAGTTGGTTAGACACTGGCCTACTGATCCCTAGGTCATGGGTTCAAATCTGGCCTAGACCAATGGCTTTTAAGTGTGCTTAAAATCGACAGCTCCATGTCTAGATTTACCGGCATGTAAAATAACTCCTGTGGAACAAAATTCCGGTACACCGGTGATGCTGATGTAATCCTGGCAATTGACAGCATTGTTAAAGAACAAAATATTTGTTTTATTTATTTATTGCAAGTTTTGTTTTAAATATTTTGCAGAGAATTGTTTGTGGATCCAAGAACTGGTGGTTTCCGAAGACCGGGAAGCTTGATCAAGAATGAGAAATATTGTGAAACTTTAGAAACTATTGCCAAAATGGGAGCTGAAGATTTTTACACTGGAACACTGGCAAAAATGATTGTGTCAGATATTCAGGAAAAAGGTGGAATCATCACAGAAGATGATTTGGCAAGTTACAGGTTGGTGAGATCTACTTATGTATATGCAGTATATTATAACGATACATTTGTCAAATGAGACTCTATAAGGAATTTATGGTTTTATTAAAGTTGTCTCTAAACTAGAAGCATAGTTTGTGATTCATAACCATTTTTAAGATAAGGTCTGATTCCATCAACAGATATTAAACATTCACTACCTAATATATTGTTTGTTAACATCATGCTTAAACTTTGTGTTACGGCTCTTATGTTTCATCAAGCTTTCTCCTCAAAAAGTTAGCTAACTTATTGTTAATACCCTCCTGTCATGCAGCCCAGAAGGTGGTGTTAGTATCTTACAATTTCTAATACAGAGAATTGATCACAGAAGATAAAAAGATGAACACACATTGGGGAGAGTGTATGCTCTTTCGAGTTCATTGTACCATGGTTATCTGTTTGCACTGATTGAACATTTCTGTATTATTATCATATTATTGTTATATTCAGGCCCAAATTTAGGACCTCGACGCCCTTGGGCAAAGAAAAAACATTTGCTGCCCCCCCAACTTGCAATACATACATTACTTAAATTTTCACAACATAGAGAATGGTTTCACATCTTTATGGAAAGAACTTACACTAAAGAGCATCACCCCATATTAGATGTCAAAACATACTTTTTAAATAACAAGAGGCTTCCTCCTTGCCCTGTCATTTGCAAACAAGTTTATGAGTTTGTCATAATCCATTTTCGCTGTTAAGTTAGATTCAATTGCGAGAACACCAAGATAACTAAGACGATCCTTCACTTGTGATGTTCTTAAATAATTAATAATAATTAAATTAAATAATAATTATTTATTACTGATTTGAGCAGTTGGAGTGAACAATACTGAGTCCCATTAAGTCTCTTTCTGTCATTTTATTCAGTGACAATCGACACTGAAACTGAGAAAATGAAAGAAAATGTGATAAAACAGTTGAAAAACTTAAAAGATTCAAACATAACGTACTACTTCATTTTGCCGGAATGTCGGCTCATTAAATATAAAAGAACTCAATATAATTACAATAATAATAATTCCTGTTCATTACCTCAGCTAACAATATGTAGAAAATTAACGTTAATGAATAACACACAGTTCTTGATCTTACAAGATTTTGCGTGTGTTAATCGATTCTCACTATTGGAATGCATTTCGCTTTGTCTCCACTACGTGCGTATATCGTGCAAACTAATCAGCATAGCCAACATGCGTCAATTAATATTCCTCTGCGAGCGGAAAATTTAAATGAACTTGAGTTTTATGTCTATGTTTTTTTATTTATTTATTTTATTTATTTTTTAAAATTTTTTATTACTAATTATTTTTTTTTGTGTGTGTGCAGGTTTTCAGTAATTTTGCCACCCCTAAAATGTGCCGCCCTGGGCAGTTGCCCGGTTTGCCCTGCTGTAAATATGGCCCTGGTTATATTTATTATAAAGTTTAAATAGTTTACTGTATAAGTGTTTCTACAGTCAGTTTACAATTTAAAAAACATCATAGACCTATTGATAATATTTTGTCACATGATAGTGAATAGTTTAAATATTAATTTGTTTATGCACCCATGAGTACAGCCATTTCAGAAAGTTATTATCCAACAGTCATCAGTTTTGAAACAGTTACCTATAATTCTGGGGATTAAGGAGTAATATTGAATGCATGAATGAAGATAAAGATTATGGAAATCATAACATAGTCAGTGGTACATGGGTGAGCACTTAGGCAAAATTCTACAACATATTTGTAAAATGTGTGTAACATTGGGTGGTTGATCCAGTTATTGTGTATGTGCATTAGTGCTTAAAGAGTTCTGAAAGTAACAGAAAGAAATCATTCTTCAGTGGTAGCATGTTACCAATATTATATCTATCCTAAGAGAGTAGTAAGCAAGTTCGGAAGTCACCATTTCTGACTGGGTAAGTTGAGAATATTGCTTGGAATGTGCAATTATCCCTAGCATTATTGCAAGTTCTGTCACAACTTCAAGGAATAATTTCAGGGCTAAATGAGAACATTTTTTAAAGTTTAACAAATACTATTTAATAGAACAGATTCTGATGTACACTTTACACTGTCGTTTCAGTCAAAATGTTCATCTTTAGCCTTCATACAAGCCTTTAAATGCCTTGGCCAGTCATCTATAGTGGCACATATGATGTTTATGTCTAAATCTGCCACTGCTCGCCACAGGGATTTTTTTAGGCTTTCAAGATTACTGTAATTCGAAGAGCTGGTCTTGGTCTCCAAAATGTTCCACAGTTTGTAATCCAGAGGATTCAGATCTGGTCTATACGATGGCCAATCCATGTGACTGGTGAACTTTGGGACATTGTCCTTGAGCCATTCCTAGACACTTCTTAGCTTTGTGAGCCAGAGCACTATCCTGTTGAAAGATCCAATGTTCACTGTTAAGCATTGCCTGGTTAACAGGTTTCACAACTTTCTCCAAGACTTCCTCTACATAACATTTGCATTGGTTTGTACACCATTTTCACAGAAATAGACCTTGGTAGTCCCTTGGTATGAGACTCCCACTGAACCATCACTGATCCTGGGTGATGGCCACAAAGAATCTGGAGAGCCACCTGATGGTATTCTTCACAGCTCCGAGCATATACTCTATCATTCTGCCTGTTGAATTTCTCCTCTGTTGTGAACATTTTTTATCTGAAAAAAGGATTCTGCGATGCTGATGTTTGGCATGCCATCTAAGGAGGTTACGTGATCTTTCCAGGCTAATCTTCTTCAGACAGGTGCTGAGCAGATGTTCTCTGCATTGGCGGTAAGCCCAAAGTCCTAGGTCTTGATTTATTAGCCTAGAGACACTCATTCTTGACATTTGAAGCTGATGTGCCATTATTTTTTGTTTCCTAATAGGATTTCTTTCCCAAACTTTCTTGATCACATCTGCGGTTCGAACTGAGCATGACAGCCAGATCTTGCTTTGTCATCAACACTAGAAAGATGGGTAAATCTTTTAATGGTCTGGTAAACAAATCTGAGTGAGATTCCAAGGGGTTTTAACAAATTGAAAATTGCTCTTGGATCCTTCTTGCCTTGTGTAACGCTATGACAGATATATGATTCTCTTTCATGGATCATTCCATGATGAAACAAAGCAATACTGAAAGTTGAATGAGTAAACATTTCAAGGAAGGATGTTGATACAAGATAAAATTGCCAAAGCTGCTGTGAAGTTGCGACAGTCGAGAGGGATGAGAGAAATGTTGTCAGTATTTGTTAGGGCTAGATAGAAGGTTTAGTTGAGATGTCTGAGGTTTTTGGAGATTATATCATTACTGTTCCATTTGAGCTATGGCAGAATTCAGAATCCTCAATAAATTAATTACCTTAACAAAAATGACCTTCATGAATACTTAAAATAAAGATAAAATAAAAATAAGCTGTCAGAAAATTTTAAAACTTATAATGGGATTAGACAAGGTGACTCCTTATCAACGCTTTTATTTAATATTGGCCTGGAATGAATTATCAGGAAGATTATCGTCAATCCTGGTGGAACAATATTTAATAGAATGTTTCAATACTTTGCATTTGCTGATGATGTAGCCATATTTTCACAGAATGTCTCCTCTCTTAATGATGTTTTAAAGCAGATACAAAATGAGGCAAATGCCTCAGGTCTAAAAATTAATAGTGCTAAAATGAAGTACACCAAAAGAAATACCATGAACACTATTGTTTTAAATGATATAACAGCATACTAACCGGGATAAAGAAGAAAATTGCTACTGGTAACTGATGTCATAGAGCATTGGATAGAATTATAAGAGCCAGATATATCTCATGACAAGTTAAAATGAGAATTTATAAAACTATTATTAAACCTGCAGTTACTTTTGAACTTTTATGCACCGTGAAAGTGAGATTATAGTAAAATTGGGATAATGAAGATTAATGAAGTGTATGAACTGATGAATAAAAATTATAAGAGTGAAACTGATAAGAAAAGTTGAGAAAGAGGTAAAGGTATAGGGTTGGGAGATGAAAGAAAACAGAAATAAAAATTAAAGGGTGGGAGAAGGATAAGATTAGTGAAAAGGTAAACATGTATAATTTGTATGTAAAAGGCAATTATACTGAAGGGCTAACCTAATAGCAAAGGGGCCAGGGCTCAGCTCAGGGGGCAGCCCAAGGTAAGATTTGGTACTCAATAAACCATTGATTCATACTTTTGGAAGTGAAACTTAATGGACAATAACCATTTTAAACACCTGGGAAAGAAAAATTTTAAGGAAAATTTATGGCCCTGTTTATAAGGGAGATTGAAGAATCAGGACCAACTCTGAATTACAAGAATTACACATGGACACAGATATTCTCACTGATATAAAAATCAGAGTGGCTGGGCCACATCATCAGAGTGGACAATAATAGAATTCCTAAAAATTGCTAGATGTAAAACCAAGTGCTAAAAGAAGAGTAGCCAGATTATGTTGGCTTGATGATGTTCAGGATGACCTTGTTAAAGCAGGAACTAAGAAATGGAGACAAAGAACATTGGATAGAAAAGATTGGGAGGCAATTCTTAAGGAGGTCAAGGCTAAACTAAAAGGGCTGTACAACCACAGATGATGATGAACATTACTCTTCCAACATTGGAACTTGCTGAAACTCTTGATAGCCCAATGTGTTTATTTCAACCAAAAACAGGACAAGTGGTGCTTCAGCCACCCTAGCTGGTGACAAGAACATTCTTTGTATAGCTTCATTAGTCACTTAAATCTTCTTTGCATTGCTTCGTCTTAAGTTCTCTGTTTTACCTTAGTAACTTTGTCATTGTTTTTGCTGCATTCTTGTGGCTTTGGTACCACAGTTGGTGTATGGTGTATCACAGCAAACCCCGGAAGAGTTTATTTAAATCTGCTTCTGTACTGGCTGACACTTCTCTGTTCCTCGTAGCCCTAAGAAAGAGGACAGAAGAATTGCGATCAAAGCCAGCCTGGTGCCATAGCTCACCATCCACATTTTTTCACCCATATCCGTCCACAGCAACTCATGTTTTCCTTCAAGACTTGCTCCACCATGCCTAACAATCATCCTACACTGGACCCTATAAAGTGCACCGACAAAACCTTCCACATTGTTGTCAGAAACAAACCAGTACTGGTATCAGCTGATTGTATGAAACTTGCTTTCAGTATCAATGATACCATTGTTCCTGAACCTACTCTTCCACCATTCCAACATCAATGCTAACACCATCTACAGTCACATTTTCTGGGAGCCATGTCTGTTTTCCAGACTATTATAGGCCCTAGACACCTCTCTTCTAAGGGCATGATGTGGTGTTTCAAGCACCAACAGCAATGACTAACTTTGTAGCCGTTTTTCAGTTATCCTTTTTCTCTGGAATAAATATATTTACAGCCTGGAAATGTCTTTATTTTATGTGGGTACATATACTACAAGCTTAAGTAGGCCACAGACAGTATGGAGTTATAAAAAACTGTCTTTGGGCTGTAAGCATATTTAGATGTGAGGAGATAAGTGAACTTAAGGATATCAATCTTAACATACTACAGTATACTTAGGAAAGTGAAAAGACATCCATTGACAAATAATTCATTCATTCAAAGAACTTCAGATGTGCTATATTTTGAGAAAATAATAACAAGAATAATAATATTAGTAGTAATGATGAATTAACCCTGCAGAGCAATTGCCCTTTCCGGGCCAGGATCTACTGCCGTACTCCTGCTTCCTCCACCTCTGCCCACCACAGGCATCATAAGTGAGGTGCAGTACTGGAGGGTGGAATGTGTTCAATGCTCTCCCCTGGCTGGTATACATGGTCTTTGTAACCAGAGGGCACTACTTCTCAATCAAGTAGGTCCTCAATTGGCCTCTCAGGGATCTAATGAGTCTGAGTGCACCCCAGACTAGCCAGTAGGAGAAAATCCCCATGTGCCAATACTGAGAATCGAACCTGGGTCTCCCACTTGGCCAGCAGCAATGCTACCCCATGCTAAGGAGGTGACCAATAATGATAACTATGACTGCAATGATGATGCATTGAAAGCTGGGTAAGAAAATATGCATCTTCCATATATGGAACACTCATGTTTGAATAAAATAAACAGAGCTCTTTTTGCAAAATAAATAATCTCGATTGTTTTAACTGCACTCAGAGTATTAACAAGAGGCATTGCTTTTAACACAAATACACAAGTTTTCTTTTTGTCGGTAATACAGACCTCAGTCTTTTGTGTTATCATAACTCACAAGTGTTCTTCTCATAGTCTTGCTCAGCCTTTCTTAACTTTCTAAGTGTCTCATGCTCTAACTATGATGTTACAATCACTCAACACTCATTGAAATCTTCTTATGATGCATGCAATGTACCATACACACACAGCTGTCTCACACTCACTGACTAATTCATGTTCATAACTCTAAAACTAAACTAACTCCTCCTGGTAATTATTATTTATTTATGCCAACAAACTTACTGTTGGTGTTTTTAAACACACAAGCCGTGTGTGGGCAAAGTTTAAGAGGTAGAACCGGAACTTAAAAATTCAATGCCACAACTGGGATTTGAACCACAGACCTTCCGCTTGCCGGGCGGACGCTCTACCACTGAGCTATTGTGACAAACTGCCAGAATGGCATTAAATTCTCAAGCCAGGAAAAATACGAACTGGCTTGAGAATTTAATGCCATTCTGGCAGTTTGTCACAATAGCTCAGTGGTAGAGCGTCCGCCCGGCAAGCGGAAGGTCTGTGGTTCAAATCCCAGTTGTGGCATTGAATTTTTAAGTTCCGGTTCTACCTCTTTAACTCCTCCTGTTCATTGCCTTACCTCCTTTTATAGAGGGACTGACGTCACACCGACCTTTCCAGAAGCTCTCCACAGACATGCACCATGATGATTGAGCTAGAAGTCTTGAGAAAGCGCTTTTGTTTCAATCACTTCCACTCAAACAGTTGTGTGCCTTTGATAGGTGTACCGCCAGTAGAGCGAGACAGCCCGGCTCCCTGTCCCCCACTGCGTGCCGTGGCTGCGTCATAATCTGGATAGCCCTTTGTGTTCCCACCACTGCTGTCTCTGTCCTGGGCTGCACTTCTCAAGTAAAGTGCACAAAATAATGTAACAAATGTTACATGTTGGTTCCCAACAATTTTATGAATTGAATATAGGATGAACATGCACTGTAGCCCAGAGTACTGATGTTGCCTGGTGATGCACTTACAAAATTGATGGAATATGCATGTAAATTAGTAAGTGTATACTTGTATTGGTGTTAGAGAACAAAGACCTATTACCTCTAACCGTGCACAACAATCACCTTTATTACCATTTTTCTAAATATATAAGAAATTTAAGACAAGAACCTGTGTGTGTTTAATGAGCTTGTTGTATAATTGCTTACTAAACCTACTGTTTATATTAAGTCGGATGGATTATCCATAATTTTTTAATACTCGTGAAACCCACATCTTCATTATAATGGTTAATCAGGGTTCTACTGTAGCATGTAAATCCCACTGTAATGGACAACATGCCTGTTGTTGGTGAGATATTACCTTGTGATTGACATGTGCTTCTGTGACTCAGCCAGTGGAGGGTATGCCAATAACTTCAGGAAAATAAAGCTCCAAGTTAGCATTGTTTGGTTATGTGGATGAAAAGCCCTCCTGTAGTTGCCCGACAGGATTTTGTGTCAGTTGCAAGGTAATTTCTTATTGACTACAGGTTGAACCTCAAAGTTGTTTGTTAAACCATAAATAATGCTTAAAATTCAAAGAAATAATCTTTCTTGAATTCATTAATATAATTGTATTATGAACAGGGCACAATGGGATGAACCAATCAGCATAGCAATGAAAAACGGAGATCGCCTTTACAGTGTACCCCCACCAGGAAGTGGGGCACTTCTTGGTTTCATCATTAGTATTCTAGAAGGCTATAACATGAGTGCAGACAGTGTGGGAACTATAAATGATACAATCATCACATACCATCGCATGATTGAGGCGTTCAAATATGCCTTTAGTGCGAGAACCAAATTGGGAGATCCCAGATTTGTTGACATCACAACCGTAAGTATCTCTGTATTTATTGCACTTTTTTGGTTGGTTAACAGTCCCAGAGATTATTTGCATATCAAAACATCAAACTTGAGCTTAATGGCAATATTAAGTTAATAAAGTGAAGCTGTTGTTTTTATAAACTGAGTTTGCTGAGATAATTATAGAGGAAGAAAGTGTCAATTTCCTTTGTGCTTCCATTAGTAGGGTGACCAGACGTCTGGATTAATCCAGACATGTCCTCTTTTTAATAGACTTGTCTGGTGCCCAGACAGAGTTTTAGAAACTCGGTAAATGTCCTCCTTTTTAGGTTATTTTTTTTCCCCATGGGTTTCGAAACTGAAGAATTTGTATTTTTGAACACAGAATATAATTTTAGAAAGTTTGTAAATGGCAATTCTGGGTTTGATAACTCACTTCCAACGAGAAGTGGTGCAAGTATTTCAGAGAAAGGCAATCTGTAGACTGCCATTTAGAGCTTCTCAAAATAGCAGAATATTTTCTATACTAGAACATATGCTACTGCAGAGAGAATATTGTGACTCATATCATCACAATGGACAGGTGATAGAAACAAATTCAAAATAGAATCTGTAAAGGCTCTCTTCCTGTTGAAGTTGGTTTCAATCTACCCAGATACATAATGCCTGTCTCTCTGTCCTCCCATTCCACTTGGTCACATCCCACCTCTTCTTGTTTACCAGAAGTACTTAAGGCACTCAAAGAGAAGCTATTAACCCTGGTCAAATTGAATGCAAGAAAAAGGCAAATGAACCCTTGACTAAATGGAATTTTCCAAATGCTGTCACAGCAATTGGTGGGAAGCACATAAGAATTATTGCACCTGACAATACAGGAACTTTATACTACAATTACAAAGGTTATTTTTCAAGTCCTTGCTATGGTAGAAGGATTAATATGCCCATCACTAAGGTGTTTACCGCAATCAAACATGTTGTTACCTCATGTCATACTAGGTGACAAAGCCTTCAGGTTAGATGTACATTGGATGAAGCCATAAAGGACGAGCACTGAAGATGAAGTAAAGAGACACTTTAATCATCAGTTGAGTAAATCTGGGATGGTGTCTGAAAATGCATTGGTATAATGTGTTGTGCATTCAAAATATTTTTCATGCTTATAAACATCAAGCTGGAATCATTGGACTTGATAATTATAGTATACTGCTGGCTTCTTAATTTACATAGGCATAGCCATCTTTCTAAATACCCAAATAATGAAGACAAGTAAGACATTACATTTGAACCACCAATGAATAATATAATTCCCTTAGCTGGAGTTGGTGCATTTGCAAGATCAGAAGACTTTAAAGTCCATAGCCATTTTGCTGAATATTTAAAAAGTAGAGCCTTGGATAAAAGGAACACTGAACAGCACTCATTATTAATAGGGCATTTCTTGTTGTTTATATTTTGTTGTCCCTTCATATTGTAAATTATTGTCCTTGACAATACATCATTTGTCACAAGATAACATTGATAAAAAAATAACATAATCTGATCTTTAAAATAAACTGTAAAATATTGTGTGTTTAAAAAACATCAGCAGCAAATTGGTTGGTATAAAAAAATAAGAATTGCCACCTACAGATTATTTAAACCTGGGACATAGACTGTAAGTCACCCTTGGGATACTTATCTCAGATGTGAGATTCCCTAGAGGTCTACCAGGAAAATATGAATCAGTGGGGAATTTAATGTCATACTGGCAAGTTGCCATAGCAACATAGTGATAGAACACCTGTGTGAAAAGTGGAAGATCTGTGGTTCAAATCCCAGCTATGGTATTGAATTTTTTAGTCCTTATTCTACCTCTCGAATGTACCTGTTTTACTCACCAGTTTTCCAAACTTCTTCCATATTAAATCCTTCTTTAAAGTATTTTTGAAGTCTGCATCCATCATAGTCCACAAAATAGAATGTCTGGCAACCAATTCAATTAGTTATTTTCTTTTGCAGCTGAAAATCGAACATTAGGAGATGTCATTTAGTGACATGCATGATGTATAAGTACTCTATCGCACAGCACACTAAACTGCTCTCGCTGCAGTAGGTCTGTCATACCAGGCCCATTATGCTGGTACAAAATGAACTGCATAGTTTAGGAATACGTTTCTATTATTTTTCACAGTTTGAGTCTGCTATGTATTGTGCTCAGCATGTTATGTTGCATGAAGTGTAGAATGTGCATTGCTAGGAAAACCCCCTTTAATTTCATTTGCTGTTATTGTTCAAATTCTATACAGTTATGTTTTATATATTCAGGGTGTCCCAGAAAACACTGACAATGCTTGGTATGTTGTGTGGGACGGCAAACTTACTGTTTTCAAATAGGAACCTCTGTCCAGAAATGCACAATTTGGATGCTATAGCACATCGAAGTGTGAGATGGCATTTACATTTACATTTCGTCAATAATCCCAACATCAAGCTGTCTACATGACAAATGGGCTTTAAGCTGTGTACCTCCTTCATCACTACAGAGCTTATGTCAGCGGTTGTGAGCCTCGTGCACATGACCCAATACGTGCAGTTGTCTTTGAAGAGTTTCAATCTCTCCATGGATGCTACAGGAGTACCATACACCATACTCTTCATACAACTCCACAGAAAATAGTTGAGAGGTGTCAGCTCTGTCCATGGAACTAGTCCACCTCTACCAATCCATCTATTTGGATATGAAATGTTGATGTGATTCCGCACATTTACATCAAAGTGTGCTGGAGCTCATGTCAGCCATTTCAGCAGCTGTGTACTGGTATATGTTGCACTTCTGTGCTGGAAACTATACAAATAATGCAGTAGGGTGCACACCACCTCTAGGGAGGAATTTAGCACATGTGCAGGAATGTTATGCTCAGGTTGTTCATCCCAGTACAGTAATTTTTATTAGTACTTTTCGTGCTGCTTGTTGGTATTATGCATGTTACATACTTCTGGGACTCAGAGAAGGCATCTAGACTGTTTTTGCCTTGCCTGCCTTGAGACATTTTGCTTGGGTAAGCTTTTTTCAAGAGTTTCATCTTATGCTAAGGTGAATACATTAAAACATTTTGATTTACGTCATGTATACAGTAATTTTATAAAAATCTTTCCACTAAAATTTAAGCATAACAGAAGATCTTGTATAAAAAGATTTTCTAGCCACTGCAGTTTTGTTGAGATCAATCAATCTGCAATTTGTCACACTCCATGGATACGGGTGGAAATTTTGTTGCTTCCATTGCATGTACTAAATATCTTCTATAATTCACTACCAAAAAGGTCAAGTCAAAATATAAGACTGACATTTATTTATAATTATTAATGAACATTTCAGATTCTGGGCAACATGACATCCAAACAACATTCAAATTTTATTCGGAGCAGAATTAATGACTCGCAGACCTCTAATGACCCTGATTCCTATGGGGCAGTTTCCTATAATGCTGATGATCATGGCACTGCACACATATCTATCATTGCTCCAAATGGAGATGCAGTATCCATTACCAGCACTATTAATTTTTAGTAAGTATATTACACATTTTCATTTAGATAGTGAACCAATACATTGTCAGAAGGCTACATTTAGATAGGTTTTGTTTCTAAATACATTTTTTGCATTAGTTTTTATTTTATGAACAAAATACAATACAACCCTGCAAATCAAAAATTCTGGATAATCTGAACACAAAATCCATAATTTAAAAAAACAATAAAAAGAGCTTATTTGTAGTGCACAGAAAGCATTTTTGTTATAGAACTGACAAACTCATAATTGAAACTACACACATCGGAACTAAATGTTTATTGCACAAAAATATTTTGCTTCAGGCAATGTGCCTGTACGTTATGTATTTAGTCACCTGTCACTTCCTCACATCGTTAAGCTGTGTAAGCTTGCAGCTGCTAATCTTATAGCAGAATTTATGTACATTTTTATTTATTTTTCGGATAATCCGAACATTTCCTAATCTGAACAGACCGCACCACCAATTAATTTGGATTAGCGGGGTTCTACTGTATGTCCTTTTGTGGCTTAGCCACAAGCTTTAGCTTTAATTTCACTTTGTTATTAAATTTAATGTTTTGACTTATGTCTCAATATGATATTGAACGCCAAGTTTTACTTCCTTTGTTGTAATTGATGATTTAGTTATTCCAGGAAAGTTCTGTAAAATTCACAAGTAGAATAAATTGAAGTTACAGAATCTGCGCTGTCGCATAATCTTGCTTCGGTTGAAACCTTGAGCTTAGTCTATCAATTTTTTGTTCTTTAAATCAATAAGTAAGCCAAAATGATGCAGGAAGTCAGTGCCTAGTATGGCTTTAGACATGTCAGCCACAATAAATGACCATTCAAAGGAGCCCTAAATTTAACTTCAGTATGGCAAAACTAAAGGAGACAAATGTTTTGACTTTATCTTTAGAAAGCTAAGTTGGAAAAAACATATAACAAACATCTCAGAAAAGGTTGAAAAGAAACTGCAAATCCTGAATAGGTTAGCTGGTGCTAAATGGGGCTGCTCAAGGAGAGTCCTTAACACAACCTACAAAATGTATGTTAAACCAAACCTCTTGTACTTTTCTGAAGCTTTAATAACAGCAGCAAATGCTAACATCAATAAAGTTGAACAAATACAAAATCAGGCTCTTCGCCTAATCACTGGAGCAGTTAAATCCACACCTGTTGATGCCATGCTTGCCTTAACACGGACCCCATCAATAACAACAAAAATAGAAGAATAAGCATTGCTCCAACACGAGAAAATGTTACGACTGCCAAACTCTAAATGGACAGAAGAGAACCTCCCTCCCTCATTCCTTAAAACTCATAATAGTTTCCTAGAAAAGGTAACACAGATTAAATCCAAATTGAACATTCTTAACACCAGAGAAAATCTACTTATAAGAGAAAATCCATTGGAATTATTGCAACCTACCTTCAGTTTGGAATTAATAGAGGAAATAAGTAAATCAGACACACCAAAAGAAATACAAAAACTTCTAGCTCTGGAAACAATCAATACTAGATATCCCACAGAAGAATGGCTGCACATATATACTGATGGATCCTCCACGGAAAACCTTACTGGAGCTGGAGTTACGTGTTCACATTTTTCCTTTTATCATTCTGTTGGCAGAGACACAACAAATTATGATGGAGAAATAGAGGCTATACACATTGCTCTCCGACAATTATTAAATCTTCCCTTAAATAAATTTAACAAGGCAGTAATTCTTTCAGATTCTAAAGCTGCAATTCAGGGAATATGTTCAAATACTACAAAGAAGTCAACAAAAATTAGAGAATGCTACAAAATGTTAACACAACTCCAAAAAGTTAATAAGACTGTTCATCTCCAATGGATTCCAGCACACTGTGGAGTCATGGGGAATGAAGCTGCAGACTCACTTGCAAAGAAAGGCACAACAATAAAACAAAAGTCTAAATTCAATTTCTCATATTCCTCAATAAAACGCTTGATCATTAAAAAATGTTCTCATTCATACCTACAAGAAATAGAAACAAATGCCAAAGATAAAAAATGGGTTACACTACTTTCCAACCCAGATATAATCCCCCAGAGTCCAAGGAAAACAGTGGTTGCAGCCTTCCGACTACTGACAAATCACGACTGCTTAGCAAGTCATCTCTACAGAATAGGTATCTCAGCTTCACCAATATGTGTCCTGTGTAACGATCCAGCAGAAATGAACGAAGACCACTTGAAGACCTGTGAAGCATTAAGATCAGAAGAAACTACAGTTCAAAAGTATTGGAAAGCACGAATGCTAATGGCTTCATTGCCAGATGCAAGGCACTAGAAAACAACAACAACATTTATATTAGCTCAGCCATTCAGATCTTAACAAAATATTTTGTTTATTTTGACACACATCATTTTCAGGACATAAAAAATAAATATTTCCCAACTTTTTAGAACCTAAAAATCAGAGCGCTAACAATTAAAAATAAATGAATATTTCATACCTTATTCTAGATTTTCCTAGGAGTTTTAATCTTATTTATATTGGCATTATGCAAGCTCCAGATATTGCTTAATGCATTATTTTGTTTACAGTTTTGGGGCAGGTTTTACTTCAAAGCAAACTGGCATTCTTTTCAATAATGGAATGGACGATTTTGCATATCCTAATTTTGAGAACTACTTTCATTTGCCATACTCGGAAGCAAATTGCTTAGCTCCAGGCAAAAGACCCTTATCGTCCATGTCTCCTGCCATTATTGTCGACAAGGATGGTGAAACAAAGTTAGTGATTGGGGCTTCAGGAGGCACCAGAATTCCTACGGCAATTGCATTTGTAAGTCTTTATTGTAATGGATGACATTCTACATTAACCTTTTCACTCACACAGTTATGCAATTAGAAATCTAAGAGATATTTAAAAGTATTAGAACAATAGGCTAAGTGCATTTGAGAAACAAATTCAGTTAAAATAAAAATAATTGCATACAGTATATAACTTCAAGTGCATTTTAAAGTTAAATGGTTAAAAAAATTTAAGGTTGTGTTAAAAGACTTATTTAATACGTACAGTAAAACTCTGCTTAACTGAAACACCAGAGGGAAAAGGAAAGACTGAATGAAAAAATAAAGGTGCTCAAATTTTCACTGACAATGTTGCTGTTAATGGTCACCACTGACCCCACATTCCAAGGAATATTGAGACACAAGAGGTGTAATTACTTGTACACATATTCAATCTTATTTTACTGTTGGTGTTAGGGTGGTTTGTTTGCGTTTAAGATGTCAGTGAAAAGAGAGCCTATTGTTGTAAATATTGAATGAAACTTAAAGCTGACAACAGATGAGGAATTTAAAACATTAGTTTTAAGAAAAACTAAGAGTGTGTATTTGACGGGAAATGTTGAATTACAGTACTATCAATGACAAAAAATGTTGCTTTTTAGGTCACCTTGCATTTTATGGAATACACATCAACATACATATCAGGAGGTACTTTTCAAATCATATTAAGTCCACATTTTTATGAAATTGATTTCTATATGTATTTGTGATATTTTGAACATGCTCTATCTAATGGTAAATTCATTTCGAGTCTAATTGTATTACTGTCCAAGCAAACAGGCTTGAATTTTGGGGTTCACTTCAAATAATATTTTTGTCACCCTGTGGTCCACTTCAAAGCAATTGCACATTGTAAATGGACTGTCAAGAATGAGCGCCAATGCACAGGAATAGATGTCAAGAATGAGTGCCAAAACATTCAGTGCAGGCAAATTTACGCACAAAAGTTGCCCTTCTGATAAAGATGATGACAGTTAAGATTTTGAAGGAATAGAATTTAGTAATTTCACATTTTATTAATGAGGTCAGTAAAATATTGCATTAACTCATTCTTTAATAGCCTTTTCAGAATAATTAGACATTAGAACTGCTAAGAAAACATCAGCTTGTATATTTTGTTTTGTTTATGTAAGGAAAAAGCTCAGACTTCATTTCCACATATAAGCCATAATCTTGAAATCCAGACTCGATTTTGTAGTTTTAAAACTTCAATTTATGTCCAAGGGTTTAGGAGTTATTAATTTTTCTTTTGTCTAGAAAAATTTGCTGTAATGGACATAATACGATTTGAAAAGTACCTCCTCATATATACTGCTTATTAAATGATGTGATATAGCTGCTTGCAAGCATTATGAGAAGAAAGTTGTAAAACAATGAAAGTTACTGGTGTTATGGAGTAATCTTTGTAAATACTGTAATGCACATTTTAATACTATATACAGTAATAATATTTTATTAATCATTATTACATGCATTTGGAATACAACTACCTATTTTCTTTCTTTTCCCTTAAAGTTGTTAGGTACCATCAATTATCCAAAAGTTGTATTGTGCAAAATGGCTCTGGCCCCATTTGTTTGGTTAAGTGAGGTTCTACTGTACTTGTTGTTCTATCAAAATAATAAAACTTCAACATATTTTAAATATGCTTTTATTTACTTTTATACTACATGTTGAAATGAATTTGACTCATTTATATTGAACTGACCATCATCTGCATTGCTAGAAAGTCATCTGTAAATATAAATTTCCATTAGTAACATAATGCATTGCATTTATTTAATATTGCTAAAATGTAATAGAGCTTTGAGTTAAAAATTCAAATAATACTATAGTTAAACCTGCTTTATACGTTACCCAGTTCTACATAATTCACATTTATACGTAAATTTTTGTAGGTCCCGGCAAAATGTAATTTAGATATGTGTTAATAAAACCTTATTCATACATAATGCATTTATATGTACTAAATTTCAGTGAAATACAATTGAATTTTATGTAATTATAATGACCATATGGCATACATTATCTTAAAAGAAACTCGAGGCGTATTTTCCTTATCTCTGTTGACAAATGCCCAACCTGAACAGCCGGTTTTCAGTGCGACAATGTTGTAGCAACAAACAAGAAGTAAACAAACATTTTCAGTATCTGGTGTTTGTTGAATAGTGGTTTTGTCTCTTAGTTCTCAATTGCTTTTAATCAATCATGGAGAACAGAAATGGGAAGTGGTACACACTATATCAGAAAGTAAAATTCATACAACAGGTGGTACTTAATCCACACAAAAGCAAAACAGAAATTGTTTTAGTCTTAGGAATTGCTTATACCATGATTGTACAGTCATCAGTAACAAAATGAGCTGTATGCCCTTAATGCAAGAAAAGTGAAACAAGCCAAATTAACTGATTTCTTTAAAGGAGGACCAAATTCAATATAATGTTTTCTTCATACATATCTTTTTTGTTTGTAAAATTTTACACATGTAGGCCCACTGTATTCCTTTTTTTAAAAAAAAATATGATGCATTATCAAAACCTCAGTTGTAAGTAATTCTGAATTATAAGTAATCTTCCCTCTTCCCCTTGATATACGTATAAATCAGGTTCAACTGTAATTGTTTCTTTGTATTTTCTATTCCCTTATTCTTAAAGTATTTATCATAGCTATAGATAAATACAGCAAAACTTCATTTATATATTTTTCAGGGGACCAAAGGGGAAAAAAAGCATGTCTGCATGAAAAATGCATAAATGAAAGTTAGTAAATAAAAACTGGAAAGTAGTAGTAAAGAAGTGAATAACAAGAAATAATAATAGGATTGTTTATCTATAATCAGCAATGTGAAACAGTACAAGCACAAAATAAATGCACCCACTTAAAAATAAATACAAAGAAAGTTGAGTCACTTTACAAAGTAGTCCATTAACCTCTTCAGGGATATGGACGTGAAATCACGTCCATTTAAAATGACGGACGAGCGATATGGACGTGTATACACGTCCTGTGCATTTGTGCATTTAACCCTTATTTATCCACTATCTAACTCAACTTATTTTAATTTTCCCCCGTTATGAAACATTTAATTAAATTCTATATGCTTTATTGGCTTACCTTTATATGTTCCTTCTGCAGTGATATGCCTCAAAACAGGGATAAACACACAAGGGCACATCTCCACATTCGCCACAGATCATCCCAGTTTCCTTACGGATTCCCTTCTTGCGGCACACGAAACACCTTCGAGATGGGCGGGACTTCTTTGCTGTTGACGGTATCCTTTTAGGATAATGTTTTCCTTGAAGTCTGAGGGGTGCAGGGGTTTTGGATTTTCTACCCCCAGTATGAAGAGGCCTCTCAACCTGGTATTGTTCAATTAGGCTGCGAGCTATTGATAGTCGAAAGTCCAGGTAGGTCATTGTCTTGTGTGGGTTTAGAGCTCTCCAAATTACCAAACAATTGTATATGGTTATATCCAGCTGGTGCAAAAATACCTTTTTATACCATTTCACTGTTTTTCGTAGAGAGGGATATGCTTGCAATACCTGATCTACTAGATCGACACCGCCCATGTGCATATTGTATTCCTGAATAACGTCAGGCTTGAAAATGCACATTTTGGTATGGGCATCTGTTTTTCCAGTGTCAATCATCAAAATCTTAGAGCTGCAATTGGATAATGCCGTAACTACCCTCCTGTCCTGCCAGGCAAGGTAGGTCAAAGGTGGGAGCTGACGCACCTCCATTTCCCCTCTCCTTAGAGCCTTCGTATTCACATCTTTTGGCAAACCAATACGATTTGAACGTACTGTTCCAATTGCATTAGTCTTTCTTTTGTGTAAGGCCATGAATAATTTAGGAGAGCTGTACCAGTTATCTAAGTACACAGTCCTGCCCTGATCAAGCACAGGTTCCATTAGGTGCATTACTATGGAGCCAGATAAGCCCAAATCTTTGTCTCCAGTATTGTCAGTCCCTTGACCAGTGTAAATGCAGCTATTGTAAAGATATCCCGTTTTACTTTCACAAACATCAAAACTCTTTATGCCAAATCTAGCCCTTTTTGTTTTGATGTATTGCTTCCAACCTAAGCGGCCCTTCCAAAGCATTAGGCTTTCATCAACAGTGACCTTTTCACCAGGCACATAATTTTCTTTAAATTTTGAAATAATATAATCGAAAACAGGCCTAATTTTGTGGAGTTTGTCATTTACATTCTCTGTGCAGGTGAAATGAAGGAACCGCAAAATTGACGTAAATCTGTTATTTGACATGCATTTTCCAAAAAAAGGAGTAGCTAGCATGTCATCTGTGGACCAATACATGTATAATGCAGGTTTACGAATAACACCCATAAGTATAATTAGACCAATTAGCCTGTAAATCTCATTGAGTGTTACTTCTGTCCACCTTTGAATTCTGCTCTTAGGCCCTAATTTACCTTTAGAGAGCAGGTCTTCCTTCACCTTACTCGCATATACATTTGTTTCTGAAACAATGAGAGACACTAAGTCGGTAGTAAAAAATTTTGTAAAAATGTCAATTGGTTGGCTGTCAGAAGTCAGCTGAGCCTGGGATTGAACACCAGACCCTGTGCTCGTGAAGATGTGCCTGTTTGTATTGGAATTGTTTTCAGCACTCCACAATGCTGACTCTTCACGAACACCTGAAGGAAGTTGGTCACATTCTTCCTCACTGCTACTTGTACCTATATCCTCCACACCCCCCTCAAATTCGGAAAATTCGCCATCGATATCCAAATCGCTGTCACACAGCAAGAAGTCCTCCACATTATCGTGTGTAATTTCAGAAGCCCTTACACTTCCACCACTCGCTAACCTTTGTGCAACACTGCTTGTTGATGCCATGTTTTAGCTCTGAGATGTAACACTCAATAGCTTCTCACTTCAGCTACAAGCAGGAAAGTATACGTATGCATTTCAAGAAAGAAACAAACGGAGCCTGTAAGCTATATCCAAGTTACGAAACACGTGTAAGGAAAAATTGCAAACCTGCTTTATTCTGATGACTCACAGACCACGCATACACTAGTGCTTTATTTCACACTACGCTTTGTTTTGCTGATGCAAGGGCCACACATACAATGGGTCGACTACTGTTTCTTTCACAGAACTTATATTAGGCGCGTTCGACAAAGCAAAGTTAACTTTTTACCACAGTGAAACAAATAGTGCCATTTCAACGATTTGTAAATGCAACTCAACATTGCTGATGATGTACATGTATACTGCATATAATGAGTTTTATACCAGTTTTTGTTTCATTAAAATAACTTAAAATTTACGCAAAATACAGCTGTGTATTTAGGAAGCACTTTTAGCGCATTTAACAATTTAAATGCCCTGCGCTGGATATTGGGTATCCGTTCTCGGCCTGCAGAGCTTTTAAATGGCTGTCGCTCAAGAGGTTAAGTTGGTCGTGGCCACAGCATGAACAATCTTTTCAAACTGGAACAATTCAGCCATTATCTTTTCAGAAACATTATGGCACATCATAAAATGTTTGATAGTCCATAAAGCACTGACATCATTTAAAATCCACCATTTCATGGTACAGCTCTTTGTATCAGTGTTGTCATTGTAATTATTATGGTCCTCGTTGGGATCCCACAGTGAGTCTTCAGCGGTTTTGGAAATAGTCATGGCTTCACTACAGTCTCTAGTGATAAGAATTGTGTCAACATTTACAGTCATTGAATGAAGCCTCCTCTTCCAGTTTCTACACCTAACATGCATGCACGCACGCACACACACACACACACACACACACACACACACACACACACACACACACACACACACACACACACACACACACACGCGCGCGCGCTTTTACCCATGTTCACTAATGAGGTTAGTCACAAATGAACACAGAGGACAAACGACTGAAGGAAGTATGGTTTTGGTATTTCACAACTTTGCTCCAAAATAGCTTCAAGGTTGCTCTTACTTCCATACTGAGGAATGTTTTCCGAGAAATGTACAGTGTGAGTCATAAGTTTTGGCTTTGAATAGTTCTTCAGGTTTTAAGGAAGGAAACTATCGTAAACATATAAACAGTGCATTTTGCTCTTAGGCACATAAGCTATGATAATATGTTATAGGATTTTGCTGGGACCACTGAAAAAGAAAGTATAAAAGAAGTTTTACTGTATCATGGCAATAAAATGTAGTAGAACTTTGAGTTAAAAATTCAAATAACACTATTTGTTCCTTTGTATTTTCTATTCTCTGTTTTAATCATAACTAATAACTACTGATAGACAGCATGGTAATTCTACTTATGTTAAAGCTAAACATCTACAGGGTATTTTTGTGATGATACAAACTTCCATGGATGATGGAGTGGGATAGTTGTATAAATCTGAGATAATGAACCTTAATCTGTAAACAACTCCATCACAAATTATAAACCAAAGCAAATTTTCATAGACTGCAGGCAATGTAACAGTTGCAAGGGCCCCATTTCCATAGTCTGGGGTAGCATGCCTGCCTGCCTCACACTTAAGAGTTTCCTAAGTTCCTAAGCCTGGATAAGGTCTTTTGTTGACTACTATAAAGCATGAGAAGCCACAATGAACTCACAACTTGGGAAAACATCTTAAAATGGAAGCACAAAGACTATCTATAAATTTTAAAATCGTGTGACTTGACAAGTTGGTGAAGAAGTTCATGGTTTACCAAGAGAAACCTGCAGCCAACTCCATTCAGCAATGGCAGTTGGACCCCTGAGTTGAAAATGGAAGCAATAGCTCCCGAAACTAATCCCATATAAACTAAAACGTAAATGACATAGTGTTAAAAAAAATGTATTCCACAAATGAGGTGGTAGGTAGAAGTAGTCTGTAAAATTGGCATTTTAAGAAAAAGATTTGAGATATTGACATTGCTCCTACTTTTATTTTATCAGTTATTCGTTAAAAACATAGTAAAATATTAGGTATTACAATTCAAACAAATTTTCCTGAACATTTCTTTTGCATATTTTCAGTTAACAAACATGAAGCATAATGATTAATTGTTCTTCCACACAATAGGCCATGTGTAGGACAAAGTTGGAAAGGGTAGAATGAGACTGAAAAACTCAATGCCATAACTGGGATTTGAACCATGGATCTTCCAGTCTCTGTCCGGCCACTCTAACCACTGAGCTACCATGGCCAACATGCTGACATAACATTAAATTCTCCAACTCACTGTTATCCATCTGTTTGTACAGGGCTTTCGAACCGGTTCTTCACTGCTGCACGGCCTTTTGCCTGTGTGAGTTTGAAGCTGCCGCGGCCGGGTTTACCGCTACTAACAAGCCGCATGTAAAACATGTATAAAAATCTTGTAGCAGAATCTTGTTGAAACCACCCATATGATTTCTCTTCTTCTGTCAGTTCACGAAAAAATGGGGCCAAATTGTCATTTTGGTACCTCTCTTTATTTACAGTCTGGTCGTAAAATATTGGACCAATTATGCGTCTAGCGCTAACGGCTCTCCAAACTCCAACTTTCTGATCATAATGACGGATTTCTTGAACGCAATGTGGATTTTGAAATGCCCAATACCGACTGTTATGAGTGTTCACATGACCATTTAGATGAAACCACGCCTCATCTGAAAAGAACAGAAGCTGTTAATCGATTAAACCATCATTCACATTGCCAGCATTTTCTATAAGGTAAGATTTTATACATGTTTTATGCGGCTTGTTAGTAGCGGCAAACCTGGCCACGGCAGCTTCAAACTCGCACAGGCAAAAGGCCTTGCAGTGGTGAAGAACCAATTCGAAAGCCCTGTATTTGATGCATCTCATGTGCTCTTTCAATCTGGTTTCTAAATTCCTCTTAGTTTTTCCCATATAACTTTGGTCACAATCTGGGCAACTAATTTGCTAGATTCCTACTTTTTTGTTCTGTGGTATCTGGTCCTTTGACTTGCTGCATAGTAATTTCTCTGTGCTGAAATTATTTTGTGGAGCCAAGTTGATGCTGTATTTTTTTGCAGATATGGAATTTGTAATGCTTACTAGAGTTGAAAATGAAGTTTTTGAAAATCATTGTTTTTTTGTTGGAGTTTTTTGGTCTCTTTCATGTGTTTCTGTTTTATGAATTTTGTTATTTTCTTGTCAATGATTTGCTTGTTGAAGCCATTGTTAATTGCTAATTATGTGTTTGTATTCTTCTTCTGATAATTAATGGGGTTTAAACCAAACTGTGGGTTAAACTGTTTAGGACAGCATGTTTGTGTAGAACTGGGTTGAAGCTGTTACTTTTGATGTAGTTTTCTGAATGTGTAGGCTTTCTGTAGATACCAAAACTTATCTTATTTTGACGTCTAATTACTTTTAAATCCAACGACGACGAGCTGCTGGGAGGCTGAGGTTCAGCCCGATGGGTTTTTGCTGTGTACCTACCCCCAATAGGGTTTAACAGCAGATAGGAAAATATATTGGGATGGGTATATAAGGGTGATGTTTTTATTTTTTTAGGTTATTGTTAAATAGAAGGAAACTGTTATGCTCCTTGACAAATGACACACAGGATGCAGAATGTCTGCATTCTGATGGAAGATGAAAAATAGCTTTGCAATGAATTCTTTTAAAAAGTTTTCAGGTTTTAATTTGGAATTTTTATAGGGGTTAATTTTGAGCCGAACAACTTTGTTGGATTTTAATCCAAGAAAGCTTTTTCTTCAATTTCCATAGTGAATTGTATGGCTCTGTTTTGCAAGTTGAGAGAATCCTGGAAGAACTTGTTAGGTACTACTGCAAAAAGATTGCCTTCGTATCTGTGCCAAACTTTGTACATGCGTGGAAAAGAGGTTGTTATGTGTGTTTCTAAGTTACCCATGAGAAAAATTGGCCAGGAATGGTGATAATGGATTACCCATGACTAAACCTGAAGTCTGTTGGTAGAACCTATTGTTAAATGTGAAGCTATTTTGAGTGATTCAGATTTCTGTGAGATTCATAAGGTCATCTATTTCATCTTGTTGTATGTCGACTAGCTTATTAAAATATATGCAAATAGTAGTAGTTGTGTTCTTGTTTCGGCCACCAGTAGCATCAGAGAGGAAAATAACTTCACTGCAATCGGAATATTGTGGCAGAACTTAACAAGAAAGATGCAACAGAATCAGATCCCTTTTTGGCAGTTGACTACACTAAACAATATAAGAAGAAGAACCATAATTATGAACGTGAATATTGAATGTATATAGCCACAGGAGTCTTCTATAAAATTGACTGGTCTCAGGAATAGCAAGGTTCTGTGTGTAGCTGAATTTCATTACGAGGTATTCTGAATTTGATTTTGATTTCTTTATATAATTATATTTTAATTCTTCATGAGCAGACATTTTAAGTTGAAGACTGTAGCTTATCTTAATAGGGTGTGCTTGGGTTTGTTTTCATGTTCTTTTTGCCTTATTACAGAAATCACACACATCGGTCTTTGGTTTAAGGAAAGAGTACTTAGTGATAGCATTGAAGTATTTGAAATAGGTTTTGTACTTCGTAATTAGCTTCTTTCCAGCTACATTGAAGTAATATTCAGAAAATAGTGGATGTAGAATTTTTATATTCAGCTCAGTATTGTCAAAATATTTTAGGGTAACTTTTTGTGGGGAGTAATGTGTGGTTTTGTGAGGAATTAAGGCTAAATGTTGTTCTAGAAGCTTGCAAACATTTCCATCTAGTTTGAGGTCTGGTTTGATGTTTGATAACATCCCCTTCAGTCAGAATATCTTACATAGGTTGTCATTTTGGCACGAACAAAGTCTCTTTATGAAGACACCCAAAAGTTTCACAATCAGAGTGCAACATACTTGAATATGTTGCCCACCTACAGTTAGAAAATAATCCCACATTTAATTTCAGGGCTTTTGAGAGCCCTGAACTTCGTTTATTTACGATAACAGATTGTCTCATGTAAACAATCCAGACATTTGAACTGTTCAACAATGTAACATCTGGAAAATAGCGTGTTTTACAATGCTGCTGCTAAAATATAGATTACATTACTGCCTTTAAAATACTGCCACTACACACTGGTAAAACTACCTCATTCAAAATTTCTGCCCTCACGCTTAAAGGTATAGACTTAAAAACGTGTTTGCCTGAAAAAGGGCACTTTGACCAACAAGCCTTTCTTCCACCTACCACCTCAAATATGCAAGTAAGATCTGGGATAACTATAAGCTCTAGGGACTGTGGGATCATTTGAGCACCATTTTATTCATTCACCATCTGATATGCGCAAAGCAGTTAAAGGACATTAAGTTTTATATGAAAATAAGCAGCAAGGAAAGGCATCCCACTGACACATATGTAAACATGAAGGGTTGGGAAAAAAACTTCCACTAATGCAATGTTAGTTTATAACCTGTGACATTTCCAGACTGGCATTTCTTATATCAGATTGATACATTTACCCTTCTCCATCATGCATGAAAGTTTGTATGATTACAGAAATACTGGTACTGTATACTAAAATGCTTATTGTAAATCTTTTATAATTTTTTTTCTCCAGACAATTGCGAGGCATCTTTGGTTTGGTGAGGACCTCAAAAAAGCAGTAGATGCCAGCAGAATCCATCATCAGCTGTATCCCATGCGTGTTTATTATGAATATGGAGTACTTGATGTGAGTTTTCTTTTTCTTTCTTTCTGTTGATGTCAAATTGTATTATACTTATAAGTAAACATTTCAACTGAATTGATGAAGCAGTTGATGAAAATAAAATTAAAAAACAGGATAGAAATGTGATATTAGCTAATTAAGGTAATGATGCTCCCACTTCAGATGCTGGACAGAAAACAAAGAGATGAGGGAGACCTAATCAGATTATTTGTAACATTAAGTAATTCAGAACAGCAGCGTTGGTAAAGATTACAGAAGCAGTATCTACAGTTCATTCCAAATTTGTTTAGACATTTAAAAGAGAAAATGGTACAAATATATGCTCTCAGAATTGAATACATTTCTATGTAACATTTTGTTCTTTTGAAACAACCCATGAACCATTTTCTCAAAATTCTTTTCATTTTCACTCATTTGTCTAATGGCGTATTATTGAATGCAGAACAATATTTATGGATCATAAATTACTTAATGGGAAGTTTCCAAATTAATGTAACTATACAGCAGGCAGAAAAAAAATTAATTGTATCAAGTGGAAAGTTCATGTAATCTGATTTGCACTGTTTCAGCAGATCTTTGAAGCTAAAAGTCGTTGTTCAGTTCTCGTTGTCGCCATTTGATGCGTAAATGTCGTTGGTCTCGTTGTCGCCCGTTGATTTGGTTCTTTCCCGCTAGCTCAGGTTGAGATCTCTTTATCTCGGGTACGCGCAGGTGTTATTAGACTACCCAAGAAAACCTTTGTATATTGTTTATTACATCTTAGATACTTTCGGGAGTTATGCCGATTCTATATGTAGAGGAATCGCACTCACGTCTGCACAGCATAACTAGCAGTGCTGGTCTGGGCTGAGTAGTGACGCTTTCTCGCGTACCCACGCTAGAAAAAAACGTTCTCTCCAATTTTAAACGTCATGACGTCATCCAAGAAAGCCTCGTATCCAAAATGCTATTTCCTTTTCCCGCAATTTAGAAATTTCCCTTTTCTATTATAACATGTTCTTTTATGAATTTCGAATATATAATTACCTTTTTAGGATTAAACGATGTTTACTTTATATTTTATTAAATATATCGCGCGACTTTTAAGGTGGGCAGACCTGACTTTCAAACGTGTATTTAAACTATGTAGTATGACGTCATGACTCGTTAATTTCAAACCAATAATGTGTTTATCCTACAAATTTAACGACTATTATTTACTCATATCTTACAACACTTCCTGCTCTATTATCTATTTATGTTATTACTTAACACTTATCGCAAATCTCACATCCGGCAATTAAATTAAAACGTGTCTTTATCAAGCCCATTCGATTGGAAATCTAAATTTCGGTATCAAATGCCCCCATTTATGTTATTTTATTATTTCATAATAAAATAATGTAAATGTCTTGCCCGAAAGAAAAATTAAAAATTACTCCTGTATTTTGCATAATCGGCAACACTCCCATTATATACAATTTTCAATTACACTGTTTTGAAATTGGTTATTAACATATCTTCTCATTAATCTTTTTAACATGACAAACAATTGTACACTTGACTAAACATTAATCCTTAAATACTAATTACAATATGTTATGGTTTCTTCTGTGAAGCTTTTATATAAAGGTTAAATTTCAAGAGTCTTTCTTTATACTTCCTTCTTTTAGTTCATGTTTGCTCACTTCGCTCTCACTATCACTTGCACTGTGATTTTTCACTTTTGTTATTGTAACACATATCTGTACTAGATCCTTTAAGCACTAACATGTACATATATTTATATCAATCCATTACACTCTTCAGACAAGTTCTTTCTTTGTCTTGCTATGATAACTATCTATACATCTAAATATTTTAACAAATGTTTGCAAATTAAATATTCGGTTTTCTCTCTATGCGGAGATGAATATTTTTAACAATCTTTCTGAAGCTGTTATTGTGAGCTCTATACAATATATTCTTAAGCTCTTTGTAATATATAGCAATTCACATTCTGCATTTGTCATGAATATGTAAGTACCTGACCAATATGTGGTTTTTCAAGTAAGCTAACATTTAAATTTTATCTCAAAGCTGATTGGGCGCCAATAGACAAATGACACATCGAATTTTTTTTTTTACATGAAATCAAGGTTCCAAGGTACCACACAGTTTCTTGTATGGTCGAAGGAGTTGTTTATGCCATCTTCCCAGACATTTTTCATTTTTAACATCTTTTAATTCATAGGTATGATAACCAAATTTTGATATAATTTCTGCAGGACGTTTATATAACAATTCCATCCTTTTGTTCCTACCTCGCAACGCACTTGATAACTTATGGTCTTTAACTAGTACCCAATCGCCTATCTTAGGTTCCCATTTATGTTTTCTACTCTTTTTCTTTAATTTACGCTTCTCTGCCTTTTTCTTGATTCGTTCAAAAGCAATTTTCGCTCTTTCTTCTTCACTTAACTGAATGTCATTAATTTTCAGTATTTTTGGTACCCCGATCAATATTGGTTCTGGTTCAATCCCTAACATTAATTTTATTGGGGCAAACCCAGTAGTTACATTAATGGTGTGATTGATAATCTTTTCTATCAATGGACAATATTTCACCCAATCCTTGTGATTATGATGTGTAAGTACACGTAAATAAATTCCTATATCTCGGAGGACACGTTCTGTTGGATTCCCTGATGGAAAGTATGAGGAACAATAATTTACAATACATAGGGGATTCACAAATTCTGAATTCGAAATCTCAATAACCTCATCTTCTAACATTGACTTTATAACTGCATCTACCTCTTCTCTTATTGTACTAGGGATAGCTCTCGCTTTATGTGTAAAAGGTTTGATGGGTATCATCTCAAACGAATGAGTATAAATATTACATTTACCAGGTTTCTCAGAGAATACTTCTTTATTTCGGATTAATATTTCAAACAGTTTATCCCTCTGTTGTTCATTTAGTTGATCAGCCTGAGTTACCTTTTCCCTCAACAATTCTTCTAAGTCTTCACTACTCTCCCTATCATAGTACCTAGTTGCGTCAGAAAACCTCAAATTGTCTATGAAATCATTTTTATCCCATTCTACATTTTCTTTATTATCGACACTGTACTCTTTGACATTTACTTCAGTTAATTCCATAGCTCCTACTTTAACATATTCTACAAAGAATGTATCCCCTTGGATTTCTTCTTCCTCTTTTTCTCGTACAATAGTTTCTGAACTACTATCTTCCACAAAAGGCACTATAATGGTCTCATCTTCAACTTTCATTTCTACAATCATGTTTTTAAAATTCACCACAGCTTCCCAGGCATAAAGACAATCACAACCTATTATAATATCTGTCACAAGTCTCCCTACAATCAGAAATAAAATTCCTAGTATTCTCCCATTTATTTCAATATTTATCATTGCTTGAAATTTTACTCTCTCTTTTCGTTTTCCCACAGCTAGCGAGCAATATATCCCATTAACTGGTAAAGACATTACTTTAAAACCACTACTTTGTAAATTATCATAAAAATTTTGTGAGCATACTGTGCTATTTGATCCCGTATCTATAATTGCATTGTATTGTTTTCCATTTACTCCAATTTTGATTTTAGGTGGATCTCCTACTTTTTCGTTTTCGTCAATTCTATTTTTCCATTCTCTTTTCTTTTGTATCATCATTTGCCTTCCAGGACTATTTATTTCCGAGTACTTATCACAATCATTACTAGGATACCCAGTTCTCACTGAAGGCGCGTTTGACCGGGTCTGGCGTTTCCCTGATTTTTAGGTATGGCTCCTGTACTATTTCCCGAATTGTTACTTCTGTTTTCCTGCATTAAATCGGGGTTACTTCCTACCATGTTTTTGACCGTGTTAATGGCCTCAACCATTTCTGCATTTTCGGGAAAATTTCGTCCATTATAACATCTTTCTCCCAGTCTTGGTGACCTCGGTCTAAACTCATTATCTCCGTTTGTCCAATACCCATCATTTGAATTTCTACTATGTCCAAAATAACGACCCCGTCTACCTCGATCAAATCTATTTGTATTCATATAATTCACCCTTATATTTCTTCCCCTTAGATTACCATTTCTATTTTGGTGATGCCCTTCCTGGTTACATCTACCTTGATTTTCCCACCGGAATGATTCCATCCTTGGTACTGGTCCATTATATCTTTCCCTAATCTCACTTCTATTCTGATAATACTGTGCCCCTTGCCCGAAAGAATTTACAGTTTCTTTTTCTTCATATTTATTTCCAAATGCGTGTTTTGGCTTATTGACTTCTAAGGCTGATAATAATTCGATCATAGCTGCAATGCTCTCGGGTCGGGCTATGATTAGGTAGTGTTGAAGCGTTTCCGGAAAATGTGGAGTAACTATATTTATTAGATCTTTTTCATCTAAGGGAGGATCCAACATCTTCGATTTTCTCGCTATTCTCATAAAATAGTTGACCATCGATTCCTCCGATCTAGGATTAAACTTTCCATTGCTTAATTCAACTCTAATATTAGCCTGCCTACTAGCTCCCCAATATCTGGTTAAAAAGATGTTCCTAAAGGTCCTGTAATCATTATTGTTACCCATAGAAAGGCCTAGCCAATTGGCAGCATTACCCTTTAGGCATTTTCTTACTATCACCATCTTGTACTCCTCCGGTATACGTTTCACCGTGAAGTACTCTTGTAACCCTTCTAAAAAGGCTTTAGGATCATCTGAATCTTCATTTTCAAAAACTGGAGGTGTCATTTCATTTAAGACATGGTTAGGCCAATGTAAATTTGAATTGTCACCTGTCCCTGCACTATTTCTGAGATCAGAATGGGAATTACTGTTACCTCTATTTTGCATCGAAATGTCAGCTGATACACCTGGTATTGCCTCGTTTCTTGCAACTTCATTACTAAGATTGTTGTGATTACATGCATTTTCATTTAATTTCAAATTTTCTAAGGCCTCTTTTACCTGAGTAATTTCTGTTACTACTCCTTTTATTTGGTCTGTTACATCCTCCAAATTTCTAGCCTGCCTTTCACTTTCTACATCAGATCTTTCCATTCTAACTTTACACCCCTGTAACTCTTCTCTAATTTCTTCCCTTTGTTTGTCTAATCTATATGTTACTTTTTCCCTTTCTTTATCTAATTTTTCACTCACTTGTTGACCTAATTTCTTTTCAGAATTCTTTACTTCTTGCCTTATTGTCTCTAATTCTCCCTTAACCTGTTCTCTATTTTCTTTTACTTCACTACTATATTAATTTCCTCCCTAACTTCTTCCCTAAAGGTTTCGAAAGCTCTCTTCTGATTTTCCAATTGCATTCCCAATTCCTGTTGTCCCTTCTCTAATTTCTGTCCTAACTCTATACTAGTTTCATCTATCTTTTGACTTAACTCTGTACTCATCTTTTCCATTATCTTTTGAAACATATTCTCTATTTCTGACATAATTGCTGGCCTTTCTGAATTACTACTAAACATTTCTGAGCTACCTCTAGGTGTTTCTCTAACGTTCTGATCTTCTACTTCTTGGCATATTCTGCTACCGATTATATTTTGATTATATTCTTCCATCCTAAATACACTTTTCTCAATTTCCGGACTCTCAAAACCTAGAAAATCGCTATCACTGTCTTCCATTTCTAAGCTATTTACATGTGTTTTTCTACTCACCAATATTTTCAATATTTTCACTATTTCACTATTTCACTATTTTTTTTTTTTTTTTTTTCTTTTTTAACTGCACTTAAACTTGTTCACTACACGTTTCACAGATGTTGACACGCTGGGCACCTTCTTGCTTGCTGGTTCTATGCTGGCTTGGTCGTCTTGGGGTTGGTTTATTCTCTCGACGCCACACGTTGGGTCACCTTCTTGTTTGCTGGTTCTATGCTGGCTTGGTCGTCTTGGGGTTGGTCTATTCACTCGACGCCACACGTTGGGTCGCCATTTGAAGCTAAAATGTCGTTATTCAGTTCTCGTTGTCGCCATTTGATGCGTAAATGTCGTTGGTCTCGTTGTCGCCCGTTGATTTGGTTCTTTCCCGCTAGCTCAGGTTGAGATCTCTTTATCTCGGGTACGCGCAGGTGTTATTAGACTACCCAAGAAAACCTTTGTATATTGTTTATTACATCTTAGATACTTTCGGGAGTTATGCCGATTCTATATGTAGAGGAATCGCACTCACGTCTGCACAGCATAACTTGCAGTGCTGGTCTGGGCTGAGTAGTGACGCTTTCTCGCGTACCCACGCTAGAAAAAAACGTTCTCTCCAATTTTAAACGTCATGACGTCATCCAAGAAAGCCTCGTATCCAAAATGCTATTTCCTTTTCCCGCAATTTAGAAATTTCCCTTTTCTATTATAACATGTTCTTTTATGAATTTCGAATATATAATTACCTTTTTAGGATTAAACAATATTTACTTTATATTTTATTAAATATATCGCGCGACTTTTAAGGTGGGCAGACCTGACTTTCAAACGTGTATTTAAACTATGTAGTATGACGTCATGACTCGTTAATTTCAAACCAATAATGCGTTTATCCTACAAATTTAACGACTATTATTTACTCATATCTTGCTCATCTTACAACACTTCCTGCTCTATTATCTATTTATGTTATTACTTAACACTTATCGCAAATCTCACATCCGGCAATTAAATTAAAACGTGTCTTTATCAAGCCCATTCGATTGGAAATCTAAATTTCGGTATCATCTTTAAAGGCATGTTTCTCTCATTAATTAAGGAAATAGGTTACCAAACTAGGAATCAAAACAGAATATGAGTTAGAGTTAACTTGCTTCCCTCTGGGAAATATTTGGCTCCTTTCAGTGACATCCTGAAAATTTTACAAAGGCAAAAACATGAAACACAGATCAAGTAAAGTAATCTGTAAGAAAGTAGGTAAATATGTAGAGCATGTTATGAACTCTTCAGACTTGTACTTCGCTGAAGTTATGTGGCAATGTATAGGAGAAATGCTTCCCCCTTATGTGGTTTATAGATCTGAAAGACTCTGGGATGCATGGACTGAAGCAGGGCTGAAAGGTTGTTGTTACTACAGATCAAAAAGCAGATAGTTTGATACACTCATTTTTGAAGATTGGTTTCTCAGTCTTGTTCTTCCATGGCTCAAGAAACAAGATGGCTTAAAAGTACTGACAGGTGACAGTTTGTCCTTCCGCTTCAATCCAGGTGTCATTACAGCATACAAAGGAAATTAAATTAACTTAGTGTGTTTCCCACCTTCTTCTACACACCTAACTCAGCCTTTGGACATCGTTTACTTCCACCCAATGAAGATTGCATGGAGGAAAATACTGCTTGATTGGCAAAAAACACCAGGAGAGAGATTTGGCAATGTGGGATTCATCCATTGAATAAAAATAATGTGTTACTATGCTTGCCTAGTAAATGTCCAACAAGTCCTACAAAGATTAGTAATGCATTTTTGTAACTTTTGGTAGAGAAACGATTGCAAACATAGGCAGCAAACTTGGACTGAGAAAGCAAAGGAAGATTAACGTAGAACCAGGCAAAAGTTTTACTCCAGATGATCTCAAACAGATGTCCCCTCCTGGAACTCCCACTTCTGATGCTGGACTGAAAACAAAGAGAACAGGGAGACCTAAAAAGATTATTCTTGAGTCTGATGATTCAGATGCTACAGATGTAGTGTTCAGGATGAGTTTTGAGGATGATCCTGAACATTTTGAGGTATCAAGTGATGATATAGTCTATCAAGTGATGACAATCTATAAATAGACTATAGACTGTATAGACTAAATTTCACAGGGTAAATTTCAGAACGTTTGGTAATTTATTATATAGTTTGATTCCAATATATTTAATGCTTTTACTGAACAATGTAGTGTCTTCTGATGTTATGCTTAGATGTGTCTACTTCTGGTGTTATAACTGTACTTATCTAGATTAACTTCGAAATAATCCAGGTGGTATATGAGAAAAGTTCCAATATATGCAAGGTGTCCAGAGAAAATACAGACAATGCATAGCAGGATGGCAAACTGATCGGTTTTCAAGAATGAACCCCTCTCTGGAAATGCATGGTGTGGGCACTGTAGGGTGTCGAAGTGTGAGAACCAAAGGTTGTGACAATTTGTTAAGGTTCACTTTGGTATCTTAATATGGAAGGTAATACAACTCTTTAACCATCTGTGTACTGTGGATGAACGACCTCAACCTAATAACGTTCCTGCAATGTGCTACATTCCTCCATAGTGTCCTTGGTGTGAATCCTTCTGTGTTACTTGTGTAGTTTCAAGTACAGTAGTAGTTTAAGAGCAGTGTGACTTGTACCAGTACACAGCTGCAGAAATGGCTGACATGAGCTCCAGCACACTTGATGTAAATGTGTGGAATCCCCTCAATGTCCCATGTCCAAAACAATGAATTGGTAGAGGTGGACCAGTTTCATTGCCAGCATGGTCTTCAGATTTGGCACTTCTCGACTATTTTCTGTGGAGTTGTATGGTTATGGCACCCCTGTAAGGTCAGTGAGGACCTTATTGCTCAAGTCCACGGAGTGATTGAAAATCTTCAGAGACAACTGCACTTATTGGGTCATGTCGGTGTAGGCTCTCCAGTAACATAGAAGATACACAGTTCCAAGCCTGTTGATAATGTAGACAGCTCATGTTGGGTTTATTGACAAAATGTGAACACAACCATTTCACACCTTGACGTGCTACAGCATCCAAACGGTGCATTTCTGGACAAGGGTTCCTTCTTGAAAACCAATCAGTTTCTCATACCGCACAGCATACTAAGCATTGCTGGTGTTTTTTTGGGACACCGGTATATAAAAATGGAAAGGGTAATATTTCAGGTGTCCTGAGTGCATTTCTGTAAGAATATATTTTCTTTCATTCTAATGTTAATTTAATAGCTCTTTTTTGTAATTTAAAAATTGTATTGCACTTGTCAGAATTTTCCCAAAATATTATAACAAATCTTAGCAGAATATTGAAACATTTGTGGTTATGTATACTCAATTCTCACATATGGAATACTGTTCTGGGGTTGGGGGGCACTAATCAATCTACAGTGGTATTTAAACTACTGAAAGAATATTAAGAACAGTCAAACACAGCTCTACTCTAAGAAAATCAATTTTCAATGAATTTAATATACTGCTGTTGCCATGCATATATACATATATATCCTAGAAACATTTTCTATACTTATTCTATATTGTACATCAGGCATGGGCACAAGAGGAGAGGTAGCAATTGAACTTGCCTTACTCACCACATATTCTCTTGCAGAGTGATGGTTGGTTTAATAGAACAAGCACAGTGGTGGTTTTGTTCTGCCTGTGCAGTAGTAATAATTTCTACACTGTTATTAACTATTTTGTTTATATTAAACATATTTTGCATAAAACAATTATTACAGCCACTTGCTATGGTTAGGCAAATTGCATAATCTTCAAGTTTATAACCTTCCTTTATCTTATGCACGCAATATTCTTTCGCTGCCTTATGATTAACAAACTAAATAGTTTCTCTTTCACAATAAATAAAGCAGTAAAGTTTTCCATTGCTATTCAGCCTTAAAAATATTTTAAAACTATTTGATCAACATAATAGATTATATGGTTTTAAACTCAATTTTATATTCAAACTTTAAAACATGAAATAAAATAGCTTATATTAAATAAACTAATAAGAAACTAAAACCATAAAAAGTGGAATCACATCATCCCTTTTCTATGTTTACAAATATGAGTATTTGGAAAGTACCTTTGGAAATTGTAACTAAATATCTCTAACGTCACCAAAGTGTACTTCATGCTTCTGATCATAGTGGTGTTTGATATTGTAATGCTTTATATTTGCACATTGAAATCCGTATACTAAACAGCAAACTTTTCTGTTTTTGTAACTTTTGCAAAAATTCTCTGTCACTCTTCATGAAACAGACTTCCCAATAAAGCCATACTCGCCATTGATTGAGGTGGGTCAGAAGGTGAACAGCAGTGAAGGGGAGGAAAGGTTGGTGGAGTGAGGCAACAACATGTTTCATGAGAGTGCCCCCTTTGAACTGATTTTGCCCATGCTTGATGTATGTGATCTACAGAACAAATAAATAAAAAATAAAGGGACTTCAAACCACTTTGAACATGTGTACAGACTTTTACACTCTCGATTTCATGTTTTCTTTATTAATCTTTTATTCATCTTTTTCTCAACAGCAAATAATTAAAGGCCTGCAGAAACTTGGGCACAAAACAGAACGTTTGAAAGCAATAAGTTCGGTAATATGTGGGCTCTCAAGAAAAGGCAGCACCATTGTTGCTAATGCAGACTACAGGAAAAATGGAGATGTTTATGGCTTTGACTGAATGTCTTATGTTTAAGGTATGCAAACATCTGTTAAATACTCTTGCCAAATAACTGACAATTATAAGTGTGGTTTAAATGTATTCAATTTCACAATGTACAGTATGGCCAAAACAGAACATTGAGATTATTATTTATTTATGCCAACAAGCTTACTGCTGGTGTTTATAAACACACAAGCCATGTGTGGACAATGTTTAAGAGGTTGAATCAGAAACTGCAAAATTCAATGCCATAGCTGGGATTTGAACCACGGATCTTCCGCTTATCGAGCAGCTGCTTTAACCACTAAGCTACCATGGCCAACTTGCCAGTACGACATTAAATTTCCGGGATATATCAAGAGGCAATTCTTAATAAACTGATTATTCTGCAGTTAACAACTACTACAATCTATCTTTATAGCAAAGAGTTTAACCTAAATAACAGCAAATTGTAATCAAATTGTTCTGCTGTGTTTATTCCACAAACACTTCTAGCATACAAATTATCACATACTTAACCTCTTGAGGGATATCGACGTGAAATCACGTCCATTTAAAATGGCGGATGAGCGATATGGGCGTCCTGTGCGTTTAAGCATTTAACCCTTATTTATCCCTTATCCAACTCAACTTATTATAATTTTCCCTTTATGAAACATTTTAGTAAGGTCTATATACTTTATTGGCTTACCTTAATATGTTCGTTCTGCAGTGATTTACCTCAAAACAGGGATAAACACACAAGGGTACGTAGATCTCCACATTTGCGAATTCCCTTCTTGCGGCACACGAAACACTTTCGAAATGGGCGGGACTTCTTTGCTGTTGATGGTATCCTTTTAGGATAATGTTTTCCTTGAAGTCTGAGGGGTGCAGGGGTTTTGGATTTTCAACCCCCAACGTGGTATTGTTCAATTAGGCTGTGAGTTATTTATAGTCGGTAGTCAAGGTCGGTCATTGTCCTGTGTGGGTTTAGAGAGCTGTCCAAATCCCCAAACAATTGTATATGGTTATATCCAGTTGGTGCAAAAACACCTTTTTATATCACTTCTCCCTTCAGCTACAAGCAGGAAAGAATACGTATGTATTTCAACAAAGAAAGACATGAACTCTACTCAGTTACGAAACTCGCGTAAGCAAAAGTTGTAATGTTAATCTATTCTGATGACTCAAGAGACCACGCATGCATTAGCGCTTTATTACACAGTATGCTGACGCATTAGCCACACATACAATGGGTGTTTCTTTACTGAATCTTTCCGAGAACTTATATTAGATGCGTTCGACAGAGCAAAGTTGACTTTTCACCACAGTGAAACAAAATTGTGCCATTTCAACGTTTTGTAAATACAACTCAACTTTGCTGATGACGTACATTTATACT
The DNA here is from genome assembly GCA_030765045.1 of Tenodera sinensis. Taxonomy (NCBI): domain Eukaryota; kingdom Metazoa; phylum Arthropoda; class Insecta; order Mantodea; family Mantidae; genus Tenodera; species Tenodera sinensis. The sequence goes on along the minus strand of CM060968.1, from coordinate 44,016,900 downwards.
GCAAATAAGGAGTTTTATACCAGTTTTTGTTTCATTAAAATAACTTAATATTTACACAAAATACAGCTGTGTATATACGAAGTGCATTTAACAATTTAAATGCTAGCAGTTCTCGGCTCGCGGACGTTTAAATGGCCATCGCTCAAGAGGTTAAACTGACTGTGATTAATATTTGAATGTATTACCTGAAGTTTTCTTATATTTTATGTATATATTACGTCATGATAAAACCAAAAAATTTAATTAATTTCAATGGTCAATAATAAATGAATTTATAGTTTATATGAACATTCTGTTAAGTAGCATTCTTGATCATGTTTATAGTTAATCTTCAAAAACCAGGTTGCACATACATTTTCTAATTCTATAAAATAATTTTTCAGCACAAGAATCTGCTGAAGGGAAACTACAGTATTCTGCTCTACTACCTGCTGAGAAATGCCTTTCAGGTGAAGAGGAAACAGTAGGCACAGTGGTTTAAAACGGACATTTGCTGAAAGTGTATTTTACAGAAGTGGCAACAGTATATTGTGATACAAGTAGCGGTAAGTGCATCGTTGGAGAATAAGGAAAGGTTTGAAAATATGAGATGAAGTCAAGTATTTTCCATATATTAGGCCAATCAATGATCGATTGTTCTAACATGAGATTTGCTTACTGTATCAGGAAAATGTGAGTCAATTGAAGAATTCATACTGGCACGTTGCTACAGTAGCTCAGTGGTTAAGAGCAGCCATGCATAGAGCAGATGATCTGTGGTTCAAACCCACAATTGGCAATTTTTCATTTCTGATTCTACCTTTAAAGTATTTTCATCTCTGAGATTCTCCAATGCACTTAATGCTTGCACACTATTTTTTCGATGGTAGTAAATAGTGGAAATAGTACTTACGTGAAAATTAATTATAAACAACTGCTGCACATGGTGGTTCTAATAGCAAAGTCACCAACATTAACGTGGTGTAAACTGGCAGTTGATTATTCACGCCTGGTTATTGACCTTAAAGAAGAATAAGTAACTTGCAGCTGCATGAATTAAATCTTAAGTGATATTAACAAATAAAATGGAAGCAAAGACACGTAAGATTTAAGTGATAAAATTCAGCTATAAAATATGATTATATTCCATGTCTGCAATACTCAACATATCAAAAGTTAGAAGACACACATGCAGTCAAATAGACAGAACATGCGTTGAATGCTTCCTTCATTCAAGTTTCCACCATAAGAGCATGAATAGGAAGCAGGTCTAAAAACACTATCGTCGAAAAATAAGTGCAATAGTGAAAAATGCTACAAGTGTTTTTTCTAAAATGATGTGAGCAACTAAAATGCATCGATGCAATGAGACATTACAGAAGTGTATTGAATTTCTTCCATGATATACGCTTCCAGAATGAAAATGTGCACTTTGTAATTTATTTGAATTGTTAAGTATATGTATTTGTTTATTTATAATGTTATGAGATGTGAAATACATTTATAAAGTACTAAACAGTGAAATGCATACCAGTAGAGTCTTGCAAGTCTGAAGCTCTGCATAATCCAAGATTTTTGAAGCCACAATTTTTAAAATACTTCATTTTATTAAAATAGAAAATTGGGTCAATAACACTAAACAACTCACTTTTTAAATTTCCCAGAACAAGTTTCAGAGGCTAGTTTCCTCCATTATCAACAGGACATTGACTGAACTTGTTTGTAAAGGTTGGTCCTTCTGTAAACTCTCTGGCGGTGATTCTAAGAACTTGTACAATGGGTCGTTCTGTGGGATACTGAAATTGAAAACTCTGTCCTTGTTCTTCCAGATGAAGATCTGTTCCCAGGTTGATAATTCTTATGTCCCTAATATTTGTTTTAATAGTTTTGGGTCTGATATAATTTTCTTTCCAAAACTGGGTGGCAGCCGCTAAGTTTTTGTATTTTGTATATCCGAAATCTTCCTTGGTTCTTATTTCCAAATTCCTCCTAGCTTTTCCTATAATGCAATAAATAGGCTAAACATCTTACTGTAACATTACATCTGTTGTGTATAAGATAGTATAGGCTGAGATAGGCTAAACACCTTACTGTAACATTACATCATGTGTTGTGTATAGGCTGAGATAGGCTAACGTCTTACTGTAATATTACATCATGTGTTGTGTATAGGCTAGTATAGGTTCAGATAGGCTAAACATCTTGCTGTAAAATAACATCACGTGTTGTGTATAGGCTAGTATAGGTTGAGATAGGCTAAACATCTTGCTGTAAAATAACATCACGTGTTGTGTATAGGCTATAGTATACCTAGGCTGAGACAGACTGAACATGCTACTGTACCATTACATAATATGTTGTGTATAGCCTAGTACAGGCTGAGATAGGCTAAACATCTTTCTGTAACATTACATATGTTGTGTATAGGCAAGTATAGGCTGAGATAGGCTAAACACCTTACTGTAACATTACATATGTTGTGTATAGGATAGTATAGGTTGAGATAGGCTAAACGTCTTGCTGTAAAATTACATCATGTGTTGTGTATAGGCTATGGTATACCTAGGCTGAGACAGGCTGAACATGTTACTGTACCATTACATAATATGTTGTGTATAGCCTAGTACAGGCTGAGATAGGCTAAACATCTTTCTGTAACATTACATATGTTGTGTATAGCCTAGTACAGGCTGAGATAGGCTAAACATCTTTCTGTAACATTACATATGTTGTGTATAGGCAAGTATAGGTTGCGATAGGCTAAACATCTTTCTGTAACATTACATATGTTGTGTATAGGCAAGTATAGACTGAGATAGGCTAAACATCTTTCTGTAACATTACATATGTTGTGTATAGCCTAGTACATGCTGAGATAGGCTAAACATCTTTCTGTAACATTACATATGTTGTGTATAGGCAAGTATAGGTTGCGATAGGCTAAACATCTTTCTGTAACATTACATATGTTGTGTATAGGCTGAGATAGGCTAAACACCTTACTGTAACATTACATATGTTGTGTATAGGATAGTATAGGTTGAGATAGGCTAAACGTCTTGCTGTAAAATTACATCATGTGTTGTGTATAGGCTATGGTATACCTAGGCTGAGACAGGCTGAACATGTTACTGTACCATAACATAATATGTTGTGTATAGCCTAGTACAGGCTGAGATAGGCTAAACATCTTTCTGTAACATTACATATGTTGTGTATAGCCTAGTGCAGGCTGAGATAGGCTAAACATCTTTCTGTAACATTACATATGTTGTGTATAGGCAAGTATAGGTTGCGATAGGCTAAACATCTTACTGTAAAATTATATCATGTGTTGTGTATAGGCTGAGATAGGCTAAACATCTTGCTGTAAAATTACATCATGTGTTGTGTATAGGCTGAGATAGGCTAAACATCTTATTGTAAAATTACATCATGTGTTGTGTATAGGTTAGTATAGGTTGAGATATGCTAAACATCTTGCTGTAAAATCACATCACGTGTTGTGTATAGGCTATGGTATACCTAGGCTGAGACAGGCTGAACATGTTACTGTACCATTACATAGTATGTTGTGTATAGCCTAGTACAGGCTGAGATAGGCTAAACATCTTTCTGTAACATTACATATGTTGTGTATAGGCAAGTATAGGCTGAGATAGGCTAAACATCTTTCTGTAACATTACTTATGTTGTGTATAGCCTAGTACAGGCTGAGATAGGCTAAACATCTTTCTGTAACATTACATATGTTGTGTATAGCCTAGTACAGGCTGAGATAGGCTAAACATCTTTCTGTAACATTACATATGTTGTGTATAGGCAAGTATAGGTTGCGATAGGCTAAACATCTTTCTGTAACATTACATATGTTGTGTATAGCCTAGTACAGGCTGAGATAGGCTAAACATCTTTCTGTAACATTACATATGTTGTGTATAGCCTAGTACATGCTGAGATAGGCTAAACATCTTTCTGTAACATTACATATGTTGTGTATAGGCAAGTATAGGTTGCGATAGGCTAAACATCTTTCTGTAACATTACATATGTTGTGTATAGGCTGAGATAGGCTAAACACCTTACTGTAACATTACATATGTTGTGTATAGGATAGTATAGGTTGAGATAGGCTAAACGTCTTGCTGTAAAATTACATCATGTGTTGTGTATAGGCTATGGTATACCTAGGCTGAGACAGGCTGAACATGTTACTGTACCATAACATAATATGTTGTGTATAGCCTAGTACAGGCTGAGATAGGCTAAACATCTTTCTGTAACATTACATATGTTGTGTATAGCCTAGTGCAGGCTGAGATAGGCTAAACATCTTTCTGTAACATTACATATGTTGTGTATAGGCAAGTATAGGTTGCGATAGGCTAAACATCTTACTGTAAAATTATATCATGTGTTGTGTATAGGCTGAGATAGGCTAAACATCTTGCTGTAAAATTACATCATGTGTTGTGTATAGGCTGAGATAGGCTAAACATCTTATTGTAAAATTACATCATGTGTTGTGTATAGGTTAGTATAGGTTGAGATATGCTAAACATCTTGCTGTAAAATCACATCACGTGTTGTGTATAGGCTATGGTATACCTAGGCTGAGACAGGCTGAACATGTTACTGTACCATTACATAGTATGTTGTGTATAGCCTAGTACAGGCTGAGATAGGCTAAACATCTTTCTGTAACATTACATATGTTGTGTATAGGCAAGTATAGGCTGAGATAGGCTAAACATCTTTCTGTAACATTACTTATGTTGTGTATAGCCTAGTACAGGCTGAGATAGGCTAAACATCTTTCTGTAACATTACATATGTTGTGTATAGCCTAGTACAGGCTGAGATAGGCTAAACATCTTTCTGTAACATTACATATGTTGTGTATAGGCAAGTATAGGTTGCGATAGGCTAAACATCTTTCTGTAACATTACATATGTTGTGTATAGCCTAGTACAGGCTGAGATAGGCTAAACATCTTTCTGTAACATTACATATGTTGTGTATAGGCAAGTATAGGCTGAGATAGGCTAAACACCTTACTGTAACATTACATATGTTGTGTATAGGATAGTATAGGTTGAGATAGGCTAAACATCTTTCTGTAACATTACATATGTTGTGTATAGGCTAGTATGGGCTGAGTAGGCTAAACATCTTACTCTAACATTACATCTGTTGTGTATAGGCTGAGATAGGCTAAACATCTTACTGTAAAATTACATCATGTGTTGTGTATAGGCTATTATAGGCTGAGATAGGCTAAACATCTTGCTGTAAAATTACATCATGTGTTGTGTATAGGCTAGTATAGGCTGAGATAGGCTAAACATCTTATTGTAAAATTACATCATGTGTTGTGTATAGGTTAGTATAGGTTGAGATAGGCTAAACATCTTGCTGTAAAATCACATCACGTGTTGTGTATAGGCTATGGTATACCTAGGCTGAGACAGGCTGAACATGTTACTGTACCATTACATAGTATGTTGTGTATAGCCTAGTACAGGCTGAGATAGGCTAAACATCTTTCTGTAACATTACATATGTTGTGTATAGGCAAGTATAGGCTGAGATAGGCTAAACATCTTTCTGTAACATTACATATGTTGTGTATAGCCTAGTACAGGCTGAGATAGGCTAAACATCTTTCTGTAACATTACATATGTTGTGTATAGCCTAGTACAGGCTGAGATAGGCTAAACATCTTTCTGTAACATTACATATGTTGTGTATAGGCAAGTATAGGTTGCGATAGGCTAAACATCTTACTGTAAAATTATATCATGTGTTGTGTATAGGCTGAGATAGGCTAAACATCTTGCTGTAAAATTATATCATGTGTTGTGTATAGGCTGAGATAGGCTAAACATCTTACTGTAAAATTATATCATGTGTTGTGTATAGGCTGAGATAGGCTAAACATCTTGCTGTAAAATTACATCATGTGTTGTGTATAGGCTGAGATAGGCTAAACATCTTATTGTAAAATTACATCATGTGTTGTGTATAGGTTAGTATAGGTTGAGATATGCTAAACATCTTGCTGTAAAATCACATCACGTGTTGTGTATAGGCTATGGTATACCTAGGCTGAGACAGGCTGAACATGTTACTGTACCATTACATAGTATGTTGTGTATAGCCTAGTACAGGCTGAGATAGGCTAAACATCTTTCTGTAACATTACATATGTTGTGTATAGGCAAGTATAGGCTGAGATAGGCTAAACATCTTTCTGTAACATTACTTATGTTGTGTATAGCCTAGTACAGGCTGAGATAGGCTAAACATCTTTCTGTAACATTACATATGTTGTGTATAGCCTAGTACAGGCTGAGATAGGCTAAACATCTTTCTGTAACATTACATATGTTGTGTATAGGCAAGTATAGGTTGCGATAGGCTAAACATCTTTCTGTAACATTACATATGTTGTGTATAGCCTAGTACAGGCTGAGATAGGCTAAACATCTTTCTGTAACATTACATATGTTGTGTATAGGCAAGTATAGGCTGAGATAGGCTAAACACCTTACTGTAACATTACATATGTTGTGTATAGGATAGTATAGGTTGAGATAGGATAAACATCTTTCTGTAACATTACATATGTTGTGTATAGGCTAGTATGGGCTGAGTAGGCTAAACATCTTACTGTAACATTACATCTGTTGTGTATAGGCTGAGATAGGCTAAACATCTTACTGTAAAATTACATCATGTGTTGTGTATAGGCTATTATAGGCTGAGATAGGCTAAACATCTTGCTGTAAAATTACATCATGTGTTGTGTATAGGCTAGTATAGGCTGAGATAGGCTAAACATCTTATTGTAAAATTTCATCATGTGTTGTGTATAGGTTAGTATAGGTTGAGATAGGCTAAACATCTTGCTGTAAAATCACATCACGTGTTGTGTATAGGCTATGGTATACCTAGGCTGAGACAGGCTGAACATGTTACTGTACCATTACATAGTATGTTGTGTATAGCCTAGTACAGGCTGAGATAGGCTAAACATCTTTCTGTAACATTACATATGTTGTGTATAGGCAAGTATAGGCTGAGATAGGCTAAACATCTTTCTGTAACATTACTTATGTTGTGTATAGCCTAGTACAGGCTGAGATAGGCTAAACATCTTTCTGTAACATTACATATGTTGTGTATAGCCTAGTACAGGCTGAGATAGGCTAAACATCTTTCTGTAACATTACATATGTTGTGTATAGGCAAGTATAGGCTGAGATAGGCTAAACATCTTTCTGTAACATTACTTATGTTGTGTATAGCCTAGTACAGGCTGAGATAGGCTAAACATCTTTCTGTAACATTACATATGTTGTGTATAGCCTAGTACAGGCTTAGATAGGCTAAACATCTTTCTGTAACATTACATATGTTGTGTATAGGCAAGTATAGGTTGCGATAGGCTAAACATCTTACTGTAACATTAGATAATATGTTGTGTATAGCCTAGTACAGGCTGAGATAGGCCAAACATCTTTCTGTAACATTACATATGTTGTGTATAGGCTGAGAAAGGGTAAACATCTTTCTGTAACATTACATATGTTGTGTATAGGCTAGTATAGGCTGAGATAGGCTAAAGATCTTACTGTAAAATTACATCATGTGTTGTGTATAGGGTAGTATAGGTTGAGATGGGCTAAACATCTTTCTGTAACATTACATATGTTGTGTATAGGGTAGTATAGGCTGAGATAGGCTAAACATCTTACTGTAACATTACATCTGTTGTGTATAGGCTAGTATAGGCTGAGATAGGCTAAACATTTTTCTGTAACATTACATATGTTGTGTATAGGCTAGTATAGGCTGAGATAGGCCAAACATCTTTCTGTAACATTACATATGTTGTGTATAGGCTGAGATAGGCTAAACATTTTTCTGTAACATTACATATGTTGTGTATAGGCTAAGATAGGCTAAACATCTTTCTGTAACATTACATATTTTGTGTATAGGCTAGTATAGGCTGAGATAGTCTAAACATCTTACTGTAAAATTACATCTGTTGTGTATAGGCTGAGGTAGGCTAAACTTCTTATTGTAAGATTACATTATGTGTTGTGTATAGGCTGAGATAGGTTAAACATCTTACTGTAAAATTACATCATGTGTTGTGTATAGGCTAGTATAGGCTGAGATAAGCTAAACATTTTACTATAAAATTACATGTGTTGTGTATAGGCTAGTATAGGCTAAGATAGGCTAAACATCTTTCTGTAACATTACATATGTTGTGTATAGGCTAGTATAGGCTGAGATAGGCTAAACATCTTACTGTAACATTACATCTGTTGTGTATGGGCTGAGATAGGCTAAACATCTTACTGTAACATTACATCTGTTGTGTATAGGCTGAGTTAGGCTAAACATCTTACTGTAACATTACATCTGTTGTGTATAGGCTGAGATAGGTTAAACATCTTACTATAAAATTACATGTGTTGTGTATAGGCTAGTATAGGCTGAGATAGGCTAAACATCTCACTGTAAAATTACATCATGTGTTGTGTATAGGCTAGTATATGCTGAGATAGGCTAAACGTCTTACTGTAACATTACATCTGTTGTGTATAGGCTGAGATAGGTTAAACATCTTACTATAAAATTACATGTGTTGTGTATAGGCTAGTATTGGCTGAGATAGGCTAAACATCTCACTGTAAAATTACATCATGTGTTGTGTATAGGCTAGTATATGCTGAGATAGGCTAAATGTCTTACTGTAACATTACATCTGTTGTGTATAGGCTGAGATAGGTTAAACATCTTACTATAAAATTACATGTGTTGTGTATAGGCTAGTATAGGCTGAGATAGGCTAAACATCTCACTGTAAAATTACATCATGTGTTGTATATAGGCTAGGATAGGCTGAGATAGGCTAAACATCTCACTGTAAAATTACATCATGTGTTGTGTATAGGCTAGTATAGGTTGAGATAGGCTAAAGATCTTACTGTGACATTACATCTGTTGTGTATAGGCTGGTATAGGCAGAGATAGCTAAACATCTTACTGTAAAATTACATCATGTGTTGTGTATAGGCTGAAATAGGCTAAACATCTTAATGTAACATTACATCATGTGTTGTGTATAGGCTACTATAGGCTGAGATAGGCTAAACATCTTACTATAAAATTACATGTGTTGTGTATAGGGTAGTATAGGCTGAGATAGGCTAAACATCTTACTATTACATTACATTATGTGTTGTGTATAGGCTAGTATAGACTGAGATAGGCTAAACATCTTACTGTAACATTACATCTGTTGTGTATAGGCTAAGATAGGCTAAACATCTTACTGTAACATTACATCTGCTGTGTATAGGCTAATATAGGCTGAGATAGGCTAAACATCTTACTGTAACATTACATCTGTTGTGTATAGGCTAGTATACGCTGACATAGGCTAAACATCTTACTGTAAAATTACATCTGTTGTTTATAGGCTAGCACAGGCTGAGATAGGCTAAACGACTTACTGTAAAATTAAATCAACTATTGTGTATAGGCTGAGATAGGCTAAAAGTCTTACTGTAACATTACATCTGTTGTGTATAGGCTAGTATAGTCTGAGATAGGCTAAACAACTTACTTTAAAATTACATGTGTTATGTATAGGCTAGTATAGGCATAGATAGGTTAAACATCTTACTGTGACATTACATCTGTTGTGTATAGGCTGAAATAGGCTAAACATCTTACTGTAACATTACATCTGTTGTGTATAGGCTAGTATAGGCTGAGATAGTCTAAACATCTTACTGTAAAATTACATCATGTGTTGTGTATAGGCTAGGATAGGCTGAGATAGGCTAAATATCTTACTATAACAATACATACTGGCCTATACACAAAACATGTAATATTAGGGTAAGACATTTAGCCTATCTCAGCTTATACACAACAGATGTAATGTTACAGTAAGACGTTTAGCCTATGCTAACCTATACACAACATATGTAATGTCACAGTAAGATGTTTAGCCTATCTCAGCCTATACTAGCCTGTACACAGCAGATGTAATGTTACAGTAAGATGTTTAGCCCATCTCAGCCTATACCAGCTTATACACAACAGATGTAATGTTACAGTAAGATGTTTAGCCTATCTCAGCCTATAAACAACAGATGTAATGTTACAGTAAGACTTGTAGCCTATCTCAGCCTATATTAGCCTATACACAGCAGATGTAATGTTACAGTAAGATGTTTAGCCCATCTCAACCTATACTAGCCTATACACAGCAGATGTAATGTTACAGTAAGATGTTTAGCCCATCTCAGCCTATACCAGCCTATACACAACAGATGTAATGTTACAGTAAGATGTTTAGCCTATCTCAGCCTATACACAACAGATGTAATGTTACAGTAAGACTTTTAGCCTATCTCAGCCTATACTAGCCTATACATAACATATGTAATGTCACAGTAAGATATTTAGCCTATCTGAGCCTATACTAGCCTATACACAACAGATGTACTGTTACAGTAAGATATTTAGCCTATCTCAGCCTATTCACAACACATTTTATAGTAAGATGTTTAGTTTATCTCAGCCTATACTAGCCTATACACAGCACATGATGTAATTTTACACTAAGATGTTTAGCCTATCTCAGCCTATACCAGCCTATACACAACACATGTAATTTTATAGTAAGATGTTTAGTTTATCTCAGCCTATACTAGCCTATACACAACACATGATGTAATTTTACAGTAAGATGTTTAGCCTATCTCAGCCTATACTAGCCTATACAGAACACATGATGTAATTTTACAGTAAGATGTTTAGCCTATCTCAGCCTATACACAACAGATGTAATGTTACAGTAAGATGTTTAGCCTATCCACAACAGATTTACTGTTACAGTAAGATATTTAGCCTATCTCAGCCTATACACAACACATGTAATTTTATAGTAAGATGTTTAGTTTATCTGAGCCTATACTAGCCTATACACAACACATGATGTAATTTTACAGTAAGATGTTTAGCCTATCTCAGCCTATACTAGCCTATACACAACACATGATGTAATTTTACAGTAAGATGTTTAGCCTATCTCAGCCTATACTAGCCTATACACAACACATGATGTAATTTTACAGTTAGATGTTTAGCTTATACTAGCCTATTCACAACACATGATGTAATTTTACACTAAGATGTTTAGCCTATCTCAGCCTATACACAACAGATGTAAAGTTACAGTAAGACGTTTAGCCTATCTCAGCCTATACTAGCCTATACACAACACATAATATAATTTTAGAGTAAGATGTTTAGCCTATCTGAGCCTATACTAGCCTATACACAACAGATGTAATGTTACAGTAAGATGTTTAGCCTATCTCAGCCTATACACAACACATGATGTAATTTTACAGTAAGATGTTTAGCCTATCTCAGCCTATACTAGCCTATACACAACACATGATGTAATTTTAGAGTAAGATGTTTAGCCTATCTCAGCCTATACTAGCGTATACACAACACATGATGTAATGTTACAGTAAGATGTTTAGCCTATCTCAGCCTATACTAGCCTATACACAACAGATGTAATGTTACAGTAAGATGTTTAGCCTATACTAGCCTATACACAACAGATGTAATGTTACAGTAAGATGTTTAGCCTGTCTCAGCCTATACTAGCCTATACACAACAGATGTAATGTTACAGTAAGACGTTTAGCCTATCTCAGCCTATACACAACACAGAATGTAATGTTAGAGTAAGATGTTTAGCCTATCTCAGCCTATACTAGCCTATACACAACACATAATGTAATTTTACAGTAAGATGTTTAGCCTATCTCAGCCTATACTAGCCTATACACAACACATAATGTAATTTGAGAGTAAGATGTTTAGCCTATCTCAGCCTATACTAGCCTATACACAACACATAATGTAATTTTACAGTAAGATGTTTAGCCTATCTCAGCCTATGCTAGCCTATACACAACACATAATGTAATTTTACGGTAAGATGTTTAGCCTTTACTAGCCTATACACAACACATGTAATTTTACAGGAAGATGTTTAGCCTATCTCAGCCTATACTAGCCTATACACAACAGATGTAATGTTACAGTAAGATGTTTAGCCTATCTCAGCCTATACACACCAGATGTAATGTTACAGTAAGACGTTTAGCCTATCTCAGCCTATACTAGCCTATACACAACACATGATGTAATTTTACAGTAAGATGTTTAGCGTATCTCAGCCTATACTAGCCTATACACAACAGATGTAATGTTACAGTAAGATGTTTAGCCTATCTCAGCCTATAGTAGCCTATACACAACACATGATGTAATTTTACACTAAGATGTTTAGCCTAACTCAGCCTATACTAGAATATACACAACAAATTTAATGTTACAGTAAGATGTTTAGCCTATCTCAGCCTATACACAACACATGATGTAATTTTACATTAAGATGTTTAGCCTTTCTCAGCCTATACTAGCCTATACACAACAGATGTAATGTTACAGTAAGATATTTAGCCTATCTCAGCCTGTACACAACAGATGTAATGTTGCAGTAAGATGTTTAGCCTATCTCAGCCTATACTAGCCTATACACAACAGATGTAATGTTACAGTAAGACGTTTAGCCTATCTCAGCCTATACTAGCCTATACACAACATATGTAAATTTACAGTAAGATGTTTAGCCTATCTCAGCCTATACTAGCCTATACACAACAAATTTAATGTTACAGTAAGATGTTTAGCCTATCTCAGCCTATACACAACACATGGTGTAATTTTACATTAAGATGTTTAGCCTATCTCAGCCTATACTAGCCTATACTAGCCTATACACAACAGATGTAATGTTACAGTAAGATATTTAGCCTATCTCAGCCTGTACACAACAGATGTAATGTTACAGTAAGATGTTTAGCCTATCTCAGCCTATACTAGCCTACACACAACAGAGGTAATGTTACAGTAAGACGTTTAGCCTATCTCAGCCTATACTAGCCTATACACAACACATAATGTAATTTTACAGTAAGATGTTTAGCCTATCTCAGCCTACACTAGCCTGTACACAACACATGATGTAATTTTACACTAAGATGTTTAGCCTATACTAGCCTATACACAACAGATGTAATGTTACAGTAAGATGTTTAGCCTATCTCAGCCAATACTAGTGTATACACAACACATAATGTAATTTTACAGTAAGATGTTTAGCCTATCTCAGCCTATACTAGCCTATACACAACACATAATGTAATTTTACAGTAAGATGTTTAGCCCATCTCAGCCTATATTAGCCTATACACAACACATAATGTAATTTTACAGTAAGATGTTTAGCCTATCTCAGCCCATACTAGCCTATACACAACACATAATGTAATTTTACAGTAAGATGTTTAGCCTATCTCAGCCTATACTAGCCTGCACACAACACATGATGTAATTTTACAGTTACATGTTTAGCCTATACTAGCCTATACACAACAGATGTAATGTTGCAGTAAGATGTTTAGCCTGTCTCAGCCTATAGTAGCCTATACACAACAGATGTAATGTTACAGTAAGATGTTTAGCCTATCTCAGCCTATACTAGTCTATACACAACACATGTAATTTTACAGTAAGACGTTTAGCCTATCTCAGCCTATACACAACAGATGTAATGTTACAGTAAGACGTTTAGCCTATCTCAGCCTATACTAGTCTATACACAACACATGATGTAATTTTACAGTAAGATGTTTAGCCTATCTCAGCCTATACTAGCCTGTACACAGCAGATGTAATGTTACAGTAAGTTGTTTAGCCCATCTCAGCCTATACCAGCCTATACACAACAGATGTAATGTTACAGTAAGATGTTTAGCCTATCTCAGCCTATACACAACAGATGTAATGTTACAGTAAGACTTTTAGCCTATCTCAGCCTATACTAGCCTATACACAGCAGATGTAATGTTACAGAAAGATGTTTAGCCTATCTCAGCCTATACTAGGCTATACACAGCAGATGTAATGTAACAGTTAGATGTTTAGCCCATCTCAGCCTATACCAGCCTATACACAACAGATGTAATGTTACAGTAAGATGTTTAGCCTATCTCAGCCTATACACAACAGATGTAATGTTACAGTAAGACTTTTAGCCTATCTCAGCCTATACTAGCCTATACACAACATATGTAATGTCACAGTAAGATACTTAGCCTATCTGAGCCCATACTAGCCTATACACAACATATGTAATGTTACAGTAAGATATTTAGCCTATCTCAGCCTATACACAACACATTTTATAGTAAGATGTTTAGTTTATCTCAGCCTATACTAGCCTATACACAGCACATGATGTAATTTTACACTAAGATGTTTAGCCTATCTCAGCCTATACGAGCCTATACACAACACATGTAATTTTATAGTAAGATGTTTAGTTTATCTCAGCCTATACTAGCCTATACACAACACATGATGTAATTTGACAGTAAGATGTTTAGCCTATCTCAGCCTATACTAGCCTGTACGCAACACATGATGTAATTTTACAGTAAGATGTTTAGCCTATACTAGCCTATACACAACAGATGTAATGTTACAGTAAGATGTTTAGCCTATCTCAGCCTATACTAGTCTATACACAACACATAATGTAATTTTACAGTAAGATGTTTAGCCTATCTCAGCCTATACTAGCCTATACACAACACATAATGTAATTTTACAGTAAGATGTTTAGCCTATCTCAGCCTATATTAGCCTATACACAACACATAATGTAATTTTACAGTAAGATGTTTAGCCTATCTCAGCCTATACTAGCCTATACACAACACATAATGTAATTTTACAGTAAGATGTTTAGCCTATCTCAGCCTATACTAGCCTGTACACAACACATGATGTAATTTTACAGTTACATGTTTAGCCTATACTAGCCTATACACAACAGATGTAATGTTACAGTAAGATGTTTAGCCTGTCTCAGCCTATACTAGCCTATACACAACAGATGTAATGTTACAGTAAGATGTTTAGCCTATCTCAGCCTATACTAGTCTATACACAACACATAATGTAATTTTACAGTAAGATATTTAGCCTATCTCAGCCTATACTAGCCTATACACAACACATAATGTAATTTTACAGTAAGATATTTAGGCTATGTCAGCCTATACTAGTCTATACACAACACATGATGTAATTTTACAGTATGATGTTTAGCCTATCTCAGCCTATACTAGTCTATACACAACACATGATGTAATTTTACAGTATGATGTTTAGCCTATTTCAGCCTATACTAGTCTATACACAACACATGTAATTTTACAGTAAGATGTTTAGCCTATCTCAGCCTATACTAGCCTAAACACAACAGATGTAATGTTACAGTAAGATGTTTAGCCTATCTCAGCCTATACTAGCCTATACACAACACATAATGTAATTTTACAGTAAGATGTTTAGCCTATCTAGTCATCTCTACAGAATAGGTATCTCAGCCTCACCAATATGTGTCCTGTGTAACGATCCAGCAGAAATGAACGAATACCACTTGAAGACCTGTGAAGCATTAAGATCAGAAGAAACTACAGTTCAAAAGTATTGGAAAGCACGAATGCTAATGGCTTCATTGCCAGATGCAAGGCACTAGAAAACAACAACAACATGTTTAGCCTATCTCAGCCTATACTAGCCTGTACACAACACATGATGTAATTTTACAGTAAGATGTTTAGCCTATACTAGCCTATACACAACAGATGTAATGTTACAGTAAGATGTTTAGCCTATCTCAGCCTATACTAGTGTATACACAACACATAATGTAATTTTACAGTAAGATGTTTAGCCTATCTCAGCCTATACTAGCCTATACACAACACATAATGTAATTTTACAGTAAGATGTTTAGCCTATCTCAGCCTATATTAGCCTATACACAACACATGTAATTTTACAGTAAGATGTTTAGCCTATCTCAGCCTATACTAGCCTATACACAACACATAATGTAATTTTACAGTAAGATGTTTAGCCTATCTCAGCCTGTACTAGCCTGTACACAACACATGATGTAATTTTACAGTTACATGTTTAGCCTATACTAGCCTATACACAACAGATGTAATGTTGCAGTAAGATGTTTAGCCTGTCTCAGCCTATAGTAGCCTATACACAACAGATGGAATGTTACAGTAAGATGTTTAGCCTATCTCAGCCTATACACAACACATGATGTAATTTTACAGTAAGATATTTAGCCTATCTCAGCCTATACTAGTCTATACAGAACACACGATGTAATTTTACAGTAAGATATTTAGCCTATCTCAGCCTATACTAGTCTATACACAACACATGATGTAATTTTACAGTATGATGTTTAGCCTATCTCAGCCTATACTAGTCTATACACAACACATGTAATTTTACAGTAAGACGTTTAGCCTATCTCAGCCTATACACAACAGATGTAATGTTACAGTAAGACGTTTAGCCTATCTCAGCCTATACACAACACATGATGTAATTTTACAGTAAGATATTTAGCCTATCTCAGCCTATACTAGTCTATACACAACACATGATGTAATTTTACAGTAAGATGTTTAGCCTCTCTCAGCCTATACTAGCCTGTACACAGCAGATGTAATGTTACAGTAAGATGTTTAGCCTATCTCAGCCTATACTAGCCTAAACACAACAGATGTAATGTTACAGTAAGATGTTTAGCCTATCTCAGCCTATACTAGTCTATACACAACACATAATGTAATTTTACAGTAAGATGTTTAGCCTATCTCAGCCTATACTAGCCTATACACAACACATAATGTAATTTTACAGTAAGATGTTTAGCCTATCTCAGCCTATACTAGCCTATACACAACACATAATGTAATTTCACAGTAAGATGTTTAGCCTATCTCAGCCTATACTAGCCTGTACACAACACATGATGTAATTTTACAGTTACATGTTTAGCCTATACTAGCCTATACACAACAGATGTAATGTTACAGTAAGATGTTTAGCCTATCTCAGCCTATACTAGTCTATACACAACACATAATGTAATTTTACAGTAAGATGTTTAGCCTATCTCAGCCTATACTAGCCTATACACAACACATAATGTAATTTTACAGTAAGATGTTTAGCCTATCTCAGCCTATACTAGCCTATACACAACACATAATGTAATTTCACAGTAAGATGTTTAGCCTATCTCAGCCTATACTAGCCTGTACACAACACATGATGTAATTTTACAGTTACATGTTTAGCCTATACTAGCCTATACACAACAGATGTAATGTTACAGTAAGATGTTTAGCCTGTCTCAGCCTATACTAGCCTATACACAACAGATGTAATGTTACAGTAAGATGTTTAGCCTATCTCAGCCTATACTAGTCTATACACAACACATAATGTAATTTTACAGTAAGATATTTAGCCTATCTCAGCCTATACTAGCCTATACACAACACATGTAATTTTACAGTAAGATGTTTAGCCTATCTCAGCCTATACTAGCCTATACACAACACATGATGTAATTTTACAGTAAGACGTTTAGCCTATCTCAGCCTTTACTAGCCTATACACAACACATGATGTAATTTTACAGTAAGATATTTAGCCTATCTCAGCCTATACTAGTCTATACACAACACATGATGTAATTTTACAGTATGATGTTTAGCCTATCTCAGCCTATACTAGTCTATACACAACACATGTAATTTTACAGTAAGACGTTTAGCCTATCTCAGCCTATACTAGCCTATACACAACAGATGTAATGTTACAGTAAGACGTTTAGCCTATCTCAGCCTATACTAGTCTATACACAACACATGATGTAATTTTACAGTATGATATTTAGCCTATCTCAGCCTATACTAGCCTATACACAACACATGTAATTTTACAGTAAGACGTTTAGCCTATCTCAGCCTATACTAGCCTATACACAACAGATGTAACGTTACAGTAAGATATTTAGCCTATCTCAGCCTATACTAGCCTATACACAACACATGTAATTTTACAGTAAGACGTTTAGCCTATCTCAGCCTATACTAGCCTATACACAACAGATGTAATGTTACAGTAAGATATTTAGCCTATCTCAGCCTATACTAGCCTATACACAACACATGTAATTTTACAGTAAGACGTTTAGCCTATCTCAGCCTATACTAGCCTATACACAACACATGTAATTTTACAGTAAGACGTTTAGCCTATCTCAGCCTTTACTAGCCTATACACAACACATGTAATTTTACAGTAAGATGTTTAGCCTATCTCAGCCTATACTAGCCTATACACAACACATGATGTAATTTTACAGTAAGATGTTTAGCCTATCTCAGCCAATACTAGCCTATACACAACAGATGTAATGTTACAGTAAGATGTTTAGCCTATCTCAGCCTATACTAGCCTATACACAACACATGATGTAATTTTACAGTAAGATGTTTAGCCTATCTCAGCCAATACTAGCCTATACACAACAGATGTAATGTTACAGTAAGATGTTTAGCCTATCTCAGCCTATACTAGTCTATACACAACACATGATGTAATTTTACAGTATGATGTTTAGCCTATCTCAGCCTATACTAGTCTATACACAACACATGTAATTTTACAGTAAGACGTTTAGCCTATCTCAGCCTATACTAGCCTATACACAACACATGATGTAATTTTACAGTATGATATTTAGCCTATCTCAGCCTATACTAGCCTATACACAACACATGTAATTTTACAGTAAGACGTTTAGCCTATCTCAGCCTATACTAGCCTATACACAACAGATGTAATGTTACAGTAAGATATTTAGCCTATCTCAGCCTATACTAGCCTATACACAACACATGTAATTTTACAGTAAGACGTTTAGCCTATCTCAGCCTATACTAGCCTATACACAACACATGATGTAATTTTACAGTATGATATTTAGCCTATCTCAGCCTATACTAGCCTATACACAACACATGTAATTTTACAGTAAGACGTTTAGCCTATCTCAGCCTATACTAGCCTATACACAACAGATGTAATGTTACAGTAAGATATTTAGCCTATCTCAGCCTATACTAGCCTATACACAACACATGTAATTTTACAGTAAGACGTTTAGCCTATCTCAGCCTATACTAGCCTATACACAACACATGTAATTTTACAGTAAGACGTTTAGCCTATCTCCGCCTTTACTAGCCTATACACAACACATGTAATTTTACAGTAAGATGTTTAGCCTATCTCAGCCTATACTAGCCTATACACAACACATGATGTAATTTTACAGTAAGATGTTTAGCCTATCTCAGCCAATACTAGCCTATACACAACAGATGTAATGTTACAGTAAGATGTTTAGCCTATCTCAGCCTATACTAGCCTATACACAACACATGATGTAATTTTACAGTAAGATATTTAGCCTATCTCAGCCTATACTAGTCTATACACAACACATGATGTAATTTTACAGTATGATGTTTAGCCTATCTCAGCCTATACTAGTCTATACACAACACATGTAATTTTACAGTAAGACGTTTAGCCTATCTCAGCCTATACTAGCCTATACACAACAGATGTAATGTTACAGTAAGACGTTTAGCCTATCTCAGCCTATACTAGTCTATACACAACACATGATGTAATTTTACAGTATGATATTTAGCCTATCTCAGCCTATACTAGCCTATACACAACACATGTAATTTTACAGTAAGACGTTTAGCCTATCTCAGCCTATACTAGCCTATACACAACAGATGTAACGTTACAGTAAGATATTTAGCCTATCTCAGCCTATACTAGCCTATACACAACACATGTAATTTTACAGTAAGACGTTTAGCCTATCTCAGCCTATACTAGCCTATACACAACAGATGTAATGTTACAGTAAGATATTTAGCCTATCTCAGCCTATACTAGCCTATACACAACACATGTAATTTTACAGTAAGACGTTTAGCCTATCTCAGCCTATACTAGCCTATACACAACACATGTAATTTTACAGTAAGACGTTTAGCCTATCTCAGCCTTTACTAGCCTATACACAACACATGTAATTTTACAGTAAGATGTTTAGCCTATCTCAGCCTATACTAGCCTATACACAACACATGATGTAATTTTACAGTAAGATGTTTAGCCTATCTCAGCCAATACTAGCCTATACACAACAGATGTAATGTTACAGTAAGATGTTTAGCCTATCTCAGCCTATACTAGCCTATACACAACACATGATGTAATTTTACAGTAAGATGTTTAGCCTATCTCAGCCAATACTAGCCTATACACAACAGATGTAATGTTACTGTAAGATGTTTAGCCTATCTCAGCCTATACTAGTCTATACACAACACATGATGTAATTTTACAGTATGATGTTTAGCCTATCTCAGCCTATACTAGTCTATACACAACACATGTAATTTTACAGTAAGACGTTTAGCCTATCTCAGCCTATACTAGCCTATACACAACACATGATGTAATTTTACAGTATGATATTTAGCCTATCTCAGCCTATACTAGCCTATACACAACACATGTAATTTTACAGTAAGACGTTTAGCCTATCTCAGCCTATACTAGCCTATACACAACAGATGTAATGTTACAGTAAGATATTTAGCCTATCTCAGCCTATACTAGCCTATACACAACACATGTAATTTTACAGTAAGACGTTTAGCCTATCTCAGCCTATACTAGCCTATACACAACACATGATGTAATTTTACAGTATGATATTTAGCCTATCTCAGCCTATACTAGCCTATACACAACACATGTAATTTTACAGTAAGACGTTTAGCCTATCTCAGCCTATACTAGCCTATACACAACAGATGTAATGTTACAGTAAGATATTTAGCCTATCTCAGCCTATACTAGCCTATACACAACACATGTAATTTTACAGTAAGACGTTTAGCCTATCTCAGCCTATACTAGCCTATACACAACACATGTAATTTTACAGTAAGACGTTTAGCCTATCTCCGCCTTTACTAGCCTATACACAACACATGTAATTTTACAGTAAGATGTTTAGCCTATCTCAGCCTATACTAGCCTATACACAACACATGATGTAATTTTACAGTAAGATGTTTAGCCTATCTCAGCCAATACTAGCCTATACACAACAGATGTAATGTTACAGTAAGATGTTTAGCCTATCTCAGCCTATACTAGCCTATACACAACACATGATGTAATTTTACAGTAAGATGTTTAGCCTATCTCAGCCAATACTGGCCTATACACAACAGATGTAATGTTACAGTAAGATGTTTAGCCTGTCTCAGCCAATATTAGCCTATACACAACAGATGTAATGTTACAGTAAGACGTTTAGCCTATCTCAGCCAATACTAGCCTATACACAACAGATGTAATGTTACAGTAAGATGTTTAGCCTATCTCAGCCAATATTAGCCTATACACAACAGATGTAATGTTACAGTAAGATGTTTAGCCTGTCTCAGCCTATACTAGTCTATACACAACAGATGTAATGTTACAGTAAGATGTTTAGCCTATCTCAGCCAATATTAGCCTATACACAACAGATGTAATGTTACAGTAAGATGTTTAGCCTATCTCAGCCTATGCTAGTCTATACACAACAGATGTAATGTTACAGTAAGATGTTTAGCCTATCTCAGCCTATACTAGTCTATACACAACAGATGTAATGTTACAGTAAGATGTTTAGCCTATCTCAGCCTATACTAGCCTATACACAACACATGATGTAATTTTACAGTAAGATGTTGAGCCTATCTCAGCCTATACTAGCCTATACACAACACATGATGTAATTTTACAGTAAGATGTTTAGCCTATCTCAGCCTATACTAGCCTATACACAACACATGATCTAATGTTGTAGTTTTCTAGTGCCTTGCATCTGGCAATGAAGCCATTAGCATTCGTGCTTTCCAATGTAATGTTACAGTAAGACATTTAGCCTATCTCAGCCTATACACAACAGATGTACTTTCACAGTAAGATGTTTAGCCTATCTCAGCCTATACACAACACATAATGTAATGTTACAGTAAGATGTTTAGCCTATCTCAGCCTATACACACCAGATGTAATGTTACAGTAAGACGTTTAGCCTATCTCAGCCTATACTAGCCTATACACAACACATGATGTAATTTTACAGTAAGATGTTTAGCGTATCTCAGCCTATACTAGCCTATACACAACAGATGTAATGTTACAGTAAGATGTTTAGCCTATCTCAGCCTATAGTAGCCTATACACAACACATGATGTAATTTTACACTAAGATGTTTAGCCTAACTCAGCCTATACTAGAATATACACAACAAATTTAATGTTACAGTAAGATGTTTAGCCTATCTCAGCCTATACACAACACATGATGTAATTTTACATTAAGATGTTTAGCCTTTCTCAGCCTATACTAGCCTATACACAACAGATGTAATGTTACAGTAAGATATTTAGCCTATCTCAGCCTGTACACAACAGATGTAATGTTGCAGTAAGATGTTTAGCCTATCTCAGCCTATACTAGCCTATACACAACAGATGTAATGTTACAGTAAGACGTTTAGCCTATCTCAGCCTATACTAGCCTATACACAACATATGTAAATTTACAGTAAGATGTTTAGCCTATCTCAGCCTATACTAGCCTATACACAACAAATTTAATGTTACAGTAAGATGTTTAGCCTATCTCAGCCTATACACAACACATGGTGTAATTTTACATTAAGATGTTTAGCCTATCTCAGCCTATACTAGCCTATACTAGCCTATACACAACAGATGTAATGTTACAGTAAGATATTTAGCCTATCTCAGCCTGTACACAACAGATGTAATGTTACAGTAAGATGTTTAGCCTATCTCAGCCTATACTAGCCTACACACAACAGAGGTAATGTTACAGTAAGACGTTTAGCCTATCTCAGCCTATACTAGCCTATACACAACACATAATGTAATTTTACAGTAAGATGTTTAGCCTATCTCAGCCTACACTAGCCTGTACACAACACATGATGTAATTTTACACTAAGATGTTTAGCCTATACTAGCCTATACACAACAGATGTAATGTTACAGTAAGATGTTTAGCCTATCTCAGCCAATACTAGTGTATACACAACACATAATGTAATTTTACAGTAAGATGTTTAGCCTATCTCAGCCTATACTAGCCTATACACAACACATAATGTAATTTTACAGTAAGATGTTTAGCCCATCTCAGCCTATATTAGCCTATACACAACACATAATGTAATTTTACAGTAAGATGTTTAGCCTATCTCAGCCTATACTAGCCTATACACAACACATAATGTAATTTTACAGTAAGATGTTTAGCCTATCTCAGCCTATACTAGCCTGCACACAACACATGATGTAATTTTACAGTTACATGTTTAGCCTATACTAGCCTATACACAACAGATGTAATGTTGCAGTAAGATGTTTAGCCTGTCTCAGCCTATAGTAGCCTATACACAACAGATGTAATGTTACAGTAAGATGTTTAGCCTATCTCAGCCTATACTAGTCTATACACAACACATGTAATTTTACAGTAAGACGTTTAGCCTATCTCAGCCTATACACAACAGATGTAATGTTACAGTAAGACGTTTAGCCTATCTCAGCCTATACTAGTCTATACACAACACATGATGTAATTTTACAGTAAGATGTTTAGCCTATCTCAGCCTATACTAGCCTGTACACAGCAGATGTAATGTTACAGTAAGTTGTTTAGCCCATCTCAGCCTATACCAGCCTATACACAACAGATGTAATGTTACAGTAAGATGTTTAGCCTATCTCAGCCTATACACAACAGATGTAATGTTACAGTAAGACTTTTAGCCTATCTCAGCCTATACTAGCCTATACACAGCAGATGTAATGTTACAGAAAGATGTTTAGCCTATCTCAGCCTATACTAGGCTATACACAGCAGATGTAATGTAACAGTTAGATGTTTAGCCCATCTCAGCCTATACCAGCCTATACACAACAGATGTAATGTTACAGTAAGATGTTTAGCCTATCTCAGCCTATACACAACAGATGTAATGTTACAGTAAGACTTTTAGCCTATCTCAGCCTATACTAGCCTATACACAACATATGTAATGTCACAGTAAGATACTTAGCCTATCTGAGCCCATACTAGCCTATACACAACATATGTAATGTTACAGTAAGATATTTAGCCTATCTCAGCCTATACACAACACATTTTATAGTAAGATGTTTAGTTTATCTCAGCCTATACTAGCCTATACACAGCACATGATGTAATTTTACACTAAGATGTTTAGCCTATCTCAGCCTATACGAGCCTATACACAACACATGTAATTTTATAGTAAGATGTTTAGTTTATCTCAGCCTATACTAGCCTATACACAACACATGATGTAATTTGACAGTAAGATGTTTAGCCTATCTCAGCCTATACTAGCCTGTACGCAACACATGATGTAATTTTACAGTAAGATGTTTAGCCTATACTAGCCTATACACAACAGATGTAATGTTACAGTAAGATGTTTAGCCTATCTCAGCCTATACTAGTCTATACACAACACATAATGTAATTTTACAGTAAGATGTTTAGCCTATCTCAGCCTATACTAGCCTATACACAACACATAATGTAATTTTACAGTAAGATGTTTAGCCTATCTCAGCCTATATTAGCCTATACACAACACATAATGTAATTTTACAGTAAGATGTTTAGCCTATCTCAGCCTATACTAGCCTATACACAACACATAATGTAATTTTACAGTAAGATGTTTAGCCTATCTCAGCCTATACTAGCCTGTACACAACACATGATGTAATTTTACAGTTACATGTTTAGCCTATACTAGCCTATACACAACAGATGTAATGTTACAGTAAGATGTTTAGCCTGTCTCAGCCTATACTAGCCTATACACAACAGATGTAATGTTACAGTAAGATGTTTAGCCTATCTCAGCCTATACTAGTCTATACACAACACATAATGTAATTTTACAGTAAGATATTTAGCCTATCTCAGCCTATACTAGCCTATACACAACACATAATGTAATTTTACAGTAAGATATTTAGGCTATGTCAGCCTATACTAGTCTATACACAACACATGATGTAATTTTACAGTATGATGTTTAGCCTATCTCAGCCTATACTAGTCTATACACAACACATGATGTAATTTTACAGTATGATGTTTAGCCTATTTCAGCCTATACTAGTCTATACACAACACATGTAATTTTACAGTAAGATGTTTAGCCTATCTCAGCCTATACTAGCCTAAACACAACAGATGTAATGTTACAGTAAGATGTTTAGCCTATCTCAGCCTATACTAGCCTATACACAACACATAATGTAATTTTACAGTAAGATGTTTAGCCTATCTAGTCATCTCTACAGAATAGGTATCTCAGCCTCACCAATATGTGTCCTGTGTAACGATCCAGCAGAAATGAACGAATACCACTTGAAGACCTGTGAAGCATTAAGATCAGAAGAAACTACAGTTCAAAAGTATTGGAAAGCACGAATGCTAATGGCTTCATTGCCAGATGCAAGGCACTAGAAAACAACAACAACATGTTTAGCCTATCTCAGCCTATACTAGCCTGTACACAACACATGATGTAATTTTACAGTAAGATGTTTAGCCTATACTAGCCTATACACAACAGATGTAATGTTACAGTAAGATGTTTAGCCTATCTCAGCCTATACTAGTGTATACACAACACATAATGTAATTTTACAGTAAGATGTTTAGCCTATCTCAGCCTATACTAGCCTATACACAACACATAATGTAATTTTACAGTAAGATGTTTAGCCTATCTCAGCCTATATTAGCCTATACACAACACATGTAATTTTACAGTAAGATGTTTAGCCTATCTCAGCCTATACTAGCCTATACACAACACATAATGTAATTTTACAGTAAGATGTTTAGCCTATCTCAGCCTGTACTAGCCTGTACACAACACATGATGTAATTTTACAGTTACATGTTTAGCCTATACTAGCCTATACACAACAGATGTAATGTTGCAGTAAGATGTTTAGCCTGTCTCAGCCTATAGTAGCCTATACACAACAGATGGAATGTTACAGTAAGATGTTTAGCCTATCTCAGCCTATACACAACACATGATGTAATTTTACAGTAAGATATTTAGCCTATCTCAGCCTATACTAGTCTATACAGAACACACGATGTAATTTTACAGTAAGATATTTAGCCTATCTCAGCCTATACTAGTCTATACACAACACATGATGTAATTTTACAGTATGATGTTTAGCCTATCTCAGCCTATACTAGTCTATACACAACACATGTAATTTTACAGTAAGACGTTTAGCCTATCTCAGCCTATACACAACAGATGTAATGTTACAGTAAGACGTTTAGCCTATCTCAGCCTATACACAACACATGATGTAATTTTACAGTAAGATATTTAGCCTATCTCAGCCTATACTAGTCTATACACAACACATGATGTAATTTTACAGTAAGATGTTTAGCCTCTCTCAGCCTATACTAGCCTGTACACAGCAGATGTAATGTTACAGTAAGATGTTTAGCCTATCTCAGCCTATACTAGCCTAAACACAACAGATGTAATGTTACAGTAAGATGTTTAGCCTATCTCAGCCTATACTAGTCTATACACAACACATAATGTAATTTTACAGTAAGATGTTTAGCCTATCTCAGCCTATACTAGCCTATACACAACACATAATGTAATTTTACAGTAAGATGTTTAGCCTATCTCAGCCTATACTAGCCTATACACAACACATAATGTAATTTCACAGTAAGATGTTTAGCCTATCTCAGCCTATACTAGCCTGTACACAACACATGATGTAATTTTACAGTTACATGTTTAGCCTATACTAGCCTATACACAACAGATGTAATGTTACAGTAAGATGTTTAGCCTATCTCAGCCTATACTAGTCTATACACAACACATAATGTAATTTTACAGTAAGATGTTTAGCCTATCTCAGCCTATACTAGCCTATACACAACACATAATGTAATTTTACAGTAAGATGTTTAGCCTATCTCAGCCTATACTAGCCTATACACAACACATAATGTAATTTCACAGTAAGATGTTTAGCCTATCTCAGCCTATACTAGCCTGTACACAACACATGATGTAATTTTACAGTTACATGTTTAGCCTATACTAGCCTATACACAACAGATGTAATGTTACAGTAAGATGTTTAGCCTGTCTCAGCCTATACTAGCCTATACACAACAGATGTAATGTTACAGTAAGATGTTTAGCCTATCTCAGCCTATACTAGTCTATACACAACACATAATGTAATTTTACAGTAAGATATTTAGCCTATCTCAGCCTATACTAGCCTATACACAACACATGTAATTTTACAGTAAGATGTTTAGCCTATCTCAGCCTATACTAGCCTATACACAACACATGATGTAATTTTACAGTAAGACGTTTAGCCTATCTCAGCCTTTACTAGCCTATACACAACACATGATGTAATTTTACAGTAAGATATTTAGCCTATCTCAGCCTATACTAGTCTATACACAACACATGATGTAATTTTACAGTATGATGTTTAGCCTATCTCAGCCTATACTAGTCTATACACAACACATGTAATTTTACAGTAAGACGTTTAGCCTATCTCAGCCTATACTAGCCTATACACAACAGATGTAATGTTACAGTAAGACGTTTAGCCTATCTCAGCCTATACTAGTCTATACACAACACATGATGTAATTTTACAGTATGATATTTAGCCTATCTCAGCCTATACTAGCCTATACACAACACATGTAATTTTACAGTAAGACGTTTAGCCTATCTCAGCCTATACTAGCCTATACACAACAGATGTAACGTTACAGTAAGATATTTAGCCTATCTCAGCCTATACTAGCCTATACACAACACATGTAATTTTACAGTAAGACGTTTAGCCTATCTCAGCCTATACTAGCCTATACACAACAGATGTAATGTTACAGTAAGATATTTAGCCTATCTCAGCCTATACTAGCCTATACACAACACATGTAATTTTACAGTAAGACGTTTAGCCTATCTCAGCCTATACTAGCCTATACACAACACATGTAATTTTACAGTAAGACGTTTAGCCTATCTCAGCCTTTACTAGCCTATACACAACACATGTAATTTTACAGTAAGATGTTTAGCCTATCTCAGCCTATACTAGCCTATACACAACACATGATGTAATTTTACAGTAAGATGTTTAGCCTATCTCAGCCAATACTAGCCTATACACAACAGATGTAATGTTACAGTAAGATGTTTAGCCTATCTCAGCCTATACTAGCCTATACACAACACATGATGTAATTTTACAGTAAGATGTTTAGCCTATCTCAGCCAATACTAGCCTATACACAACAGATGTAATGTTACAGTAAGATGTTTAGCCTATCTCAGCCTATACTAGTCTATACACAACACATGATGTAATTTTACAGTATGATGTTTAGCCTATCTCAGCCTATACTAGTCTATACACAACACATGTAATTTTACAGTAAGACGTTTAGCCTATCTCAGCCTATACTAGCCTATACACAACACATGATGTAATTTTACAGTATGATATTTAGCCTATCTCAGCCTATACTAGCCTATACACAACACATGTAATTTTACAGTAAGACGTTTAGCCTATCTCAGCCTATACTAGCCTATACACAACAGATGTAATGTTACAGTAAGATATTTAGCCTATCTCAGCCTATACTAGCCTATACACAACACATGTAATTTTACAGTAAGACGTTTAGCCTATCTCAGCCTATACTAGCCTATACACAACACATGATGTAATTTTACAGTATGATATTTAGCCTATCTCAGCCTATACTAGCCTATACACAACACATGTAATTTTACAGTAAGACGTTTAGCCTATCTCAGCCTATACTAGCCTATACACAACAGATGTAATGTTACAGTAAGATATTTAGCCTATCTCAGCCTATACTAGCCTATACACAACACATGTAATTTTACAGTAAGACGTTTAGCCTATCTCAGCCTATACTAGCCTATACACAACACATGTAATTTTACAGTAAGACGTTTAGCCTATCTCCGCCTTTACTAGCCTATACACAACACATGTAATTTTACAGTAAGATGTTTAGCCTATCTCAGCCTATACTAGCCTATACACAACACATGATGTAATTTTACAGTAAGATGTTTAGCCTATCTCAGCCAATACTAGCCTATACACAACAGATGTAATGTTACAGTAAGATGTTTAGCCTATCTCAGCCTATACTAGCCTATACACAACACATGATGTAATTTTACAGTAAGATATTTAGCCTATCTCAGCCTATACTAGTCTATACACAACACATGATGTAATTTTACAGTATGATGTTTAGCCTATCTCAGCCTATACTAGTCTATACACAACACATGTAATTTTACAGTAAGACGTTTAGCCTATCTCAGCCTATACTAGCCTATACACAACAGATGTAATGTTACAGTAAGACGTTTAGCCTATCTCAGCCTATACTAGTCTATACACAACACATGATGTAATTTTACAGTATGATATTTAGCCTATCTCAGCCTATACTAGCCTATACACAACACATGTAATTTTACAGTAAGACGTTTAGCCTATCTCAGCCTATACTAGCCTATACACAACAGATGTAACGTTACAGTAAGATATTTAGCCTATCTCAGCCTATACTAGCCTATACACAACACATGTAATTTTACAGTAAGACGTTTAGCCTATCTCAGCCTATACTAGCCTATACACAACAGATGTAATGTTACAGTAAGATATTTAGCCTATCTCAGCCTATACTAGCCTATACACAACACATGTAATTTTACAGTAAGACGTTTAGCCTATCTCAGCCTATACTAGCCTATACACAACACATGTAATTTTACAGTAAGACGTTTAGCCTATCTCAGCCTTTACTAGCCTATACACAACACATGTAATTTTACAGTAAGATGTTTAGCCTATCTCAGCCTATACTAGCCTATACACAACACATGATGTAATTTTACAGTAAGATGTTTAGCCTATCTCAGCCAATACTAGCCTATACACAACAGATGTAATGTTACAGTAAGATGTTTAGCCTATCTCAGCCTATACTAGCCTATACACAACACATGATGTAATTTTACAGTAAGATGTTTAGCCTATCTCAGCCAATACTAGCCTATACACAACAGATGTAATGTTACTGTAAGATGTTTAGCCTATCTCAGCCTATACTAGTCTATACACAACACATGATGTAATTTTACAGTATGATGTTTAGCCTATCTCAGCCTATACTAGTCTATACACAACACATGTAATTTTACAGTAAGACGTTTAGCCTATCTCAGCCTATACTAGCCTATACACAACACATGATGTAATTTTACAGTATGATATTTAGCCTATCTCAGCCTATACTAGCCTATACACAACACATGTAATTTTACAGTAAGACGTTTAGCCTATCTCAGCCTATACTAGCCTATACACAACAGATGTAATGTTACAGTAAGATATTTAGCCTATCTCAGCCTATACTAGCCTATACACAACACATGTAATTTTACAGTAAGACGTTTAGCCTATCTCAGCCTATACTAGCCTATACACAACACATGATGTAATTTTACAGTATGATATTTAGCCTATCTCAGCCTATACTAGCCTATACACAACACATGTAATTTTACAGTAAGACGTTTAGCCTATCTCAGCCTATACTAGCCTATACACAACAGATGTAATGTTACAGTAAGATATTTAGCCTATCTCAGCCTATACTAGCCTATACACAACACATGTAATTTTACAGTAAGACGTTTAGCCTATCTCAGCCTATACTAGCCTATACACAACACATGTAATTTTACAGTAAGACGTTTAGCCTATCTCCGCCTTTACTAGCCTATACACAACACATGTAATTTTACAGTAAGATGTTTAGCCTATCTCAGCCTATACTAGCCTATACACAACACATGATGTAATTTTACAGTAAGATGTTTAGCCTATCTCAGCCAATACTAGCCTATACACAACAGATGTAATGTTACAGTAAGATGTTTAGCCTATCTCAGCCTATACTAGCCTATACACAACACATGATGTAATTTTACAGTAAGATGTTTAGCCTATCTCAGCCAATACTGGCCTATACACAACAGATGTAATGTTACAGTAAGATGTTTAGCCTGTCTCAGCCAATATTAGCCTATACACAACAGATGTAATGTTACAGTAAGACGTTTAGCCTATCTCAGCCAATACTAGCCTATACACAACAGATGTAATGTTACAGTAAGATGTTTAGCCTATCTCAGCCAATATTAGCCTATACACAACAGATGTAATGTTACAGTAAGATGTTTAGCCTGTCTCAGCCTATACTAGTCTATACACAACAGATGTAATGTTACAGTAAGATGTTTAGCCTATCTCAGCCAATATTAGCCTATACACAACAGATGTAATGTTACAGTAAGATGTTTAGCCTATCTCAGCCTATGCTAGTCTATACACAACAGATGTAATGTTACAGTAAGATGTTTAGCCTATCTCAGCCTATACTAGTCTATACACAACAGATGTAATGTTACAGTAAGATGTTTAGCCTATCTCAGCCTATACTAGCCTATACACAACACATGATGTAATTTTACAGTAAGATGTTGAGCCTATCTCAGCCTATACTAGCCTATACACAACACATGATGTAATTTTACAGTAAGATGTTTAGCCTATCTCAGCCTATACTAGCCTATACACAACACATGATCTAATGTTGTAGTTTTCTAGTGCCTTGCATCTGGCAATGAAGCCATTAGCATTCGTGCTTTCCAATGTAATGTTACAGTAAGACATTTAGCCTATCTCAGCCTATACACAACAGATGTACTTTCACAGTAAGATGTTTAGCCTATCTCAGCCTATACACAACACATAATGTAATGTTACAGTAAGATGTTTAGCCTATCTCAGCCTATACTAGCCTATACACAGCATATGTAATTTTATAGTAAGATGTGTAGCCTATCTCAGCCTGTACGTAACAGATGTAATGTCACAGTAAGATGTTTAGGCTATCTCAGCCTATACACAACACATAATGTAATGTCACAGTAAGATGTTTAGCCTATCTCAGCCTATACTAGCCTATACACAGCATATGTAATTTTATAGTAAGATGTTTATCCTGTCTCAGCCTATACACAACACATGATGCAGTGTAAGAGTAAGAAGACTGGCCTATCTCGGCTTACCACAGCCTATACAGATCAAATGATGTAAGAATAGAGTAAGATGTTTAGCCTATCTCAGGGTATACTGGCCTAGACACATCACATGATGAAATTTTATGGTAATGTGCTTAGACTATCTCAGCGTATACACATCACATGATGTAATATAACGGTAAGATGCTTAGCCTATGTGAGGCTATATATATCACCTGAGGTGATATAAGAGTAAGAAGCTCAGAATATCTAAGCCTATAGAAGCCTAGCCTCTACCTGCCAGCATCCACTAGCTTTATATGTTTTTGCTATAGCGTATTCCAGCCTGTACCAGCAGCATCCACAAGGTTTATGTGTCTTTGGTTTATCCTATCCCACCTGTACCAGTCAGGGATCACTAGCCGTATGTGCATGGGCATTGCAAAAGGGGATAAGGGGGGCCATGGGCCCCCTTGGAAAATAAATGTAATGTGAAATCGATTAGTATTAGACTTGCTTTAATGTTGATGGAAATAACCGTTTTTATTTAACATAAATTATGCTTATCTGCAACAAATGCTATAACACATTTTCCAGTTTTTGGCAACAGAATAATGAATTAATATTGTTTAATTGCAAACTTCCTACACGCCCCCTCCCCCTGAATAAAAGTGTGCCTATGCTCATGTTTATGTGCATTTGCTATATCATATTCGGGGCTGTATTATAAAGCATCCAGGTGCTTTGTGTGTGTTTGGTTTAGTATTGAAACATTGGTTACCTTATTAGCTACCTGGTTTGTATGAAAGCCTTAAGTACACAGTATGAAAAACAGTTAAATCTTTCAGATCTCATTACAGCTTCCTCAAGAATAGTACAAGTTCCTGTATATAAGGCCAACCAATATGACTGTTTTAACACGCACAAACCGCGTGTAGGCAAATCAGGTGGGGAATTTAATTCATACCAACATGATGTCATGGTAACTCAGTGGTTATAACATCTTCAGACAGAGCAGATGATCTTGGTTCAATTCCCAGCTATGGCATGGAAATGTACTTTTACTACATATATTAAGTAGGGGAAGTATTGTATACCTCCCAAAAATTTTATGTTCAAATTTAGCCAGAAACAGATGTTTTGAGGACCCCTGAATCCAGAAAAATGCAGTTTTTGAAAAATGTCCACCTACGCACCTGTGTATGTGTGCATGTGTGAACAGCATAATTAAAAAATGTATACACACAGGTAGTGCAGGCTCCTGTTTCTTAAAAGGTTTTTTTTTTAATAATGATTCAGGGGACATCAAAACATATTTCTGGTGAAATTTCAACATCAAATTTTTGGGTGGTATACAATACTTCCCCTGCTTGCTATATGGAGTAAAAGTAAAATTCAATGCCATACCTAGGATTTGAACCAAGATGTGCTCTGAGTGCAGCTGACATAACCACTGAGTTACCATGACATCATGTCGCTATGAACAAATTCCCCAACTCATTTGCCTACACATGATTTGTGTGTGTCAGAACAATCAATTATATTGATTGGCCTTATATACAGGAACTTGTACTATTCTTGAGGGAAGCTGTAATGAGAGCTGAAAGATTTAACTTTTTTTCATACTGTGTACTTAAGGCTTTCATACAAACCAGGTAGCTAATAAGGTAAGCTATGTTTTAATAGGTTATGAACTAAATTCTTAACACATGAGACCAGTATAAATTAAATAAACCATAACAAGAAGATAGGTACATCAGTGAACAAAGACTTCCTTTTTCTTCTCTTACTTGATTAAAGGAGAATACAAATGAGAGTGCTTTTACTAATGTCAAGAGCATTAAAGATAAAACAGATCTGGACATTCATATTAAATTAGATTGCTGATTGGGTAACCTCTTTTAAAATGCAAATTGAAACATTAAAGTTTTACTGCAATCATGGTCCAAGAGTAACACACAGTTCTTATTTAAATATACGTAAGTCTCTAAGATGCAGCTTACACACAAGGTGCTGCTGAGTTTATTGTATTCATACACATTTATCGTCTGTGCTGTACACGCAGAGAGAGAAAAATGTTCAACTTCAACAGGCAAGACAAAACATGTTTGTAATGAAAGGTAAGACAGTTTTCTTTTTATCAAGCAGCATGGTCCTACTTCAGTGAGATGACATGGCATGTTAAGATTTAACAAACATTCCACTGCAATGATATACAGAGTTATAGAGTCCTATAACCAGTTCATTACTGTCTTATCTCTTAATGAGATAAATATTCTGATTAAAGTGCGTATTGTGTTAAGGGGACTCTGGTACCAAATGGACTTTCTTCCCTAATCAACCAATTTTAATGAAATGTTTAGGTTACATTGCACCTGCCACAATATATTATTGGTATATGTTTCATTGCTCTAGATTAAATAATTTTGTAATTAAAAACTTGTTGTTTGGAAAACATTGGGTAGATTAAAAGGTAGACTTCTAGTAGTTTAGAATTAAAATAGAGGCCTGAAATTTGGCATGCTAGTTTTTCTATGTCTATGATATAAAATTGAAAATACTAATATTTATTAGAAATATGAGCAGAATAAAAAGAAATATTACTGGTAATTATAAAGAAAAACAGCATATATAACCCGACCAAGGCGAGTGCAGTCCTGCATGGAAAGCGGCAAGCAGGCGAACTAACGCGGTGACGACACGAATACGTCACGAAATGCTGTACAGTCTGATTTACTAACGTGCAGCGTAGTGTTCACAATGATTATGCTAGTGACGGAACGTAAAGGAAATAAAATTCTTCACGAGCAAGTTCGGCGTGTTATTTATAATGTTAAGAAGAGAAGAAAAAGGTAAAAAAATACCTATTACAAATGCTACTGAACGTGCTGTCGCTTCTACTGGCTGCAGTGAGACTACGATATGCAAGATTAAGGAAAGAGGACCGGCTTGAAGAAAGTGGGGTGAGCAAAATAAAATCACCTTGTAAGATTGGTAAACCTCCTGTAAATAAAATCAGTTTGGACAAAATGGACACATGCATCATTAGAAGAAAGTATCAGGATTATTACAAGGTTAACACAGAAATTCTTACGCTACGAAAATCATTAAACTTTTTCAAGAAAAAGATTAATTTCACGGGGAAGGGGGGGGGGGGGGGGGGTAAAGAAACACAGAAAAATAGTGAAATCTATTGGATTTTGATTTAAAAGGTGTAAAAATAAAAGGAGTGAACTAAGCGAACGTCCTGATATAGTGCCTTAAAGAGCATCATTTCTTGAACATTTAGAAGAAATAAAAGCGGGGAAGATAAGCCAGTGATATACATGAATGAAACCTGGATTCATACGCACTACACAGTTTCTAAGTATTGGCAGAGTGACAATGTTTCAGAACTGTATACAAATGACAGTGCTGGACAGCGTCTTATTATTGTGCATGTTGGCTGGCAAATGGGACTTATTCCAGGTACTTGCCTCTTTTACGATTCCAAATCCAAGATATCAGATTAGCTTAATGAAATGAACTATGAAAACTAATCCAAGTGAGAGCAAAACTAACTTATACCTGGATTCCGCAAAACAGCATTGTTGTGGTTGACAATGCTATCACAATGAAGAAGACAATAACATACCCTCAAGCAACAATTTAAAATCAAAACTACAAGAATGGTTACAGAACAACAATATACCATTTGACCCGGAAATAACTAAAGCGGAACTTGTCATTCACGCAAAAAAGCACAAACCAAAGAAAACAGTCTCCATTGACAAATTATAATTATATCTGCATTATAATTATATCAGCACTTAGATTACCACCCTAT
Source organism: Tenodera sinensis (assembly GCA_030765045.1). Lineage (NCBI taxonomy): Eukaryota > Metazoa > Arthropoda > Insecta > Mantodea > Mantidae > Tenodera > Tenodera sinensis. The sequence continues at coordinate 43,980,589 of CM060968.1, read as the reverse complement.
CATCCGGACTTGAACCCTATCAAACTAGTCTGGAATTTAATAAAAGAAAAGTTGCCAACAATAATGTGGTCCATGTTTCTCTGTCAACACAAGACTTTAACACATGATGCTACTGGAGCAATAACAGAAAATGGCTGGAAAACCTCTGTTCAGAAGGTGAAAGATATTCAAGAAACGTATTGGAAAAGAGATGAGCTCATGGAAGAAGAAATATAAAGGATAATAATCAATAAGGACTGGACAGCAGTGACAAGTCTGGAGAAGAAATGGCCACCGGATCCGAGACCGACACAGCAAATGAGGGAGACATCGCATTTTAGAGAAATGCTCAAATGTACTGTATTTTAAAGTATTTGTGAATATATTTGATGTTTTATGGTATGAATATACATACAATACATATAATACAGTGATACACACAGAGAAAATGTCAACATGAGATCTGTTATTGCTCACCTTTTGCCAACCGGACTGTACAGGAGGACGGGCAAGCCATACCTCGTACAAGTGGCGCCCTCCGAAGCAGGACTGCACTGGCCTTGGTCGGGTTATACTTATACATTTATGAGTCTAATCAACAAACCAATGCACAGTTTTCTTTAACAAGTTATACTTTACATATCCTGAAAATTTCAGCTCTATCCATCAATATTTACTGCAAAACAGTTCACCCCAAAGTATAAAAATTGTTATATGCAGAAAAAAGCAATAAAGTTTTGGAACACAGTTAATGGAAATGTTGCTCTTCATATATCCACAGGCTCGGCACTTCCTACAATCTTCATAGGGACTCAGGGGTCTCCGTCTAGGGGATATGTGGATGGCGACCACAAGGTACCCAAGCTGAGCAGAACATTACTTCCACTTACTGGTGTTTTGCTCCTCACTGTAATTTTTCTATCTGACCTTACCTTGGTCATCTCTTGTTCTCTTCCGACCCTGATGCTATTAGGGTTCCTGAGGGCTAGGGAGTCTTTATTTTTTGAACCTCTCCACTTCTCTATAAAATATTAACCCCTAACATGCTGACCTGTCATGGCATGTAATACGTCCTCTGATTGGTAATCAGAGGATATGGTCGGTGAATTTATTTTGATAACTCTCCCGGTCAGGTCAGTGAGACCGTAAACCAACGACAGGTGTGATCCTCCAGACATTCTGGGGGTTGTGAGAGAGTGATGTGACTGCCAAAACATAAATATATGGTGCTCTCTAAAAAGTGGTTACTATTACTGCTATTGCTCTCTTCAATATCAAATTATGAAATATGACTCGAGGGGTAAAATGTTCCGGAGTTAAAATAGTCCCCCATTCGGATCTCTGGGCGGGGACTACTTCTCGAGAACCAAAACATTATATTAACAGAAGATTTAACATCAGACTTCTACAATGGAACGCGGGTGGTCTCACCCAAACAAAAAGAGTAGAACTCAATAAAATTGTATTTGACTATAACATAGATATATTTTTCATACAAGAAGCAAATCTAACAAATGATCAACTTAAATACTTGAATTTTACTGGTTTTCTACTACACCTACTACCCAAAAATAGACAGATAAGTAGTGGAATATTAGTTGGAGTCAAAAAGGATATTAAATCCTCCTTTGAAATTGTTAAAGAAGTGGATAACACAGATAAAAGTGAATTAATAAAGCTAAATTTTTGGGATAACAAAACACATCTACATGTCTACAGTATTTACAATCCTTCCAGGAATGAACCAGATCTCTCACTTATTGACCAATTAAATAAAACAATCTAATTGGGGATTTCAATGCCCATTCCAAAAGATGGGGTTATGAAAAAGTGGATTCTACAGGGAAGATAATGGAAGAATTTTTGAATACCACAACTTTTTAACTGATTTATAGTAAAGAAGATCCCACAACCTTCATACATTACTCTGGAGCAGGCAGTAACCCGGACCCCTTGTTAGCTACAACAGATATTGTTTCAAAAATTAAAAAACAAGTTATAGAAGACCCAAGTTCTGGTCACAGAGCAGTAATTGCTGATATAAAACTAGATAATACAAATCACAGTCAAAATCACACAAATCTGTATTGGAACAAATATAAAACTGAACTGGAACATAAATTTAAAGAACAAACTCACAGCTGCATGACCAATCAGATCATATGAACAAAAATTTTTGTAAAGTCATCCTAGAAACTGCAAAAAAACATATTCCTCATAGAAGAATTAAATATTTCAAACCCTTTTGGAACCCCCAGTTAGAGAACTGAAAAAGCAAAGGGATATAGCTAGAAATACAGCTGAACAAACAAAAAAACATTGGATTCACAAATATGGCGGAAGAAATGTGCCTCACTAAAAAAAGAAATTAATACAGCTAAAAAGAATCACTTTAATAATTTCTTAGAAAAAATGGATTATAGGACAGATGGTAACAAAGCCCCTAAGTTCTTAAAAAATGTCAAGGACAGGAGAGAAAACAGCACACCTATCATACACAACAATAAAATATTAGTAAATGATGCAGTCATAGCTGAAACATTCAATAAATATTATGCTAATTCACATAAAGTAACAAGAAATAATAAAAAGGGACGTAGAGAATTTAAGAAAGATTTGAAACAAGAAAGGGAATGTGATCCTAACAATCAATGCAATATCTTTTTTCAAAATTTTAATATGCAAGAACTGAACATTACAATTAATAATCTAAAAAACAAAAAGTTTCCTGGACTAGATCACATACATCCAGAGTTCATAAAAAACCTTGGAAAAACAGCAAAACAACTACTAAAAGGGTGGGGAGCCGATCTCAGTGTTCTACTTCGCACTTACAGAATGACCATCTTCTCCAAGTTGGATTACGGTTCTATTATTTATAACTCCGCCAAACTATCAAGTCTTAAAATGCTTGACACTGTTCAAACCACAGCTCTAAGAATTGCACTTGGGGCATTCCATACTAGTCCTACAGAGAGTCTACAAATTGCAGCAGATGAACCACCACTTTCTATCCGACGTAAAATGTTAAGTCTTACTTATATTACCAAGACTTTCACCAGACCTAATTCTGGTGCAGTTGCTTATATATCACGCCAAGATAATGCTCACTCCAAAGGGTTTCCTATCCTACCCTTCTCCCAAAGAATTGTTGCATACCTTGAAGAGTTTAATCTGACTATTCCTTCTTTCATTCCCCGTACCTTCAACATGAATGATATACCATGGAGAATCAAATCACCTGTCATCAACACCACTTTGACAAAATATGTGAAGGCTGATACTCAAAAGTCTTTTTTCACCATGCTGTTCAAGGAATTGTGTGACACGTATGCCAATTATGAGCCAATTTATACCGATGGTTCTCGGTGTGACAACAATAATGGCTGTGCAGTGGTTGCTCCTAACCACACCATGATGTATAGTCTACCACACACTCTCACCATTTTCTCCAGTGAACTGTTTGCTATCCATTTTGCCATGGATTATATATCAAAGAATGAAGACTTCAAATCATTCGTTATATGCACAGATTCCCTTAGTGCATTAATGGCTATACAACAATGATCTCCTTGCCACATCTTGGTAAGAGAGATATGTGAATTATACAATGAGCTTATTTCATCAGGTAAACAACTGATCTTGGCATGGATACCATCTCACTGCAACATACCAGGAAATGATCTTGCTGACACTGCCGCAAAAGAAGCTACCAAGCATCCTCCAAACTTACCAGCTCTTAAGCTACCACATGAAGACTATTTACGACATCTTAAAAGAACTATCCTACACCGATGGAAGACAGATTGGACAACTACATCCCAAAGTAAACTGCATCATGTCTGTCCAACACCTAACCTATCCACAACAATTAGAACACTAACCCGGCAAGACCAGGTACTAATAACCCGATTATGCATTGGCCACACTGCACTTACTCATTCCTACATTCTGTCCCGTGAACTTCCTCCTAAATGAACTCTGTGTGATTCTACTCTCACAGTTCAACATATGCTCACTGTTTGCCCAAGATACACTCACCAGCAACTACAATATGGAGTTCCTGAAAACCTTCAGCTAGCTTTGGGTGATCAACAACACCACAGGAAAACTATCAACTTCATCAAGGCATGCAAAGTTAATGTTTATATTCAATTAAAACTTCATGTATCTTACTGATTGAAAACAATGTATCTGTTTTTTTTGTTTTTTTGTTTTTTTTGATTCTGTATTCTCAATGTATAGTCGAGATATGACTTTTATGTTGAAGCGACTTTAAATAATAAATAAAATAAAAAAAAAGCCTACTAAAACTCTACAATTCATCCTGGAAAACCATTGTACCTGCTGAATGGCGAAAAGCAATAATTGTCCCTGAAGAAAGATAAAACAGCATCAGAAATAAAAAATTATAGACCAATAGCTCTTACTAGCATAATAGCAAAAGTGATGGAAAGAATGGTGTCAAAAAGATTAAATTGGTTTCTAGAATCACAACATTTAATATCCCCATGTCAAGCTGGATTCAGAGAATTCCACTCTACAAATGAGCAAGTCTTACTTCTTAGTCAAGAAATCAAAGACTCCTTCAATAGAAAAGAAGATAATTTATCAGTTTTTATTGATTTCCCAAGTGCATATGATTCTATATGCAGAACAAAACTACTAAAGTAAAAAAAATAGGGATACAAGGTCCAATGTTTTCATGGGTATGTCATTTCCTAACACAACACTTTATTGCTAACAGATATGGAAGAAATATATATAAATACAAACAAGTACACCATGGCTTACCACAAGGAGCATTGCTCAGCACTACACTTTTTAATATATTTATTAACGATCTGCCACAACAAATACAAGAATCAAGTGTGAAGTGTGCACTATTTGCTGATGATTTAGTAATGTGGACTTCAAAACCAAAAAGCAAAAGTACAGAACTAGAAAAAACCATGCAACAATCCTTAACCAACCTACAAAAGTGGACCAAAGAAAATTTAATGACTGTTAATACAACAAAATCAAACTACCAAACCTTTTCACTAAGAAAAAAGGCTCATGTTTAGAACAGCTCACTTTCCACTTGCCAGCCAGATTATAAGTCCGAACTTACTTACTGCGCATGCACCGACAGTAGTTTCACAATCGCCCACTAGATTTCACTGCATGACTAGCAGACGATTTTCACATCTGCCAACATTGCTTTTTACACTACACTAGTTTTCGTTGCCGCCACAGACATACACCGCTATCGCCTAGCGCAACTCCATACTATTGTTGTGGATTCTGTACATTATTTTTTTGCTCATTGTGTACATTATTTTGCTCTTATACTATTGTTGTGGATTCTGTACATTATTATTTGCTCATTGTGTACATTATTTTGCTCTTGCTCACACAGATATATCGCTAGTGTGAATTATTGTGTACATTATCCTTATTGCCTTGTTACTGGGTCCACGATACGCTGGCTCGTTCTTTATTATTATATTATTTTATTATATTATTATTTTTATTATATTATTATTTTTTTAAATTTATTTATTTATTAGGAGGAAACAAAAAACAAATCATGAAGTTTACATTGAATTTAAACATTTAAACATTAACTTTGCGTGCCTTGATGATTTTCTTGTGATATTGTTGATCACCCAAAGCTAGCTGAAGGTTCTCAGGAACCTTATGATGATTATTATTATTACATTTATATTATATATTATTATTTATATATAATACTATATATTATATTTATATTATAATATAGTGTCACCGCGCCCGCCGCATCTAATTGCCGACAACAGCAGTGTCACCCATCGCATTATTGTCGGCACTACGGCAAAGGAGCCGAAGGAAAGAGACAGAGAATGGCCGCATTGTTGGGGCACTTGCCGAAAGAGAGAAAAGGATAGAGGCTTCTGGAGTCTTCTACTTTGTACCTCGCCGCAATAACTGAACGTTCCTGAAGCTTCCAGAATAGTGCCTGGGAGATATAAATAGCGGTAAAGTGCGACAGAAGCGAGACGTATGTGAAGCGTTGAGTAGTCGTGCCGACGGAGACGGACAGACGATGTGAAGCGTTGTGCCGACGGAGAAGAGTTAGTTCTTTGTGTTACGAATTCGGAGCCGTGCTGTTGGAGAATCGGAAAAGACTTTCTTGCTGTTGCAACGAGTGTACAAGTTACTGTTTACGGAAATAAAAGTGTTTCTTTATCTCGACTACATCTGTCTACTTTACTTCACACCCCACCAAAAGTTACAATATTAATATTATTATATTTTTATTATGTTTATTATTTATCGTTCTTTTTTTGTTTATTTATTTTATCTTTTACCTTTATCTTTTATCTTTATCTATCTTTATTTTATCTTTTTTTATTTATTTATTTTATTTTATATTATTATTTAATGCTATTATATTTATTTTATTATATTTTTTATTATATTTTTATTATGTTTATTATTTATCGTTTTTTTTTATATTATTATTTTATTATATAATGTTATTATATTTATTATATTGTTATATTTTTATTATGTTTACTATTTATCGTTCTGTTTTGTTTATCTATTTTATTTTATATTATTATTTTTAATGTTATTAGATTTATATTATATATATATATATATATTATATTTATTATATTATTATATTTATATTATTATTTATCGTTCTTTTTTATTTATTTTATATATTATTTTATTGTATTTTTATTTAATATTATTATATTATATATATTATTTATATATATTATATTTAGTAGTATTATATTATTATATTTATATTATTTTTATTAATTATCGTTCTTTTTTATTTATTTTTATTTATTGATTTTATTTATTTATTTATTTATTTTTTTTTTTTAATTTTCGAGTGGAGAAAAAATCCATTTACGGAGCCCCATGCTTTGGGATGGCACAGAGGGGGGACTGTAGGCTTCGCCCTAGGGCACTACCCACTAAAAAAACTCCACTGGAAGCATAGGATATACGCAGAAAGGAAAAGGTGAAAGAGGGTGCCAGGACGCAAGTGTTGTAGTAAGAAGGAAGTAATGGGTATAGGTCATTAAGGAGTGGATAGGGGTTTTGGACGTGGCCTGCTGAGTCCAATTACTGATAACGCTATCGCCCAATGAACATTGCACCGCAGTTTGCTCGTAGGATAACCCATTCGCAAAACTGTAGGTGAGCAGCAGTACTTGGGCTGGTGGTATTTTGGTCTTTGCGAACCAGGTACCTTTGGCTACGGACTCACAAAACTGTTCAGGGTGACCCCTCCTGCAGCAAAAAAACTGGAACTTTCTTCCCCTTCTACTCACAGGGTGTAGCATGGCATCGCATTCCCTGCATAGCATGCGAGTCCTCAACAGGCCCTCCTCGTAGAGGAATTGCATGCATGCCTCTTCATTTAAGCACAGAGGCGCCAAATCCAATATACTGATAAACCTAGCCATTGCGCTACTTGCTTCTAGGAAGGTCAACAGCATACTGCCGACTCCCGCAAAAACATTCAAACTTACTATTGGCAACAAACTCCTAGGGACATTCTGCTGTTGGCAGCGCTGCATTAACACAGCAACTTCGGCAACTTTCGTGACTATTCGTACACACTGCCGAGTGGGACTTTGCCGAAATTCTGACCAAGTGCTTGCGTAAGCTGTTCTAAACAATATCCGAAAAAAACACTAAAAATAAAACTAAATTTTGAGGGTCAACAATTACCAGAAACAAAGGAAGTCAAGTATTTAGGAGTTAATTTGATACCAAACTTACATGGACCAAACAAATAGAAAATGTAATACAAAGAGCAGAAAGGCGCCTTTCACTGTTAAAATGTCTAACAGGAATGAAGTGGGGATGTTCCAGAGCAACTCTTAACACAACATACAATGTATATATAAAGCCATTATTTACTTACTGCAGTGAAGTTCTTATAACAGCAAATACAAAAAAAAAAATTCAAATCTTTCAAAACCAAAGTCTGAGACTAATTACAGGTGCTATCAAAACCAGACCAATACCAGCTATGGAAATACTAACCAACTAATACCCCATTGAATATGAAATAGAAAACGCAGCTCTTACTCAATACGAAAAGTTGATCAGACTCCCATTCAATACATGGAACAGGAGAAGTTTTACACATACACTACAGACTCAGGAGAGCTTTCTTTCCAAAATTCAAGACATCAAGAAGAATGTATACCTTCCTAATTCAAAGGAAAACTTCATATCTAAAGCCAATCCGACACAAACATTAGACATCACATATTATTTACACCTGACAGAAGAAGTTAAAAAAGTGATACTCCAACTAGTGTTCTAAAATTATTGGCATTAGAGACAATCCACACTAGATTTCCAGAACACGAATGGCTGCATATTTTTATACTGATGGATCATTGATATCAAACCGAGATGGAGGAGGGGCTGGAGTCATGTGTCACCTTTTCCTATTCCAAATCTTTTAAGTTATGGAACTACAAACTTTGATGGAGAAATTGAAGCAATTCAAATGGCCCTACAAAATCTTTTGTACAGAATTTCACATTTTCATCAATTTTCATCAATTCTGTCATATTCCAGGGTGGCAATTATAGCAATTACTTCCAAGTTGTCACCAAAAAACCAAACAATTATAGAATGTTCGAAAATCCTTACCCATCTAACAGCACTTCAAAAACATCTAGTCTTCCAATGGATACCAGCTCACTGTGGACTGAGTGGTACTGAGAAAGCTGATTTTCTTACAAAAAAGGGTACCAGCAGTGTACAAAAATCTATAGTTAATCTACCATTTTATGATGCTAAAAGATTAATCAACTCTGAATTCAAAAAATTATTGCAAAATATTGCTATGAAAAATCAAAGAATAAAAGATGGGAACTACCAAATATTCAAACAGTAATTCCTAAGTATCCTCGAAAAACAGCAGTTGCAACCTTCAGGTTGGTTACAGGACATGATTGTTGGGCAAAACATTTAAACAGAATTGGGATATATTCTTCACCACTCTGTCCTCTATGTGATCTGCAAGAGGAAATGGATCGAGACCACTTTCAAATATGCCCAGCCACTTCTAGTGCCCCATCCATCAATGAAAAATATTGGAGAGCAAGAGAATTAATGACTTCATTGTCAGAAATCCAACATTAGCTAACAAAAACACAATCTTCATAGAAAAACCATAAAACGCTCAAATTAACAGTAACACATTCTTCTTTACACTCACTACATAATATTCTCAAAAACAAGTTCTTGAAAACATCACTGTCAACAAGAAGATAATCTGGTTCTGTACACACGAGAGCACATGTAACACTTTCAGCTGAAAGCTTAGCTTTCATTTTCATTATATTTCCACTACACTTTTCCCATTATATTTGTTAAATGGACAGGTGATACAACAAGTCAACTACACGCATGGATGCTTTAGCTGTTTTGTAAACCAAATAATTCATTTGTTTTATTTTTTGGCAATTGATAGCAGCATTTGTGCAATAAGACCAGCCAACATCTAAATTTTAAAGGTAAATGTCTCATTAAAATCTATAAACCACAAATAGGCCATGCCTTGGCTACAAGCTCAACCAATTATTTATTTTGCTTCATGTTGGTGCAACCTTTGAAGCAGGATTAACCAATAGTAGATGCACTGATTTTGATGCCGAATTGCATAGTAGTTTGTCAGCAACAATGTTGATAATACTGTTTAAAGCAACTGCTTCACACTGTCTAATAATGCCTCAAGGTCCCTTTGTTTCATAAAGCTATGAGGTTTCTCTCTGGGTACGCGTGGGTATTGTTTTGAAAGGATGACACTAATTCTAATGATAACGTCTTTTAACCAATTCATTAGTTTATGTGAATTCTCAAGGGTTATTTTGACCATGTACATCATCACTAATGTTATCTCACTATGTGAAAAAGTTGTTGTCACATAAAACTAGAATATTGTGTAGTTTCTTGAATTTATAATAAGGTGTAAATGACTGCAGTGCCTGTGAAAGCATATTATTGTTTTTTTCCTTGTTACGTTTCCCTCCCAACTTCCTGTAATACAATAAACTATTGATAAAGATTTGTATTATTGTATCACACAAAGAACTTGCTGCTGTAAGCAATTCTGATGCTGAAAATATGAGTCTAAACACAAGCAATCTATATATAGACTGCTGGGCACAAGTGTTATCTCACGTCAGCACACAAAATTCCTAGCTTATGCAACAGCTAGCAACATTGTTACTTCTGTAATAGTATGCATCTGCCATGTGTGTTATTTGTCTTACAGTTTTTCTGTTTGAAACAGAGAGAACTGGTGTTCAAAGGTATTCTATAGTGTGTTCTTTGAAGCGAGGATAACATGTAAGTACATGGATTCCTAAAGTACATGCATCTTATAGTTATTATTTATGGGGATGGTTTTGCAATTCTGCACTAACAAAAAATGCAAATTATGATAGATACATCCATTAGTTCTTTCTTTTTTTCCTTTTCATTATTACTTTTTCAACTGCGTGTAATAAGTAGGGGAAGTACCTACTGTATTCTGTATTCCACCCAAAAAATTCAATGTCAAGATTTCACCAGAAATGTATGTTTTGAATTCCCTGAATCTGAAAAAAGCATTTTTAGAGAAAGGTCTACGTCTGTGTCTGTCACTCTGTCAGTCTGTGGGCAGCATAATTCAAAAACAAAGTCGGTTAAAAACCAAGTCGGTATTTAAGTTTCATTCTTTAAAGGATGTGACATGAAGATTTTGAAGAAAATTCCTGCACCCTAAACTACCCTTTACATGGAAAATTTTTCAAAAATTTTGATTTTCTCGAAAATTGCTCTCACAATTTTGATTAAAATGCCATTATTTGAGATATTTTTATGACAAATGAAATGAATATTTTGAATTTTCTGGCTATAGTTCAAGTAATTCTGTTTACTCTGTATGACATTTGCATAAGTGGTAAACCGTAAGCGATAGACCAAATCTTACTATACAAAAAATGTAGATCTTGCTAGAACACGCAATTCATGTCCAAATAAATTTTTTTGTAGATTGAACCATTTTGGAGATATTCCTTGTTATTTGTGTGAGTTTTGGAAAGCAAACTTTTGTGAAATTGAGCATCATTACTCATTTTTACTTTCTCTACTGGTAAGTAGGGAAGTATTGTATTCCACCCAAAAATTTGATGTCGAGATTTCACCGGAAATATATGTTTTGAGACCCTCTGAATCCAAAAAAAGCATTTGAATGAAATGAAATGGGTGAAATGATGCTCAAATGAGCCTGAGGTCCATGGAGCTTTAAGTTACCCAACATTCGTCTTCTCAGGGTAGGAAAAACCTCGGAAAAAAACCTTACCCTAAGCGAGATTCGAACTCGCGACCTCTTGAACATGAGGCAGACACGCTACCACCACGCTACCGAGGCGGGCGCGCGGGCGCGCGCGCGCGCGTGTGTGCGTGTGTGCGTGCGTGTGTGCGTGTGTGCGTGTGCGCGCGCGTGTGTGTGTGTGTGTGTGTGTGTGTGTGTGTGTGTGTGTGTGCGCGTGCGCGTGCGCGTGCGCGTGCGCGTGCGTGCGTGCGTGCGTGCGTGCGTGCGTGCGTGCGTGTGTGTGTGTGTGTGTGTGTGGACAGCATAACTCTAAAACGAAAAGTCAGCTAAAAACCAAAGTTGGTATTTCAAGGATGCGACACGAAGATTCCCTTTACATGGAAAATTTTTCGAAAATTTTGATTTTCTTGAAAATGACTAATGATTTTGATTAAAATGTCATATGTTTGAGATATTTTTATGACAAATGAAATGTATATCTAGAATTTTCTGGCTATAGCCCCTGTAGTCGTGTTTACTCTGGACGACTTTTGCATAACTGGTAAACCATTAGAGATAGACCAAATCATACTGTACAAAAAATGTAGATCTTGCTAAAATACACAATTTATGTCTGAATGAATTTTCTTGTAGGGTTAACCATTTCGTAGATATTCCTTGTTATGTGTGTGAGTTTCAGGAAACTTAACTTTCGTGAAATGGATCATCGTTCATTTTTTTATATGTTAAGTGTGCAAAGAGAACAGAATCTCAGAGTTTTAAAAGATTTGACTATCGCTCACAGCCTACTGTATTCTAATATTCCCCTTGCACCTACAAGGAAATAAACAATAAGATAATTTGTACAAATGTTTATCTCAACTAACAGGAAGAAGATATAGGCATAAGAATTTGTACAAATAGTTTGTACAAGAGTAGAGAAAGTCATGTGAGTGCAGCACGTGAGATTTGTTTATATGCTAGTCATGCAAACAGAACGAAATTTGAAAGCTTTAACAGATTTGACTATCGCTCAAAGCCTACTGTATTCCCATACTCCCCTTGCACCTACAAGGAAATACGCAATGAGATAATTACTGCAAATGTTTATCTCAACTAACACAAAGAAGATATAGGAATAAGAGTTTGAAAGAATAGTTAGTACAAGAGTAGAGAAAGCCATGTGAGTGTAACACAACATAGTTTTTTAGATTTTATACAGAGATATGGCATGTAATAACTATGACATCATATTCAAAGGATTGCGCTGGATATTGTGACAACTTTTGTAATAAAATCCATGATAGAGTTGATCTAATTCTTCCTCCTGATCCTGATAGTGTGACTGATAAAAATGGAGCACTACAGGTATTACAGTAAATGTGAATGATGTTCCCAGCCCAATTGAGGTACATTTCACAGCCTCTGAGAAGAGTGACATACAGAAAATAAATGACTTTGCAACTGACCAACGAGATGCAAAAAAATGTACTTTTAAGTACACAAAAATTCCAGAAAATGATCATGCTTAAAATGAAAAATGGGAAGAAATGGAAACTAGTTTGAAGGATTGCAGGCCACTATAGATTCTGCAAAACTGTGATGTAACACTCTGCCACAGATGTTTCGAACCTTACTACAGTTTATAAAAATCTTTTAGCACTCCAAATGTTTCAATAAATACATTGTTTGGCTTTAAATGATCTGTAATTGCTTTAAGAAATAAAGCTTAATCATATGAACTTGACAGAAATGTATTTATCAAATTGTGCAAGCTTTCACGGCCAGTGTCATTAAATAGAAAATGTATCCGGGCTTGTGGACTGTGGTTTAGTGGAAAATCTCTTTCCAGACGTTTCGTTTGAAACTGTGTGCAACGCCCTCAGTGGTGCTCTGTTTGTCTCAGTGACGACTGATACGGAGTCCTTTGATTTCACAGGTTTCTACTAGACCACAGCCCACAAGACAAGATAATCATTTTCTATTTAGAAATGTATTTGTTCATCATTACGGTATGTTTTGATACCATTAACATACAGCAGTCTATTAATAGACCAGGTGATTTTGGGACACTGGGTGAATAAAAAGGCAAACAAAATATATTGTTGACATACTGTATGCTAAACCAATACATTACAAAGTTGGGTGTCAATGGGTTAACAAAAGTTTCAATCTGAGATGTTGCCGACCATTGTATGTTTATTGTAATATAATTCACCAGCCAAATAAAACTGGGCTTACAATTACACACATAAAATATGCTTTGCTATCATAATGTTGTGTATCCATTGGTTTCCATACACTTAGATGCTCCAAAAAAATTAGATCTGGTCATTTTGACACACAAGTGAAGAGTGACCGTTTGCTCTGACTAAAGTGATGCTTCCCCCCCACTCCCAAAAAAAGTTGAAACTATTCAGTTTTTTAAATTCTTGAGGCTACTCCCTTTTTGTGTTCGCCTTCTCCATTCACTTTTTTTATTGATAATTACAACTCTAATTATTATTATTTTAAAATTCTTTTAAAATGATTAATTTTATGTATTATAATTTCGGTATCAGAACTCAAATCTGACAAATTTCCCACGCACACTTTTCTTTGCAAGTGTCTAAATAAATGTGAAATACACCAATTTTCAGGTGGATTTGGCACATATTATTTAATAGCCATATTCTGAACATATTGAAGACAATATTTCTTCAAAATGTTTTCTGAAAAAAGAATAGCATTTTTGGCCATTCTGGTACCAGATTGTTTCCTTGTGAACTCATGTACACCAGAAATATCAGCATCTGGCAGCTAAATTTGTTGACTTATGGACTCTGGTTTGCCCACAACAATTATTTCACTAATTATATTAGAGTCTGCAACAAATATGTTGAAGTTGGTAGGGCATCAACCGCTACAGAAAGAAAACAAGAGATAGGTAAAGCTACCTTTTACATAGTGGTGGTGGTAGGGGGAGGAAACACTTTACATAAGTGTATATTGTGGGACTCCCAGCAAATGGTATACCCACTAAAACCCTTCAAATATTGCAGCATTGTGAAATCACCTCTATAATAGATATTACTTCCCAATGCAGCACTTGTGTTTATCCTTTATTTTCATGTTTTTCTTTACTTTTCATGATATTTATCATATCCTCTATTATTTTCCATATTTTTGATTCTTAAGCATTTCTCCTATAATATTTACTGTCATAATTTGTCCAATTTGTCTGGTACGTTTTTCCCTTATATCTTTCTATCACATTTCAATATAGGATGTTCAGGTGTATCCCACAGCATGTGCAGTTTTCAATATCTACTATTTTCATTTTGAATAGATACATTTTGAAGCATTCATGTCCAAGCAGAAATTGCATCAATATAATAACCAACTTCTCCATGTTTTCTCGTCAATTGTAGCTCTATTTCTGGTATTATGTCTTTCTCCATTGAGCCATTTTGATTTCTAGTTCCCATTCGTCCTGCTATTTTTTATTGTTTTAAATTCTTTCCTAACTTTATTAATGTGCACTTTTTATCAATAAATATATGATTCCTACTATCACTTATGACTGCCTCCGTAGTGCGCTTGCCTCTGGCACAGAGGATCTGGATTCGATCCCCTGTACCAGAATGGGGATTTGCCCCGCTGGGAGGTCTGCATGGGGTGCACTCAGCCTTGTTAGATCCTGGGGGGGGGGGCAATTGGGGAGCTACTTGATAAAGAAGTAGCATCCCAGATAGAGAAGGCTGCATCCAACCAATGATGCCTGTAGTGGGCAGAGATGGGGGACACAGTGGCTGGGTGGCAGGCCTTGGTCCTTCATGGACTGTTGCGCTGGGGTTTACTTTTACCTTTTACTATCACGTCTGCTGCCCCAATGGAAATCATTCTGTTGGCTATTCTGATTGCAATCTT
Organism: Tenodera sinensis; assembly: GCA_030765045.1. Taxonomy (NCBI): domain Eukaryota; kingdom Metazoa; phylum Arthropoda; class Insecta; order Mantodea; family Mantidae; genus Tenodera; species Tenodera sinensis. The sequence continues at coordinate 43,965,390 of CM060968.1, read as the reverse complement.
TTATTGTACACTCAATGATCTTCCCATATGTTATTTTTTCAATCCAACTTTTCCAGATAGGTGCACCATATAAAATTATCAAATTAACTATACTCCAAATAATTTTCTTTTTCCAGGTTTGGGTCCTCCTTTGGCATCACTTTTATTGTCCTAATGCTCCTATAATTTTCTCCGTTCTGCCAGTCACAGACTGAATGCATATCTGCATGCTCACACCATGTCCATTTTAAATACTTCTGTATTTTACATGTCTTTTGGATCTTATTTTCTTATCATCAAACTAACATTTATTTCCTTCGGTATTCTTCTTTCCCCTAAAATAACTATTTCTGTTTTCTCAGGAGCTAATTGAGGTCCCTTTTTGAGCATCCGAATTTGAATTTTACTCATAGACCATTCAATATTTTCTTCTACCTCCTCCTTGATTTTATATTATAATATTAATATCCGACCATGAGCATATCCAATAGTTTTTGTTCCCATTGGTCTTTTAATACTCATAATATATGTTTGTTCCACAACGTAGGTTTCAGGACAATCCTTGTGGTACTCCTCAACTCATGCCTACCTTTCTATTTTTTTCCTATCAGAATTTGCTTACTTGTAAATCCTAGGAGAACTAAAAACTTACAAACTGTCTGTGCGGTGTTTTGCCTGTTCACATCCTCAGCGCTCATTGCCATCTACTGCATCATAGAAAGATGTGGATGAAAACATACAACATTTTTAAAACTATTTTTAAAGGCTTTACTTACCAACTTTATGAAATGAGATACTGAAACTGGCCACCACTTATTGGAGCTCTGAGAAACCTTTCTCCACTAATGACGCACCATATACCAATTTTTTCATCATGAAGGTTCTGAGTTACAGGGCAAATTCTTTTTGAGTCAACCGTTGATACCTGTACGCATGTGAATACAATTTTGTCCCTTCTTTTAGAGAATAAACAGACAGCATGAATTTGTCTTTTTTCAATACGATACTGCAACAGCTCATACGGCCAATCTTTTGATGAGAGCAATTGAAAGTTTGTTTCGGGACAGAATTATTAGCATTAGATTAGTGGTCCCCCAACCTGTGATTTCTATCTCTGGGGTACTTAAAATCTAAAGTGTGCAAAACAAACCCATACACCCTGAGAGAACTAAAATAAAACATCTATCAGGAAATTGCCAGCATTTCTCAATTTGAACTACAGCAAGTGATGGATAGTTTTCTAAACAGGTACAAAAATGTATGGACAATGGTGGGCAGTTTCATCAAGTTGGGAATTAAAGCCTTTAAAAGTAATTTTAAAAATGTACAGTTTCATTCGCACCTTTCTATGATAGCGGCAAACGGCAATGAGTGCTGAGGATGCCAACAGGCAAAACACCATGTAACTGCTTTGGAACTTTTTTGCTCTCCTGGTGCTTGCTACCTTCACAATCTTGTGTAAATCCAAAGGTGTGAGTCAAGCTATTTATTTGCCATCTAATTCCATAATTCTTTAAAGTAGGTACATTGCAAACTTGCTTTCCATGTTTCCTATGCATGTCTGTTTATTTCTATATCTGATCTTTTAGTAGCATAACAGTGTTTAACTATACTTAAGTTTTTCTCAAATTAATGTTTAAAATGACAAATTATTTAGGTACTTGTTAACAACATGTTTTGTTACTCTTTAGCTTCAAACCAATTCATAACATACTTGAAGACAGCAGTATGCATCAAGGACTGGAACAACTTTTAGGCCAAATTCTGGAGAGGATGCTCAGTGATTTGAACTGTCTTGCAGTTATCAGTGACAATGCACATCAAGATTATTTTGGACCATTTATTTTTAAAAAGCTTGCTTGTCCTTATTACAAGGTCAGAAACTTATTTTGATAAGGAAACATAAGTGGTATGTTCACTTTTGTGGGGAAAGTGTATACAGTACATCTAGTCTGTTTGTTAGGTACAGTTGAATCCTGATAACTCGACTCTCAATAACACTACATTCCGTGTAACTGATGACCTTTTTTATTTTAATTTTCTTTTTTATCATTAAACTTTACTATAATAATTACTATAATCTACTATATGGTATAAATAGTGTAGATGAATTTTAATTAGTGTATGTATACAACCTACTGCATTCTCCCTCACAGCAATAAAAGGGCTGGCTGACCTTTAGTATCTAATCAAAACAAATGTTTGCACACCATTGTCATGAAACCAAAAGCTTGCTGCTAATAATGTGGGTACAAAGCACAAACACTTGTTAGGAAGGTTTGAACCTTTACTGTTTTACCCAGTACAAAGGTATTTTTTAGACATGCTGAATTGCGCAGCCATTTATGATCGAGTTCACTTTTAAAATTGTCTTCAAAACCAAAAAAACAAAACTACAGAACTAGAAAAAACCATGCAACAATCCTTAAACAACTTACAGAAGTTGACCAAAGAAAATTTAATGACTGTTAATACAACAAAATGAAACTACCAAATCTATTCACAAGGAAAAAAAGCACTAAAAATAAAACTAAATTTTGAGGGTCAACAATTACCAGAAACAAAGGAAGCAAAGTATTTAGGAGTTACATTTGGTACCAAACTTACATGGACCAAACAAATAGAAAATGTAATACAAAGAGCAGAAAGGCACCTTTCACTGCTAAAATGTCTAACAGGAATGAAGTGGGGATGTTCCAGAGCAACTCTTAACACAACATACAATGTATATATAAAGCCATTATTTACTTACTGCAGTGAAGTCCTTATAACAGCAAATACAAAAAAAAATTCAAATCTTTCAAAACCAAACTCTGAGACTAATTACAGGTGCTATCAAAACCACACCAATACCAGCTATGGAAATACTAATCAACCAATACCCCATTGAATATGAAATAGAAAAAACAGCTCTTACTCAACACGAAAAGTTGATCAGACTCCCATTCAATACATGGAACAAGAGAAATTTTACACATACACTAAAGACTCAGGAGAGCTTTCTTTCCAAAATTCAAGACATCAAGAAGAAGTATACCTTCCTAATTCAAAGGAAAACTTCATATCTAAAGTCAATCCGACACAAACATTAGACATCACATATTATTTACACCTGACAGAAGAGGTTAAGAAAAGTGATACTCCAACTAGTGTTCTAAAATTATTGGCATTAGAGACAATCCATACTAGATTTCCAGAACACGAATGGCTGCATATTTATACTGATGGATCATTCATATCAAACCGAGATGGAGCAGAGGCTGGAGGCATGTTTCACCTCTTTTCCTATTACAAATCTTTAAGTTAAGGAACTACAAACTTTGATGGAGAAATTGAAGCAATTCGAATGGCCCTACAAAATCTTTTGTATAGAATTTCACATTTTCATGAAGCAGTTATTCTCTCAGATTCCAGGGTGGCAATTATAGCAATTACTTCCAAATTGTCACCAAAAAACCAAACAATTATAGAATTTTGGAAAATCCTTACCCATCTAACCACACTTCAAAAACACCTCGTCTTCCAATGGATACCAGCTCACTGTGGAGTGAGTGGTAATTAGAAAGCTGATTTTCTTGCAAAAAAGGGTACCGGCAGTGTACAGAAATCTATAGTTAATCTACCATTTTATGCAGCTAAAAGATTAGTAAACTCTGAATTTAAAAAAATTATTGCAAAATATTACTATGAAAAATCAAAAAATAAAAGATCGGAACTACCAAACATTCCTGAGTATCCTCGAAAAACAGCAGTTGCAACCTTCAGGTTGTTTACAGGACAACCAGGATTGTTGGGCAAAACACTTAAACAGAATTGGGATATATTCTTCACCACTCTGTTCTCTATGTGATCTGCAAGAGGAAATGGATCGATATCACCTTCAAATATGCCCGGCCACTTCTAACACCCCATCCATCAGTGAAAAATATTGGAGAGCAAGAGGATTAATGACTTCATTGTGAGAAATCCAGCATTAGTTAACAACAACTTTTAAAATTATAAGACCATAGGGATGTCAAGTTATCTTTCTGGCTTCTGTATAGTACATGTCATGGACTGTGCATGATTAAGTACAGTGCCCACTTGCATTATCAGCAGTGTCTTGCTTATTTCAAGGAAGGAAACAGAGACATTACCCCCATTATCAGTTTGTATGATGCCACTCGCGCAGATCCTAGCAAGGTCATTCGCCACACCAAAGAAATACCCCTGTATGTGATAGGCTAAACTTTCAGTTACATATTTCTGGTTACAGTGCACCTTCCAAGATTTCAAGCTTACTGTTAGTATTGGGTTGAGTCATTTGTACCAGTGAATGAGAACAAAAGACAAGTTAACAGGACAATGGAAATTAAACTGGATGTGTAAAAGAGACCAGACAAAGGGGAACATATTACTATGAAATAAATTTTAGAGTATGTTACACTTTTGTTTCCTACATTGTGCTAGAATATGTCATGTAACCTGCAGTATTACATTAGGAGTTGTGAGAAAGCGATGTGACCGCCAAAACATAAAAATATGGTGCTCTCTAAAAAGCGGTTACTATTACTGCTATTGCTCTCTACAATATCATTACTATTGGAGAGCAAGAGGATCAATGACTTCATTGTCAGAAATCCAGCATTAGCTAACAACAACATTAGGAGTTGTGAATAACAGAGCCCTTATACAGTAAAACTAGACATTTCAGTAACCCGACAGCCTCTCAGTCCACATTAGGTCAAGTTATTGGGATTCCACTGTGCTGAATTTTATAGGTAATATTGAATAAAATTTAATTTTAACACTAACAATCATAAATGTTACAAAAGAGCACATTAGGCAAAAGTTCATAAGACTGTATAGGTTTAGTTTGAAGTATTACAAAATTTAAATAAACTTACAATAGTAATTATTATTTATTTATGCCAACAAACTTACTGTTGGTGTTTTTAAACACACAAGCCGTGTGTGGGCAAAGTTTGAGAGGTAGAACTGGAACTTAAAAATTCAATGCCACAGCTGGGACTTGAACTACAGACCTTCTGCTTACCAGGTGGCTGCTCTAACCATTGAGCTACTGTGACAATCTGCCAGAATGGCATTGAATTCTCAAACCAGTTCGTATTTCTCCTGGTAAACCACAATAGTAAGTTGAAGTAGGGTTAGCTAAATACAGTACTACTCACACACTTTATCTTGAGCCCTGGACTCTAGTGCTATGGATGTCTGAGTCAACAAGGTCTGTGCTTTGCCACAATAGCAACTGAGCATTTTTGTCCATACTCCAGTGTTACCATTCCATTGCATTTCGCTGTATCTGTTAACTTTGTTCTTATTCTCTTGTGTTATCATACTGTTTTCTTTTGTGTTTAACCATTTCAAACAGTAATTTTAAGCACTAAATGCCGGAAATAGATCCAGTATCAACACTGCAAACTCTTGTAAACAGTTAAAGAAGGAGCCATGTGTTTAGGCTTTTCCTTTTGCTGTTGGCTAACATGGGAAAACCAATTGCAGAAAATACAACTCACAGCCTTTTATGATGTGATATAAATATGACTGTGTAAAAGACATGAAAAGTCCTGTTGTCACCTTCGACAATAATGACCTCTAAAAGCTCAAGATAAAGTGTGTGAGTTGTACCTATAACTTCATAAATATGGTATTAAAGTGGCTGCACAGGGAAAATTATTTATAAGGCAAGGAAAACAGCTATGGCACAATATAGCGAAAAATCTGAGCTCTTTCTAAACTACTCATTGGTAACTTATCATTCATAAATAGGAATTTCTACTTTGCCATTTTTCATCATCTCAATATGCTGACACAGTTTACCTTTAAGGCAATATATCAATGAAATTTGGTGAAGATTGCTGAAAATATTTATTTTTAATTTTTGCAGTTTTTATTATGCTTATACTTTGTACTTTAATGGCACACTTTTGTTTTCTCTATTAACCATTTTTAAAACTCCAGGAGGGCATTTAAATGTGCCCGTGTGGGTGGGCATTCCTCACTAAACTTTATCACAGTTTTTCTTTTCACTGGTTTTGATTTTAATCTCGTTCAAGGAATTCTGCTTCAGAGAGGTTGGGGGTTGGCTGTACTGAAATGAATTTGATATATCGAGCTTAAATGCTGCAAATCAGACAAGCGTGTCCCTTGTAAACAAGAGAAGGAGTTCTGTAATTCTGTAATCTTGCCAAGTTATTTCAGTGTTCCAGTTATACATTAGGCATTGTTTAGGTATTTAATAGCTTTTAAGTTATTTGATTTGTTAGTTTGTAGTAAAGCAGTAATAAACAGATATTTAATGAGTTTGATGTAAAATTAGCAAAAGTGTAGAGGTTAGCTAAGAACAATACATTGCTAAATTTTGTAAACAAGGGAAGGCGAAAGGAAAGTTTTCATATTAAGAAACGGCCAAGCAAACTTAAAATCCTCAAAAACTGCTACTGAGGCCAAGAAGAAAGCCGCAGAGGGTTCCACATATGGTGCTGGGAATATTAAGTTGATTGGACTTAGAGTACAAAAATATATTGCTAAAACTGTAAAATCCATTTTTCTTCTTTCTGTTTTATTTTTCAGCATTTTTCAGTATTCAAAATGCTCCTTGCACCCTATAACTTATAATTTATAACTTATTAGCTTGAAATTTTCAGGAGTACTTCAGAGATTAAGTATTAAAATTTGTCATGTGCTGGTTAAAAATATTAAATAATTGAGCTGAAATTAAATGTTTTTCATAACTAATACTGAAAAAATTGAAAATAACAATACATTCTATACAACATTTTTTCCTCTTAAACTAATTAAATATAAGCAATGGCTGTAAGACAATTTCTTTATATCTGTATACCGAGCTCAAATTATACATTTAGGAGAGATACAATAAACTGTAGGGTCTGAGGGTCATTTGATATTAGCATATCAAAAAGTGATTTATCATTATTAAATATATTACAATATATATTTGAGACAGAATATTAGAAGACCCCAAAAGAAAATCGTTTATGTGAATATTTGTTAAAAGTGTAATTTGTTTTTTGATGTTGGTATGAGTTGGTTAAATGACGAAAACGTGTTGCAAATGTTCATTGTTACGAACAACTAAGTTAGTTTAAAGATGTCATAAATATTTCCATATTTGATTTTAATATGTTTGTATAAATATTAGAATTATATGTGTTCCATAATAAAAGTAAGGGAGGGTGGTTAGGGATCGCTTCCCTAACAAGAAAGAACTATTTGATGGACGCATATGCGGATGTATACGAAAAAGGCAGTGTCACGTGAGGTGACGCCATAATCTTCCCACTAGCATGTGTGTAATCAAGGCGTAAGGACGTATTGATGTAACGTGTGAACATAGTAGAACTTTCACCAGACTTTCATCAAGTATTAGTTCCACTAAATGAAAAAGTGGAAAGGTTTTAAATCATTTAAAACGGTGCTAGGAGGATTTATTTTAATGTAAAATATAGAAAAAGTGTTAATAAAATAATACATTGTGGTGAAGAAACATCGTGTGATTTTTTATTCCATCCGTTATCATGCCCTGAGATCACAAAGATTCCAAAGGCTCAAAGACACAACGAAGCTTAATTATAAAAACTGCACCATATTTTTAAATTAAACAGTTTGACATAGGACATTGAAATTTTATGTACCTATACTACATATATATTTTATGGTCTGAGTGTACGGAAAAAAAAATCAAAGAAAACATAAGAAAACTGGATTCTTTAATTTTCATAGATACATTGCCTTAAAGAGAGATTAATATTTTCTGAAAGAGAAGACTTTTGAGAGTCAAAATTCCCTTTACCTATACAAAACTCATTAGATGGTATAATGACCTATTTTTGTTACTGGTGCAGGTTGAGCAGTACTCATATGATTAGGAAGGAATAGATACTTTCACAAGAATAAAATTACAGTATCAGCAACATATTATATGTAAATGTGAAGGGGAACATGACTTAGATTTGCTGCTCCAAATTTCTAGATTCTGGTGCAGGAAAAAGAGGATCTCCAAAGCCCAAATTACAATACCCTTTCAGTAATTCAGAGCATTAAAAGACAGACCTGTAAAGCATACATCATATTACTTTCTAATGGTTGGAATATGGGTAGATTTCTTCAATCTGGAGACAGGTATGCAGTTTTACTTTTACTTTAATCCCAAATAAAATATTCTTGCATGTCTTCTTTGTAAATAAAAACTAAAATCTACTTTACTTTAGAAGTATGTAAATATTTTTTTCAAAAGAAAGCTAAATAAAATATTAGTGGAAGATGTTTAAGTTGTTAATATATAATAATAATAATAATAATAATAATAATAATAATAATAATAATAATAATAATAATAATAATAATAATAATAATAATAATGATAATGATGATGATGATGATGATGATGATGATGATGATGATGATGATGATGATGATGATGATGGTGGTGGTGATGATGATGGTGGTGATGATGATGGTGATGATGATGATAATAATGATGATAATGTTCGAATAGAACATATGCATAGTTGCAATGCTAAGTTCTTATTTTAGTATAATCTGTTATACAACATGTAAAAACTTCACTAACACATTTAATCATGTCACTTTAAGAGAAGAAAGAAGTCATCTAGCATATGCATAAAAATAGTCAAAGTAAAATTCAGCATTCAACACTGAGAAACATAGCAGTTAAAGAGTGTCCATAAATAAAACTCAATTTTTATATCCTTCTCTCTCATGCTGTGATCCTGGCCATGTATCAAGTTGCCTCAAGCTGCTTGATAAGATTTTTAATTCAAATTTTTCCTCAGTATTAGAACTGATACTTAATTCTTCAGGCAGGGGTCAGCAACTGCCTAACAAGTAAACAAAACTAGTTAAGAAAACCTATTTCAATAAGGACATTACCAGTTTTATAGAGAACTTTAGCAATGATGACATTATTTGGCATCATTTGTCATACCCTCATATTGTTAAAACTGGTGGCGGTGGCGGTGGTGGTGGTGGAGGTGGTGGTGATGGTGATGGTGGTGGTGGTGTTGGAAGTGAAGGTGGTGGTGGTGATGGTGGTGGTGGTGGAAGTGAAGGTGGTGGCAGTGGTGGTGGCAGTGGTGGTGGTGGCAGTGGTGGTGGTAGAGGTGGTGGTGTTAGTGGTGGTGGCGGAGATGGTGGTGGTGGTGGTGGCGGTGAAGGTGGTGTTGGAGGTGGCAGAGGTCATGGAGGTCGTTGCAGCGGTGGCAGCAGTGGTGGTGGTGGCAGCAATGGTGGTGTAGGTATTGTCATTGTAGTATTATTTAAAACTACTATGGTTAAGATAGTTAATAAGTTTGTTGTTCTATGATATGTGAAAATGGGTTTGCAGGTATCACTTTCTGGATACAAGGGCAAAGTTTCTGATTTTATATGATCATCGACTTTTTCGCCCAGAAATGCATTATCTATGGATGAAGTTCATCAATGTTGTCTTTATACGCTGGCATGCACCTGGACAAAACAGACTTCGGTCTTGGTATGACCTTTATACTGTACCATTTCCATCATCAACTAAACAATTATTAATTCCTCAACAATTAGACTCTTGGTATGGTGGTGAATTTCGTTTTAAAAACAACCTATTTGAGTCCAAAACAGCAAATCTCAAAGGCCATATACTGAATGCTGTCACATTTCCACGTATTCCTGGCAGTGTTAAGAAGCCTAAGAGTACAAATACTTCACAAGGGAGTGGTGCTCAGAATGGTTTCAGTGGTGTGGAAGTTGAGGTAAGCTGTTATATGTGTGTTTCAATATCACAAGGGTCAGTCAATAAGTAATGCATCCTATTTTTGTTCTCCTGAACTAAGTTACGTGAACACTTTCTCAAACCTTCTCCAATCCACAGCAATAGAAACTTCCTACATCAACTGGTGGCAGCAGCACTGCTGCCTATTGCAAAATGGCTGACATCGATGTGCATATTAGACAGCATTGTCATTTAATTCTTAAATGTGGAATGTGAAATGCCCATTCACACTCATGAAAGGCTCAAAAACGTGCATGGTGATGCATGGTTAGTAGATGGGTTCATCGCTGTAATGAAGCTGAAGGGCCAACACCAGTGGCTGAAGAACAGCATAGTGGCAGATCCATGACTGCAGTGACTCCATGCAGCACTGAGCAAGTGGATGAGATCATTTGAGCTGACCAATGGATAACAACAGACGAATTGTGTTACATTACATCTCTCAGTAAGGGCAACACAGTGATGATTATTAAAGAACTGGGGTACTCAAAAAGTTTGTTCATGGTGGGTACTCCGAATGTCAACCAAGCAGAATAAGAAGGCACGGAAAACAGTAGTCTTGGAACATTTGGAGAGAGAGTTCCTGGAGATGAAACTTGGGTTAATTTTTTTGTACCATAATCAAAGAGAAAGTCCATGGGATGGCATTCCACAACCTCGCAGAAGAAGAAAAAATTTAGAACTGGGCCATCGCAAGGCAAAGTGATGGCAAACTTTTTGGAGCTGGGATGCACAATAAATTCTATACAACACGTCAGCACCTTCAAAAAGCATATCTTCAGCGAGTTTGCCGAATAAAAACCATGGCAGATGTTCTGCTTTTGCATGACAATGCAAAACCACACACCAGTCATCACACCACTGAAGAGATTGTGAACATCAGATGGGAAGTATTGCCTCATCCCCCATACAGTCCTGATGTAGCACCATCAGACTTCCATCTGTTTGGACCGCTGAAGGAAGCTCACCACAGGATTCACTTTCCAGATGTGGGGGCTGTGAAAAAGTCTGTTTGTTAATGGTTTTGGAAGCAAGATCATGAGTTTGACTGCACAGGAATACATGCCCTCGTTAAAAGGTGGACTAAAACTGTGGTAAACAATGGGGATTACATTAAAAAGTGACAATTTAATCTTCACTGTTGTGACCTTCATGCTGTGTAACGAAAGTTTAAATTTCTTGCAAATTAAATGAAGAAAAAAGAAATAGGAGGCATTAGTTATTGACTGACCCTCGTATAGGTATGCCATTCAGATTAAATTTACATTGAACTTAATTCATTTCAATATTTCAAAGTGCATAAACTGAACCATTGAACTTAGATGGGCAAGCTAGTGTTTTAATTACTGATTAATGGCTTTATTTTGAAAATGTGAATGTCAGATTAAATCAAGATTTCGGTAAGATAATTTATTTAATTACATTTGTCACTCAAAACTTGCGGAAAGTTATACGATCACTTAACAATCTAGTATTGATAGTTAAAAAAAAAATATAATAAACTATAAAATATCCTGTGATCATATTTAAAAAAATTTAAATACTTGAACATTGTAGGAATCTGTTATTTTATCTAAACATTTTCATACCAATCTGCAGTATATACAACATTTTATTCAAATTAAACATAGTTTAAATTTAAATTATCTTTTAATGCCACAATCCTCTACGATCAAAACCACACATTTCGTTCTAGCTGACACATGTTTTTACTTTCTCTACCATGTATAGTAAGTAGGGGAAGTATTGTACTCCACCCAAAATTTCAATGTTAGGATTTCATCAGAAATACATATTTTAAAGCCCCCCCTAAATCCTAAAAAAGCAGTTTTAGAAAAAGATCCAAGTGTGTGTATCTGTCTGTGAACAGAATAACTTAAAAATGAAAAGCTAGTTAAAAACCAAAGTTGGTATTTAAGTTTAATATCTTTCAAGTATGCGACACAAAGATTTTGTAGAAAACTCCTCCACCCTAAACTACCCTCTACATAGAAAATTTTACAAAAATGTTGATTTTCTCAACAATGGCTCTAACAATTTTGATTAAAATGCCATAGTTTAAGATATTTTTTATGGCAAATGAAATGTATATTTTTAATTTTCTGGCTACAGCCCATGTAGTCCTGTTTACCCTGGATGTCTTTTACGTAACTGGCAAACCATAAGAGGTAGACCACATCTTATTAGGCAAAAAAGTAGATCTTGTTAAAACGCACAAGTTATGTCCAAAGGCATTTTCTTTTTTGTGGAGCGAACCATTTAAGATATTTCTTGTTATTTGTGTGAGTTTTGCAATACTTAAGACTTTCCTCAAATGTAAGTTCATTACTCACTTTTTTTATCTTTGGTTATACAAAGAGAATGGAATTTCAAAGCTTTAAAAGATTTGACTATTGCTCAAAGCCATATTCCCCTTGCACCCACAAGAAAATTAACATTAAGATAATTTCTGCAAATGTTTATTTCAACTAACATGAAAAAGATAGAGGAATGAGTTTGTAAGAATAGTTAGTACAAGAGTAGAGAAAGTCATGTGAGTGCAACACATCAGATTTTTTAGTGATGGAATTACTTCTCACAAATTTTTCTTTACTTAGAAAACAATGTAGATATTCATAAAAGACATTTCTTTAAGATTACATTTTGTAATTAGTATCCTTTCATACTCTGCACATAGAACTGATTTCTGTATACTGTTCCTATTAGTTTTTGCACATTACTTTTTTTTAGAAGAGCATTTCCAAGTTAACATTAAAAAGTGAAGACTTTTTTTAAATGATAAAACATGGGGAGTAAAAATGGATGTTTAGTACCCAGTTTTAATTTTTTTGAAATGTTGGACAAGGGTCCAAAAATTGAATGGCTTCATTAAAAAGATACTCTTCTTATTCATGCAGAGTATCCAACTGCATTCTAAAACATTTTTAAATGTTAAGATTTTATAACAATAAGGTAAAGACAAGTTCTACTGCACCCCAAAATACATTGAAACAAATGTATTTTGAGTAGTTGGAAGCGTTCACGGCCGGAGTTAGAATTAAGGCTAGAGATTTCTTCTAGGCTTAATTCAAGTGTATTTTGTTTTGAATATATTTCTTAGTTATTGCTTTATTCGGATAAGCACATTGTTTATTATACTGGGTGATCAAATTTATTCAAAACTTCTCACTAGTCATTTTGAATCAGTGACACCAACGACATCACAGACTGCAAGACAAGAGTAAAAGTAAAGGAACAAACTGAAGAAATAGCAATTGGTCAGGGAATTAGACAAGTCGACTCCAAGTTCATTCCTTTTTAATCTCATAATTGAAGATTTGCCAAAAGAGTGGGGATACAAGATGAGAAATACCAGATTTCACATATGCTATGCAGATGATGCTGTCCTCATATCAGAAACAGAAGATGAATTGCAAAGGCTATTACACAATTAAATATTTCTCTCTTTCTTTCCCTGATTACCCTCCCCTTATGTAGGACTTAAACCCTCTAGGACTTACAAGTCAGTGCCTAGTGTCAGACGCCTGTCAGGGAGCAGAGGGACCTCTGGACCAGACAGAATGAAGACCTGGAAGCAGGTGGTCAGCCAAGCACCAGGTATGATAGTGAGGAATAGGATGATATGAAATGCAGGCAAAATGGATGATTGGAAAGGTGATAATTGCAATTGGTGGAATGAATGGCGGGGGAAACTGGATTTCACATATGGTATGCAGATGATGCTGTCCTCATATCAGAAACAGAAGAATTGCAAAGGCTATTACACAAAATGTGCCTCACTAAAAAAAGAAATTAATACAGCTAAAAAGAATCACTTTAATAATTTCTTAGAAAAAATGGATTATAGGACAGATGGCAACAAAGCCCATAAGTTCATAAAAAATGTCAAAGACAGGAGAGAAAGCAACAGCATACCTACCATACGCAGAAATAAAATATTAACAAATGATGCAGCCATAGCCGAAACATTCAATAAATATTATGCTAATTCACATAAAGTAACAAGAAATAATAAAAAGGAACGTAAACAATTTAAAAACACCAACAGTAAGTTTGTTGGCATGAATAAATAATAATTACCATCTGAAAGTTATTTAATCCTGGGACATAAAGTACTTACAATAGTAAGTCACCATTGGGGTAATTGACTCTGATGTGAGACTGCCTTTGTGGTTTACCAGGAGAAATACGAACTGGTTTGAGAATTCAATGCCATTCTGGCAGATTGTCACAGTAGCTCAATGGTTAGAGCAGCCGCCTGGTAAGCGGAAGGTCCGTGGTTCAAGTCCCAGCTGTGGCATTGAATTTTTAAGTTCCAGTCCTACCTCTTAAATTTAAGAAAGATTTGAAACAAGAAAGAGAATGTGATCCTAACACTCAATACAATAAATTTTTTCAAAATTTTAATTTGCAAGAACTGAACATTGCAATTAATAATCTAAAAAACAAAGTCTCCTGACCCGATCACATACATCCAGAGTTCATAAAAAACCTTGGCAAAACAGCAAAACAACTACTGAAACTCTACAATCTATCCTGGAACACCACTGTACCTGCCGAATGGCAAAAAGCAATAATTGTCCCACTCTTGAAGAAAGATAAAATAGCATCAGAAATAAAAAATTATAGATTATATTATTATATTATAGCTCTTACTAGCATAGTAACAAAAGTGATGGAATGGTGTCAAATAGGTTAAATTGGTTTCTAGAATCCCAAAATTTAATTTCCCCATGTCAAGCTGGATTCAGAGAGTTCCACTCTACAAATGAACAAGTCTTACTTCTCAGTTAAGAAATCAAAGACTCCTTCAATAGAAATGAAGATAATTTATCAGTTTTTATTGATTTCCAAAGTGCATATGATTCTATATGCAGAACAAAACTACTAAAGAAAGTAAAAAAAATAGGGATACAAGGTCCAATGTTTTCATGGCTATGTCATTTCCTCACACAATGCTTTATTGCTACCAGATATGGAAGAAATATATCTAAATATAAACAAGTACACAACGGCTTACCACAAGGCGCAGTGCTCAGCACTACACTTTTTAATGTATTTATTAATGATCTACCTCAACAAATACAAGAATCAAGTGTGAAGTGTGCACTCTTTACTGATGACTTAGTAATGTGGGCTTCAAAACCAAAAAACAAAAGTAAAGAACTAGAAAAAACCATGCAACAATCCTTAAAAAACCTACAAAAGTAGACCAAAGAATATTTAATGACTGTTAATACAACAAAATCAAACTACCAAATCTTTTCACTAAGAAAAAAACCACTAAAAATAAAACTAAATTTTGAGGGTAAACAATTACCAGAAACAAAGGAAGCAAAGTATTTAGGAGTTACATTTGATACCAAACTTACATGGACCAAAGGATAATTGGAAAGGTGATAATTGCAATTGGTGGAATGAATGGCGGGGACAACTGGAGAACCTGGAGAAAACCCGCCCAGATGCTGCTTCGTCCACCACGAATACCACATGCGAGTCCCGCCTAGGTGGTAGGCGAGTGGTCAATTCAATATGAAGTCAAAAAAATATAATATGGAAATACACACGCAAAATGTGAAATGCCTAACAGAACCATTGAGATGCAAGTTAGAAGTAGAAAAATTATTGAACAGGTTTCAGAATTTAATTATTTAGGTATTCAAATAACAAGCATATAATGTACTATATTCTAAAAATGTACCTTCTCTTACCCCACAGGAGTACTGTATCACAAGTTTTACTGACTAGTAGTCACATCATGCATTTAAATTTAGTGGTAGCAAGTTCCGAAGAAATTTGAGCACCCAGTGGAAAACAAAATCTTACTTAATAAGAAATTAAATCGTATTACAGTATTGCAAATAAAAATAGAGGTGTATATCTTTATTGATACAAATATTTTGGGGACCCTTCCAACATCAAAATGCAAAAAAGGTTGATATGAACAGGGGTCTGAAAATTGTTTCTTAGAGTGAACATGAGCTTTTGCAGAAAGATACCCGGACAGGCAATTAACTTGACAATGAACATTTTCATGAATTGGCCAATGCATGAAATTGGCTTATTTGAGAGGAGTGTTTTGAATGTTGAGAGACCAAGAGAGGTATAGGTTGCGCGTTTGTTCTTGACGAATGACCTTGAGCAGAAATCCAATGAGTGAGCCTACCCTTAATAAACAGACCAGCAAATGTTTATGCTACGATAACAGACACCTCTGTTTTTCTCTGTCGCGTTTGTGTATACAGTCGACTGCAAAAGTTTTGTGTGGTACGGATGTATGCATGCAACGAAAATAGCAATTCAGACGAGGGAGAGATGTCGGGAATAGAATAAATGCAAGAAAGTTAAGTGGAAAGTTAAGTGTATAATACGTGTGGCTGATATTACTGCAAGTGTCATAAATTGATTTGTAGTGTTGTACTACTTCAGCTCAGAAGCATGTGCGTCATCTCACTGCAGACTGTACCTCCTCTCTCTCGTTCCCGCAAAAGTTGAGTAGAGACTCGCATTCAACCTTTCATATAAAATTTTCATTCGTCAAGAAGTAACGCGCGACCTGTATGAAGCACTGACCATGAAGAAAGATAATGTGGATGCAAATCCATAAGATAATGCAGGATGCATTGCAGTAAGGAAGCCATTATCTCATAATTATTTGGAGAATTTTGTATAAAAATCTTCTGTACTTGTATGGCTTTTAGCAGGTCCAAGGATTAAATGGGCAGATTTTGAATCAAGAACTTTCTGTGATTGTATGTTATAGAATTGGGTTATGTTCATGAATTTCTTAGCATGCACCTTCTTCACTGATGAGGTTGGATTTACTCCTGGATCTAGGAAAACCCTCTTAAAGTACACTGGACAGGCATCAACAGAGGTTCTGCCTAAATGTCTGGAGTGGAATCATTTATGATTACCTTATTGATCCTTATTTCTTCCTTCCGTATCTGAATGCAGAGACATATGTACAGTTTCTCAGAAAGAGTTGTACCATTTAATAAATGATGGTACCTCTGGACACCATACAATGAATATGGTCCTGACATGATGGTGCATCAGCTCATTTCAGTTAGATAGTATGTAATTTCTTGAATGATAAATTTCCAGATAGATGGGTTGGTTGAGTGGATCCATTACACGGTCTGCTTGATTGCCTAATTTTAATCCAATGGATTTCTTTATCTGGGGACATTTAAAGTTCTTGGTTTATGCAACTACCATACAGGATATTGGAACTTTATGAAAGCACATCCACACTGGATTTGACCAAATATAAAGCACACTAGGAACTTGCAACAGTGTTTGATAGCATGAAGCTTTGATAACTGAGCGTGCTTTGAAACAGAAGGAAGCCACTTTTGTAACCAATTTAAAGCAATTTTTGTAATCCTTAAATATATCTTGTACTTGTAAATTATTTTCACACCCATGTTCATATGAACTCCTTTTTACTGTTATGATGTTGGGAGGGTGTTCCCAAAATATCTAACATCAATAAAGATACAGACTATATAAGAGGTAGAACTGGAACTTAAAAAAGAACTGCAGTGGTTAGAGCGTCCGCCCGGCAAGCGGAAGGTCTGTGGTTCAAATCCCAGTTGTGGCATTGAATTTTTAAGTTCCAGTTCTACCTCTTAAACTTTGCCCACACACGGCTTGTGTGTTTAAAAACACCAACAGTAAGTTTGTTGGCATAAATAAATAATAAATACAGACTATAATTTACATATATTCTTGTAATCACTGATTCAAATATTTAATCATAATAGATTCTGAAAGTTCTTGGTGATGCAATGAACTTTCAAATAGACATCTTTGAGCCACAGAATTCTAAGATAGAACAATGGGGACATCGACAGCTAAATGGATCATATTCAGGAATACTGGGTGAGATGTTAAGTGGTGAAGCAGATGTTGGACTTGGAAACTTCCACTATACACCATATTACTTGAATATGATTGATCTTACTATTCCATATACTACTCAATGTCTTACATTTCTTACACCAGAGGCTCTCACAGATAACTCCTGGAAAACACTGATTTTACCATTCAGGCAAGTATCTGTAGAATGAGTACATGCTTATATAATCTTAAGTTTCTCTAGTGCTCACATAGCTAGGAAATAAGCAGCATTGCATTTTACCTCAACATTTTTAATATCAATATTCTGAGGGAAAAGTGCATTTTGAGATTCCTTTAAAAATGTTGAGAAAGAGAGAGAGTAAAACATATTGAGTATTTTGTAGATGGCTTATGAAGATTTTCACTGATTTTTGCATAACTGGGGAGCCATAACAGCTAGACAAAAATTTACTAGAAAAACACATATCGCATTAAAATATATACTTATGTCAAACTAGATGAAATATTCTGGGTCATCTGTGGTATGACGATTTTATCCCTACAACTTTTAGACTTATGTTAGATACTATAAATGACCCAAAATAAATAAATACACTGGGAAAACACTATGCAAAGCACTGTTGAACAACTCCAAATACCAAAGGAAGAAAAGCAAGTAGAGAAAGTTGTGTGGATGTAAAACATTGCATTTCAATGTAAACCATATAGAACATTGTATGAATTCTTTGTAGAAGAGCTAGTAGAAAAAGAAATGCAATTGTGTTTTATAATAGAAAAGTGTGTAGAGAAAATCATATGAATGTAATGTGTTACATTTCTATTTCAATTACATAAAATTGTATGGTATGTTGAAGTGGAAAGCAAAAGCGAGCATAGAAAACTATGGAATGTAACATGTGGCATTTCTATTTCACTCATAGAAAAGTAAGTAGAGAAAAACGTGTGAATGTAAATGTTGCACAATAAAAAGGATAGCATACAAACCTCCTCCAAGAAAAAATACATATATTTTTGAGGTAATTGGTCAAGCGGTTTAGGAGTGCATAGAGGACAAACATACATTCATTTATTTACCACCTCCAAACATTCTCTCTTTTTTAAAAAAATTGTCTGGTATTTCTAAGCACTGCACTTATATGCTCTTTTAATGAACTCATGCAAGGGTATAAAATTATGGGTAGGATAGAGATCTACATTTTAAAAACTGACTACTTTCTAAGCTCTCTTTATACTCGTACATACAGTAAGATATATATTAATTATTATAATATTATGTAACTGGTACTATTTCTGAGTAGGCGTAGGCTTTCACGGCCGGTGTTTGGTACTATTTCTGTTTATTTCGATTAACAGAAACACATAGGGGAAAAGGTTTGGTATGAATAATTTGTAGAACAGCTGTGAAAATTAATAATATAGTGGTAGGTGTAAATCACTCTAAAAGAGCATATATTCATTTTAGGTCTGGAATGTGGGCAGCAATACTGATAGCCCTTTTCTTCATAGGATTCATTTTCCATGGTTTGGCATTATATCACCATCATATTATGGCAAGAGTTGAAAGTAATGAAAAAAATGAGAAAGCTACAGGTTTGTACCTTTTCAGCAATTTGAACAACGGTATTCTTTATACTTATGGAATGCTGCTTCTTGTCTCTTTGCCCAAGTTTCCTACTGGTTGGTCAATAAGAGTGCTTACTGGCTGGTGGTGGATTTACTGCATTCTTCTTGCAGTGGCTTACAGAGCAAGTTTGACCGCCATATTAGCAAACCCTGCTCACAGGTCAGTATCTAAGTTTTACCTTAAAGCATTACATTAACACCAAATGGAATATTTTTCTGTAGTTAATTGCTAATTGATTGTATCATATTTCATTCAGGTACCATATGTAAACACAACTTAAGTTACAGACATTTATACTCCTTCCATCCTGTATATGAAATAGTGATGTAATATATGAAATAATGATATTCTGTTCCAAATCAACTGATACCAAACTATGAAGAGTCACCATAGATACAATGGAACAACTAGTTCAGAGTAAAATTTCCTGTGGTGCTTGGGGAGAGGAAGCAAAAAAGTTCTTTGAGAATTCTTTGGATGATGTTGGACAGAAGATTGCTGATAAGCTTGAGGTCAATTCTGACATAGAGAATGCCCTTGAGAGAATTGTGGAAGGTAAATAATTAGTTATAGATGATTTTATATATTATAATAAACTGAAATACATTTATTATGTTCTAGGGCTGCCAGTTATTGATGTATAGTATGATACCACTTCACTGTTTACTATATTTAATTTTTTAACTGCTTTTACTCAGTATGTTATATGAATACTAATTTTTATTTTCTCTACTACATATACGAGGAGTGTCTCAAAAGTAAGTTACACTATTTCTTAAAAAAATAACAAAACCTTTAAATATTTTAAAAAGCATATATTTTGAAGGCTACATTCAGTTAACTATTTTTACTTTCTCTACTGGTAAGTAGAGGAAGTATTGTATTCCACCCAAAAATTCAATGTTGAGATTTCACCAGAAATATATGTTTTGAGGCCCCCTGATTCCAAAAAAGCATTTTTAGAAAAAGGTCTGTGTGTATGTCTGTGTGTCTCTCAGTCTGTGAACAGCATAACTCAAAAACGAAAAGTCGGTTAAAAACCAAAGTTGGTATTTAAGTTTAATGTCTTTCAAGGATGCGACACGAAGATTTTGAAGAAAATAGCCCCACCCTAAACTACCCTTTACATGGAAAATTTTTCAAAAATTTTGATTTTCTTGAAAATGGCTCTAACGATTTTGATTAAAATGTCATGTTTGAGATATTTTTATGACAAATGAAATGTATATCTTGAATTTTCTGGCTATAGCCCCTGTAGTCATATTTACTCTGGATGACTTTTGCATAATTGGTAAACCGTTAAAGATAGACCAAATCATACTATACAAAAAATGTTGTTAGCTAATGCTGGATTTCTGACAATGAAGTCATTAATCCTCTTGCTCATACAAAAAATGTAGATCTTGCTAAAATACACAATTTATGTCTCAATAAGTTTTCTTGTAGGGTGAAGCATTTCGAAGATATTCCTTATGTGTGTGAATTTCAGAAAACTTTCGTGAAATGGATCATCGTTCATTTTTTTTATATGTTAAGTGTGCAAAGACAACAGAATCTCAAAGCTTTAAAACATTTGACTAACGCACAAAGCCTACTGTATTCTAACATTCCCCTTGCACCTACAAGGAAATAAGCAGTAAGATAATTTGTACAAATGTTTATCTTAACTAACACGAAGAAGATATAGGAATAAGAGTTTGTAAGAATGGTTAGTACAAGAGTAGAGAAAGTCATGTGAGTGCAACACATCAGATTTTTCTACATAATCTCTTTGAATCTCAATACATTTTTAGTACCGTAATAAGTTTTTCCACCCAGTGTCAAACCACTCTCCCACCAAACTGGCTAGCCATCTTCCCACTTCTTGTTTTAACTCATCATTTACAAAGCACCTTCCCCTAAGATGTTGCTACAGCTGCAGAAAAAGATGGTAATCACTTGGTGCAAGGTCGGGTGAGTAAGGTGGATGACTGAAAACATTCCATTGAAACTGCTCAAACAGGGCTTGAGTTTCACGAGCAGCATGTGAGTGAGCGTTATCGTGAAACAGAAAAACTGTTTTGCTCAACTTTCCCCTCCTTTTGTTTTGAATCGCCCTGATGAGTTTTTTCAGCACCTCACAATAGTGAGCAGCTGTCATAGTGGTCCCATGGGGCAGTTATCGATCAATAGTACTCCCTTCGAATCCCAGGATATCATTGCCACGACCTTGCCAGCGCGCAACTACTTTTGCCTTGTTTGGTGTTGGCTCATCCTTTTGTTTCCACACTTTCAATAAACGATTGACACCAAAGAAAAATCATTGGTCTCAACATGACATCTTTACCATACACACTGCACAACTCGCAATGAATTCCAATCGCACATTTAGTTTTTGCCATAAAAAAAAGATTACTGTGCAAACTTCACAATTAGCAGTAAGAGCAAGTGGAGTCTCCACTGTTAAGCCATTTTAATGTCCAAGGGGTAAAGGTAGGTGCCTAGGAATCTTACAGCGCTACAACTACACACAGACCAAGGTTCCCTTTGAAACCCAGACTTTTGCTCCCTACCGTGTGGATTTAAAAACATAGTGTAACTTACTTTTTTCACCCCGTCATAGTAAGTAGGAGAAATATTGTATTGGACACAAAAATTTGATGTCAGGATTTCACCAGAAATATGTTTTGAGACCCTCTGAATACAAAAAGGCATTTTTAGAAAAATATCTTCTGTCTCTGTGTGTGTGTGTGTGTGTGTGTGTGTGTGTGTGTGTGTGTGTGTGTGCGAGTGTCTGCGCGTGTGTGTCTCTGTGTGTGTGTGTGTGTGTGTGTGTGTGTGTGTGTGTGTGTGTGTCTGTGCGTGCGTGCGTGCGTGCGTATGTGTGTGTGAACATAACTCAAAAATGAAAAGTTGGCTAAAAAGCAAAGTTTAATATCTTTCAAGGATGTAACTTGAATATTTTGAAGAAAATTCTTTCACCCTAAACTACCTTTACATGGAACATTTTGCAAAAATTTTGATTTTCTCAAAAGTGGATGTAATGATTTTGATTAAAATGCCATATGTTAAAGATATTTTTATGGCAAATGAAATGCATATTTTGAACTGTCTGGCTACTAAATACGTATATTTCTGGCTATAGTCTATGTAGTCCTGTTTATTTTTGACGACTTTTGCATAACTGGTAATTTGTAGATAGACCAAATCTCCGGGCATATTTTAGGGTGGTCTTGGTCCATTTTATCTTGTAGATCACATAGGGGACAGAGTGGTGAAGAATATATCCCAATTCTGTTTAAATGTTTTGCCAATCATGTCCCATAATCAACCTGAAGGTTGCAACTGCCATTTTTCGAGGATACTCAGGAATTACTATTTGAATGTTTGGTAGTTACCACCTTTTATTTTTTAATTTTTCATAGTAATATTTTGCAATAATTTTTTTGAATTTAGAATTGACTAATCTTTTAGCTGCATAAAATGGTAGATTAACTATAGATTTCTGTACACTGCTGGTACCCTTTTTTTTTTTTTGCAAGAAAATCAGCTTTGTCAATACAACTCAGTCTACAGTGAGCTGGTATCCATTGGAAGACTAGGTGTTTTTGAAGTGCTGCTAGATGGGTAAGGATTTTCCAACGTTCTATAATTGTTTGGTTTTTTGGTGACAACTTGGAAGTAATTGCTATAATTGCCACCCTGGAATATGAGAGAATAATTGCTTGATGAAAATGCAAAATTCTATACAAAAGATTTTGTAGGGCCATTTGAATTGCTTCAATTTCTCCATCAAAATTTGTAGTTCCATAACTTAAAGATTTGGAATAGAAAAAGAGGTGACACATGACTCCAGCCACTGCTCCATCTCAGTTTGATATCAGTAATCCATCAGTATAAATATGGAGCCATTCATGTTCCGGAAATCTAGTATTGATCGTCTCTAATGCCAATAATTTTAGAACACTAGTTGAAGTATCCCTTTTCTTAACTTCTTCTGTCAGGTGTAAATAATATGTGATGTCTAATGTTTGTGTTGGATTGACTTAATATATGAAGTTTTTCTTTGAATTAGGAAAGTCTACATTCTTCTTGATGTCTTGAATTTTGGAAAGAAAGCTCTCCTGAGTCTTTAGGGTAAAATTTCTCTTGTTCCATGTATTGAATGGGAGTCTGATCAACTTCTCATGTTGAATAAGAGCTGCTTTTTCTATTTCATATTCAATGGGGTATTGGATGGTTAGTACTACAAAAAATGTAGATCTCATTAAAACACAATTTCTTTCCAAATGAATTTTTTGGTGGAGTGAACCATTTTGGAGATATTGCTTGTTATTTGTGCGAGTTTTGCAATACTTTTCTCAAATTGAAGGTCATTATTCACTTTTTTATTTCTTGACTGTGCAAAGAGAATGGAATTTCAAAGCCTTCATATAGCGACCAGCTTTAAAAGATTTAACTATTACTCAAAGTCATATTCCCCTTGCACCTACATGACACTTAGTAATAAAATAATTTCTGCATATGCTTATCTCAACTAACATGAAGATAGAGGAATAAAAGTTTGTAAGAATAGTTAGTACAAAAGTAGAGAAAGTCATGTGAGTACAACACATCTGATTTTTTAATTTTAACTTGCAACGATGCCAACAGCACATTTTTCATGTTTTCCCCTTTTAAGAACTTTAATAGTATGCGCTGCTCCAATATGATGGGATTGTGTCACAGAAACACTACCTTCTTTACTGCCATTATACTAAATGCAACATACGTTAGAAATATTCAGGTTCTTATGGAAATTAGTTGATCAGCTACATCTGGAATATTAAGGAAATCTGACTCAAGTATTAGAACTGCTTGAAAATAGTTTTACAAGTTTTAGAGTCTTGGATGATGATGCTGTTGGCAATTAGGCCATTCACTTATCACTAAGGCAGCCCAGGTTTGATCCCAGGGACCTGCATATAGTATTCGTGGTGGATGAAGTGGCATTGGGCAGGTTGGTGTTGGTTTCCCCAGTCACTCATTCCACCAACTGCTCCATCATCGCCTTCCCATTCATCCATTTTACCTGCGTTTCATATCATCCTTTTCCTCACTCCCATACCTGGAGCTGGGCTGACCACTCACTTCCAGGTCTTTAGTCTGTCCGGTCCATAGGTTCCTCTGCTTCCCGACAGGCTTCTGGCCCTAGGTACTGGCTTGAAAGTCCTTCACAAGGGAATGATGAAGAAGAAGAGTCTTGGACAATTTTTAAATAGGTCACTAGGAATGAACTCTGTCATTTTTTAATCAAAGTGAAATCAGAATCACATGCAAGAAGCTGTGGTCACTAAGAAGAAAACGTTCTATGAGCTCAAATAAACTAATGGCAAATAAAAACATGTATGCAAGAAAACCATTACACAATTTTTGCTTTGCGCTACACAGTTATCACTCTAGATTATCAGATTATCACAAAATATTATAGTGTTACCTCACACAGCTCTTATTGTATCTTATTTTCAAAGCTCTTTGTTCTTCTCAAAATGCACCAGCCCCATTCTTCCTACATTTATTTTGTGATGGTACCTCCATAAGCAAAATTACGATTAACAGTAATACTAAGGTATTGTACTTCTCAATGAAACAATGCCTAATATATTGAATATTAATATAATATGTACTTACCAAAGTGGCTTGAATTGAGAATGCACTAACAATACAATATGTTGTTAGCTAATGCTGGATTTCTGACAATGAAGTCATTAATCCTCTTGCTCTCCAATATTTATTATATTGATTAGAGCAATAGCAGTATAGTAACCGATTTTTAGAGAGCACCATATTTTTATGTTTTGGCGGTCACATCGCTCTCTCACAACCCCCAAAATGTCTGGAGGACCACACCTGTCGTTGGTTTACGGGTCTCACCGACCTGACCGGGAGAATTAACAAAATAAATTCACCGACCATATCCTCTGATTACCAATAAGAGGACGTATTACATGCCATGACAGGTCAGCATGTTAGGGGTTAATATTTTATAGAGAAATGGAGAGGTTGGAAAAATAAAGACTCCCTAGCCCTCGGTAACCCTATGCAATTCTCATTGATCATATAGCCATATTTTGACTTTTAATTAAGGAAATATAGAAGCTATTGACAGTGAAGCAAAAGAATCCAAAATAAGAACAAACCAGAAACCAAAAGCTTCACTTATCTTACCTGTGGAAAATCTTGCAATATTTCTAAGATAAGTGAAGCTTTCAGCTTCCAATTCGTTCCCATCCCAGACTATCTTGCTAGATGGTTACTTTGACAGTTTCAGAAACTGCAATAGGTCGAAAGCCACAGCATCAAAAACTCAGGGCTAGTGGAAAGAACATAACTGATTAAATTTAAGATAAAACAACTATCTGCAAGCATTCCCAAGGTGTTCTTCCAGGGCATTTAAACATTTCAGCACCTCTTCACTTTCCTTACAATAAAAAGTGTAGTGAAACTATTTTGGCATAGGTTAACAACAAATTGTAGAAGCTGTATAAAAATAAATGTTAATGTAACACAATTAATTTTGGTATACTATTGCAGTTATGTTGTGGAAGTTCTAGCAAATGGTTGATCTTGAGTAATCTGGTGCATCTTAATGGAAAAATGGTTACTGCAACTAAAATGGAAAGAGAATTAATGGTGAAATGATTTATGGGACCAAGTCAGCTGCCATATGCTGACTGTTTGCCATATGAATACAAATTTAACATGCCATTATACAAAAGTCTTCTAAAACCATGAGATGTCAATTTGGAAATTTTCAAGTACAAGCACAAAACATCAAAGGAAAAATTTCTTTTTCTGACACTGTGTTTTCTTTCTTTATGAGCATTTGTAAGTTTTAAACCAACACATGTTCCTCAAATGTAATTGTGTTACTTATCAAATGTAAGTCTCTGGATAACTGAGCAGAGTTTTAATTTCATTCAAATAATACATTTAACCAGGCCAAAGAAAATATTTTTGAGTGCTTTGTGTGCAAACAAAATTATGTTTTGAAAGTTTGA
This sequence comes from Tenodera sinensis, assembly GCA_030765045.1. NCBI lineage: Eukaryota > Metazoa > Arthropoda > Insecta > Mantodea > Mantidae > Tenodera > Tenodera sinensis. The sequence continues at coordinate 43,939,115 of CM060968.1, read as the reverse complement.
AATTAGTATGCATCAAAAATGGGTCGAGTTGAAACTACACAATTCTGGATTTCCAATTATTTCTGATAGTTATAATGACATACCAAATTTTATTAAAATTGGATAACCTAAGATAAAATTTAGCTAACATTTTAACCACTTGACATGCCATAACTCAAACTTAATAACTGATAATTTCTATTCCGAGTAAAACAATATGTACAGTATCATATAAACTTGAAGTAATCTTTAGTGATAATGAATAGCATAAACATACAGAGGTCACAAACTGAATGATGCTGCAAACATGGCATCCAAAATATTTCACTTATGAAACAAAGTGAATGTAGCCTCTTTCATACATCATTCTCCTGGTCATATTGCACTTTTCTATGTAATAATTTTTTTTCAATGATTTTCCTACTTTGCATCTTTCTAGTGGCAGCTGAAGCATGAATGTACTGGTAGTCCCAGCCTTTCTTTTCTTTTCATTTTTCTAAGATGTTTAATTTACTTCACTTCACAACTAGGCAGGGAATATCCAATGGTGGTGAATGAAAGAAATAGTTTAAATAATGCTGAGTTATTGATGCAATATATACACCACCACTACTAATAACTTTCTTTCATTGTATATTGACTGGCACTAAGCACCACCTAACTGTGGGGAACTAATCACGTCCTTTTTTCCTCAAGTAAATGTTGAGTTGCCATAAAATTTGCAAGTAGATTACTGAGCAACATCAACCTAAGTTACTCGACGTACCATCACTGAACAAAGTGTATGGAAAGCAGAATAAAGCATTTTTGACTTCACATTTGCAGAATCATTTATTTTTCATGTTGTTGTTGTTAGCTAATGCTGGATTTCTGACAATGAAGTCATTAATCCTCTTGCTCTCCAATATTTTTCACTGATGGTTGGGGCACTAGAAGTCGCGGGGCATATTTGAATGTGGTCTTGGTCCATTTCCTTTTGCAGATCACATAGAGGACAGAGTGGTGAAGAATACATCCCAATTCTGTTTAAATGTTTTGCCAGACAATCATGTCCTGTAATCCACCTGAAGGTTGCAACTGCCGTTTTTCGAGGATACTCAGGAATTACTTATTTTTCATGTAAATGTCCTATTTAATTCCTATGGAGTTAAAACTGTCACCTTCTTATTCTATATTTATCTGCAGATCAGGAGCAGTCTTTCTGTATATTTAATTTCATTTATCTTCTAACGATAATGTAGAAAATGGACAACATAATAAAAACTTTCTTTATTTGTGTTATTTACATAAAGAAAAGACCACATACTCGTGTATTTAACAGTTTTTCTAGGAGAAGCACACTTCACCTCTAGTTGTCTGCTGTAGTAGTAATTAGCAATGCAGGTAATGTTATTAGAAAACAATGATTAATTTAATTTTAAGTATGAACAATGAGAGCTGAATGACGAATATGATATAGCAAAACACAACTTTCCGCTAACTTTTACACTGCACAGTAGTGATAAGTGTCTTATTTTTGATGTCTCAATATATCATGCATTATCTTAGGTTAGGTATAAGTTGGTATGTTTGATTGGCATGTGCTGCCAACGATAGCTCTGACAGAAACTAACTGGCACAGATTTTACCCATCTCATTACCCCTCCACTTGCTGCTAGTATCACGAGTGAACATCCACAATGCTGCACATCCATGCCAAAAACGAGGTTGCACAGATCCATAGAATAGTAACATAAGTGTTGCAAACTTAGAACTAGCAGTCCCTTCTGTGGCTTTTTGCTGTTAGGCAACATTTCATTGCACCTTGAAGAATAGTAAGTCTAACTACATTTGGATTTCCCGATAGCAGCTACTTCAAGAAGATTACAAGTGCACTCTATAATTGGGTTGAAGGAAAGGTGCTGTTCACATCTTTGTTTAATGAGTTTTACTAAAACCTTGAGGCTATTCTTCCATAAAAACAAAGCTAATGAAGTGGATTCCTGATCTTTGGAAGATGACAGGGTTAGAGTTAGCAACAGATGCAGGGGACAACTACATGACAATGTCCAGGGAACAGAGGGGACACCTTGAACCTCAACTGAATGTGGATCTTTTGTACTTACCACCTCCAGAAGAAACAGACAAGATGAACCACAGTAGATTATATGCTGCGAGCAGGCCTGCCAATAGAGATGTACAGAGGTCCCTAATCATTCCAAGCTAGAAACCTGGTCACACCAGCGGGCTGCTCAGAGAAGGCTTCCCTGTGGCGGAACTGGAGAGGACTTGACACATCTGAGGTAGCTCAGACAAGGCTGCTATCTGGTAGCGCTGAGAACTTTCCAATGAGCAAGCATCTGCCCCATCTATCTGACTCCGACCAACACAGCACGGCCCCTGAAACCTGAAACATGAAAGGGGAAGTTAAAAGATCTGATATGAAAGAAAGCAAATTTTGGAGCAGAAACTACCTCAGTATTCACCTTGGTAACCAAGAAAAACCCTTAGTCAGAGTGGTTGACCCAGGAATCAAGCCATGATCTCCCTAATATAAACCTCACACATTACTGTGTAGCCACCTCAGTAAGGAGGTAATGCACCAGACCAGTAGTGTGAAATTACCATTTGTAACATGTTCCACTGCAACATCATTCCACTTGTATGAGACTTAATGTGCACATAGACATCTCGCCATGGTAGTCAAGTACCAAGAGCACTGGAATGGATAGCATAGGTGGGGAGAACTGACACAATGTGTCATTTCCCCTACATCATACTTTTAACTCCATTCACTGTGCTACACACTGGTTAGGTATCAGGTCACACCTCTGCTGTTATCTACTTACCTCAGAGAACCGGTCATTCCCTCAAATTGTGTCAGTTGTGAATCATTTTGCATAACAAGGTAAAAAGGTACTTCAAACTGAATGTGAACATAAGTATTCTTGTGTCCCTAGTAAAAATAAAGCTTTGTGTTTGCTATTCTAAAAGAAAAGGTGCATAATGTATTCACAAAATTAATACATGTTTCTATTCAGTTCTGTCACTGCAAGGCTTGAAACTTCCCTTGTTTGTAAAGATGCGTTTATCCATAAACAAACAGAACTGGAAAAGACAGGTGGCCTGCATTTGATGATGGGATACGTGGACAGGGGTAAATACACGATTACATTCCTGTCACCCCTCTTATACATGCATGATCTATATTGTCAATTCCAGCCATGGCACTGAATTTTTGAAGTCTGATTCAACTTTCTAACTTGCAGCCTACATGGGCAAGGCTATTGTGAAGAACAATTATAAAATGCAGATTAACACTAAAGCTTAGAAATTAAAAAATGTTTGAAACATTGCAAGTCACTACTGACATACATCTTGAGCATTTGAGATTATCTTGAAAGTTTACTTCAGGGTTGTCCCTGGAGGAACAAAAGGTTAACCCATCCCCTTATTTTGTTCTTTGGTTTGCTGACCACACAAGGAGGTTCTATTCTTTCGACACTGTGTCACTGTCCAACCACCCTCAAGACACAAAGTTGGAGGGAGAAAGGAGGTGACTGATTTAACCAGATACTTACTTGACACGAAGAGGTTTGAAGTATTTCACCAAGGAAGCACACATAGTAAAATCATTTACATGGAGAGCCAAAGATCTGTGGTTCAAGCCCTGGTTAGGGCATTGAATTTTTTGACTCTGATTCAACTTTTCAACTTATTATTATTATTGCTTTTCCTTGTTAGTTGTGCAATATTGCTTTGAAATTGCAGGGTTATGACTTTTCACAAACAGGAGTAAAAGGTACACTCTACAAAATCCTAAGGTTTGGAAGAAGTGCATCATCAACCTTGTGATGATGATGATGCCTTATTCGTGGGTGACAACTTGAATGAATCAGTTGAAGATAAACTGAAAATGAGATCTTTAGATTCAGAAACTGATTATGAAGAAGGGGATGAAAACAACCTATGTGATAATAATATGTATTTTATACGTAACAGCATAAGTTTATCAAAGTTATAATCATTGTCGTCATTGACAGTATATCTCAAATTACAAGTTGCATACCTGAGCATCACAATTCATTATCTTTCCATGTAGTGTAGTACATATTATAGTGTATATTGTATTCATACCACATTTTATGTATCTTTGACCAGTCTATTGAGATGATGCTAATAAAAACCACATATAACCTCGTGGCACAACAGCCCATCAGGGCCAAGGCCTACCACCTGACTACTGTGTCCCCCACCTCTGCTCATCACAGGCATAATGAGTGGGGTGCAATACTGGAGGAGGGTCATGGTCAGTGCCTCCATCCCTCCCGGCAGGTTATATGGTCCTCTTAACCAGGGGCCGCTACTTCTTAATCAAGTAGCTCCTCAATTGGCCCCTCAGGGACCTAAAAAGGCTGAGTGCATCCTGTGCCAGGCCTCCCAGTAGGGGAAAAATCCCCGCACTGGTACTGGGGATTGATTGTAGGTCCTCTGCACCAGAGGGAGGCACGCCACCACTGCGCTATGGAGGCAGTCAAAAAAGAAAAAAGAAAAAACTATGTATATTTAAGCTAAATATGTAAATAAAGGAAAAATGAAATTAAAAAAATAAATACACGCATATAAGCACAAATATGAAGTGTGGGCCTACTAGGCCCTTTGTGACCAAGAGTGTTCTACCAGGGCGTGAACCTAACGGAAGATTAAGATTAGTTTCTGGGGATATCTTACCCTTCGTCAGCTTTGCAGTAGACTGGCATTCTTGTGGATGGCTTAATCCTACTTGACATTGTGATGTCCTCTGCTCTTCTGGTTAATAACTAGATGTAAATGGAGAAAAAAGCATTTTAGAAAGTTGAGTTATTCCAACATCAGTAACTTTAATATTTTAGTGTAGTCTATCAACTATCTGTATAGTGATCAATTTTAGTCTTTTCAAAGATACTGTAGAGATTTAATGCTTGTGCTGTTCTGTATACTACAAAACAAACAAAACCTTTTGTATTTTCTTACAGGAGAATATGCTTACTATGAAAATATTTATTTCCTTCAGTATATGCGGGTAAAGAAGCAGCAGTCGGAGCAAGATTCAGATCCAAAAACAAACAAATCCAATCCAGAAGACAAAGTAATAACTCATCACAATTTGCACATAATGGGAGACTGTGCAATTCATATGCCTGTTTCTCTTGGACTGCAGCGCAACTCTCCTTACAAAACAAACATGGACCCTTTTATTCGCATAATTGTGGAAGCTGGCTTAGTGGAAAAGTGGCTCCATGACACCACCAGTTTTGCAAATAGAGCTCTTGCTGAAAATGGTCCTCAAGGAAATAACAATGGTGGTGTGAAAGCCCTAATGAATATGCATAAGTTGTATGGAGCTCTGGTGGCAGTTGTCATTGGTTACTTTATAAGTATAACAGTTCTAGTATCAGAGATCTTACATTGGTACTTTGTGGTACAGAAAAGTCCTTTCTTTGATAAATATGCTATTGGGCAATACTATACAAAGAAACAACTTATTAAGGAAATTAAATCTAAAGACAAAATTACTTGTTCCTGGTTTCCAAATTTCAAAAAAGTTGGTAATAGGCCTTAGATAACTTTAGGGTAAGTCCCTGTTTCCTGTTTTGGTTCACTTTATCTTTTTTCGTCTTGCTGAAGTTGCTGACTGTTCCAAATAAATAAATGTAGTTTATTGTTAAGACAAGGATATAGTGAACTTCAAATTTTCCTCAAATTTGCATGTAAAAATCTGAAAATTTTAACTCACTGTCATGGACATAATAGCAACTGACCAACTCTCAGTTTGTATTTCCAACTCTGTTTGAATTTTTAAAGAAATAAAATTATTATGTTAATTATATTAATAACATGTCACATCACACAAAAATTGTTATTCTGAAGAAAGTACAAGAAAAATTTAATGTATTAAGAGTAGCCACTAAAAATTGTCATATGGTTTTCAAATTCAATATTCTAAGTTCTGAGAAAAAAAAATTAGTTTCTGGATATTGAAATTTACTTTGTCTAATAGTTCCTCTTTACAATACTAATGAATACACAAAAACTATGGAAAATACACTAAAAAGTATATGTAACTTTATTGTCTGCATGTTGTATACTGAAAATTTGAGCTCAATTGCATGAAAATTGTAGTCAAAAATAGATTTTTATACACTAGAAAATGTTGTGTAGTACAAAAAGACAGACACCTCGACCTACACAGTTCTATTGTGCCTAACAATCCCCTCCCCCAGAAGGCAGGGATGAAGTGAGGGAACCACAGCTATGTTGAAAAATATCACTGCCGTTGGGAAACATGGCCTTCATGAAGGAGAGTATGTGGTCTGCAACTACTGTACAATATTTAAGAGGTAGAACTGGAACTTAAAAATTCAATGCCACAACTGGGATTTGAACCACAGACCCTCCGCTTGCCGGGCGGACGCTCTAACCACTGAGCTACCTCTTAAACTTTGCCCACACACGGCTTGTGTGTTTAAAAACACCAACAGTAAGTTTGTTGGCATAAATAAATAATAATTACTGTACAATACTTTGTGGCCATCATGGTGTCTTGCATGAGCTCCACTGGACCCATGGATACCTACTTGAATGTTCCCCAGAGCATAACTGAGCCGTTACCAGCTTGTCTCCATCCCACAGTACAGATGTCAAGCAGCTGTTACCCCTGGAAGACGACAGATTCTCACCTTCCCATCACATGATAAAGAAAGTATCAAGATTCATCAGACCATGCAACACTCTGACACTGCACTAAGGTACAGTGGCAATGGTCACCCATTTCAGTCATAGTTGCTGTTGTGTTAACTTTGGCACATGTATGGGTTGTACACTGTCCAGCATTAAAGTCTGATGTTAGTTCCACCACAATTTGTCACCTGTCTTGTTTTACCAGTCTATCCAGCCTACAACGTCCGACATCTATAATGAGGGGTGGGTGTCCAATCCCTGTATGTTTGGACGTGGTTTCACCTTGCCTTTGCCACTTGTTGAAGACAGTCACCACAGCACTCCTGGAACATCCAAAAAGTTGTAATGTTTCTGAAATGGTCATGTTGCACCTCCGGGTCATCACAATCTACCCTCGGTAAAAATGCAGATAGATCATGTGCCTTACCCATTCTATGCATGGACAGCATGCTCATTGATACTGCATGCACCATGCATGAGTCTGACTAGCAGTCATTCATTGTCAGGTGACACTGCTATTGCCTGGATGGGTTTATATTGATCGTAGGAAGGTGGTTATAATGTTCTGACTAATAAGTGCATATCATACCACTAGATGTCTCCTAGCATGCCAAGGAAATGGATGATGGTAGTGTTCCCAGTAGTCAATCTATAGGTGATGAGCACATGGATGCTTGAAACATGTACCATTATTTTAACAAGCAAAGTAGTGTCACGAAACATCATTAGTTTATTATTTGACTCTAAAAATTTACTGTCTCCAGATTCAAAAGATAAAATAATTGTGATATTTAGAACAAATGTCCAGCTTGTAGGAAATACACCTTGGAATATGTATAATGGAGGTTTGTAATCCGAAATATGTTTATAAATGCTTTTTCAAGAGACTGAAATACATATGTTAGCATGTACGTAGATGATGCTAACATAATTATGGAAGGACCAGAGGATAAATAGAACTTAATAATCAAAATGGAGAACTGGTTTAATAATAACCAATTACTTTTAAATCTTTCAAAAACAGCAGTGATTACATTCGGGCATAAGAAAAAAATAAGCACGAGAATACTATTGACCTTCAAATATATAAAACAAATATAACACAAGTTAACAACATAAGCTTTGGGCACATGGCTAGATCAACATCTAAATTAGGGAGTACATACAGCTAACTTAATAGCAAAATTAAACAGATTCCAATTTTCATTGAGAGTAACAAAGAAAGAATTAGATATAAATACTATAAACATTTTATATTTTGCATATAGGGAAAGTCTATTGAGATATGGAAAAATGTTTTGGGAAATGGTAAAGATAATTAGAACCATTAGAAATGCTGGTAAAATTGATCCATGAAGGCCATTTTTTAAAGAATTAAAAATATTAACTGTGGCCAGTTTGTATTTATATGTCACATTATATTATGTGAAGCAAAACATTAATAACTTTATGACAAATGAAGATATTCATTTCCACAATACTAGAAACAAGACCAATTTAAGAGTTACTGAACATAAGGCGTCCTATTTGCAAAAGGGGTACAGTATTGTGGGACTATGCTGTTTAATAAATTGCCAGCAAATTTAAAAGAACAATCCATGCATTGTTTCAAAAGAGATTTGAAGAGCTTGCTACAGAGAGGGGCTTATTATAACATAGATGAGTTTCTAGACTTAATTTAATAGCTAATTAAATTTATTATGTATTTAAATGGATAAATATTGTAGTTGAGTTGATATAAAGATAACTTTGTATTAATGTAATCTGACAAAACCATGTATGCTTTGTTATATCAATGGTGAATTTCAATTTACTGCCATTCAGTTTAAAAGAATGATGTTACGAGAGGTAGAATTGGAACTGAAAAATTCAATGCCACAGCTGAGATTTGAACCACAGACTCTCCGCTTACCAGGTGGCTGCTCATTAATGGTTAGAGCACCTGCCTCATAGGCAGAGGGTCTGTGGTTCAAACCTCAGCTTCAACTTTTCAGTTGCAATTCTACCTCTCAAACATTGCCCACACATGGCTTGTGTGTTTAAAAACATCAGCAGTAAGTTTGTAGGCCTAAATAAAGAATGATGTCATTATTAGTTCAGCGAGCCCCTTGTCTTAAAGGGGAGGTGCAGAGGTGAACCTTGGACAACATGTGTTTTTGAGTTTGTAAACAGGTTGATGTACTGCAATGGTGAAGAACTGTTTTTCACTAGGACATTTTGTGTACACATGATCGCCGATCACAGAATTTGCGTAGTTGAATGCCACTTTTCTAAACTGGAAGGACACTATAGGGAGTCTATCATTACAATATTGGCCATTGTGTGAATGATTTTCTCCATTCTTGCCCAGAATTTTGTCAAGTTCCAAGATAAAGATTAGAAATACCTAAACTGATATTGTTAAATTTTTGTGTATTCCTACAATGGTGCAACTGTTTTGTAGTTTCCATTACAATACCATTATTTTGCTTTTGTGTTTTATCTTTTTAATTGAGGCGGGGTTTTATTAAATAAGTATTTACCTAGCAGCAGGAATATAGCAGCGGGAATAATGTTTTTACTAAAAGGTGGAAAGTTTGTTATAGCAGACGCTACTCTTATCTGCAGGGTCGACGGTCAACGAATGGAATGCATAAACCAACGTTCTTTTATCACAAACACATTTATTCGTTATTTACACTTTTTATCACAATTTCAATTAGTTAACAACTTTTAAAATTCGATAGTGTCTACGCTGGTTAAAAGTTTGGGTGTAATTTACATGTTCACACGCCATCAGCAATTATACGTTCATCCACTTTGAGCTCACAGACGCTAATGATAAACTAGTCCAAGCGTCCTATGACGCAACACCGCCATTCTTATGTATTCATCCGCGCAACAGTTCTCATTGGTTGAACTCAAAGTGACGAGAAGACATTGGATCTTGAATATCAAAAAGAAATAGGTCCCTGATACACCCAAATTAAAAGAATTAAAAATTTACACACTCTTACAAAAATATTTACATGAACAACTTTCTATTAGTCAATATTCCGTCTCATATGCCCCTTGTTTTGTTTTTCAAGTTGTCACCTTATTTACAATCTTGAAACACAATACAATACTTCTCCCTACTTCTATGATTCAATCACTTTGTACAATTTTTTTTTTTTTTTTCTCAGTCTTCTTCACTGTTTGTCCTTGTCCTTTGTTTTGACATGATACAACATGTCTTTATAAGTTTCACATATTCGGTTACTACACAATGCATTCGGTTATTATACAATACATATCCAGTTATTGTACAACACATTTAGTTATTACACAACATGTCCAATTATTACACAATACATATTCAGTCATTGTACAATATACCCAGTTATCATATCATATATGTTGTTATTATACAATACACCTTCAGTCATTATACAATACATATTCAGTTACTGTACAACACATTTGATTATTACACAACATGTCCAATTATTACACAATACATATTCAGTTATTGCACAATATATCCTGCTATCATAACACATATGTGTTCTGTTTTAATGCAATATATATTCAGTTATTACACAATACACATTCAGTTTTTGCATAATGCATTTAGTTATTGCTCAACATATTCAGTTATTACACAATATATCCAGTTATCATACAATACATATTCAGTTATTGTACAACACATACTCAGTTATTGTACATTTGATATTGACACAAATATAATTTAAGTGTTTCATGTGGTTTTTTTTGACTTGTATTCATTCCTATGAGGAGAGAAAAACAGGATACAAATTTTGAGCTAATGATTATGATCATGTTTATGGCAATACTTTATTCAGTTCTTTGCCTTCTTTGTCTTATAAGCTTGTTATGTATAGGCAGGTTGTTGAGTCGGTTCTTAAACTCTGATGTTACTAATGGTACTAATTTTCTTAATTAGGTTATTGTTCATTGTTGTTTGGTTCAACATTTCTTCGAGCTTATCATTGGCTATATTCATCTTAATTCATGGGCATTGTTTTTCTGGTTATGGTTTTCCTCATTTCACTAATTGTCATTTCTTTGTCTCTTATTTCTATAAGAGAAAACTTCTATACTTACAATTATTCTGTAATTGTATTATTTTTCCTCTCAATTTACCCTCGACATCTTTGTGTTGAAATATTATATCTTTTTCATCATAATTGATTCATTTTTATTTTTGTCCCTGACATCCTTATGTCAAAAACATTATCTTCCGTCGCTATGATTCATTTATTTAATGACAATCGGTGTCCTCGTCTGTCTTTGTTGACAATGCTCTTTGTGGTCGATATAGCCAATGACTATGTTGATTTTCTTCCCTGTTGTAATCCTATTCTGAACATGATTTTCTATAAGTAACCCATTAAAAATTGTTATCTTCTTTCATCTCTACTACTCCTGCCTTACACATTTGTTGACAAAGACTATTTGGTCCTTTCTTTGTATGGCTTCAACTTATTTTTGTGGTATCTTCCTACCAACTTGCCATTTGTATTCTGTAGTTCATACGTGTGGTCACCCAGCTGTTTTGTTATGACCAGTGGTTCCATCTCTCTCTTCGTGTAGCCATCATGGTGTCGACGTCAATTGTAAGTTGCTGAGATTTTGTTGTATGTCATCCAGCCAGTTGGGACGAACTTAGATGTTGTAATTTCCCTGAGTGTTGGTGGTGGTTGTCGTTTCTGTATTCTGTGCAGTATCTGCCCTATTTGGCACATCTTCTTCTACTTCCTGCTGTCTTGTGTTGTCAGTGTACCATCGGTCTCTGCCCCTTTGGTGTGAACCTCTGTCGTATGACGGTCTGTGGTTGTTCAAGTGTTCCCTACTGAATCGTATGTGATTCACTTGATGGGTATGGTCTCCTGGTCTTCCACGATCATATGTATATGTTCTGTATCTCGATTCACCCCTCGGTATCGTGTCGTGGTATCGCTGTCTTGTGTTCTCCATCCTCTCGCCATGATTATGCGGTTGTGGGAAATGGTGTGCCCCTCTCCCCCTTTCATGGGTACTCCTAGTATTTCTATGTTCTCCCTCACTCTGGTTGTTCGTAGTCGTGTTCCGGTTTAGGATGGGTGAGTTTGGGTGACCGTTCCTATGTCTATGCTCATTAGGCCGACCATTTTGTGTTTCGAAGGCTGTCAGCAGTTCTATCATATCTGCAAAATCTACTGGCCTCGCAACAATTAATCCTGTTCTCACTGTGTCTGGGAAATGTCTTGTTATGCTGGCAATTAGTTCTGCCTCCGACAAGTTGGGGTCTAATAGCTTTCCTTTGTTGGCTACTTTCATAAAATAATCGACTAGCGACAACCCTTTGGGTGGATCGTATCTACCTGTCGCTAGCTCTACCCTAGTTTGGTTTTGTTTAGCTGGGCCCCAATACCTTGATAGGAACAAATTTCTGAATGAGCTATACGACTCATGACCAGCTAGTGTTAACCTGAGCCATTCTAATGCCTTGTTTTTTAAGCTTTTCTTAACTATCATCATCCTAAGCTCGTTTGGTATCCTTTTCACTTTAAAGTATTCTTCCATCTCTTTAACAAAGAGTTTTGGATCGTCTCCCTTCTCCTCGTCAAATGTAGGTGGTGTGATTTCATGTAATATGCTGTTGGTGTAACATGTGTTATGTGTTGTGTCATTGTTTGGTTGTGAACCTCTTTCTCTGTATGGTGAGTCAACATTTTGTACATTACTCAAGTAATTCTCATCTTGTACATTACTTACATCTAAATCATCTTGTCTTTGTAATGCCTTCACAACATCATTTACATTAGCCAAATTTTCTTTCCCTTTTTTCATTTCTTCACAAATTGATTTCAAATCATTCTTTATTTCTAAGTGGCTTTGTTTCATATCATTTATAGCATCCTGTTGTGAAAGCATCACATCATTCATTGTCTTAATTTTAGGAATTACTATTTGTTCTACAGTTTCATTAATAATGTCTTTCTTTACTACCTCAATCTCTTTCCTTAATCCCTCAGTTATTTCTGCTTTTACATTTGTTATCTTACAGTCTACACTTGTATTACATTCTGTTATTTCATCCCTACATCTAGCAATTTCCCCTTCTAACACAATTTTATTCTCTCTCATCTCTGATTCTATCTTTCCCATCCTATCTCCTACAATTTCTATCCTAGCTTCTAAGGCTTCCTTTGTTTCATTTAAGTTTTTGTGAACTAATTTTAAATTAGTTTCCATTACTTTCATATTTTCTTTACACTCCTGTCTTCCTAATTCTATTTTCTGTTCTAGGTTCTGTCTACCTAATTCCATTTGCTGTTCTAAGTTCTGTCTACCTAATTCCATTTTCTGTTCTAAGTTCTGTCTACCTAATTCCATTTTCTGTTCTAAGTCTTTTCTCACTTCCTCCATTTTCTGACCTATCTCTTCCTTATTCTGTTCCAGTTTCTGACCTATACTCTGACTTAAACTTTGTTCCAGTCTTTCAAACATCATCATCATTAACCTTTGGTCTTTGCTTATTTCCGCCTGTTCCTCACCTTCTAATCCTTCCTGATAACTAGGCCTATCTGCCCCTTCCCCCACTCCTGTTTCTATCTCTTTTCGCGACATTTTATTTTCTTTATCCAATTCACTTAAGGTTTAAAGTCCCACTACTTTGCTGCTTCTAAGTAGCATTAATAAATGGAAATAAAATGTATGACAAAAATTTTGGATCCTACTTTTTTTTTTTTCGTTGATTCTTCGTCCAGTTATTTACGTCTCCTGGGTAGTTGGCTTCGCCAGATGATCTTCGGTGTTTTTCCCACGTTGATTCTCCGTGTATCGATGTTTTGTTGATATCAGACGATGGTCTAATGGCGTCTTTCTCCTGCACGATGAGATAGCGTCATTCGATGTTAACACTTAGTTCTCGTAATTTTGCATTCCATTCTAAATTCGCGCTCCACGTTGGGCAAGCCATTTGAGGCGGGGATTTATTAAATAAGTATTTACCTAGCAGCAGGAATATAGCAGCGGGAATAATGTTTTTACTAAAAGGTGGAAAGTTTGTTATAGCAGACGCTACTCTTATCTGCAGGGTCGACGGTCAACGAATGGAATGCATAAACCAACGTTCTTTTATCACAAACACATTCGTTATTTACACTTTTTATCACAATTTCAATTAGTTAACAACTTTTAAAATTCGATAGCGTCTACGCTGGTTAAAAGTTTGGGTGTAATTTACATGTTCACACGCCATCAGCAATTATACGTTCATCCACTTTGAGCTCACAGACGCTAATGATAAACTAGTCCAAGCGTCCTATGACGCAACACCGCCATTCTTATGTATTCATCCGCGCAACAGTTCTCATTGGTTGAACTCAAAGTGACGAGAAGACATTGGATCTTGAATATCAAAAAGAAATAGGTCCCTGATACACCCAAATTAAAAGAATTAAAAATTTACACACTCTTACAAAAATATTTACATGAACAACTTTCTATTAGTCAATATTCCGTCTCATAATTTATTCTATGTAGGTCAGTTTTCATTTACTGCTGTAATGAGTATGAACAAGCTTTTTTGTAATGGAAAAGTTAAGCCATTAAAGCCAAGACTCTCTACACCATGAAAACCTTCCAATTACATGCTGAAATAGCGACTTTACAAGACTTGCACAAAAGTCCTAAATATAAATAGCACAAAGGTACGATAGAAACCCCATTTCATAAGGTGACAAATTGTTGACACCCATCCCTTCCACTCATGTCTTGCTAGTCCTATACCAGAGGCAGTGATGATAAACTCGCTTCAAATTACTGACATCATGAGATGATTGACAGGAAAGGCTGAATAGATCTGAAGAACCCGGAATAAAACAAAGGGGTAATTACTTATCCTCAAAGTATTTAGAAATAGTATACTATATATGTACAGCCATTGAAAAAATGATTGAGTGCTGCAACATTTCAAAGTGTCGCTTTTGCTTCACGAAAGTACACGACGTAAACAGCGCTTTGTTCACACTGCACATGCACTATGCTACAAACCAAATCAATTCAACCAAGCACATAGTTCTTAGTTCCTTTTTTTCCTTTTTCATATTAGCCTTTTTATATGGAAGTAAATTACTTTATACTATATAAAATTCACTCTATGATGTGTGAAATACTATCTGCTGTTCTTGAAAACTAGACAACAAAGAAACACATATGACCTGATCTCCAGTTGCATTTAAATATAACAAAAGTGAATAAAACATCAGTTACCACTTTCTTACTTGCTCCAAATCTAATGCTTACTCTGGTATCTTTACAAAGGTTGATTATCATCCGTGCACTACCCAGGAATGAAGACAAAGCCTTATATTCAGCATTGGCTATGATATATCTATATTTGTGTGTATCTAATGCTAAATTTATAACAAATATTGTGGAAAATCTATAATGGTTTAAACTAAGAATATGAAGTATATACCAAAAATAGAAGAAAGAAAATAAAAGGTAACAAAAATACACACTATCATTGAGATTTGAACTTAGGTTCCAAGTGACCAAAGCGCATGCGTTAACTCTGAGCTATAGAGTGAGTGAGTGGAGTCTAAGGGCCTGTTGACAGCTACGTCATTTGGATCTTAAGGTATTTTAATAGCTAAAATACTCACAAATAGCTGTGGTGAAAAGGTGAAAGCTAGAACACAATATTAAAATAGTAAATAGCTAAAAGCATTAAAAGATTACCCTATTCATGGTGCTTGATGATGTGTGATTTAGTCAATTGGTTCTTTGATAAAATGGCTTTTGGTTGCTCCTATTTGTATAAATACCAATAAGCATAGCACCAGACAGACATGCTTTTCCATTCTGTTGATGCATTGGCTGTCGAAGAATAGGGAAAATAGCACCAGTCTGTTACAATGTCCCCTTTCTTTATCAGGAATAAATACAAATGTGAGTGGTGATTCAAGACACAGCCTATTTGTGTGTCAAACAGACAATAATATGTGGAACAGAGACTATCAATAAACTCAGGCTCCATATTGAAAATATTGACCCATGTAAGCTGTACTGCAACACAACGTGGCACTTAGAATTATTGTGGTCTCCTAATGCGCTCAATCATTTTTTCCATGGCTGTAGCATCAGGCTGTTCCAACATGTAGTACTACCAGGATTATCAATTTAAACAACAGTTGAGATACTACATCAGTTGCCAAGCACCACAGGTTTCCAACTTTAATTATTAGTTAGTCCTTTTTATACTTCCTGTTTAAAAAATACAGGTATTAACATTATCTACGTAAATTAAAAAACATGCTTGTTAAATAAAATACACATCTATTTCATTTATTAGATACATGGAATATACATAGCACCATTTTCAACAATATACATTTCTTTAGTGAAAAAAATAATACTCAGTATTACCAATGGGCCACCTTATAGCTCATAAAATATATTCATTTGCTACCTGTACAATGTTTGTAATTCAGAGACTATTTCTACAGTACCTACAAAGGCAATTCCAGCACCTTGATATTATGGAGGGTTGTTTCTTATCTCTGATAAGTTTGACTTTGACCTTACTAAAAGCTATGTCTCCACCACTAGTGGTGCCCTATTTGTTGTCCCTTCATCTGAGCAATTGCTCTGCACCTCAGTTTCCACTGGAGAAGGTGGTTGCTTAATTCAGTCATGTCCAGAATTTCCCAATCCTCTTTATAGGCTTACTAAAGATCAACTGTTTGAGCATGCCTGCTTTCAATGCCCTTTTTAAGAGCCCAAAGGCGCAAAAATCCATTGCAGAGGCATCAGGAAATTTCACTGGGATGTTGCTCAATGAAATACTGTATATTCCAGTTTCCTGCTCCATTCTTTGTAAGAATGCATGAGTAGAAACAGAAGTGTGACTGGACACTAAGAATAGCTAAATTATGTGTCAGAAAGGGCTGTAATGTAGCCTTCCCAAGATGGTTCAATTTACTAAGGCATAATGAGAACCACACATGTCCTACTGTTATCAAGGCAGCGTAATAACTGATTTGTTTGTCTCACAAGCTCTTGACCTTGCTATACACACAGAAACCACCAATCACATTCTCCATCCATTATCAGAGATGGAAACAATCCTCCGTATAAAAACAGAGAGCAGCATTCTTAATCCCTAAAAAACTTAACCTACTTCTTATATATAAAGGGAGAAACATTTACAAAAATACAGTTACCAGAAGTATACATACCAGTGTAAATCCAAGATGTTAAATTCACTAAAGTGAAATAAAACCCATAACTTTAAAGGACAACGAAAAATCATACTTCAGTTTTAAAGTAGGTAATTCCTGATAAGACACCAAGATTACTTGGGGAGGGGGAGGGGAAAGGGAAATATAATTTTCAAATTGTGTATTACGTTACAAAGAAAACAAAAAATGGACATGAATTATTGGTAAAATGTAAAAAAATTATGAATAACTGTCAGTGGAGCTTGTTGTACAGTGGCTGGTCATAAACACAAAAGAACCTAAAGTAAAAACAAATCAGAAACGAAAAACTTCACTTATCTTAGTAATGTTGCTTCAATTTCCTTAATTAACAAAAGAACCTTTAAATTCTCAGTGCTACAACTAAAATTAAATCATTAAAATTCTGCCATTATTGCCAATCATATCAGTTATAAGTAGTGGTCTTGTTTTATTTTGGATTGTGATATTCACAGTTTGTGCACTTCTCTCTCCCTTTGCTTCACCCCTGCATCTGATAAAATGGTACTTCACAATTTACATCTAAGATCTTATATGAGAATATAAAATACTTTCACTGTACACTTCTAAGTAAGAACCTTAGCACCATAGAGATAATCAACCTGGCTACAAAAGTACCTCATACACAAAAATTTAAAGCTCTACACAACCATAGTTCCTCAGCATCTTAAAGTTTGGAATGCCTGCGCCAATGAACAACATCTTGCCACCATTTTGGCCTTTCAAAGGCACTTGGCGCTTGATAGAGCTGAGCCTGCATGTTGTGATATACCCGTCCATCTGACTGTCCAAGAATTGAGTTCAGAACAAAATCAGGGGGTGCTATGCTGTCAACAAGAGCTATTGCATCAGGTTTCAGTTCTGAAAGTAGCTGAAGAATTCCATCCCTAAGCAGCTCTGTTGGTTCAGCACCCACTGCATAACCTCCTGAAATAATAAATGCTCCTTCACTTTCTGTATTAACGGTTCATAACCATGTCAATTGTTTCCTCAGAGATTATGCAGGCAGATTCTTTATGCCAGTTGGCATTTACAATGCCACAAAAATTAAGGAATAAGATTAAAATCTTATTCATACACATAATGATTAAATGAATTAATTTAACTGGATGTACAGTAAAACTTCTTTTATACGTTTCACACATATATTTTCTACACTTATGTTTTTTGTCAGCAGACCATTAGAGGAAGAGGGAGAATTATTTGATGCAATAGCTTGAATAACTGATGTTGAATCACTTAAAATAACAGTATTATGTAAAGAATTTATTCTGTATATAAGATGTGTTAGTGCTGCCTGTAGGGCCTGGACTTCTCCATCAAAATGGGTTGAATTTTTTCCTACAGCTATATAATAGCTGAATAATTTTGAGTACATTCCAGCTCTTGCTCCATTTTCATTATCTAATTTGTAAGTGTCAGTGTAGATATGTAGCCATCAGGATACAAACTGAATTGTTTCCAGAGAAATTTGTTTTAATTCGGAGGGAGTCCTGTTACTTTTAAGTACATGTTCCATCAAGTTTAAGTTATAGTTAATATCTATATCATCTATTAGTGAAACCGGTATGAGGAGTCTCTCAGGCTTTTGTTTCTGTTTTTTGAATTTTGTTGTTTTCTTGTCAATGATCTGTTTGTTGAAGCCATTGTTAACTGCTGTGCTGACTATGTGTTTGTATTCTCCTTCTGATAAGGAGGTGTAAACCAGTCTGTGGATTAAACTACTTAGGACAGCACGTTTGTGTGGAACTGGATTGAAGATGTTACTTTTGGCATAGTTTTCTGTTCCTAAAAACAGAAACACATGAAAGAGACCACTAAACTCTCTCTACAAAAAAGCAAAATGATTTTCAAAAAAATTCACTTTCCAACCAAGTAAGCACTACAAATTCCATAACATCTTCAGAAAATACAGTATCAACTTGGCTCTACAAAATAGTTTCAACATAGAGAAATTACTATGCAACAAGTCAAAGGACCAGATACCACAGAACAAAAAAGCAGGAATTTATCAAAGTTGCCCAAATTGTGATCAAATTTACATAGGAAAAGCTAAGAGGAATGTAGAAACCAGACTAAAAGAGCACATGAGATGCATAAAATACAAACATATGGATAAATCTGCAATTGCACACCATTTTTGGACATCAAATCACATCACCGAAACATAACTATTTTTGTAAAAGCCACAAAACACGCTGCAGAGTTGGATACTTGGGAGAAGATTCTTATTTTAAAACACAAACTCTGCTTAATGAATTTTGATTTGCCACCACCAAACCCATTGTGAAGTTCATTAGTCCACCACTAGATGTCAACTCAACAACCACACATTAGACAGCATCCACAAGAATCAATTCGGCAATTCTGATAATGGGAGCAATTTAAGGTCAAGATAAATATTTACATGTAAGTGATGTTGTTAGCTAATGCTGGATTTCTGACAATGAAGTCATTAATCCTCTTGCTCTCCAATATTTTTCACTCATGGATGGTGCACTAGAAGTGGCTGGGCATATTATGTAAGTGATGTTAAGTGCTTCAACACTGATTCAATTTTTATAATTATTTAGATTCACATCACTGTTATTAGCTTACTCAAATATACACCAATCTTATTATTTCTTGTTGTTCACTTCATAACCTATATACTATACAAATTTTCCAATTTTTATTTACCGGTTTTCATTTACATGTTTTTCACACTTATACTTTTTTTTCCTTTGGTACCCTGGAAAACATATAAATGAAGTTTTACTGTAGGTAAGCCAAATATACTTAGAAACTATCTCCAAGCTTTTCTAAGTACTTACCTTGATAAAGGGTTACAAGATGCTTTTCCAAACTCCATGCTCCATACAGAGAACATAATTTTGTCAGCACATTTCTTATTTGTGGCTCTAGCTCCTCAGATGAAGCCTTCAACCAGAATCTTTCCAGAATAAAATGCTGAAATAAAATAGACAACAATAGACAAATGTATAGTAGTACATGTATATAGTACACTGTAACTAAACACTATAATACTTGTACTGTAGCAGGAATTATAAGCCTAGGACGTTTAATTTGGAGTAACAGAAATGGATGATCCATGCTGATATTTGTTGTTTATTTGTGTCCATCAAAAAAATGTAAATTTCCTGTTATATTGATGTTATATTTTATTTTTGTAAACTTATTGTTGCATCCAAAACTACTGAGTAAAGTAGATCATGACCAACATCAATAAGTGAAAAAAGACAAAGAAAGGACAATGGTCGCTAAGTTCCATAACCAAGAAGAATAAATAATGGATCTTTTTCAGTACAGTTGCAAATTTGATGCCAAATAGAGTAGATGTCAAATTTCATGCAAACAGTGGCAAGTGTGTCCTAATAGTTGGAAAAGAATTTGGCAATCCGAAACTATAACAAGGAATACCATATAGTCTTGATAGTGATCACATGGAAAAGAAATACCACACAATAATTGTCTACAGATACAGGTACGAATCAGTGAAACAAAAACCGACGCTTATCATAAAAGTGATGCTATTGAACTTCACGTGAGAAATAGTTATAAAAGAAAATATTGTTATGGCAATATCCCAAATAGTTTTGGACAGTGGATTCAGGAATATGTTTAAACAGAGAAATAATTTATGAATGTATGTTATCTTAATTCAAATAAAGTTAACTTTGGCGGAATCCAGACTTTAATTGAAAAGATATTGGCCCTTGCCATCCTGATCTTATATATAACCTACTAAATACGATCCTGAAACACAAATCTCATTACTTACTTTCATTTAAAAAACCACCATTGTACAAAAGATTAAACATTTAACATTTCTGCATATGTTTAGCTCAAGATGATTATATTAAATCTGACCAAAGAAAGCTACTTAACAACAACACCACTAATGTAAAAAAAATAGTTATTTTTCAGTAACATTAAAAAATGGTCTACTTGATTTTCTTCCTCAGAGAGGTTTGGTCAGAAACCAGTCAAGAGTGTTCTCTGTGGTCACATGCTTACAGCTGTTACAAGCATTTGCGTCCTTCAAGTACTTTATTTCGGCAGCACTATTGTATTTCCATTGTAATTTTCTAAGTTTTCAGACTTAAAATTAACAATGGCTTTTACAGCACATAATATGATTAATTCTTATTTCTAAGCAAATATGAATTTTTAAAAAATAAAATAAAAGCAAAGCATCTCACCATTCAGCTTTCTAAGGAACATTTAACATTTAACAATTTTGGTAAATGTTTAATGCAGAATTTCTGGAGAGATGACACTATGTAGAATAGTGAAATATTTCAAGTGTTATTAATCAAGGCTTCACGGGTGTTCAGCCTTATCAGGTTTATGAAGGTCAAGCTTCATAAACCTGACACGGCTGATCATCCACGAAGACTTGATTAGTAAAATATTATTACAACTAGCCAGTTGAAGCACTTACTGCAGAATTCTACAATTTGTATTTCTTTATGTGAGCATAAAAGTAAAATGAAACACATGTATAGAGAATTTATGTTCTGCCTAAACTAAAGACATTTACCTCAATAAATACCAAAGAGAGCGTTTTAGCAAAGTACACTTGGGAATCATTCTTGGCAGTGAAGGCATCTTTACCAAGCCTACGTTGATGCTGTACTTTTTCAGCAGTTGACTTCAGTAACCAGCAAACCAGCCATTTGTAGACCCTCAAAATCCCTTAAACATAAATAACAAATAAATGGAATGTGAATGGGGAAGGAATACTCTTATCCAAAATTAAAATTAAACAAATTTGCAATTGCTTTAAAAAAGAAAAGAATCTATGAGATTGCAACGTCCATAAGTTCGGCCAGACATATAACTCTTTACAATCTGAGTTACATGACCTATATAATGCTTGATTATGTGACCATAAAAGGAAAAAGCACACCAATTTGGAACTTAGATTTTCTTATCTAAAAATTATAACAAACTGTGACAACCTGCCAGAATGACATTGAATTCTCCAACCAATTCATATTGTCACCGCGCCCGCCGCATCTGATTGCCTGCACTGGGGAGGGGGGACCCAGCCAGTCACCTACCTGGCCTAACGACCAGCCTTGAGGAGGGAGCAGTGTCGCCCATCGCATTATTGTCGGCACTATCGCAAAGGAGCCGAAGGGAAGAGACAGAAAATGGCCGCATTGTTGGGGCGCTTGCCGAAAGAGAGAAAGGGATAGAGACTTCTGGAATTGTCTGCTTTGTATTTGACCGCAATAATAACTGAACTTTCCTGAAGTTTCCAGAACAGTGCCTGGGAGATATCTGTCTCCTTTACTTTACACCCACGAAAGTCACACTGGTGTCAGAAGCGGGACACGACGATGGAGGCTACATTGGTGAGCTTTTTACAAGAGCTGAAAGCAGAGATGAAGACGGCAAACGACAACCTCGCTGCCGAGCTGAAAGAGATGAAGACGGAGCTATCGGCGAAGATTGACGGGGGACTCGTCATTGTGACGGAAGGCGCGAAAGTACTCGGCGAACTGGTTGATGTGAGGGAAGACGTGGAACAACTCGGCGAACTGATTGGCGTGACGGAAGACGTGGAAGAACTCGGCGAAAAGGTGGAAGACCTCTGCCAGCATGT
Organism: Tenodera sinensis; assembly: GCA_030765045.1. Classification (NCBI taxonomy): domain Eukaryota; kingdom Metazoa; phylum Arthropoda; class Insecta; order Mantodea; family Mantidae; genus Tenodera; species Tenodera sinensis. Next base: position 43,916,588 of record CM060968.1, on the reverse strand, counting down.
GGACGTCGTGGAGGACGACGGGGAACGTCTTGGCGCCCTGGTAGTAAGAGTTGACGAGAGCGTCAAAGTACTGGATGCCAGGGGCAGACGGAATAGCGCGGACCCGGGGAGGTAGCACCTAGTGGCCGAGGCGACAGTTGCGCCCGTTTCAGATAACGAAAGTGACGTCTCGGGGAAGACAAAGGGGCAGTTCAGGGACGTCGTCGAGGATCCCCTGGAGGAGTGTGTCGGGTACGCAACCAACCAGGATATGATGTGGAGGACGATCAGCAGGGAAGCGCACAAGCAAACGAGCAACACGCGAGAACCGACTTGGCGTGGGACATGGGGGGACCGTCGGAGCCATCCAATCACCTGACACATAGTGCCGTGAACGGAAGAATGGCGGACATCATCGTGGACGGCAGGATACAGGAGAGGCCGTGCCGAGCACGAGTGAACACGAGTGCAGCGGTGGTAGTGACTCGCGCGGATGTGGCGGGGGTTGTTGCCGGACCCATCGGAAGCAAGGTGGCTGCGAAGGTGCGCCAGAGAGGTCGGCGGACATGGTACTCAGTGAGCCGTTTCCAAGTGCGCAGGATGGCCCGTCAACACACCAGGAAGAAGGGCAACTGGACGAGGGACCGTCAAGACCGGCGGTACTGTTGCAGAATTTCGAAGCAGGATGGCATACATTGTCCTACCCGGACCAAGGGACACCATCCAACAGCGATACCTAGGATCGTGCCTCCTGGAGAAGAGGTCCGAAGGGTTAGTCCACTGGTGTGCAAGGGAGATGCCGCAGTGAAAGGCTGGTCGGGACGACCAACTCTGAGGAGGGAGCAGTGTCACTGCGCCCGCCGCATCTGATTGCCTGCACTGGGGAGGGGGGACCCAGCCAGTCGCCTACCTGGCCTAACGACCAGCCTTGAGGAGGGAGCAGTGTCGCCCATCGCATTATTGTCGGCACTACCGCAAAGGAGCCGAAGGGAAGAGACAGAGAATGGCCGCATTGTTGGGGCGCTTGTCGAAAGAGAGAAAGGGATAGAGACTTCTGGAATTGTCTGCTTTGTATTTGACCGCAATAATAACTGAACTTTCCTGAAGTTTCCAGAACAGTGCCTGGGAGATATAAATAGCGGTAAAGTGTGAGAAGGGACAGTTCTTGTGTTACGAATTCGGAGCCGTGCTGTTGGTGAATCGGTAAAGACTTTCTTGCTGTTGCAACGAGTGTACAAAGTTACTGTTTACGGAAATAAAAGTGTTTCTTTATCTCGACTACATCTGTCTCCTTTACTTTACACCCACGAAAGTCACAATATTCATCCTGGTAAACCACAAAGGCAGTCTCACATCAGAGACAATTACTCCAATGGTGGCTTACTGTCGTAAGCAGGTTGTCACAGTAGCTTAATGGTTAGAGCACCTGCCTGGTAAGCAGAAGGTCTGTGGTTCAAATCCCAGCTGTACCATTGAATTTTTCAGTTCCAATTCTACCTCTCAAACATGTGGTTTTTCAAAATTATTACGATTGTTACAATCGTGTTGTCAAATAATCAAAATAAACACATGGTTTGTCAAAATAATTATGATATTACATGCTGTCAGGCGTAGCCAATGGACCTCAATAGTTACGGCTTTATTTATGCAGAGGCCAGGGTAGCTGGAATAGGTATAATGGTGGGGGAACTCTGGGCAAGATATTTCCCCTTCAATGGCACCCCTGGGTTAACCTGTTAGGCATTGTACTAAGTAATTCTAAAACTATTTTACAAAACACAATGAATATGACCAACAAGATCAATATTCTTCCTTCCCTATGGGAATGTCTGCTCACACAAGACAACCAGAACCACAGCTCTCTCCTACCTATAGAATCAGAGCATTTGCCAAATTACAAGGAACAGGAAACTGTGGACAGGGGACAGCAAACGGCAGATAACTGCACTACCAGATCCAGAGTCCTCTACATGCAGAGACGCACTGAACTATATGTACATAAACATAAATTAAATTTACCAAAATGTACATTAAAAAATATGAAAATGAATCAACTGTATGAGAAAGTACGATAAAGATGGGAACACAGTCTGGTTTTCAAAACAGGTTCCAGACTACCTGAATTACCACTGCCACCACCACCACTTCCATCCCATATACAATATTTTATTCAATAATAGCTAAAATAGTTTCCAGCCAGGCTACACCTGTGCGCTATATTTTCCTCAAATATACAGTTAATAGTTATTTTTTCCATTGCATAGTGCCATTTTCCAATGTTCTGTCCTTTCACATTATCAGTTAGCCTTACTTTCTAGCTATCAAGTTTCTTTACCACTTCAACTTCCTTGACCTTTAGTACTATTTCTATTAGGTTTCAAGTTTGGTGTTTTTTTTTTTTTTGCAAACTATGATTTTAGATTTATTTATTTGTATTTTAGAATATGGATATTTTTAAGGAATGTAATTTTACTTCACTGGGCCATGACTTGACTACACAGAAGCATCAGCTGATTTCAATTTACACTACAGCTGGTGTATCTCATTAGCCATAAGCTCATAGCTAATGAGATAGACTACAGTACAAACCACAGTGCTGTAGTTCTCCTAGTCCAGTCATGGCCTAATGAAGTAAACTTACAATCATCTAATACATACAACTAAAAATTGCTTGTTGAATTCATTGAAAACATTATCACTGATGGTATACAATGTTAGCCACATATCAGACTATAGTTATTGCATAACTCCAATTCGGGCTGTAGTCTGCATTTCTTGTTAGTCATGCCATAAGTTAAAGTCATATGATATAAACAAGGCCTTTTACTTACTCTGAGGTTCAATGGCTTCTTTAGCACTTCTGGCACTGAACTTTTCCCTAAGAATAACATCTGCATCATTTAGAAAGTTGGCAGATCCTAAAGGTGTTTCAACTCTTGCTTTGCTAGTCCAAGTTTGCAGTAACCAGTTACTTGTTTGTTGAAGTAATACATTGTTTTCCCCTTCATAAGTACAATTTGCATCATGATCATTCCTGATGTCTCCTAATCTTGCAGCTAAAGAGAAGAGACGAGTTCAATCAATTCAGTCATAATAAAAACAACTTTTTAAAGGATGAATACTATTATAATGCAGTATTAATTTCAATAGATCATGGAAAAGTAGCAAGCATACCTCCTGCTAGCTACCATTTAATTGTAAAAATAAATTCCATTCTCTTTGGTCATTAAGTGCATTATTATTCCTTATGTTGCTTACCTTTGAGGTAGCCATGCCCACCACATCCTTCTCTACATTCCTGTATGGCATCCTTTCCAATCCATCCTGCTATGGGCTTACCAGCAGATGATAAAACATGAATTTCCATACCCAAGAGAGCCTGCAGAAACATTTATCATTATTACTATTATTATTATTATCATCATCAAGTTAACCTTTATAGTTGGGATGTTCTTAGTAAATTTACTGGTAATGAGGAAGCAAGTCAATAATAGCCATGGAAAATGCTTGCTCTGTATAGTATCAATTTCACAGCAAGAGGAGCCTGAGAATATACATGGTGTTCATTTCAATTTGTGCCTTCACTTTCCAATTTATGACATCACTCTTTGAAGGGAGCCTATGGTTACCTAGAAATGCACCTCAACTTTTGTGACATCTAGCGATGTATATGCTTTACACATGGAGTTCATGTAGGACCAATGCCAGCTGTGGCACAACCAATCGCACAAAGGCAAAATGCTGTGCGTCCATTAGGTTTTAAATGAACCCTGTAAGTTCATTCCTTACTTTCAGTGTCTCAGTGTGGAAGAAGATCAAATCCTTAATTAAAAACACTTCCTTCTAAACAATGCTTAAGTTCTTTTATATTTTTTCCACGTATGGTTCTGTTTTACATCATGAAATCTAATGCATTAAGTTTTCTATGTAATGCATATTCATTGTAAATCTTTCCAGACTTTGCTCACTAATGTTTTAAAGCTTTAGCAATGATCAAGCCACTGCCTTAATATGTACACACAAGTTCTCAATTTTGCTGTCAGAAAGTCTTCCAATAAACCGCTGGAAGAAACTAGTGTTGTGTGCCCTATGAGAAACTTTGCAAACGTCAAATATAAGTCTCGATAGCCAAACTAAGAACACCTGCAACATTAGACCTGGGTGCTCTCTATGTAGTCATTCTACAACTTGTTGCAACTAAAGGCTTGTAAGACAGTGATGAAGTCATACACGACCATCAAAGGAACAAATAAAAATGAACACTGTGTATATTGATGTGAACTATAACATTACATTACCAATAAAGAAACAATTGAAAATAATTCACTGTTACATTATATGATGCACATCCTGTAGTCATATAGTACTTCTTAGGTAAAAATACTAGGTGCTAAAGTGGCAATTTTAGCGATGGCAACTTGAACGAGGATAGTAACAAAAACAAGCGATGGGTGTTTTATATAAATTCTAGCAATTAAATTATAATTTCCATTGTATTCACTATTTAGGTATTACCTAATGGTAGGAGCCACACTGGTTTTTGGGTCACAAGAGGCAATAAATGATGTAGAGAAATTTTGCAAAGAATGGAAAATTAAAGTAAACACACACAAGTCAAAAGTTATGTTTTCAAAAAGAAAATAAATTAAGAAGCAGACAAAAAGTGGTAGGATGGGTAAAAGATGGAAGTGATCAGGAAATTTGACTACTTAGGAGTGAGGATAAGTATTAATAGAGAATTAGCAGGAAAATGGAAGCAAAAGGAAGCACTGCACTGTCAAAAATAAGAATATGTAACATATAAACTAGAAACATCAACCAAGAGACTAGAGAAAATGTACACTAAGTCACCCAGTATACTATTGATGCTGGAGCTCTCTGGTGGTGGAGATCTGAACCTGCTGAGCTGGTCCTTTGGGAGGAAATAAAAATTTCTAATTCCATTCTAAAGTAAGAACAAATTAGAAACTAAAAACTTCACTTATCTTAGTATTATTTGCTGACCCTGGGTTTCAAGCTGTGTCCAGCTTGAAACTGTCATTAAGAAAACTAAAGAAAAAAGCTTTAAGGTTACCATTTCATAAATATTTATTATGCTTAACACACTTATATGCAATAAAGTTAGTTCTATTAACATATGTGACTAATTTAGGAAAATTGAAGCTATTAACAGTGAAGCAAGCTTTGAGAATGAGTTGGAGACAACTTGAAACTCGAGTCAGTTTCTGCAAAAAGAACTTGCAACATTACTAAGATAAGTGAAGTTTTTAGTTTCTAATTTGTTCTTACTTTAGAATAGTGACTAATTCTATTTTCTCTTTATACAACATGATAAATTGCTTACCACCTCATCCTTGTTATCACTAGTCAACATTTTAACATAGAATTCCCCCATAACTTTGGCAAAGTAGTCTGCGAAGATCTTTAAAGCAAATGAAGCTGCCAAATATGGAAACAGTCTTGCTTGCTGAAAGAAATGGAATAAAAGGCATTTATATTATTATTTATTGGTATATAATGCATCATGCAGTGCCTTTTTTAATATTTTTATTAAGTTTCTTCTGCTCAAACTCATGGCCGAAAATATTAATCAGTAAGATCTCTTCTAAATCTGAAATAGGGATAAACTATTTAAGTAGGTAAGAGACATTTGGAGAAGAATAAAGCTCTGTTTGCTATACTTTTAGAACAAATGCATATTCAGCTACTACTGTTTTATCATTAAAACCAAGTTACAACTGTGACAGAAATTGTGTGTCTGAGTGAACTGATAAGAACATTCACACTAACATTTACCAAGTCAATTTATACCCATTGAATATACATAAATTTCCTACTATGTGAATATTGTGATCATGTTTGTAAATGTTATTACCGAATCCAAAGCTATTCAGCGAAAAGAAACATGGCTAGCATCAATTGTAAGAGAAGGTTATGATAAAAGATGAAAGAGAAACAGTAGCAGATGGATATGTAACTAGGAAGAATAAATACCAGACCCTCTACACTAGTAATTCATACGTCGTATGGTAAGGACTTAAATTTCAGTGAACATGCATATAACTATCAGGCTGCATATTGGTGATCTGTAATCAAGGATTGGGTTACCAAAAGATCCTGATAAAATATTGTGCAAGATAATTTATAACATGTGATTATATCCACAGAGCTGACTATTCATTAGTGAGAAAAGCTGAGAAAGCATAAAGATTAAGAGATGCCATTTTGTTTTTGGTGTAAAATAATCATAAAAGAAAGAGATATAATGATATTAAACCAAATAGCTTCGGTAATTAGTTGCAATCATATTTGTAAGGAGTGAGATAATTTGTTACGATTTCTTCATTACAGTAAAGTTAATTTTGGCAGAAATTTAATTGAAAATATACTAGCCTTCGCTAACTTTAAATGCTACAACTCCAACCCTGAAGTAAAGAACCCATCACTACCTGCCACTTATAAAAAACAGTTACATAATTATCAAAAGTTTTTCTTATCCACTTTTGTGTTTTTGTTTTATTTGACAATGCTCTAAAGTCTATAAGCCATTAGAAAAGTGAGTTTCCTCTAGGCCATCTATTGTTTGTGAACAATTAAGTTTTTTATGCTGACAATAATGTAGGAGGTTAGTCCTCGTCAAATTAACTCAGTGTTAATAGCAGGAGGGCTTGTGTTGTCAGGCTGTCATTTGGTGGTAACTGGATCAGTGGCAGAAATAACGGCCCCGCAGACACTGCAGCATGGGAGCCCCCAAATTGCCTTTAATAGTATTGTTAAAAATGCCATTTTATATTCAATTCAACCATGAAAAATGGCTAGGAAGAAGTGCTGTAACAGATGCAGTTCATTTGTGACATACTGAGAACAGAAGTGTACCCTGTGAGCATTTCCTATCCTCTCTTGCTTAAATGTGTCAAAGAAGCTTACCTTCAAGTGTGTATGCGTTGACAATGATAGAGAAATTCATTAAAGCACGTTATTTTATTCAATACGGTTGTTATAAGAGTCGGAATAGCTATGTAGTAAGTATGACTAATACCTATGCGAAAATGTAGTCGATTGGCCAATAAATTGGATTATTTTAGTATTGGTTATAGGGTATAAACATAAATGAATATGTGTTGTTCTAACCAGTTGTTCAGTGTTACTGCTTCTGAACGATATCTGAGGTACCATAAATAGAAGTTTGCTTGGGTTAGTACCCGAGCTACCCAGAATATTGACAGTTAACAATTTGGTTCCACCTAAGTGCATTATGCATTTTAGTAAGTGTATATTTTTATTCAGCAAAAATAACAATTGGTGTTAGTAATCAGGAAGTGTTATTTCAACAATTTGCTAGGTTGTTTGTTCCAAAAAGAGTTCATCATTAGGTGAGTTTATTTCACCTTCATGCTATTCTAAGTGAGTAAACATTTAACGTTTTTATCTCTCCATTTTTAAGCTTCATTAGTAAGTAGGGCACCCGAAATTTCTTTGCAGGAGGGCCCCCAAAACATTAGCTACGTCACTGAACTGGATGCTACACACAGTCTCCATTTTAAAGATACATGTGCCTTCTCAGTGTCAACTCTCTGTCACTCCTTTTAGTAATAACAGTTCTGCGCCTATTTCAATCTATTGATTTGGGGTCTACTGATTACTTTGCCAAGTATGCTACTATAATTGATTTGTCTTTCTGCTTGCATCTGATATTTCTAAAGTGTACTTTTACTCATTAACACAGGTTGAACCTGGAAGTTCTTTCAATATATCTTCATTTTGTGGTGTCATTTGTTATATTCCATATTGTATTATTTTTATTTGTGCAATTAAGAATACTGCATTGAAGTAATGTTTTTAACAGCCTTTTTTACTTTGTTATAAATTGCTTATATTATTTAAAATACGAGGGCAGTCCAAAGTCCCAGACGTTTTGAAATAAACAATTAACAAAATGAAAGAAAGTTTATTATCTACATTTGAAAAGCACACTCTTTAGCTATTTTTCTACATAATCGCCATTAAAACTGAGGTATTTATCATACTGTGGCACAAGTTCTTCAATATCCTCTCTGTAGAAATCTGCCGCCTGCGATTTCAACTACTAATTTACACCGGCAAGCAGTTAGACATCAGTTCAAAATGTTTTGTGCTGAGCCATTTCTTCATCGCTGTTTCCAAAGTTCTGTAATTGTGAAAAGACAATTTTCATGAACTTTGTCATTGATTTTCATTGTCAGTTCATCATTCACAAGGCTAGATCTACCACTGCGGTTCTTGTTGTGAACACTGCTATGGCCATTTTGAAAATCAATGCAACACTGCCTGACTCGGCTTTCACTCATTATTCCCTGCCTGTAAACATTACAAAGTTATGATAAATTTCAATCGGTTTGTTGTGCTTAGCCAACATAAACCGAACCACAAACCACACTTTACAAGTGGCAGGATTTACTACTGTGCACATTTTGACAACTCACAGAGTGCAAAGTAAGGAAGGTACAGTCCTCACGCTACCACAGCTGGATGCGTACTGAATGTAGGATCAAAATGGCAGCTCTAGCCCTACTCATCGCTATGATAGGCCAAAACATCTGGGACTTTTTGGACTGGCCTCGTATTTTATGAACCCATCAGTCTTATTTATTTTACTTTTATAAAAAAGAAGACACTTTCTTTTACTTGAATTTATGATTCTTTGGGTGATTAATTTTTTGCTGTTGGTCAACTGTCAATGTAGTTATTCAGCTAATTTTCTATAATAGTGAATTAAAGTATTAAATATAGTCATTAGAGAAAATTCTTTTCCCAATTATTTTAGGCGAGCTTTTCAGCTAAGCTTAACATTATGGCATTATGATCTGAATATCCAGCGCTAATGTTTGCCAGTTTGAAATCTGTAATAGTTGATCAAGAATCATGACATAAATTTATGTGCTTGAGAGCTCTGTTACTCTTATAGGATTATGTATAGAATTTTCAGAGATTGGGAGATTCTAAAAATTGTTTTTGTCTATAAAAGTTTGGCTTTCCCTTCAGAATATGAACATTTAAATTGGCACAAATCAAAATAATTTCTTGCTCCTGTGATTTCATGAACTTGCACCATCTTAACAATACATTTGAACACTCCGATACACCTGAAATGCAAACTACAGGAAGTTCAAAATTAAGGAAATATAAATATAGGTTAAAAAAATAAACAAGTTAAAAGGGAACTGAACAAAAGGTTATATATATGGCAGGAAGCTTAAATCCAGGAATGTTAAAGCAGACTTCAACTGTACTGCTTAGCTCACCTGAAGTTGGTATTCTAGGACTGGATACTCCACGTCATCTGAAGGGCCAAACTGTTTTCTTGCTGCTGAATATCGAACAGCAATACTGACAGCTTTGATAAGATTTGCTACACTGAGTCCAATGATGGTGACACGTCCAGTAGAAAGAACTCCAAATGAAGCTCCTGGAATGATCATTATGCTTATTAGATTCTTTGATTGATGATAATCAGATATGACCTGAATAAAAACAGTTTGCTGCAGAAATGGACTACTGGAGACGCTATACAAGAATATCTGAGACGGAATATTGACTAATAGAAAGTTGTTCATGTAAATATTTTTGTAAGAGTGTGTAAATTTTTAATTCTTTTAATTTGAGTGTATCAGGGACCTATTTCTTTTTGATATTCAAGATCCAATGTCTTCTCGTCACTTTGAGTTCAACCAATGAGAACTGTTGCGCGGATGAATACATAAGAATGGCGGTGTTGCGTCAGAGACGCTCAGAACTAGATTCATTGGCGTCTGTGAACTCAAAGTGGAAGGACGTATAATTGCTGATGGCGTGTGAGCATGTAAATTACACCCAAACTTTTAACCAGCGTAGACGCTATCGAATTTTAAAAGTTGTTAACTAATTGAAATTGTGATAAAAAGTGTAAATAACGAATAAATGTGTTTGTGATAAAAGAACGTTGGTTTATGCATTCCATTCTTCGACCGTCGACCCTGCAGATAAGAGTAGCGTCTGCTATAACAAACTTTCCACCTTTTAGTAAAAACATTACTCCTGCTGCTATATCCCTCCCGTTATTTAATAAAACCCCGCCTCAAATGGCTTGCCCAACGTGGAGCGCGAATTTAGAATGGAATGCAAAATTACGAGAACTAAGTGTTAACATCGAATGACGCTATCTCATCGTGCAGGAGAAAGACGCCATTAGACCATCGTCTGATATCAACAAAACATCGATATACGGAGAATCAACGTGGGAAAAACACCGGAGATCATCTGGCGAAGCCAACTACCCAGGAGACGTAAATAACTGGACGAAGAATCAACGGAAAAAAAAAAAGTAGGATCCAAAATTTTTCTTTACATACATTTTCTTTCCATTTTCCATGTTATTGAGAAACAGCAAAGTAGTGGGACTTTTAACCAAAAGTGAATTGGATAAAGAAATTAAAATGTCGCGAAAAGAGATAGAAACAGGAGTGGGGGAAGGGGCAGATAGGCCTAGTTATCAGATGGGATTAGAAAGTGAGGAACAGGCGGAAATAAGCAAAGACCAAAGGTTAATGATGATGATGTTTGAAAGACTGGAACAAAGTTTAGGTCAGAAAATGGAACAAAATAATGCAGAATTAAAACATGACATAGAACAAAGTTTAGGTCAAAGTATAGATCAGAAACTGGAGGAAGTGAGACAGAACTTAGAACAGAAAATGGAATTAGGTAGACAGAACTTAGAACAGAAAATGGAATTAGGTAGACAGAACTTAGAACAGAAAATGGAATTAGGTAGACAGAACTTAGAACAGCAAATGGAATTAGGTAGACAGAACCTAGAACAGAAAATAGAATTAGGAAGACAGGAGTGTAAAGAAAATATGAAAGTAATGGAAACTAATTTAAAATTAGTTCACAAAAACTTAAATGAAACAAAGGAAGCCTTAGAAGCTAGGATAGAAATTGTAGGAGATAGGATGGGAAAGATAGAATCAGAGATGAGAGAGAATAAAATTGTGTTAGAAGGAGAAATTGCTAGATGTAGGGATGAAATAACAGAATGTAATACAAGTGTAGACTGTAAGATAACAAATGTAAAAGCAGAAATAACTGAGGAATTAAGGAAAGAGATTGAGGTAGTAAAGAAAGACATTATTAATGAAACTGTAGAACAAATTGTAATTCCTAAAATTAAGACAATGAATGATGTGATGCTTTCACAACAGGATGCTATAAATGATATGAAACAAAGCCACTTAGAAATAAAGAATGATTTAAAATCAATTTGTGAAGAAATGAAAAAAGGGAAAGAAAGTTTGGCTAATGTAAATGATGTTGTGAAGGCATTACAAAGACAAGATGATTTAGATGTAAGTAATGTACAAGATGAGAGTTATTTGAGTAATGTACAAAATGTTGACTCACCATACAGAGAAAGAGGTTCACAACCAAACAATGACACAACACATAACACATGTTACACCAACAGCATATTACATGAAATCACACCACCTACATTTGACGAGGAGAAGGGAGACGATCCAAAACTCTTTGTTAAAGAGATGGAAGAATACTTTAAAGTGAAAAGGATACCAAACGAGCTTAGGATGATGATAGTTAAGAAAAGCTTAAAAAACAAGGCATTAGAATGGCTCAGGCTAACACTAGCTGGTCATGAGTCGTATAGCTCATTCAGAAATTTGTTCCTATCAAGGTATTGGGGCCCAGCTAAACAAAACCAAACTAGGGTAGAGCTAGCGACAGGTAGATACGATCCAACCAAAGGGTTGTCGCTAGTCGATTATTTTATGAAAGTAGCCAACAAAGGAAAGCTATTAGACCCCAACTTGTCGGAGGCAGAACTAATTGCCAGCATAACAAGACATTTCCCAGACACAGTGAGAACAGGGTTAATTGTTGCGAGGCCAGTAGATTTTGCAGATATGATAGAACTGCTGACAGCCTTCGAAACACAAAATGGTCGGCCTAATGAGCATAGACATAGGAACGGTCACCCAAACTCACCCATCCTAAACCGGAACACGACTACGAACAACCAGAGTGAGGGAGAACATAGAAATACTAGGAATACCCATGAAAGGGGGAGAGGGGCACACCATTTCCCACAACCACATAATCATGGCGAGAGGATGGAGAACACAAGACAGCGGTACCACGACACGATACCGAGGGGTGAATCGAGATACAGAACATATACATATGATCGTGGAAGACCAGGAGACCGTACCCATCAAGTGAATCACATACGATTCAGTAGGGAACACTCGAACAACCACAGACCGTCACATGACAGAGGTTCACACCAAAGGGGCAGAGACCAACGGTACACTAACAACATAAGACAGCAGGAAGTAGATGAAGATGTGCCAAATAGGGCAGATACTGCACAGAATACAGAAACGACAACCACCACCAACACTCAGGGAAATTACAACAACTAAGCTCGTCCCAACCGAGTGGATGACAAACAACAAAATCTCAGCAACTTACAATTGACATCGACACCATGATGGCTACACGAAGAGAGAGATGGAACCACTGGTCATAACAAAACAGCTGGGTGACCACACGTATGAGCTACAGAATACAAATGGCAAGTTGGTAGGAAGATACCATAAAAATAAATTGAAGCCATACAAAGAAAGGACCAAATAGTCTTTGTCATCAAATGTGTAAGGCAGGAATAATAGAGATGAAAGAAGATAACAATTTTTGATGGGTTACTTATAGAAAATTATGTTCAGAATAGGATTACAACAAGGAAGGAAATCAACATAGTCATTGGCTATATCGACCACAAAGAGCATTGTCAACAAAGACAGATGAGGACACTGATTGTCATTAAATAAATGAATCATAGCGACGGAAGATAATATGTTTTTGACATAAGGATGTCAGGGACAAAAATAAAAATGAATCAATTATGATGAAAAAGATATAATATTTCGACACAAAGATGTCGAGGGTAAATTGAGAAGAAAAATAATACAATTACAGAATAATTGTAAGTATAGAAGTTTTCTCTTATAAAAATAAGAGACAAAGAAATGACAATTAGTGAAGTGAGGAAAACCATAACCAGAAAAACAATGCCCATGAATTGAGATGAATATAGCCAATGCTAAGCTCGAAGAAATGTTGAACCAAACAACAATGAATAATAACCCAATCAAGAAAATTAGTACCATTAGTAACATCAGAGTTTAAGAACCAACTCAATAACCTGTCTATACATAAGCTCATAAGACAAAGAAGGCAAAGAACTGAATAAAACATTGCCATAAACATGATTATAATCATTAGCTCAAAATTTGTATCCTGTTTTTCTCTCCTCATAGCAATGAATACAAGTCAAAAACCACATGAAACACTTAAATTATATTTGTGTCAATGTCAAATGTACAATAACTGAATATGTGTTGTATAAGAACTCAATGTGTGTTGTACAATAACTGAATATGTATTGTATGATAACTGGATATATTGTGTAATAACTGAATATGTTGAGTAATAACTAAATGCATTATGCAAAAACTGAATGTGTATTGTGTAATAACTGAATAAGTATTGCATAATAACAGAACACATATGTGTTATGATAGCAGGATATATTGTGCAATAACTGAATATGTATTGTGTAATAATTGGACATGTTGTGTAATAATCAAATGTGTTGTACAATAACTGAATATGTATTGTATAATGACTGAAGGTGTATTGTATAATAACAACATATATGATATGATAACTGGGTATATTGTACAATGACTGAATATGTATTGTGTAATAATTGGACATATTGTGTAATAACTAAATGTGTTGTACAATAACTGGATATGTATTGTATAATAACTGAATGTATTGTGTGGTAATCGAATATGTAAAACTTATAAAGACATGCTGTATTATGTCAAAACGAAGGACAAGGACAAACAGTGAAGAAGACTGAAAAAAAAAAAAAAAAAAAAAAAAAAAAAAATTGTACAATGTGATTGAATCATAGAAGTAGGGAGAAGTATTGTATTGTGTTTCAAGATTGTAAATAAGGTGACAACTTGAAAAACAAAACAAGGGGCATATGAGACGGAATATTGACTAATAGAAAGTTGTTCATGTAAATATTTTTGTAAGAGTGTGTAAATTTTTAATTCTTTTAATTTGAGTGTATCAGGGACCTATTTCTTTTTGATATTCAAGATCCAATGTCTTCTCGTCACTTTGAGTTCAACCAATGAGAACTGTTGCGCGGATGAATACATAAGAATGGCGGTGTTGCGTCAGAGACGCTCAGAACTAGATTCATTGGCGTCTGTGAACTCAAAGTGGAAGGACGTATAATTGCTGATGGCGTGTGAGCATGTAAATTACACCCAAACTTTTAACCAGCGTAGATGCTATCGAATTTTAAAAGTTGTTAACTAATTGAAATTGTGATAAAAAGTGTAAATAACGAATAAATGTGTTTGTGATAAAAGAACGTTGGTTTATGCATTCCATTCTTCGACCGTCGACCCTGCAGATAAGAGTAGCGTCTGCTATAACAAACTTTCCTCCTTTTAGTAAAAACATTACTCCTGCTGCTATATCCCTCCCGTTATTTAATAAAACCCCGCCTCATATCCAAGAAAGAAAAAATTAAAAATTCACATATAAAAGAAATTATGCAGATCCAATACTTCATTTTAGACTTTATCAAGAAGAAGAAGCAGCTTAAATGGTATGGGCACGTTAGGAGAATGGAAGATTGAAGACTTTCAAAGCTAATCATGGATCCAAGGAATCAACAAGGTCAAGAGAGAGACAGAGTGGAAAATAGAAGATATATAGATGAGCAGACAGGAATGGAAAAATATATTAAATAAAATTTGTTAAAGGTTGTGAATTTGGGTGCTGGAAAAATGTTTATTCATTGTAAAACCGGTTTAATAAAAAATTATTATAATTGTTATTTATTATTATTATTATTATTATTATTATTATTATTATTATTATTATTATTATTATTATTATTATTATTATTATTATTATTATTATTATTATTATTATTCCATAGTTTTGACTTTTTGGATTTAACTGCAATAATAAACAGATTTCCTAGTCGAGAAGACTGCATAACTGGTGAGAAGGGACCAGGGTACTGACCATGTCCCACCTCCAGTACTACACCCAACTCATGTCACCTTGGTGGGCAGAGGTGGGGGATGCAGCAGTTTGGCTTGGATGGGCTGTTGTGTCACGGGGTTCTGTTTTTAATCAGAACTTTAAATTTCTTTGCTTACTGTAGCTTTATCAAAATTATCTTTTAAGGGGAAACATATGGATAGAGTAGTATTCAAATGATTTTAACAAAGTCATGAAAAAATCTGAGAAAATACCTAGTTCAAAAAAGAAAAGTAAAAAAAGACTAATAACTGATTCATTCACACTCCAATTTTATGAAATGTGCCATAAAAATACAAAATGTCAAATTAATGCTATTTCTTCTTACCCATTCTCTTTTTGGGATCCTGAATTGGAGTTACATATTCTCCTTCTGGTGTAACATCTCCCATTTTGTTGAGAAGATTTTCTCGTGGAATTCTGTAATTTTCAAACAGGACAAATCCATTGTCAGCACCATTGAGGCCAACCTTTTCTCCTAGATCTCCAACAATAACCCCAGGGAAAGGTAACAACGTGGCAGTGTTCCTTATTGGCACCACAAAAGCATGAAGGCCATGATCAGTTCCATTTTGCATCACCAGCTTTGCATATACAACTGCATGTGTGCAGCATTTTCCTGAAAATTCCATAACGAAATGACAACTGAGTCAACAATATAAAAATTCTCTGTGGATAACAATGAGAATAACTTAATTCCAAGAATAAATGTAATTCACATAGTTATAATTTTAACTAAAGTGTTAAGAGAATTTACAATTGTGCTATCTATAGAAAATCCTTGGCAAGTCATTCAGTGGATAGTTGCTACAATTCATACAATTTAACAATTAGCATTAAAACTTACATCTTTAGGGAACAGATAATGAAGTTATTCTCATTGATACGTACAATTTGGAGTTTTTATTACTCTAACTTCACTTCTACACCAGAATACTGGAATATGTTGCAGAAACTGTTGTATCTATGCTCAACCTTGATTCACTACCAGCTTCCTCCTGCAACTTATAGCTGTAACATAGACGTGAGAGCAATAAAAACACCAAATTTTACATATAAATAATTAGTATTACCCAGAATTAAATTTCCTCGCTTTCTCTCTCTGTCCTTTAACAATTCATTTCCACTTTCTTATTATTTTATGCAATACATTTACTGCAAAACTTGACCAGCAGGAGCATGGTCTGAGTGACCTCCACTGCATCTCCCTGAACATGCATGCTAATTGTCACATGTGTATCATGTGACGATAGATAGGTGTTTTGTGCTGGTCTAGTTCAGTTCACATGTGAATAACATTAGGAGTGTTTAGAAGTGTTTAGTTTTGCCTGAAGTGTTTTCAAAATGAATCGATTACAGTATACAGTACAACAGAGTGTTTATGTATGATACATATGTGCTTACATCATATTGTAGAGAAGTTGTAACGCAATTTGAAATTAAATTTCCTGGAGTGCATATTCTGAGTAGAGAGACTGTTTGCTGGTAAATAAACTCAGGGAGACGAGAACAATTTGCGATAGGAAAAGAAAGATAAAAAGACATGAGCTTACGGAACAGAAATTAGATCAAATCAGAGAGAGCTTAGAAAGGTCACCTCGAAAATCTCTTAGGTACTTTGCACAAGAAACTGACATTTTAAAAGCTTCAGCATGGAAAGCAACAAAACTTTTAAAACTTATACCATATAAGGTTACTGTTGTCCAAAAATTGCTACCACATGATCACCAGTCGGGTAAATTTCTGTAACTGGATTTTGAGAAATGTTAATGCTGGAACTATCAATCCACAATTAATACTGTATAGTGACAAAGCAAGGTTTTATATTTTATGCGGTCATATGTCATCACAACACAACCGATATTATGCTACAGACAAACTCAATTTCATTCATGAAACTTCCTTGCATGACCAAAAAATCGGGGTATGGCGTGCAATAAATGGATTCACAGTAATAGGGCAAATTTTTTATTGTGTGCCATAAATGCAAGAAGATAAAGAAATAATATACTGGCACCATGTTTTGAATAGCTGACAGACATTGAATGTCGGACTGGATATTTCCAGCAGCACTCTGCCACCACACATGCAGCTGATGATTCATTGCAGTTTATTGAGGAAATTTGAGGATAGAATCATTAGTAAGAGTTTATGGCCTGCTCAGTCCTCTGATCTTACAACATGTAATTTTTATTTATGGGGTAATTTGAAAAATAAAGTATACAAAACTAATTCACACACATTAGAAGAATTAAAACAAAATATCAGGACAATAATTAACGCTATTTTGGAAGCTGAACTAATGCGTGTGAATGAAAATTTCCTCAGAAATTGCCATAGATGTACTGATGCAAATGAACAGCATTTCCAGCCTCTCCTGTGATATGTTTTGTGTTTATTCTGATAATTGCTAATGTGATTTGAGATTTGATTTGATGTGCATACATGTATGACTGGCATCTGCCGACCAAGATTTGTTGCATACATATTGCATAAATACAGGACACATTCTTATTTTCTTCTCTAAAAATTCTATTTAGAACTGCTCTTTTGTTCTTTTCAGACCATTAGTGGCTAACAGGTTCTTCCCTCCAGGTTTTAGATACTTTACAATTAAACTTATATGCTTTAGGCTGTCCTACAGTTAGCAGCTTTTGGAGGGTTTAAGTTCAGTGTTAAGATGGTGCAAACCCATTATTTCTTTTTTCTTTTTTATGTTCCACTTATATGCTGCCTTTAACATTAAAGGTCACATCGGCGGCTTTTAACCTCTTGTTCAATGGTGTTCACTTGCTTAGCAGTAGTTTTGAACTTTGGGTTTCTATTACTTTGGATTAACTTATTTGATTAAATTCACACACACACACACATTCACACTCCCATTCATACTTCCAGATACTAGTGAGCTTGGGGAATACAGTACAGTTCTACAATACAGTAGAATACAGAGCTCTTGATAACTCACATAAAATCTTGATTTTGGACTAATCTTCTTTTTCCGAGAAACCCTTAAATTCAGAACTCTATTTTAACACATTCTCCTGAATTATTTTATTGGTTATTGCTCCTTTAAGACAAATACAAAAGTTATTTTCAGTATACAATGGGTTTAAAATGTTTATCATAAAACTGCTAATCCCCTTGTTAGATACTTAATGCCAAAATAAATAACTCAATCCAATCAAAAGCAAAATATAAATTGCCAACAGTAAGTTTGGTGACATAAATAAATAATAATTGCCTTGTTTGTTTTTTAAGTACTTGTCCATTAGTTTTATAATGAATATCTTGTCCACCATTCTTCTTCCTTTACAAAGCCCCATTTGATATTCTGATTATTTGTATTCATCTGTCCATTTTTCAATCTGGTAGACAAGATGCTAGTGTAAATTTTACCTGAGTAGCTGTTTTTCATTTTCCTTGCCTTTGTAAATTGGGTACATGATTCCTTTTCCCCAATTCCCTAAGGTGTATACTTTAGTAAAAAGATTATACTATATGTGATCAGAAAATTAGCTGAAGCAAAATAATACACCTGGTTGACATATTTTAGAGCTGATTAACAATTATATTTTCCCCTTCTTCCAAGAAACGTACAGTTGAATGTGAATGTATATTACTTACCCAGACTACCTACCCAACATTTAGCTGCTTCAAAATCAGGTGTGTTTAATACAAACTCTTGAGTTTTAGGATCATATGTAGCTGTTGTTCTCATACCCTTTGTATTGGTGCCATGAGAAATTTCAGTTAATGCAAAGCATCCACCAATCTGAAAAATAAATTACTTCAAAACATTGGCATTAGCGCAACAAGGAGATTTATATCCTGAAATTAATGCAAAAATGACTTGCAAAAAGTAATATATCTCCCTGGGATGGTAATTGTTATTTTATGCCTAACCAACTTACTAGTGGCTTTTTTAAACACACAAGCCATGTGTGGGCAATGTTTGAGAGGTAGAATCAGGACTGAAAGATTCAATGCCATAGCCGGGATTTGAACCACAGGTGCTATCAAAACCACACCAATAGCAGCTATGGAAATCCTAACCAACCAATACCCCATTGAATATGAAATAGAAAAACGCAGCTCTTATTCAACAGTTGATCAGACTCCCATTCAATACATGGAACAAGAGGAATTTTACACACACACTAAAGACTCAGGAGAGCTTTCTCTCCAAAATTCAAGACATCAAGAAGAATATATACCTTCCTAATTCAAAGGAAAACTTCATATCTAAAGTCAATCCGACAGAAACATTAGACATCACATATTATTTACACCTGACAGAAGAAGTTAAGAAAAGTGATACTCCAACTAGTGTTCTAAAATTATTGGCATTAGAGGCAATCCATACTAGATTTCCAGATCACGAATGGCTCCATATTTATACTGATGGATCATTGATATCAAACCGAGATGGAGCAGGGGCTGGAGTCACTTGTCACCTCTTTTCCTATTATAAATCTTTAAGTTATGGAACTACAAACTTTGATGGAGAAATTGAAGCAATTCGAATGGCCCTACAAAATCTTTTGTACAGAATTTCACATTTTCAAGAAGCAGGTATTCTCTCAGATTCCAGGGCAGCAATTATAGCAATTATTTCCAAGTTGTCACCAAAAAACCAAACAATTATGTTGTTTTCTAGTGCCTTGCATCTGGCAATGAAGCCATTAGAGAGTGTTGGAAAATCCTTACCCATCTAACAGCACTTCAAAAACACCTAGTGTTCCAATGGATACCAGCTCACTGTGGACTGAGTGGTAACGACAAAGCTGATTTTCTTGCAAAAAAGGGTACCGGCAGTATACAGAAATCTATACTTAATCTACCATTTTATGCAGCTAAAAGATTAGTCAACTCTGAATTCAAAAAAAATTATTGCAAAATATTACTAAGAAAAATCAAAAAATAAAAGATGGGAACTACCAAACATTCCTGAGTATCCTCCAAAAACAGCAGTTGCAACCTTCAGGTTGAATACAGGACATGATTGTCTGGCAAAACATTTAAACAGAATTGGGATATATTCTTCACCACTCTTCAAATATGCCCGGCCACTTCTAGTACCCCATCCATCAGTGAAAAATATTGGAGAGCAAGAGGATTAATGACTTCATTGTCAGAAATCCAGCATTAGCTAACAACAACATTTAAACAGAATTGGGATATATTCTTCACCACTCTGTCCCCTATGTGATCTGCAAGAGGAAATGGACCGAGACCACCTTCAAATATGCCTGGCCACTTCTGGTGGCCCATCCATCAGTGAGAAATATTGGACAGCAAGAGGATTAATGACTTCATTGTCAGAAATCCAGCATTAGCTAACAATATATTCATATCATTGTTAATTTCCTTTTTTCCTATTAATGTTTGATTCACTTGGTAATAGATTTGGTTTGCCTTATTTATTCTATGACTTATTTCTGTATTTATTTTTACTTTCTCCACTGGTAAGTAGAGGAAGTATTGTATTCCACACAAAAGTTTGATGTTGAGATTTCACTGAAGATATATGTTTTGAGGCCCCCTGAATCCCCCCCACCCCCCCAAAAAAAGCATTTTTAGAAAAATTGTGTGTGTGTGTGTGTGTGTGTGTGTGTGTGTGTGTGTGTGTGTGTGTGTGTGTGTGTGTGTGTGTGTGTGTGTGTGTGTGCGTGCGTGAACGCGTGTGTATCAGTCTGCGGACAGCATAATTCAAAAACGAAAAGTCGGTCAAAAACCAAAGTTGGTATTTAACTTTAAAGTTTTTCACGGATGTGACACGAGGATTTTTAAGAGTCTAAACTATGGAAAATTTTTATTTTCTTGATAATGGTTCTAATGATTTTGATTAAAATGCCATATGTTCGAGATATTTGCATGACAAATAAATGTATATTTTGAATTTTCTGGCTATAGCCTGTGTAGTCCTGTTTACTCTGGATGACTTTTGAATAACTCGTAAACCTAAGAGATAGACAAAATCTAACTACACAAAAAATGATGATGTTGTTGTTAGCTAATGCTGGATTTCTGACAATGAAGTCATTAATCCTCTTGCTCTCTAATATTAAAATACTAAAGAGAACAATTAGCAGTAATGGTAGCCGCTTTTTAGAGAGCACCATATTTTTATGTTTTGGCGGTTACATCGCTCTCTCACAGCCCCCAGAATGTCTGGAGAATTATTAAAATAAATTCACCAAGCATATCCTCCGATTACCAATCAGAGGACGTATTACATGCCATGACAGGTCAGCATGTTAGGGGTTAAAGAGTTTATAGAGAAATTAGAGAAATGGAAAGGTTGGAAAAATAAAGACTCCCTAGCCCTTGGGAACCCTAATAGCATCGGGGCCGGAAGAGAACAAGAGATGACCAAGGACCGGTCATTAGGTCAGATAGAAAGACTACAGTGAGGAGCAAAACACTCAATCTTGTTAGGGATATATTCATGTACTACTCAGGCACTTTATCTTAAGCCTTCAGATGGCATTGTTGTTGTAGATGGGAACAGGACTTTTCATCCCTTTTACACAGTCATATTTCAAATTATGGCATAGCAGGCTGAGTTGTAGTTTATGCAATTTTTTTTCCCCAGGTTAGTCAATGGCTGAAATAGAAGGTTAAACACATGGTTCCTTCGTTTACTGTTTACAGGAGTTTGTGGTGTCGATGCTGGATCTACTTCAGGCATTTAGTACTTAAAATTACTGTTTGAGTTGGTTAAACACAACTGGTATGCTAATGCTGAAAAACAACAATACACAAGTGGTAACACTGGAGTATGGACAGTGTTGCTCCGTTGTTACTTAGACAAAGCACAGGCCCTCTTGGCTTGGACCGTTCATAGCACTAGATTCCAGGGCTCAAGATAAAGTGTGCGAGTAGTTTCTGCTTATTAACTCTGATATTATGATATTGATATAAAATTTTAACTCTTATCCACAACCAAACAGAAATAAGTGTGTGGTTCAGGAAAGTGGCATCAAGTTAAGCTTTTGTTTGACATTTTATAGATAAATACAGCAAGAGCCTCTTCCACTAAAATATCTTGCCAGTTAACTGGATAGTTTTTTGAGCAAAGAATAAAAGTTTGTTCTGCAAAGCAGAAACACAAACTGCAGGATAATTTAAATACCTAGATGTTTACTGGGTATCTCTGAACTGCAAGTGCGGATTTCAAATCGCTGAACGTCAATTGGTTAAAGCTTTATAATTGGGTTATCTGTTATCTCCAAGTCGCTGAATATCCTATAAGTTAATTTGCCATTCATTTAATTCAATGTTTCAAGAGTAGCTGATCAAAAGGATGCTTAAGTATCACAGAATATCTTGGAATGACTTCAACAGAAGCATGTAGTGATATTTCCAGATACACCAAAAGAAAGTGTTAAATCATGTTGATTACTGAATTATCACCATGCAATCTATACCCGACCTAATCAATTTCTGCAGTTTTGGCCTCAGGAAATAAAATATAACACCATTAATAAACCCTTGAAAAATTGTATCAGTGTCTTACTTGATACAGTTATTGATAAATAAACACAACAGCTGCACATTGTTTTCTGCAAGATTTTGGTAAAATAGATACCAGAAACAAGTTTTAAGAATTCACCAATGAACACGGTAAAATCTGTAAACTTCAAACATTTAAACTAGAGCCAATAAGAAGGTTCCTCAAGTTTGAAGATGGCACAGCATCCAACAGGAGAGTAAATAAATCTGGCCCCCATGCAGGAAAACTGTGTATTATCACTTTCTAACATATCAGGGATGTGTTCCGGATTAGCAGCGCACCTTGCTTTAAGTCGTACACATCGCAGTGAACCTTCAAGTTAGTACAAGTCCCTTTCTAACAGGGGGAGAAGATGCCAGAAGAAGCAATCACCAGCTGCCAACACAGCGACCAGTTTGGAAGCATTGGCAATTGTCAATGCCGCAGCAGCTGAAGCTCATTGCCCAGCCCCTGTGCCATCCCTTCATAGCTGGAATGCTCTACGCACCATGGTGAACACAGTGCCTTGGTTGTGGGACTGCATATGCAGCTACCAATGTAAATACTACAGACTATGTAAAACAACGTTGGCCTTTGGTAATGATGGTAACCAGGATCTGCACCCGCAAATGTCCAGCTTGTATTGTGCGGCTTGTCTTTAGGGACTAGTCACCACACTACAATGCCGCTCTAACCTCTGGGTTGGACCTCCTAGGCCAACTCCTGAGAACTGAGCCCAGCCAGACATTGTGGATGCCACCTTACCACCACTGCTGCCTTTATGGGCACACTGCAGATAGGTGTACTTCACCGCCGAGGTGCCACTACTGTGCTGCACTAAACAAGACATCTACCTGCCAGCAGCACAACCTTAAATGGCGATGCCACTTCTACGCAACCTGCTAGGGGTATGGCTCTTCACCAGGCAAGCTCATTGCCCCATGCTTCCAAGCTGTTACTACACACTGTCACGGCAGCAGATTGGCCTGCCATGGGTTAGCGTAAACTAACTGCACCCCAGGATGCGCAGACAACTGCTGATGCCATCCATACCACACCTGACCTGGTGATGCACAAAAAATGTAGATCTTGCTAAAACACACAATTTATGCCCAAATAAATTTTTTTGTAGAGTGAACCATTTCGGAGATATTCCTTGTTATTTGTGTCAGCTTCAGAAAACTTAAAACATTTTTATGAAATGGAACATCATTGTTCATTTTTTTATATGTTAAGCATGCAAAGAAAACGGAATCTAAAAGCTTTTGGTGCGGATTTTATTAATTATCTTTACGTAGCAGCAGGAATAATGTTTTTACTGAATGATGTAATAGTTTGATATCAGACGCGATTATCTGCAGGGTCGAGGTAACAGAATGGAATGCATAAATCAACGTTCCTTTTATCACAACATATTTATTCGTTAATTTACACTTTTAGCACCATATTAATTAATCAACAATTTTCACAGTTAGGTAGAATCTACACTGTATAAAAGTTTGGGTGAAAGTTACATGTTCACGCGCTACCAAAAAATATATCCTTTCATCTTGAGCACACAGACGCTAATGAATATAGTCCCGGGCGTCTGTATGACACAACACCGCCATTCTTTTGTATTCATCCGCGCAATAGTTTTCATTGGTTGAACTCAAAGTGACGAGAAAACATTGGCTATCTTGAATATTAAAAAAAAAATAAGTCCCTGATACACTCAAACAAGAATTAGAAATTTACACACTCTTACAAAAATATTTACATGAACGATTTTCTATTGATCAATATTCTGTCTCATATGCCCCTTGTTTTGTTTTTCAAGTTGTCACCTATATTTACAATCTTGAAACACAATACAATACTTCTCCCTACTCCTTTGATTCAATCACTTTGTACCATATTTTTTTTTTTTCTTTGCAGTCTTCTTCACTGTTTGTCTTTGTCTTTTGTTTTGACATGATACTGCATGTCTTTATAAATTTCACATATTCGATTACTACACAATACATTCAGTTATTATACAATACATATCCAGTTATTGTACAACACATTTAGTTATTACACAACATGTCCAATTATTATACAATACATATCCAGTTATTGTACAACACATTTAGTTATTTCACAACATGTCCAATTATTATACAATACATATTCAGTTATTGTACAACACATTTAGTTATTTCACAACATATCCAATTATTATACAATAC
This sequence comes from Tenodera sinensis, assembly GCA_030765045.1. Taxonomy (NCBI): domain Eukaryota; kingdom Metazoa; phylum Arthropoda; class Insecta; order Mantodea; family Mantidae; genus Tenodera; species Tenodera sinensis. The sequence goes on along the minus strand of CM060968.1, from coordinate 43,891,730 downwards.
ATATTCAGTTATTGTACAACACATATTCAGTTCTTATACAACACATACTCAGTTATTGTACATTTGACATTGACACAAATATAATTTAAGTGTATCATGGTTTATTATGTGGTTTTTTGATTTGTATTCATTGCTATGAGGAGAGAAAAACAGGATACAAATTTTGAGCTAATGATTATGATCATGTTTATGGCAATATTTTATTCAGTTCTTTGCCTTCTTTGTCTTATAAACTTATTATGTATAGGCAGGTTGTTGAGTCGGTTCCTAAACTCTGATGTTACTAATGGTACTATTTTTCTTGATTGGGTTATTATTCATTGTTGTTTGGTTCACCTTTCTTCGAGCTTAGCATTGGCTATATTCATCTTAATTCATGGGCATTGTTTTTCTGATTATGGTTTTCCTCACTTCACTAATTGTCACTTCTTTGTCTCTTATTTCTATAAGAGAAAACTTCTATATTTATAATTATTCTGTAATTGTATTATTTTTCTTCTCAATTTACCCTCGACATCTTTGTGTCGAAATATTATATCTTTGTCATCATAATTGATTCCTTTTTATTTTTGTTCCTGACACCCTTATGTCAAAAACATATTATCTTCCGTCGCTATAATTCATTTATTTAATGACAATCAGTGTCCTCATCTGTCTTTGTTGACAATGCTCTTTGTGGTCGATATAGCCAATGACTATGTTGATTTTCTTCCTTGTTGTAATTCCTAATCTGAACATAATTTTCTATAAGTAACCCATCAAAAATTGTTATCTTCCTTCATCTCTGCTACTCCTGCCTTACACATTTGTTGGCAAAGACTATTTGGTCCTTTCTTTGTATGGCTTCAATTTATTTTTATGGTATCTTCCTACCAACTTGCCATTTGTATTCTGTAGCTCATACGTGTGGTCACCCAGCTGTTTTGTTATGACCAGTGGTTCCATCTTTCTCTTCGTGTAGCCATCATGGTGTCGATGTCAATTGTAAGTTGCTGAGATTTTGTTGCTTGTCATCCACTCGGTTGGGACGAACTTAGTTGTTGTAATTTCCCTGAGTGTTGGTGGTGGTTGTTTCTGTATTCTGTGCAGCATCTGCCCTATTTGGCACATCTTCATCTACTTCTTGCTGTCTTGTGTTGTCAGTGTACCATTGGTCTCTGCCCCTTTGGCGTGAACCTCTGTCATATGACGGTCTGTGGTTGTTCAAGTGTTCCCTACTGAATCGTATGTGATTCACTTGATGGGTATGGTCTCCTGGTCTTCCACGATCATATGTATATGTTCTGTATCTCGATTCACCATTCGGTATTGTGTTGTGGTACCGCTGTCTTGTGTTCTCCATCCTCTGGCCATGATTATGTGGTTGTGGGAAATGGTGTGCCCCTCTCCCCCTTTCATGGGTACTCCTAGTATTTCTATGTTCTCCCTCACTCTGGTTGTTCGTAGCCGTGTTCCGGTTTAGGATGGGTGAGTTTGGGTGACCGTTCCTATGTCTATGCTCATTAGGCCGACCATTTTGTGTTTCGAAGGCTGTCAGCAATTCTATCATATCTGCAAAATCTACTGGCCTCGCAACAATTAACCCTGTTCTCACTGTGTCTGGGAAATGTCTTGTTATGCTGGTAATTAGTTCTGCTTCTGACAAGTTGGGGTCTAATAGCTTTCCTTTGTTGGCTACTTTCATAAAATAATCGACTAGCGACAACCCTTTGGTTGGATCGTATCTACCTGTCGCTAGCTCTACCCTAGTTTGGTTTTGTTTAGCTGGGCCCCAATATCTTGATAGGAATAAATTTCTGAATGAGCTATACGACTCATGACCAGCTAGTGTTAACCTGAGCCATTCTAACGCCTTGTTTTTTAAGCTTTTCTTAACTATCATCATCCTAAGCTCGTTTGGTATCCTTTTCACTTTAAAATATTCTTCCATCTCTTTAACAAAGAGTTTTGGATCGTCTCCCTTCTCCTCGTCAAATTTAGGTGGTGTGATTTCATGTAATATGCTGTTGGTGTAACATGTGTTATGTGTTGAGTCATTGTTTGGTTGTGAACCTCTTTCTCTGTATGGTGAGTCAACATTTTGTACATTACTCAAGTAACTCTCATCTTGTACATTACTTACATCTAAATCATCTTGCTTTTGTAATGCATTCACAACGTCATTTACATTAGCCAAACTTTCTTTCCCTTTTTTCATTTCTTCACAAATTGATTTTAAATCATTCTTTATTTCTAAGTGGCTTTGTTTCATATCATTTATAGCATCCTGTTGTGAAAGCATCACATCATTCATTGTCTTAATTTTAGGAATTACAATTTGTTCTACAGTTTCATTAATAATGTCTTTCTTTACTACCTCAATCTCTTTCCTTAATTCCTCAGTTATTTCTGCTTTTACATTTGTTATCTTACAGTCTACACTTGTATTACATTCTGTTATTTCATCTCTACATCTAGCAATTTCTCCTTCTAACACAATCTTATTCTCTCTCATCTCTGATTCTATCTTTCCCATCCTATCTCCTACGATTTCTATCCTAGCTTCTAAGGCTTCCTTTGTTTCATTTAAGTTTTTATGTACTAATTTTAAATTAGTTTCCATTACTTTCATATTTTCTTTACACTCCTGTCTTCCTAATTCTATTTTCTGTTCTAGGTTCTGTCTACTTAATTCCATTTTCTGTTCTAAGTCTTTTCTCACTTCCTCCATTTTCTGACCTATCTCTTCCTTATTCTGTTCCAGTTTCTGACCTATACTCTGACCTAAACTTTGTTCTATGTCCTGTTTTAGTTCTGCTCTATTCTGTTCCATTTTCTGACCTATTTCTACCTTATTTTGTTCTAGTTTGACCTAAACTTTGTTCTATGTCCTGTCTCAATTCTGCCTTGTTTTGTTCCATTTTTTGTTCTAGTCTTTCAATCATCATCATCATTAACCTTTGGTCTTTGCTTATTTCCACCTGTTCCTCACTTTCTAATTCTACCTGATAACTAGGCCTATCTGCCCCTTTCCCCACTCCTGTTTCTATCTCTTTTCGCGACATTTTAATTTCTTTATCCAATTCACTTAAGGTTGAAAGTCCCACTACTTTTCCGCTTCTCAAAAACATAAAAAATGGAAATAAAATGTATGTAAAAACAAAAATTTTGGATCCTACTTTCTTTTCCGTTGGTTCTTCGTCCAGTTATTTACGTCTCCTGGGTAGTTGGCTTCGCTAGATGATCTCCGGTGTTTTTCCCACGTTGATTCTCCGTGTATCGATGTTCTGTTGGTGATATCGAACGATGGTCTAATGGCGTCTTTTTCCTGTGCGATGGGATGGCGTCATTTGATGTTAACACTTCGTACTCGTAATTTTGCATTCCATTCTAAATTCGCGCCCCACGTTGGGCGCCATTTTGGTGCGGATTTTATTAATTATCTTTACGTAGCAGCAGGAATAATGTTTTTACTGAATGATGTAATAGTTTGATATCAGACGCGATTATCTGCAGGGTCGAGGTAACAGAATGGAATGCATAAATCAACGTTCCTTTTATCACAACATATTTATTCGTTAATTTACACTTTTAGCACCATATTAATTAATCAACAATTTTCACAGTTAGGTAGAATCTACACTGTATAAAAGTTTGGGTGAAAGTTACATGTTCACGCGCTACCAAAAAATATATCCTTTCATCTTGAGCACACAGACGCTAATGAATATAGTCCCGGGCGTCTGTATGACACAACACCGCCATTCTTTTGTATTCATCCGCGCAATAGTTTTCATTGGTTGAACTCAAAGTGACGAGAAAACATTGGCTATCTTGAATATTAAAAAAAAAATAAGTCCCTGATACACTCAAACAAGAATTAGAAATTTACACACTCTTACAAAAATATTTACATGAACGATTTTCTATTGATCAATATTCTGTCTCATATGCCCCTTGTTTTGTTTTTCAAGTTGTCACCTATATTTACAATCTTGAAACACAATACAATACTTCTCCCTACTCCTTTGATTCAATCACTTTGTACCATATTTTTTTTTTTTCTTTGCAGTCTTCTTCACTGTTTGTCTTTGTCTTTTGTTTTGACATGATACTGCATGTCTTTATAAATTTCACATATTCGATTACTACACAATACATTCAGTTATTATACAATACATATCCAGTTATTGTACAACACATTTAGTTATTACACAACATGTCCAATTATTATACAATACATATCCAGTTATTGTACAACACATTTAGTTATTTCACAACATGTCCAATTATTATACAATACATATTCAGTTATTGTACAACACATTTAGTTATTTCACAACATGTCCAATTATTATACAATACATATTCAGTTATTGTACAACACATATTCAGTTCTTATACAACACATACTCAGTTATTGTACATTTGACATTGACACAAATATAATTTAAGTGTATCATGGTTTATTATGTGGTTTTTTGATTTGTATTCATTGCTATGAGGAGAGAAAAACAGGATACAAATTTTGAGCTAATGATTATGATCATGTTTATGGCAATATTTTATTCAGTTCTTTGCCTTCTTTGTCTTATAAACTTATTATGTATAGGCAGGTTGTTGAGTCGGTTCTTAAACTCTGATGTTACTAATGGTACTATTTTTCTTGATTGGGTTATTATTCATTGTTGTTTGGTTCACCTTTCTTCGAGCTTAGCATTGGCTATATTCATCTTAATTCATGGGCATTGTTTTTCTGATTATGGTTTTCCTCACTTCACTAATTGTCACTTCTTTGTCTCTTATTTCTATAAGAGAAAACTTCTATATTTATAATTATTCTGTAATTGTATTATTTTTCTTCTCAATTTACCCTCGACATCTTTGTGTCGAAATATTATATCTTTGTCATCATAATTGATTCCTTTTTATTTTTGTTCCTGACACCCTTATGTCAAAAACATATTATCTTCCGTCGCTATAATTCATTTATTTAATGACAATCAGTGTCCTCATCTGTCTTTGTTGACAATGCTCTTTGTGGTCGATATAGCCAATGACTATGTTGATTTTCTTCCTTGTTGTAATTCCTAATCTGAACATAATTTTCTATAAGTAACCCATCAAAAATTGTTATCTTCCTTCATCTCTGCTACTCCTGCCTTACACATTTGTTGGCAAAGACTATTTGGTCCTTTCTTTGTATGGCTTCAATTTATTTTTATGGTATCTTCCTACCAACTTGCCATTTGTATTCTGTAGCTCATACGTGTGGTCACCCAGCTGTTTTGTTATGACCAGTGGTTCCATCTTTCTCTTCGTGTAGCCATCATGGTGTCGATGTCAATTGTAAGTTGCTGAGATTTTGTTGCTTGTCATCCACTCGGTTGGGACGAACTTAGTTGTTGTAATTTCCCTGAGTGTTGGTGGTGGTTGTTTCTGTATTCTGTGCAGCATCTGCCCTATTTGGCACATCTTCATCTACTTCTTGCTGTCTTGTGTTGTCAGTGTACCATTGGTCTCTGCCCCTTTGGCGTGAACCTCTGTCATATGACGGTCTGTGGTTGTTCAAGTGTTCCCTACTGAATCGTATGTGATTCACTTGATGGGTATGGTCTCCTGGTCTTCCACGATCATATGTATATGTTCTGTATCTCGATTCACCATTCGGTATTGTGTTGTGGTACCGCTGTCTTGTGTTCTCCATCCTCTGGCCATGATTATGTGGTTGTGGGAAATGGTGTGCCCCTCTCCCCCTTTCATGGGTACTCCTAGTATTTCTATGTTCTCCCTCACTCTGGTTGTTCGTAGCCGTGTTCCGGTTTAGGATGGGTGAGTTTGGGTGACCGTTCCTATGTCTATGCTCATTAGGCCGACCATTTTGTGTTTCGAAGGCTGTCAGCAATTCTATCATATCTGCAAAATCTACTGGCCTCGCAACAATTAACCCTGTTCTCACTGTGTCTGGGAAATGTCTTGTTATGCTGGTAATTAGTTCTGCTTCTGACAAGTTGGGGTCTAATAGCTTTCCTTTGTTGGCTACTTTCATAAAATAATCGACTAGCGACAACCCTTTGGTTGGATCGTATCTACCTGTCGCTAGCTCTACCCTAGTTTGGTTTTGTTTAGCTGGGCCCCAATATCTTGATAGGAATAAATTTCTGAATGAGCTATACGACTCATGACCAGCTAGTGTTAACCTGAGCCATTCTAACGCCTTGTTTTTTAAGCTTTTCTTAACTATCATCATCCTAAGCTCGTTTGGTATCCTTTTCACTTTAAAATATTCTTCCATCTCTTTAACAAAGAGTTTTGGATCGTCTCCCTTCTCCTCGTCAAACTTAGGTGGTGTGATTTCATGTAATATGCTGTTGGTGTAACATGTGTTATGTGTTGAGTCATTGTTTGGTTGTGAACCTCTTTCTCTGTATGGTGAGTCAACATTTTGTACATTACTCAAGTAACTCTCATCTTGTACATTACTTACATCTAAATCATCTTGCTTTTGTAATGCATTCACAACGTCATTTACATTAGCCAAACTTTCTTTCCCTTTTTTCATTTCTTCACAAATTGATTTTAAATCATTCTTTATTTCTAAGTGGCTTTGTTTCATATCATTTATAGCATCCTGTTGTGAAAGCATCACATCATTCATTGTCTTAATTTTAGGAATTACAATTTGTTCTACAGTTTCATTAATAATGTCTTTCTTTACTACCTCAATCTCTTTCCTTAATTCCTCAGTTATTTCTGCTTTTACATTTGTTATCTTACAGTCTACACTTGTATTACATTCTGTTATTTCATCTCTACATCTAGCAATTTCTCCTTCTAACACAATCTTATTCTCTCTCATCTCTGATTCTATCTTTCCCATCCTATCTCCTACGATTTCTATCCTAGCTTCTAAGGCTTCCTTTGTTTCATTTAAGTTTTTATGTACTAATTTTAAATTAGTTTCCATTACTTTCATATTTTCTTTACACTCCTGTCTTCCTAATTCTATTTTCTGTTCTAGGTTCTGTCTACTTAATTCCATTTTCTGTTCTAAGTCTTTTCTCACTTCCTCCATTTTCTGACCTATCTCTTCCTTATTCTGTTCCAGTTTCTGACCTATACTCTGACCTAAACTTTGTTCTATGTCCTGTTTTAGTTCTGCTCTATTCTGTTCCATTTTCTGACCTATTTCTACCTTATTTTGTTCTAGTTTGACCTAAACTTTGTTCTATGTCCTGTCTCAATTCTGCCTTGTTTTGTTCCATTTTTTGTTCTAGTCTTTCAATCATCATCATCATTAACCTTTGGTCTTTGCTTATTTCCACCTGTTCCTCACTTTCTAATTCTACCTGATAACTAGGCCTATCTGCCCCTTTCCCCACTCCTGTTTCTATCTCTTTTCGCGACATTTTAATTTCTTTATCCAATTCACTTAAGGTTGAAAGTCCCACTACTTTTCCGCTTCTCAAAAACATAAAAAATGGAAATAAAATGTATGTAAAAACAAAAATTTTGGATCCTACTTTCTTTTCCGTTGGTTCTTCGTCCAGTTATTTACGTCTCCTGGGTAGTTGGCTTCGCTAGATGATCTCCGGTGTTTTTCCCACGTTGATTCTCCGTGTATCGATGTTCTGTTGGTGATATCGAACGATGGTCTAATGGCGTCTTTTTCCTGTGCGATGGGATGGTGTCATTTGATGTTAACACTTCGTACTCGTAATTTTGCATTCCATTCTAAATTCGCGCCCCACGTTGGGCGCCATTTTGGTGCGGATTTTATTAATTATCTTTACGTAGCAGCAGGAATAATGTTTTTACTGAATGATGTAATAGTTTGATATCAGACGCGATTATCTGCAGGGTCGAGGTAACAGAATGGAATGCATAAATCAACGTTCCTTTTATCACAACATATTTATTCGTTAATTTACACTTTTAGCACCATATTAATTAATCAACAATTTTCACAGTTAGGTAGAATCTACACTGTATAAAAGTTTGGGTGAAAGTTACATGTTCACGCGCTACCAAAAAATATATCCTTTCATCTTGAGCACACAGACGCTAATGAATATAGTCCCGGGCGTCTGTATGACACAACACCGCCATTCTTTTGTATTCATCCGCGCAATAGTTTTCATTGGTTGAACTCAAAGTGACGAGAAAACATTGGCTATCTTGAATATTAAAAAAAAAATAAGTCCCTGATACACTCAAACAAGAATTAGAAATTTACACACTCTTACAAAAATATTTACATGAACGATTTTCTATTGATCAATATTCTGTCTCACTTTAAAAGATTTGACTACTGCTCAAAGCCTATTGTATTCTAATATTCTCCTTGCACATACAAGGAAATAAGCAAGAAGATAACTTGTACAAATGTTTATCTCAACTAACACAAACAAGATGTAGGAATAAGAGTTTGTAAGAATGGTTAGTACAAGAGTAGAGAAAGTCATGTGAGTGCAATACATCAGATTTTTCCTTTTGAATTGATGATTGTCCCCAAATATTCAAAGTTCTCAGTTTGCTTCATGGTTTCTCTGTTCCATTCGATATTTATTCTTCTCTGTGCCCCTTTTGTTATATGCATTACTTTGCTTTTATTTACATTTACCTCCATGCCTCTATCCTTGAACGTATTTGCTCACTCTATCACTGAATTCTGTAGTTCTAATGACATCAATTTTGTATAAATCCAACAAGTGATACCTTTTACAATCAGGGAATGTTTTTGTATGTGTGGAGGCAGTTAAAGAGACACATCCTGAAATATATCTGAAGACTGTGAAGCAATAAATTATAAATCAATTAGAAAAATTTATATTTTGTTTGCTCTAATCCAACTTTTGATTTTGTTCTACTGCGTTATATTTCTCTGAGTGCCTTAGCTTGCCAATTTTTCAAAAAAGAATATTACAAATGGAGGAATGCAAGATTTTGTCTTTAGCTTGTACAGCCACAACTCGCAGCTACCACAAAGTAGCATGGTTTCTATTCTATCAATTCCAACAAACTGCTCACTGTGGAACCCTTGATTTGTTGTCATACGTACTGACCAACGACCATGTAAGCATAGATCTATCAGGTCTCCCATATAAACCAAGACTGTCCAAGCAGCGTGTTTACTCTCCAAAGCGTAAGCTGCAGTAGTGGAGGTGTGCACATAGTTCTTGACCTTGCAAGCAACGTGAACAGATTCAACTGCATAAGCATCGGTTACCAATTTACATATCAGCTGTTAACATAGACAGTTATCATTGTAACACTGTACTTTTGTAAGTAAAAGTTTTTAAGTATAAGTCAGGTCAATGGGTATGCGATGCATTTGTTTCCTGATGCAGTGCCACCTTCACATGCATAAATTCACAAAATTACTATATATATAAAAGAATGTATGTTTGTCCGCTATGCATTCCTAAACTGCTCGACCGATCACTGCAAAATTTGGCACGTATACATATTTTTTTTATGGCAAAGGTTTGTATGCTATCCATTTTACTACACAACAAACATTCACATGGTTTTGTCTACTTACTATTCTTTTATGTAATAGATGTACATGTCCTTTCCTACTTGCCTTCAACATACAATTCATACGATTTCCTATAGCTGAAAGAGAAATGCCACATATTACATTCACACAGTTTTCTCTACTCAGTTTTCTTTAATGAAACACAATTACATTTCTTTCTCTATTTGCACTTCAACATACAATTCATACAATTTTCTGTGATTGAAATAGAAAGGCAACACACTACATTCACACAATTCTCTCTACACACTTTTCTTTCATGAAACACACTTCTTTCTCTACTCCCTCTTCTACAAACAATTCATACAATTTTCCATTTGTTTGAAATTGAAATGCAATGTATTACATTCACATTGTTATCAACGTCCTACATACACATGACTTTCTCTTCTTGCTTTTCTTTGGGGTTGTTCAACACTGCTTTTGCATAGTGTTTTCCAGGTGTTATTTATTTTGGGTTCATTACAGTATCTAATTCAAGTCTAAAAATTGTGGGGATAAAATTGTCAAACCACAGGCAACACCAGATATTTCAGCTAGTTATAAATAACTTTGAAACTAGTAGCTCAGCGCTCAATAAAAAAACATACATGCACACAAAAGTTTTAACAGAGGAAAAGCTAGATGACATTGGCCTGAATCTTGAATGGTCACTGAATAAATCACTTGCAAAATTAGCACAAGTAGGGGTTTCGGTTTTGTTTTGGGCACAGAGCTACCTCATTCTCTAGATCTAACATTGTGTAATGTTTACTTGTGGGGTACACTGTAAGAAAAAGTGTATAGAACAAATCCACACACATTGACGGAAATGAAAGAAAACAATAAAATCAAACATTACAGTGGCAGAACTCACTCGCATCAGCCAGAATGTGATTATGAAATACAAGACCCATAAAGCCCAAGAAGGACGACCCTTTCAGCATCTATTATAAGGTAAGAGTTAATATAAGATTGTAGTACCAGGGCAACTGAGCTTCGCTTGACATTTTTTTTTTTGTTCAATCATGTTTTTTGAGAGAACATACTTATTTAGGTAAACTTGAAAAGCAAAATGTTAACCAAATATAAATTTTCATCGTAATTGTTTAGAGCCATTTCCGAGATACAAAAGATGTAGGGATACATATAAATATTTCACCAGCATCATTATCATTTCAGCCGTAAGATGTCCACTACTGGTCATAGGCCTTCCCCATAGACATCTACCTAGTTTGAGTTTTTCGTCGAGTATTTGTTCCACCATGGAGTTAGTTCTTTGGTGCTGCCGACAACTACCTTCCAGGGTGTTAACACATTGGCCAAAATCCTTCATCTTTCCACAAAGTTCTTCTATGCCTTCCTTCACCCCAGAAAGTTGCTTGTTAATCTTCTCAAATAGTTCATCTTCATATTGGACATTTCTGTATTCATCTTTTCCATTTTTCATTTCGGCTTACATATTTTTTTTTCATCTGCTGCGTTATGGAATTCTTCATTTCCCATTATGTCCATCTTGGCTAACATTTGTTTCAACTGCACCATATTGTGATTTCTGTCACACTCCTGACACCAATTGTGACAACTTTACTTTTTTTAAACTATTTCTTGACTTTTTATAAAAACACAGGAACGATACTATGCAAAAGCGCTATCAAACAATAGCTAATAACTTTTTATAAAAACACAGGAACGATACTATGCAAAAGCGCTATCAAACAATAGCTAATACTACAGGAAGAAAAGCTGCAGACAAAGCAGTATGAACACAATATGCATTCTATTTCAATCATAGAAAATTGTATGAATTGTTCTTCAAAGAGGGAGTAGAGAAAGAAATGTGATTGTGCTTAGTAAAAGAAAACTGAGTAGAGAAAATTTATTCCAAACATATAGACATTGTACAAACTGTTAGCACAAGAGGGAATAGAGAAAGAAGTGTTAGTGTTTGAAGAAAAATGAGTACAAAAAAACAGGTGAATGTTATACGTTGCATTTATATATCAAACGTATAGAAATATGCATGAATTGTTTCTCAAAGAGGGAGTAGAGGACATGTGAATGTGTTAGGCAAAAAAAAAAGTGGGTAGAGAAAATCATGTGAATGTAACATGGGTGGTAAAATGTATTGCATAAAAAAGTTCTCCATGAAAAAACAATCATATGTGCTTATTTTCATGGCAATTGGTCAACTGGTTTTGAACTGTATCATTTATCAATTTTACACATACCAACATCCATATATATATAGTATGAATTGTATGTTGTAGAGCGAGTAGAGAAAAACATGTGAATTGTTACATTAAACAAAAGTGAATAGAGACAATAGTGTGAATGGACTATATTGCATTTCTATTTTAAACATATAGGAAATTCAATAGAATGTAGTTTCCGGGCTTGTAGGTTGTGGTCCAGTCGATGAATAAATATCTGACGCTTTGCCAAGGACATTTCTTGGACAAAATGTCAGATATTTATTCATTGGCTGGACCACGGCCTACAAGCATGGAAACTACGTTCTATTGGATTAACGCTGACTGTGAGAGCCTAAAGCTCGACCTTTATAAATCTAACACGGCCGATCACCCGTGAAGCCTTGATCCATAATGTTCGCAGTGAAAGCTTTAAATCTTACATGTATATAGGAAATTGTATGAATTGTATGTTGAAGTGAGTAGAGAAAGAAGTCTGATTATGTCTCATAAAAGAAGAATGAGTAGAGAAAACTGCGTGAATGCATATATACTCCAATCATAGAAAGCTATGAATTGTATGTAGAAGGGCAAGTAGAGAAGAATATATGAATGTACTACGTAAAAAGAGTGATTAGAGAAAACCATGTGACTAATATATTGTATAGTAAAATAGCATAAAAGCCATCTTCATGAAAAAATACATATATGTGCCAAATTTTGTGGTGATTGGTCAAGCAGCTTTTGAGATTAATGATTTCATTTTTGTTGTTGTTGTTGTTAGCTAATGCTGGATTTCTGACAATGAAATCATTAATCCTCTTGCTCTCCAATATTTTTCACTGATGGATGGGGCACTAGAAGTGGCCGGGCATATTTGAAGGTGGTCTCGATCCATTTCCTCTTACAGATCACATAGAGGACAGAGTGGTGAAGAATATATCCCAATTCTGTTTAAATGTTTTGCCAGACAATCATGTCCTGTAATCAACCTGAAGGTTGCAACTGCTGTTTTTCGAGGATACTCAGGAATGTTTGGTAGTTCCCATCTTTTATTTTTTGATTTTTCATAGTAATATTTTGCAATAATTTTTTTGAATTCAGAGTTGACGAATCTTTTAGCCGCATAAAATGGTAGATTAACTATAGATTTCTGTACACTGGCGGTACCCTTTCTTGCAAGAAAATCAGCTTTCTCATTACCACTCAGTCCATAGTGAGCTGGTATCAATTGGAAGACTAGCTGTTTTTGAAGTGCTGTTAGATGGGTAAGGATTTTCCAACATTCTATAATGGTTTGGTTTTTTGGTGACAACTTGGAAGTAATTGCTATAATTGCTGCCCTGGAATCTGAGAGAATAACTGCTTGCTGAAAATGTGAAATTCTGTACAAAAGATTTTGTAGGGCCATTCGAATTGCTTCAATTTCTCCATCAAAGTTAGTAGTTCCATAACTTAAAGATTTGTAATAGGAAAAGAGGTGACATGTGACTCCAGCACCTGCTCCATCTTGGTTTGATATCAATGATCCATCAGTATAAATATGGAGCCATTCGTGTTCTGGAAATCTAGTATGGATTGTCTCTAATGCCAATTTTAGAACACTAGTTGGAGATTCACTTTTCTTAACTTCTTCTGTCAGGTGTAAATAATATGTGACGTCTAATGTATGTGTCGGACTGACTTTCGATATGAAGTTTTCCTTTGAATTAGGAAGGTGTACATTCTTTCTGATGTCTTGAATTTTGGAAAGAAAGCTCTCTTGAGTCTTTAGTGAATGTGTAAAATTTCTCTTGTGCCAGGTATTGAATGGGAGTCTGATCAACTTTTCGTGTTGAATAAGAGCCGCTTTTTCTATTTCATATTCAATGGGACATTGGTTGGTTAGTATTTCCATAGCTGCTATTGGTGTGGTTTTGATAGCACCTATAATTAATCTCAGACTTTGGTTTTGAAAGATTTGAATCTTTTTTGTGTTTGCTGTTACAAGAACTTCGCTGCAGTAAGTAAATAATGGCTTTATATATACATTGTATGTTGTGTTAAGAGTTGCTCTGGAACATCCCCACTTCATTGCTGTTGATTTCATTTGTAGAAACATCCATTTTGTATATAGATGATATGAATTATTTGTAGAAGAGTGAGCAGAGAAAGGGATGTGAATGTGTTACCTAAAAGTGAGTAGACAAAACAGTGTGAATGTAATAGTACTTTTATTTCAAACATACAGAAAATTTTGTGATTTATTTTAGAAGAGGGAATATAAAATTGTTTTTTTAAGTGTAAAATCACGTTTTTTTTTTCAGGAAAATTATTTGTAGAAGAGTAGATAGAGGTAAAGATGTGAATGTGTTACTTAAAAGTGAGCAGAGAAAACAGTGTGAATGTAATAGGTAGCATTTCTATTTCAAATATACAGAAAATTGTATGACCTATTTGCAGAAGGAATAAAAAACAATGACATTTTTGGGTGTAAAATTACATTTTTCAGGAAACACACCTATATAGACAAATTTAATAGCAAAATCTTATGTGAATACAAAATTTTATCTAAATCGTTAAAAGTCATTTCCAAAATACACGGAACACACATATATATATATACAAGAGTCGCTTGTTTAAAGATATTATTCGTACATTAAATACACACTTAATGCAGCACAACTGCATGTGGCATACATTTGGCTGAGGCAACTGCCACAATGCAGAGCACAACTATTGTGCATACAGTCTTGGTTTATATGGGAGACCCTATACTTACTGTCTCTCTTTGTTTTAAATGTCTTTAGCTAAAAATATTTTATTTATATTTTCTGTTTTACTAAGTTTTTTTACTTAATTTAATTTTAAAATTTGAAATTATATCTATCAACTTACCTTTCCTTCCTGAATATCCTCAACATAATGGTAATGTCTTCCACTCCCCATGCTACTAATAGAGTTTGAAAACAGGTCAAATGTAAGGAAATATTTGACACTGAGTGAAGCATCATATTGGTATATTGAAGAATTATATGCAAATGGCTGAAAGAAAAGGAAAACATACTTAAATAAGGAAACCTCTCCTATTAGGTACAGCACAGCAATTCATTCATATACGACAGCATAACAATTTCTGAGATTAAGGCAATGGCTTCCAGCAGAAACTAAAGAGCAGTGTCCTTGTGAAGTTGCCACAATTTTGTTCCACAAAACTAGTATAACAAAGAACAATATACTAGATTGGGTAATTGTCATCAAACCATTTTTGGTAAAAGTTACTTCACTATGCCCCCATGGAGCCAATGCAACACATGAATTACTACACTAGTTTCAAGTTACAACATATTTTTTTCAAGTAAAAATTGGAAATAACATATTGCATTTAACACATACTTCAACCATTTAGTTTATTATAGAAACTGCACCTCTTAAGAAATCTTTTTAAACTATGTATAAATTTGTGCAATACTGCAATGCTTATCTTGGCAGCTAGTATGACCTTACTTAAACTCCGCCACCCAATATTTTAACTGTTGTAAACGAGGGGGCAAACGCCGCCACAGTAGAATCTAGCTCATTTTAATATGGTTAGAGCAACCGGAGAGAGACCAGAGGATCTGTGGTTCAAATCCCGGCTATGGCATCAATTTTTCAAGCTCATTATACCCTTTCCTTGTTGCTGGACAATTTGAAAAGTGAAACATGTCAAACAATGACAGTTTGACTAAATATCATTGCATATGTTGTATAGACAGAATATAGATGCATGCTACCTTAATATTTATTATTGTTGTTTATCACTGCAACAGTCATCTATTTTGAAGGATGTAACTTAAGGCAGAACTAAATAACATTTTTTTTTTCACTCACCTTTCTAACATCTTCCACTACTTCTTCAAATGGAAGGAGGTCCAACTCCTTCAAGCGATAAGTTCTCTTTATGGCTAAATGCCTTTGTTCATCCAAAGAGGGTGTTAGCTGTGGATGTTGAAATACAGGATCTGATTGTAGGGCTTTCCATACTTTCATCTAGAAAAAAAAAATCAGTAAATTTAAGGCTCAGAACTAGTGTGTTCTGCAATATATGTACATATACACATAACATCTAGTTATTTTCTTTGCCATTCATCTAAGAAAGTACTGGGAGAACAAAAAGGTTCCAAATGGGCTGTGTTGTGTTTGCCTGTCCATGCTCTCAGCGCTCGTTGCTGTGTCGCTGTCATAGAAAGGTGCATATGAAACCATACATTTTTAAAACTACTTTTAAAGGCTTTACTTACTTTACAGAGTCTTGTTGGAGAAAGGCAAAATCATGCTACCTGTCTGCTAATTCTCTAAAAAACAGGGCAAAACTGTATTCATGTACATATGGGCATCAACTGTTGTTGTTGTTAGCTAATGCTGGATTTCTAACAATTAAGTCATTAACCCTCTTGCTCTCCAATATTTTTCACTGATGATATTGAAGAGAGCAATAGCAGTAATAGTAACCGCTTTTTAGAGAGCACCATATTTTTATGTTTTGGCGGTCACATCGCTCTCTCACAACCCCCAGAATGTCTGGAGGACCACACCTGTCGTTGGTTTACGGGTCTCACCGACCTGACCGGGAGAATTATCAAAATAAATTCAAAATTTAATCAAAATAATTATCAAAATTATCTATTTTGTAAACATCAGTATCAAATCCGAAGCTATTCAGCGAAAGGAAACATGGCCAACATAGATTGTATAATATAAACAAAAATCCACAAAACTTGTGATATAAACAGTTGAATGCTATTTCCACATGATTTGTGCTATCTATAATTGCCCAAGTGCTAGAACCAGACTCCATGTAAAAAAATGTCTCCTATATTCACATTAACTGCGAGGAACAAACATGAATGCCAAGTGGACTCGTGTCTCATATTCATGCTGCAGTAGGATGGTTTACTACTCAAATTATTAATAATAATAGTAATAATAATAATAATGATGATGATGATGAAGATGATAATATTAATAATAATAAATAAATAGTAAAGTAAAAATTAAATTAAATAGAGGATAGTTAAAACAAAAAGCATCAACTGTTGACTCAAAAAAAATTGGTCTTATAACTCAGAACCTAATAAGGAAACATTGGTGTACAGTGCACCATTAGCGGAGAAAGGTTTCTCAGAACTCCAATAAGCAATTTCATCTCCTTTCATAAAGTTGGTAAGTAAAGCCTTTAAAAGTAGTTTTAAAAATGTTGTATGGTTTCATCTGCACTTTTCTATGATAGAGGCAGGCAGTAACAGGCACTGAGAATGCAGACAGGCAAAATACTGCACAGCCAGTTCTGGACTTTTTTGCTCTCCTTGTAATAGCTGTATTCCTCTTAACTTAGAAAATGGATACTCAAATGTCGCCAAAAAAACCATGTCTTGGGGCCTCTTATTCAAGGACAAGCAGGCAGAAGGGAGAGAAGCGGAGGGAGGGAAGAAGAGTGTCCGTGTATGTCTATCTCTGTCTCTGACTGGCGTGTGCTTCAATGTAAACAAATAGTCGCCCAGTGTATTTACTGTACCGCTTAAGCAGTCACTAACTCTGCAAATCGACATGAATCGGAATGTTATGCTTGAAAATCATGAATGTAGCTGAAATTATGCATTCATTCAACTAGTTATGAAGATTCAGTTTTCCATCAATCAAACCCACATATTTTAGGGTAAAAACAATTGTGACATAATAATGCACATTACTTAAAATAAGAACAAATGATAATCCAGTTTTACCCAGGTTGTATGCACTTCCCAAAATTCACAAGCCAGGAAATAAAATGAAACCAATTATAAATTGTATAAATTCACCTATGTATAATTTAGCAAAATGGTTAAATAAAACATTCAGTGCCTATGATCAGTTTGAAAGTTTAAGTATTAAAAATTCTTTTGAATTAGAAAAGATTAGCAATATAGTATTGTCTGATAATAATAAACTCATTTCTTTTGATGTAACCACTTTATTTCCTAGTATTCCTAGAAGAAAGCTTTTGATTTTTTTTTACTTCTGGATAGTATGTTTAATTATAAATACTAAACCATTTATATCCATTCATCAAGAAGCTAGATGACTCCAAATATTTGACTTTTTTTTGGCAAAACAGCTCTTTATTGACAATAATTGTATTGGACATATTTGTTATGCTGATCATGCAGAATCCCTGGTTAACGTATGGCTGGAGCAGTACCTTCCATCTGGTATGTAGGAATGTGCAAAGGTGAAAACCCCTCAACTTGCAACTTCATAACTGAGGTGAGAACAAAGACAGGTCCAACAGCAACAAAACATTTTAGTTTGCTAATGAATGGTTAATAAACATTCATTTCTGTCATTCCTTAACATCTCACATTAAGCTTCCTTGTTTTGAAATATAGTGTTCTCTAATGAGCAATATCACTAGAGTTAAACTAGTTATAACTTTTGCATGACTTCATAATTCTATACAAAAAGTAAAACATTTTGAGACTTCACCGAGCAGCCCATTAACATTACCCTAATGTGTATCTTTTAACTTACAACAAAACCACTTTTTTAGTAGCTCTATAAAAAACTGAAACACTATGAAATGTTAATGCTATAGGGGCATTGATTGAAGATGTGAACAAAATAGGATATATACTTTGTTTTCTTTCTTTCTTTGTTAACTGTGATGTTCTCTGATTGAGTGAAGAATGAAAGGAGTAAACGCATACATTAGTTCAGGGGATAACTAGGTTACAATTTACCTTAAACCTTAAAAGTGATTCATCCTCAATATAAATCCTTAGTTTTTTCCAGTTAAAAGATGCTTGTTTTCTATAGACATCTAATGGCCCTGGAGGAAAGTCTGGCAAAAGTTCCTCAGCCATTTCTCCTGTTTGACTCGCCATGCAACTTTTCAGTATCTGAAATTAGAATAAAAATTAATATTTTTATATCCTCTAGATTCATAAGTACTTCCTTGTAACTGCTGAATTAAAAATTAACCTTATTTAGCTTTTTTTGTTGTTTTTTTTTCGAAATCGGCTGATCAAAGAACAAAATGCCGTTCGATCTTTTTGTGTGCAATGCTTCCATGAAGCACATATTAGAAGGAATGTAATGATGTAAGATTTGAAGCTTTAATTGATCACTCAGGAATGTAATGACTTCCCTTCCACTCTGTATGTAATATTTTAGGACTAGAAAAACAATGTACCTTCAAAACAATCAATAACATTGAAAGTACTAATAACACACATGTTTTCAGTTAAACAAGCCAACAGTAATATAAATAAAATAAAACATAAATGAAAGAAAAACAAATGAGCAATCTGAGAAGAACTTGAGTAATTTACACTAATAGATAAAAATTCTTTCCAAATTACTAAAATACACCATTGTCTTTAATCTCCTAAAAGGACAAGACAACAAGCTAAGATGGCACGGAAAGGAGTGGAATAACGCAATGAGTCAGATGTTAAATGTAAAAATCTGAGTGTTGCACTCACATGACTTTCTCTACTCTTGTACTAACTATTCTTACAAGCTCTTATTCCTTTATCTTCTTCATGTTAGTCAAGATAAACATTTGCACAAATTATTTTATTGCTGATTTTCTTATAGATGCAAGGGGCATATGGGACTTTGAGCAATAGTAAAATCTTTTAGAACTCTGAAATTCTGTTCTCTTTGCATGGCCAAGAGATGAAAGAAGTGAATAATGATTTTCCATTTGAGAAAAGTTTAAGTACTGCAAAACTCGCATAAATAACAAGGAATATCTCTGAAATGGTTCACTTCTCAAAAAAATTAATTTATTTTGTTTTAACAAGATCTAAACTTTTTGCATAGTAAGATTTGGTCTATCTCTTACAATATACCAGTTATGCAAAAGTCATCCAGAGTAAACAGAACTACATGGGCTACAGCCACAAAATTCAAAATATACATTTCATTTGCTATAAAAATATCCTAAACATATGGCATTTTAATAAAAATTGTTATAGCCATTTTTGAGAAATTCAACATTTTTAAAATATTTTCTATGTCAAGGGTAGTTTAGGGTAGAGGGATTTTCTTCAAAATCTCCATGTTGCATCCTTGAAAAATATTAAACTTAAATACCAACTTTGGTTTTTAAATAAGTATTTGTTTTTGAGTTATGCTGCTCACAGACACAGATGCACGTACGTACGCACGCACACACATACTAGTACAACTATACATAGAAGAGAAAGTAAAAATTTGTGTTAACTTCAGTCAATGCTAGCAAACAATACTCATATAGCACACCATTGCGAATCTTATTTCAACTATGACTTAAGGAATTCAAAGCTCATGATGTTGCAATACAAAGAATCTATAAGTATATTTTGGTTCACATTGCCACGTTCTAAGACAGCTGTACCTTCAAGGATAGAAAATTGCCTTGATTTTGTGCATTGGGAAATATAATTCTCAATACATGTTTTACCTGACCCTGTGTACCTACCTGTGTACAGATGCTTCACTACGGAAGCACCAATTGCTATGATCTAACAGCATTCTCAATATGATGGGACTCTAAAATTCAAAGTATCTGAATTCATACAGTACAAATTATTTCATATCATATTAAGCTGGGTGGTATTTTAATGCTTTATACCTTGTCCTTAACCATTTATAGGCGTGCAAGTATTAACGATGATGGGTGATAGATATATGACAGATGATGGTGTTGTTTGGTAATACTCGTATACCTGAGTATTACTTCTAATTGGATCAACAGAACAAAAAAACGGAAGCAGCTGTGATATGAGAGTACATATATTTAACCTTTAACTGATGATGTGATGTCTCTCAGATATCCCACAAACTAAAAAACAATAACCTCCATTATTATAGCTAGAGATTTCTTCCGGGCTAAAAAGCTGTGGTCTGCTGGTGTTTAGAAGTCCAGACATTTCGTGCACACCCATGGTGGACATCATCGGTAGCGTGGTCTTAGTCTTCTTAGCGAAGGTTCGGTTACAACAGAATCGCTGGCTGGAGATGCCACATTTATATCTGGGCCGCTCACTGGGGATTGGCTTGGTCAGTTATAAATACAGCATCTCCAACTAGTGATTCTGTTGTAACTGAACCTTCGCCGAGAAGACTAAGACCATACCACTGATGATGTCCACCACAGGTGCAGACGTAATGTCTGGACCTCTAAACTCCAGCAAACCACGGCTTTTAAGCCCAGAAGAAATCTCTAGCTATAATACTGACTCTGGCTGTGAAAGCTTCTGACTACTCAATAACCTCCATTGTTTAATGAAATCCAAATCCTGGTATTCATAGTACCTTGTTATTTTTATTGTTATTATATCGTTATTTTTTCTTACTGTTTACTTCACATTAACCTTTGCGATGTAAGCTTTGTTGTTTACCATCCAGGCAAGGCTAATATTTTAGAAACGTCTGACAGTTGTCACATCACCAGCTGTATGTTATTTTTGTCAAGAACAGTATTGCTTAAAATGTTGCATTGTGCCATATCATCCCATCACGTGACTTCTAATGATCCTGACTTTGATAAGCAGGTGCTTGAATGAAGATATAAATGACGAGGAAAGTAATGCTGACAGTGACTATGCCATCAAAAGTGAGCACAATACAGACACAGATAGCAAAATTGCAGAGAGTGATCCTGAAGAACCAACACGGGATGCTTGTGATGGCAATGAAGATGAAAATGCTGAAGAAGCAGCTGAAACCAGTCAAACATATTTCTACAGCAAAGATCGTTATAAATGGGCAACAAAAAAACCTGTGCAAAATATTCGTACTCCAAGCCACAAAATAATCCATTTGCCTGCTTTGCGTCTCCTTAAGACAACTTGGAAACAACAGGTATTGCGAGACCGCTTGGAATTTTATTTTCTCTCATGAGATGCCACAAATAATCACAAACTGGACAAATGTGAAGCCAGGCTCTGTGTGGCAAAAATACCAATGAATGAATCGTTCGGAAATTCAGAATGTAGACAAAATTGTGATGGAAGCGTTCCTTAGATTGCTTTTATATACTGCTGCTTTCAAATCATATGACAAAGATATTTCATTCATGTTTGCAACAGATTGTAAAGGAGCAGAAATATTTCATCTCATCAGGTCTGCAAAGAGATTTGGCAATCTTCTACAGTGTTTGAGATTTGCCAATCCTGAAGACAAACTGCAAAGAAAGCAGATCCAGTGGCTGTTATATCTGAGTTGTTGAGCATACTCATTTAGAATTAACAAAAGTCATGTTCAATGGGAGCCAATGCTTGTATTGATGATATGCTAATAAGTTTCAGAGGTCGCTGCAAGTTCAAGATATTGTTGTTGTTGTTAGCTAATGCTGGATTTTTGACAATAAAGTCATTAATCCTCTTGCTCTCCAATATTTTTCACTGATGGATGGGGCACTAGAATTGGCCGGGCATATTTGAAGGTGGTCTCGATCCATTTCCTCTTGCAGATCACATAGAGGACAGAGTGGTGAAGAATATATCCCAAAATATGACTTGAAGCTTTCCTGGCGACGAACATATTCAAGATGCTCTCGGGCTTCGAGCCAGGTGTAGTGATGTACACTCCCGAAACGTTGATGTCTTTTCATCACTACACCTGGCTCGAAGCCCGAGAGCATCTTGAATATATCCCAATTCTGTTTACATGTTTTGCCAGACAATCATGTCCTATAATCAACCTGAAGGTTGCAACTGTTGTTTTTCGAGGATACTCAGGAATTAGTGTTTGAATGTTTGGCAGTTCCCATCTTTTATTCTTTGATTTTTCATAGTAATATATTGCAATAATTTTTTTGAATTCAGAGTTGACTAATCTTTTAGCTGCATAAAATGGTAGATTAACTATAGATTTTTGTACACCGCTGGTACCCTTTTTTGCAAGAAAATCAGCTTTCTCATTACCACTCAGTCCACAGTGAGCTGCTATCCATTGGAAGACTAGGTGTTTTTGAAGTGCTGTTAGATAGGTAAGGATTTTCCAACATTCTATAATTGTTTGGTTTTTTGGTGACAACTTGGAAGTAATTGCTATAATTGCTGACCTAGAATCTGAGAGAATAACTGCTTCATGAAAATGTGAAATTCTATAGAAAAGATTTTGTAGGGCCATTCAAATTGCTTCAATTTCTCCATCAAAGTTTGTAGTTCCATAACTTAAAGATTTGTAATAGGAAAAGAGGTGACACGTGACTCCAGCCCCTGCTCCATCTCGGTTTGATATCAATGATCCATCAGTATAAATATGGAGCCATTCGTGTTCTGGAAATCTAGTATGGATTGTCTCTAATGCCAATAATTTTAGAGCATTAGTTGGAGTATCACTTTTCTAAACTTCTTCTGTCAGGTCTAAATAATATGTCATTTCTAATGTTTGTGTCGGATTGACTTTAGATATGAAGTTTTCCTTTGAATTAGGAAGGTGTACATTCTTCTTGATGTCTTGAATTTTGGAAAGAAAGCTCTCCTGAGTCTTTAGTGTATGTGTAAAATTTCTCTTGTGCCATGTATTAAATGGGAGTCTGATCAACTTTTCGTGTTGAATAAAAGCTGCTTTTTCTATTTCATATTCAATGGGGTATTGGTTGGTTAGTATTTCCATAGCTGGGATTGGTGTGGTTTTGATAGCACCTGTAATTAGTCTCAGACTTTGGTTTTGAAAGATATGAATTTTTTTTGTGTTTGCTGTTACAAGGACTTCGCAGTAAGTAAATAATGGCTTTATATATACATTGTATGTTGTGTTAAGAGTTGCTATGGAACATCCCCACTTCATTCCTGTTAGACGTTTTAACAGTGAAAGGCGCCTCTCTGCTCTTTGTATTACATTTTCTATTTGTTTGGTCTGTGTAAGTTTGGTATCAAATGTAACTCCTAAATACTTTGCTTCCTTTGTTTCTGGTAATTGTTGACCCTCAAAATTCAGTTTTATTTTTAGTGGTTTTTTATCTTAGTGAAACGATTTGGTAGTTTGATTTTGTTGTGTTAACAGTCATTAAATTTTCTTTGGTCCACCTTTGTAAGTTGGTTAAGGATTGTTGCATGGTTTTTTCTAGTTCTGTACTTTTGCTTTTTGATTTTGAAGTTCACATTACTAAGTCATCAGCAAATAGAGCACACTTCACACCTGATTCGTGTATTTGTTGTGGTAGATCGTTAATATATTAAAAAGTGTTGTGCTGAGCACTGCGCCTTGTGGTAAGTCACGGTGTACTTGTTTGTATTTAGATATATTTCTTCCATATCTGGTTGCAATAAAGCGTTGTGTTAGGAAATGACATAGCCATGAAAACATTGGACCTTGTATCCCTATTTTTTTTTTACTTTCTTTAGCAGTTTTGTTCTGCATATAGAATGATATGCACTTTGGAAATCAATAAAAACTGACAAATTATCTTCTTTTCTATTGAAGGAGTCTTTGATTTCTTGACTGAGAAGTAAGACTTGTTCATTTGTAGAGTGGAACTCTCTGAATGCAGCTTGACATGGGGATAATAAATTTTGTGATTCTAGAAATCAACTTAACCTGTTTGACACCATTCTTTCCATCACTTTTGTTATTATGCTAGTAAGAGCTACTGGTCTATAATTTTTTATTTCTGATCCTGTTTTGTCTTTCTTCAAGAGTGGGACAATTATTGCTTTTCGCCATTCAGCAGGTACAGTGGTTTTCCAGGATAGATTGTAGAGTTTCAGTAGTTGTTTTGCTGTTTTTCCAAGTTCAAGATATTTATGCCTTCAAAGCCAGCAAAATATGGGTTGAAATTAATGTGTACGACTGATGCAAGAACAGATTACTTCTCAATATGCCGGAAAAGACACAGATGGGCTTGCACTACTGGCGGAAGAAAAGCGGATGAGTAAACCAACACAAGCACTCATTCGTTTGAGTAAACCCATTGAAAGAATCAACTGAAAAGTTGATATCAAAGCAGCTGACTTGCATTGGAACAATGAAAAAGAATAACTTGGAAATCCCTAAGCAATTCATGCCATCCAAAACTTCAGTAATGTGGGGTCTTCAGTAATGAATTCACCACCAAACACACTGCAATCCTATGTGCCAAAGAAAAACAGAACAGTGCTCTCCTCGATGCACCATGACAAAGGGGTTCCTACAGCACCAGAAAACCAGAAATAATAGAAGCATATAATATGACCAAAAGGGGAGTTGATAGTCTTGATCACTATGTTCTTCATATTCTACTGGACGCCGAAGAAGAAGAAGATGACCACCCAACCAATCTATATATAAGCGGGATATTACTGAATGAGCGGTTCGCTAGAGAGATTTGAACCAGAATATTATGGATTCTCAACTTCGGACTGAAAACTATAGAAGCGAAATTCAGAAAAGTTGTCATATATGTCCAGCATCCAGAAAAGAACTTCATATATATGTTACAAGCGTAAGATACCTATCTGCTTAGAATGCACTAGAAAAATCTGCATAAACTGTGTTGAATTTGCCAGTGCACTGCAAGAAAATTTTGGGAAACATAACAATCTTTTGTACTGTACGTTTCCTCAATAGTGACTTAACCGTGAACAACCAACACCTTTTGCTATCTGTGTTTAGTCCTCTATTAGACAATAGACAATATGAAAACTGGTATACATAGTCCCTGAGGAAATGAAACTAAGAAACATACATTGGGCAAACTTCCGCAGACCAAACCCATCGAAAAAAAAATTTGTATCCCAAAATATTCGTTAGGCACGTATAAATAATATATACCCAAAATTCTAGCTTCCAAAAACGCCTCAAACCACCAAAAAAAATTCCCAAGGTTCTGCAAAAAAACCGAAAATTTTAGAAATAACGCTCACGAAAAAGACATTGAAACGTAGTTTCTGTACACTTCGCCTCTTCTCTCCTCATCTACACTGTCCTTGTCCCTCACCTTTCTCGATTTGAGCCTCGAACCTAAAAAACTAAGCTGCACCCTACACCACACCTAACCTAAGCTAAGCTAACATTAGCAGCCGTAACGTAAACAATCGTCTACTACAAGTGACCAAAGTAGACAATAAATATCTTTCTCTGATGCAATATTGGGGAACTTTTTGACTATGGACTATGGCGAACACTAGAGTAATTTTATACCGTTTCAATGCCATTTTATTAACTTTTGACGGGGTTGGTCTGCAGACGTTTGGTCCTAACTTTTTGCATAATTAACGTTCTCGATTTTTTAAAATTTGTTTGTACTACAACTAAGAAAATTGTCATATGTCAAAATGATGTTCAAGGAAACCGTAATTAAATAACGTATTATTACTATAAAAGAACAATTCCTAGACGTCTCTCAGATGACACGTCACCGGTCGTGTGACAAGTTTTCCAGTCACGGGTTAAAGGTTAAACCTGAGGTGTACACAAAGGAATGATACAAATCTAAACTTTGGGGGGCTTCAATTATTATTCAGACGCGCATTTATTTTTAAGCAGTTCAGTAAACTAATATTTTTTAACATAAATGAAACTTAGTGTTAATATGGATTTCAGATTTTCTTCAACTAACATGAACAATTTGCGACGCTTATTTCATAAACTAAACTTTTCAAAAGTGCACTAATCAAGCAGATCAAATCAGTTCGAACTCAAACAATTCTGATTAATACCTATGTTCCAACCAAACCATGCATCACCTATTTCTAAAACATGCACATTATATGTAAGAAATCAAACTCACTAACTTAAACCGTCCAGATTTGAAATCCTTCCATGTGCTTCTTATGAAACCACTTCGGAGGCTGTACATGTAGAGTATCTTCGATGATTAACTCAGCACTTTATTGTTTTTCGCAAACAACATACGCAAAAAGCAGCAGAGATAAAAGCTTAAAAGCCCATAGTCATCCTTCCTCATCTAAACGGATAAATGACCTTTTGGATGCTAAAATTACATAACCAATGTCCTCAGCCTAAACCACGCCTGAGCCTTAGCCTTAACCTAATATTACAGCAACAGCTACATATAAACATCACAACTTAGCAGCCTTGACAGCTAACAGCTGATTATCATTGCACAGTTAAATATAATTTGTTAACTCAGTGGTGGTATAACTGCAGCACAGATATTCGGCAGTCTCACATGTTTTCCACCTGATGGGTTTTTACGCAACTACATTACGTCACAGTCGCTAGTGTAGCTACCTATACATTATCAATCGAATAGGCCTGCTCTCCGTGAAGAAAATATCTCCCCCCAGGGCGTCTCCTCCGTGTAGAGGTTGCCCGGCCGCTGCGTCCTCCAGTTACAGCTAAGGCCACGGAGGAGTGCAGGCTGGGGTGGCGGGGGTCAGCTCCCCGACCGTGTTCATCAAATCACCTAAAAGGAAATTTTTCAAAACAAAAATCCAAGCACTCCGGTGACTCCTGCGCCTGTGGTAAGAAAAAACATTACCTTTTCAAGTGTTACGAAGAAACTGTGACTACATACGCAAAATTTATGCTAATGAAAAAATATAGTGAGCAGAGATGGAACTCCAGATTCTACTGACAGGAAAATTGGAAATGTTGTAGGGATACTGAAGAACGATTCTGAAAAAAGCGGACCCGACAGACCTTGTCCTGTTCAAACGTTCTGTATGCAAGAATTATACAATTGTGTAAATAAACTAACACGTCTCTGTGAAGGTAACAAAAATCAAAGCACTGATAACACAGCGAATTTCGCTCCTCCTGTGGGTAAGGCGACTACTTGACCTTTTAGATACGCTACCTTTCTATCAGGATAGCTCCTCAACTGGTCCCTCAGGGACCTCCCAGCAGGGGAAAAATCCCATGCCGGTACGGGGGATCGAACCTGGATCCTCCGCACCAGAGGCAGACGCGATACTACCAACTGCATTACGCAGGCAGGAAGTAATATAGCAATCTCAATAAATAATCTAGTTTTATTATAATTCTCGTTGTGGATTTACCCGAACTCATACAGGAGCCCACTTTGGGTCACCCAGAAGAGTTCCGATTGATCATTTCTATATCCCATCCGGCTTTAAAGTGTGTACAGATGTCGACATTATGCACAACTTTTAGAGCGAATGAATTAATTTTCATTTTCTCACATCTAAAAACTTTTCTATTGACCTTAAACTCATCCACAGCAGCTCTATTGAATCTAATTTTATATATATATATATATATATATATATATATATATATATATATATATATATATATATATATATATATATATATATATATATATATATTGATAACAAGTTTTGTTTTTAGGTTTGAGCCAAATTTCAGAAATTGCAATACCATATTCATATTCGTTATGTGACTAGTTAATTCCAATTTATTGTTTAAATTTCTAGCGATCAATATAAAACGCTTCAAATTGAATATTGTTTATTAAACACTTATTGGGTAAGAGTTTAGAGATTTTTCTAAAATTTCTCTGATTCTTCTGAACTTTTTAAAGAGTGTTAAACATAACTGATTTGAAGTTGCATAATATTCATCCTCGTTTGTTTTCATCGTCAGTTTCAAAAGTTGATATATGTCCCTGCCATTAGCAAACACTACCCATTCATTAATTGGTTTCTTTATTACAGACATTTTGTTGTTACTAATGAAACTCATAAATTTATCGTCCGTCCCTGCTGTTGTCAAGCTGAGGTTCAGCCTGAGTGATTTGGCTACGTAATGTGGTTTCACTGCGGATAGGAATTTGCTGGAAACGTTATTTTAGGCAGATTTGGGGTTGAAAAGAAAGTTTTTGCTCCTTGACTGCCTTTTCTAATTCATTAGAAGGACTCGGATTTTTAGGAAAATACCTATTTTGTTTGCGTTCTAATACGAACTTGAAATGAATTTAATGTTGTAGATAGGTATACACCCGAGGACATTTTTTAAGTTTTTGACACATGAAAGCGCATATTTTCTGATTTTTATGCAAATAAATATTTTCGAATATTCAAAGAAATTACACAAAAATCACATAAAGCAAACCTGTTTTTAAAATAAGTTTCATATATTTACATAAAGTAATATAAAAGCAGGAGTGGAATTATTTTTAACAAGACATCCACCAACTTCTTTAATACTCAATTACATAGCCAGATGTCGCAATTTGTGATTAATTATTGGAAGAACTGGTATATCGACTATCATATCCCCTCAGTTGGAAGAACATATAAACATCCTAATTTCTCAAGCTAGATGGGCTCGCAAGATAAGAACGGGGAGTTCCTCCACTGCCATGTGCTTGATGAAGCGCCTATTATCGCTTCAAACCTCGTTAGTCTATACACAGATACTTGCAGATGGCTATAAAACTGTATAGCCAATTAGTCATTTGTGAATCTCCCTCCCCTGATCCTGTATGGATACGAAGCGTGGGGATTCGTGGCTCAAACCACCATCCGCAGACTGCAAGTCGTGGATGATCTACGATACTGACCGTAGATTTTCTTCCCATATCCTCCACACTCATTCTGGCATACCATACATTGTGAATGTTGTGCGTGAAAGAGCCCGCTCAATGTATGCTAAACTTACGCCACACCCTAACCAGCTAGTAAATACCCTGGGTCAATATGATCACCATCTTCCCAGGAGGCGCAAAAGCTATCGCTTACCCAAGGATGTCTTGGGTTAATTAGCTTCGCTGCTTCCTCATTACACCAAACATTCCACTGCATTCGGTTTCTCGCTTTTTGACACTGCCTGACTTGCTGGTTAACAAGCTGACCTGCTAAGTGTGCAGAGACGGGCACTGGGTGCACCAGGATGGGTAGACATTCTAACTTGCACTCATATCCCAAGTTTATAGCAAAAGAGTTACCAATCATCAACATTGGCTGACACTGACGAATAGCTTGAGTAAAAATGACTACATCTTTTATACCTCACGGGTAAATCCATACTAAATGGATAGGTACCGTGGGCATACATCCCGCTCGGGAAAACCCGAGCGACCTGATTTGGCTCTTGGCTCTCTTGGCTCATTTGTGAATCCGCAAAGTTTATACAACCCTCTGATGTTGGAAAGCAACATTTTTTTTTTGTGGTGGGGAAAAAAGGCTACTTACGCCCTAACCGCATGCGTGCATGCGAGTGTAAGACTCCCACCCTGGCTTCGAACCTGGGCAGCCTACTCACTAAAAAACCCCACCGGAAGACATTTAATTGCAGAGCTGTATTAGGGCTTCTGCGCGTTCAATGGTGATGGATGAGAGCTGCCTGCCTGGGGCAGTAACAGCTGGTAATTACAGAAGAAATGCCCTGTCTTGCAGGGGAGAATTTGATGAGTGATTATGGGTATGATAGTCGGGTCCCGCATTTGCACCCCGGTCAATGACGTAAAGTTTCATGCTGGCATGTAGTGCATGCGAGCGCGTCAACGATGAAATCCCGGGCTGCAGTCATAATCAAGTCCTGGCTACAGCCTAGGGAGATGGAGGTGACATTGATAACAAACTTTATAGTGGTTTTACTTATTCTATGTTAGGCGTCCCTAGTGGAAGCCTCGTCTGTGCTTGGCGTCCACATTGGGAGCCGTGTCAGTGTTTGGCATCCTCGATGGGTGCCGCGTCTGTTTTTTGCGTTACCGGGTGTCACCTGGTCGTCTGGAGTGCACACTTGGCGGGCAGTCTGCCTGAAGTGCAGGTGCGAGCCAGTGCCACTCCCGAGGGGGCCCTCTCCCCTGGGACCGCCTTGGCTAGGTAGCGCAAGGTCTTGGAGGGCGCTGTGGGAGATGGACGTCACGTGGTATGTCTGTAACATAGAGGCAAAGTCAGTGGATTAGGTTAATGTATGAGGTTGTCAAGGTAATCGTTTATGGCATCGTCTATGTCTGGGTTGGTTAAGTTTCTGTCAAAAAGGAATAGTGGTCTCTTGTGTTTGTCGATGGTTGTTTCGTATTGTCCAAGTGCAGTGATGAGTGTATTGTGGTGTGATGGGATTTTATTGTATAATCGAAAGCTAGTTTCTTAATAAATTGTTCTATCGTGTGCATGTGTAGGTCTTCATACAGTTTTTTGGATGGTGCTAAGTATGGGACTTTTGCTACTATACGTAGTATCTTATTTTGTAGTTGTTGAATTCTTTTGATACGTGGTTTTGCCGCGTAGCCCCAGACCGGCGCCGCGTACGTCAGTATGGGCCGTATAAGCGTTTTATAAAGTATTAGGCCCATGTCGAGCTGTAGGGTGTTACTGTAGTTGATTAAGGGATACAGCTTGCTCAATTGAGCATAGGCTTTTCTGTGCACTTCCTCTATGTGAGGGCACCAGGTGAGACCCGGATCCATCACTAGACCTAAGTACGTTACTTTATTGGTCCAGGTGATGTCATTGTTAAAAAGTTTTAGCGGTTGCAGTCCATGCCTCGGGCGGTAGTGTTTTCTACGTTTTGTGAACATTATAGCTTTACTCTTGGTGGCATTGACTTTTATTCGCCATTGGGCGAGCCAGGGCTCCAGTTGATCCAGTGATGTCTGGAGGTTTCTGCGTACGAATGCAGGTTTACCTGATTGAGTCATAATCGTCGTATCGTCGGCATACAGGAGATATGTTGTGTTCGCGCTTTTTGGTATGTCGTTTATATAGATATTAAATAAAAGCGGCCCGAGTATACTACCCTGAGGGACACCCGCCAGTATTGCGCGGGGTGTGGACTTTGCATCGTTCGCTAGCGAGGAGAAAGATCGCCCGCGCAAATAGTTCGCTGTTAGTTTAATCATTGTGTCCGGGAATTTAGTGTTTATCATTTTTCGTATCAGTCCTGCATGCCACACGCGGTCGAAAGCACGTTCTATGTCCAGTAGAACGGCTCCCATTGACTTATTGAAATTGAAGCCTTTCGTAATGTATTCGGTGGCACGCAGGAGTTGCAGTGTGGTTGAGTGGTTGGCCCGGAAGCCAAATTGTTCGGGAATTAAAATGTTATGTTTTATAATAAATGCATTAAGACGTTTTAGTATTACTTTTTCAAGAAGTTTGCTCATCGTGTTTAGCAGGCTAATAGGCCTGTAGTTTTGTGGGTCCGCGTTAATTTTGCCTTTCTTCGGGAAGTGTAGCACATTTGCTGTTTTCCACCTATTTGGGAAGTAGCCGTGCAAAAGGCAGAGGTTGAATAGTATCGTTAGTATTTCGAGTGCGATGGCCGGTAAGTGTTGCAGCGCAATGTTCGGGATTTTGTCTGGCCTTGGTGTTTTTCTTTTCGGTAGATGTCTGATGATCCATTTGATTTCGCAGGCATGTCTTTTTCTAATTCTGTCGTGCGTTTGCCTTTCATGTATGTTTTGAACTACGGTCTCAGTTTCGTTTACAAATTACTGGTAGTGATGGCGTTATGTTTGGTTTGAGCGTATTTTCTAGTGCATCTGCAAGTGCTTCTGCTTTCTCTTCATCCGTGGTTGCGATATGTTAACCCACGTGAAGAGGGGGAATGGAGATCTTGTCCCGGGTGAGACATTTTGCTATTCTCGATACTGTGTTGGTGCCCGGATTTAGTGACTGTAATGTATCGTTCCAATGGGTGGATATAACAGTGGATGTCCGCTCGGGAAGTTGTTGGTTCAGTGTTTTGAGTTGGTTCTGAAGTGTCGGATGTCGGTGTTGCTGCCATTGTCGCCTGGTTCTATTTCTTTGTTTAGTAAGACGTTGTATGTCTGTTGGCAGGCGTACGTTTGTTTTCTTTTGCCGCTGTAGTGGAACTGCCACCATTGTGGCATACTGTATTGCTTTTTCCACCTTTTCGGTAGCAGCATCTATATCCTCAATTGAGTCAACTTTAATGTCCGACATTTGGGCATCTGCGGTTTCTGAGAAGGTGTCCCAGTTAGCTTTGTTATAATTTCGCCTTGGTCTGGGTGGCACACTCCGGAGAGGGCCTTCAAGTTTGATAAGGACCGGTAGATGGTCTGACGATAGTTCGTTATAAACTTTGAGCGAGTCGCGGGCGCCGGCTTGCCTTTCTAGCACTATGCCTAGAATATCAGGCGTTTGATTTGCCTGAAACGGGACGTATGTCGGTTCTGTGGGTGCGTGTATTATGTAATCGGATCTGTTTTCATGGCGTAATAGGGTTTGGCCTGCCACGTTCATGTTGGTTGAATTCCATAGTGGGTGTTTGGCATTTAAATCGCCTGCTATTATAACACTTGGGTTTAACTGCAAGAGCGAGTTAATGTCTGCTGTAACTATGTCGCCTGGTGGGTTGTACGCTGAGACGATGATTATGTGGTTGTTGTTAATTGTGGTAGCTATAGCTGTTGGCTCAAGTCTGTGCAGGGGTGGAACTGGTATTTGATGATGGGCTGTGTCTCTGCGGACAGCTATGGCTGTGCCGCCGCCACACCTATCTCTGTCGTTTCTATAAAGATAATATCCGGGTAAGTTAAGTCTATCATGAGGGCTTAGGTGAGTTCATCGACAGTTTTGAGTTCACGGTGGATTAAACATGCCCAGAGTGAAAAGTAGTAAAAGATACCGTGTGCAAGAATATGCTGTGGAATTTCAAGGTATTTGCTGTTATGGTGGTAAAATCCTGTATTGTCAGCCAAGTGGTTAAGGTATAACGGCAGACCAACACTCGCAAGCAACACAACATTTAAGTAGTAACATATGAGCATAAGGCAGCTATTTCGCGCTTTACAATAAAACAATATTTTATTAATGATCCAGTGTCCAAATACTTCAGTAGAATTATTCCAAATGTTTAGTTCTTCCGGGCTTGTAGGCCGTGGTGTAGAAGGCATGGTAGATACCAACGTTTCGCCAAGTACTGCGCTTGGCATCATCAGGGTAACACGATCCTCCATCTGCACTGGTCAGAGTTAGAATGTGGAAGCAGAGAAGTAGTGGAAGAAATGACCGTTAATGTTCGTTACGTTTATTTATATGGGTGGGGTTGGGCGGGGCATTGTTGCGCCGTCTACGGTGGTGATTGGCCGGTTGTAGGTGGGGTTTTATTACAACTGTTGTGTGTGTCTGAAAGTCTATCTAAAACCGGTATCCATGCTTTATGTACACGTAGTATTTCTTCTTTGCGATTGAAGTTGTCTTTGCATTTGTAGATTTCTATGGCCTCCCTTCTACAAACACAAAAATACCAATATGATTGACTAGTTATAATAATATATCGGTTAGTCACAATGAGCCATTAAAAATCAAAATATTGAGAATGGAATGTTACAATTTACATGTAAATATTCAGTTTCAGTGGAATTAAGTTTGGCAATAATCACGTGCTTCGTGTTTACAATTTGATGATAATAACAGCAGCTATTGAGATAGATAGTTAATCTTTTTTATATTGATATGTGGTTTATTATTTATGTAACGTATTATAATATTGTGCAGGTATTTTTGTTGCATATTTTTATTTTCAATTATGAGTGACAATTCAATGGATATCACTTCCTTACGCTGTTCCTCCAAACGGGGAAGTCATATTCACGTTCAGCTTCGGTTCCCTTCAATCAGCTGTTCCAAAGATGATGCAATTGGGTCGTGGCCTGTGTTTCACGCAAGCCTCGCAAGCGACCCCAAGCGACTTTGGTGACGTCTGTGATCACAGATTATACTCTGTGATGAAGTGGAGTACTGTACGAGATTGGAGACGTCTTATGTTGGATTCCCCAGCGAGTGAACCGTCCGCAAGAAGAGGCTACGTCGGGCATATTACGTTATACCGCTACGTCATGGAGGAAAGTGCAGTGGCAGTGAACAGTGGAATTAGTTTAGATAGGTGAAGTGCCAGAGTAGTTTAAATGAACTCCAATTTTTGATAGATATATGCCAGTGAAGTATTTCGAATTTTAAACTAACTTTAAGGTTTCAGTTAATTCCTACACTTTTTACGTTTTGCATCTTTTCAAGGAGTGAAAAATGTGGCAAAATCTCAGCAGAAAAAGATATGAAACAAACTCTAATGACAGAGTCTACCTCATCCAGCCTTAGCAGCAATTTCTATGTAGATTTAACTAGAGCACTTTTTGCTGCCAACATTCCATGGCTTAAATTGAAAATCCAGTTTTAAAATAGTTGGTACAAAAAGACTGCAAATAAAACATTCCCTTTGAGTCTAACCCCAAAGAAAAGATCATTCAGACAGAATATACAATGAAACTTTAGCATCTATTCAAGAGGTTATGATAATTCTTACCTATGAATCTCTATAGATGAAAGCTCAGACTTTATGAATACATAGGTATACAGCAGGTCTGAAAGTAGAGAAACTTGATCTGATGTACCTTCAGTTCTTCACCTTGTATGTGCTAAGCAATTTCTGAAAGTGAATGTCCAAAGCACTGCTTTTTGTCTTCTAAACAGAGGTCTAAATTTGTTGAATTTGGCAACTGAGATTATTCTAGAAATATGTAGCTTTGAACTAATCCTGCAGCACACTACTTAAAAATATTTATTCTAGTATCATTCTAGTGCCTTGTTTAGCTCATGCTCCTCGCAGGATTTTGAAAAGATCAGGAATAATTACCCTCTTGTCAAGTTATTCATTTCCAAAGTAAAAGAAACTATTTTTGTAAAACTCCATCAAGAATTTAAATATTTACAGACAAATCCCCTGATATTCCACTGCCACCTCTTATGTTTATTCAAAGCTGTGATTAAATATGCTAAATATGCGAAATCCATCATATTTTAGGGTCTTTTCTCATTTGCAAACAAGCATGGCCAGCAATAAAGTTTATTTAATTCACATGAACCAGTCAGACACACAAACTTATCATAATTGCTTATATTCATGAGTGTCGGCAGACTTTTTTCCAGGGGGGCCCCACATGTTGGAAATTTGCAATCATATAATATTAAATCATTATTTTATTGTCAAAATTTATATTTGTTGCAGATAACCGTATTAATTTGTGACAAATAAAAATTGTTCTTTACATTAAAATTAAAATAATGGTTTAATAGTCAGTAACTGGCTGCAAATTAAGTTCACCAACTTCCAAGGGGGGGCGCGGCCCCCCCTTGCACGCATTTCGCGACGCCCATGCTTATATTAAAATATGTTTTCAATGATTCTTATTTTTCTCCTTCTGCTCATACTAAAAGTGTGGAAGAGCTGCAGTAGGTCTTCCCTGTTTTTAAATCTGTTTTACTATCACTATTTTAGCCCTGTATTTCAACCGGGGTATGATTGTTTTACTACACATTGTTCATCCATTTCAAAGAATTAGTACTAGCAACTGTCTTGGTGCACTTTACTCTATGAAATAAATAATACTAATGCAGTTGTTGAGGACCATAACAATCACACAACATTAAAAACAAGGCAATCTTGCCAACTCCAAGTCAGTTGTATCCATATGGCACATTTCAGAGACACTTGGGTGGGTATAGCAATATGGTATTCCGAAGCCTTGGCATGCTTATTCCTGCACTCCTACACCTTACATCTTCTTGCACTATTAGTGAAGGTTGCGGCAGCAAGCATCCGAAGCCCTATTCTTCCCTCTGTTCAACAGTAGAGAACGAGACATATTCCATCCAAGGCACTAATTCTTTATGAGGCAAACTGGCTGGTATTGCAAGTATTATTAATATTCCTTATTAATTTCTAGTTTACTTTAGATATGGGCTTCAATGATAGCTTTGAAAACCCACAATGTTGCTAGCTAATGCTGGATTTCTGACAATGAAGTCATTAATCCTCTTGCTCTCCAATATTTTTCAGTGATGATATTGAAGAGAGCAATAGCAGTAATAGTAACCACTTTTTAGAGAGCACCATATTTTTATGTTTTGGCGGTCACATCGCTCTCTCACAACCCCCAGAATGTCTGGAGGACCACACCTGTCGTTGGTTTATGGGTCTCACCGACCTGACCGGGAGAATTATCAAAATAAATTCACCGACCATATCCTCTGATCACCAATCAGAGGACGTATTACATGCCATGACAGGTCAGCATGTTAGGGGTTAAGATTTTATAGAGAAATGGAGAGGTTGGAAAAATAAAGACTCCCTAGCCCTCGGGAACCCTAATAGCAACGGGGTCGGAAAAGAACAAGAGATGACCAAGGTAAGGTCAGATAGAAAAGTTACAGTGAGGAGCAAAACACCAGTAAGTGGAAGTAATGTTCTGCTCAGCTTGGGTACCTTGTGGTCGCTATTCACATATCCCCTAGACGGAGACCCCTGAGTTAACCCACAATGTACACCACTGAATACTACGCTTTATGAAATTCATTTCCTAGCAGTTGCATCATTATTTAGAAATCTGTCTGTGGAAGTCCAAAAATAAATGAACACCAGGTACAAAATTTCTTCTTTGTGCCAATACATTCATCCTTTTTATTTTCAGTAAAAACATCTCAACATATGCTTAGCAAACTATAGATGGATCACAGTAAATAAAAACACAAAATTAAAATGTACAGAGCTGTCATGTCCTAAATCTTTCACTATACAAAATGTCAACTTTGATTATCAGTCACATAGACTAAAATACTATATCTTAATACATTTTCCAATACACACATACACGCCATTTAAGCACATCTAACCAAATAACAAAAAATATAATTTCAACATTATTAAAAGTGTTTAAAATATTAAACTACATGAAATATAAAGAGTAAACTAAGAGACATATGTGTTTAAATGCAATGTCAAAAGCTATATTATAATATCATTAAAAGCAATCTCAAAATGAACAGTGCAGATTCTACCAATACGCTTTCATAATCTATTATGTTCTGTTGTAAAAAAATTAAGTTCATTTCATATTATTATGGAATATTATACAATTTTAATGAATTTTATTTAATAAAAGGCACTATTAATGGTGTTAAGTACATTTATTGAAAATATTGAACTAATTGGAATGAGTTTATTCAACATGTCCATGTAGATAGAGGATGTAGATCAGCTGTTTGAATAAAAACAGGAAATTTAGCACTAGCTGATGCAAATACTGTTAAAACTCTTTGTAATTTGATTGTTAATGTTACTAGTTCTTTAAACACATCCAGTGAATCAAATAAATTACACAAACATTTTTCATTCTTATGACAATACTGTATTCATACCTACAATAATGTGAAGTTTCTGTCTGACAATGCAGATCTTGTGAATAATTCTTGAATTGGATAATTATGCATAGTTATGATATATAAATGCAATGAAACAATGACAAGTGTTAGTAGCCTAGACTTGCTATATTATGATCCATAT
Source organism: Tenodera sinensis (assembly GCA_030765045.1). NCBI lineage: Eukaryota > Metazoa > Arthropoda > Insecta > Mantodea > Mantidae > Tenodera > Tenodera sinensis. The sequence goes on along the minus strand of CM060968.1, from coordinate 43,853,867 downwards.
GTTTACTTTACTATGCCTAAAATTTGGAATTACATCTATGATAGCATTAGGCTGCAAATGAAACAATTTTTCCTGAGTTTTTCCTCACTTTCACAACATGAATTGCATAATATTTCATGTGCTTTGGTGAACTTTGGTCTCTGCATGCTATCATAGTGCTGTGTCAACCATAGAAAAATGTTACTACATCACAAACATCTAGTACAGCGATGTCCAACCTTGTCTCTTTGGAGACACTTACATAATGAGTGACCATTCCCCACTCCATCCCTTCAGTTGGAGGGACAACAGTCAGTATCCAGTGACGGACACAAACGGGTGATTCCATGGCCGTTTCTAAGTCTTAACTTGAATTTTCTGTGAATGTCCTCAGAAGACCTCTTCATTATGGATGATTTTTTAAATAAATGGTAAACAGAAAGAGACAGACAAAAGCTTACCAAATTAAAAATATGGATCTCTTAAAACACAATTTATGACAGATATTTCTTTTTTCTTTTGAGTGAACCATTTACGAGATATTCTTTATTATTTGTTAGAATTTGCCAATACTTATACTTTTATCAAATAGGAATATGTTATTTGTTTTTTTTTATCTCTTGGCCTTGCAAAGAGAATGGAATTTTAAAGGCATTGCATAGTAACCACCTCGTAAAACATTTTACTAACGCTTAAAGCCTACTGCATTCCCATATTCCCCTTGCACCTACAAGAAAATTAGCAATAAGATAATTTCTGAAAATACTTATGTTGATTAAAATGAAGTAAGTAGAGAAATAAGTATTTGCAAGAATAGTGCACATAAGAGTGAGTATAGCTCTACATATATTTGTGAACAGTTTCTCCAAATTGAACTATATTAAAAGTTTGTATTGCAATAGGTCAAGTGACGATCTCTTGGTGTATCTTCTAACGCTATGCACTTCGACTTTGTCGCCAAATATTGATAGACTTCTTAAACGTAAGCAGTACCAAAGAACTCACTAATCAACAGATGTTTATCGCATAAGATTTGAAAGTGCTTTTGTAAATCAAACACAATGTGCATATCACCAAACCATCATTGCACCTCAATGTGCAGCTGCATGTTAAATGTGGCAAAGTCTGTGTAAAGTGGAAGGAGGTAAGCCCAACCTCCCCTCTTTTGCAAATGTTGGACATCGCTGATCTAATATGAAACAATTCCATGTAAGTAGGAACAAATAAATAGCAGATGTGGATGTAACAAAAATAATATGAAGGTAATTGACTCATTGCTGGGAACAATGGAACATGTCAATGGAACATACATGAGATATCTAGGGGACGTTATACTGTTTTTAGTGCAATGATATATTTTAAAACAGATGTTGAATATTCATCCATCCACAACAAATATTGGTAATTTTCTTGTAACATATTATCTTGTTTTAGTGTAGTATTAAATATATTATTTATTTATTGTTAACCATTAAAATGCATCTTATTAATACTTAGAGCTTTGACTTTGATGATGCTGTTACTATTTCTTGCCACCATGCAGGTCTTTCCATAGCACCAGGATTTTGGAATATAGCAGCCTGAAGATTCTTATAAAGCTGAAAAAGAGCAATAATCATCTTCATTCAGAATTGTGCAGTTTAAAATGTTTCTTGCCTATGTAACAATTATATCCCTAATTATACAGTACATTTACTACAAAACTTGGCCGGCAGGCAAACAGCCCGTCTCTTGGACACATACTGCATGACTTGGGTGGCAGTTGCATAGCCCATCTCCTGGTCATGCACGCATGGATGTCAAATCAAATCTCAAACCACATTAACAATTACCAGAATAAACAAAAACATGCCTTATCACAGATGTTGGAAATGCTGTCCTGCATCAATAGATCTACAGCATTTTCTGTGGAAATTTCCATTCACATGTATTAATTCAGCTTCAAAAATAGCATTAATTTCTCTTCTGATATTTTGTTTTAATTTTTTTTTATGCAAGGTGTCTAAGAGAGTTTTGAGGTGACTATTCTAACCTTTCTCCAATTTCATCTAATTTCTGTTCCATAAGCACACGCTATTTTACCTGTCTTTTCTTATCATAGATTGATCCTGTGTCCCTGAATTCATTTACAAGCAAACGAATGGTGCCTCTATTCGGAATACGCATGCCAGGAAATTTAGTTTCAAATTTCCATATAACTTCCCTACAAGATGATGTCAGCACATATGTATTGTAAAATGCACTCTTTGTTGTACTGTATACTGCAATGGATTCATTTTGAAAACACTTCAAGCAAAACTAAACACTTTTAAACATTTCTAACATTATTAATGTAAGGTCTGGACTGGAACAGCACAAAACACCTACTTAACAGAAGTAAGACTGATGCACGTTTGATGATTAGCATGTGCATGTAGGGAAATGTAGTGAAGGTCACATGGGCCATGTACCTGCCAGCCAAGTTATGTAGTAAATATACTGTATAACATATTATTTCTCTTTAGCAAATGCTGCAAACAGTTCCTCCTTTGGTACTATCCAGCTAACTTTGATAATACCTAATGGTGTATAGTGAGGAACAGGTTTGTTAATTCTTTAAATGCTGACTGGTTGTATACATTAAGTGCTAATCAACATTGTAAAAACAACATAAGGTAATGGTTTGTTAAAGTTTCTACTAAATTGTGGTTGAAAATTGGATCAACAAACTTTAACAGTATTATTATAACTTCAAGGGATTGCAGATTACTGGTATTTAAGCTTATCTTCAAGCTTTTGTCTATCTGTCCTCCAAGATAACTATAATAAGCTGCTCTAGCTTGACAAACCTTTAGTAGTGAAATACTGCATTTGGTTTGAGCACAACATAAGGATGATCCAAAAAGCAATGATTGGTTTTACATTTTGTGTACTCAGGGGTCTCTGTCTAGGGGATATGTGAATGGCGACCACAAGGTACCCAAGCTGAGCAGAACATTACTTCCATTTACTGGTGTTTTGCTCCTCACTGTAACTTTTCTATCTGATCTTACCTTGGCCATCTCTTGTTCTCTTCCGACCCTGATGCTATTAGGGTTCCCGAGGGCTAGGGAGTCTTTATTTTTCCAACCTCTCCATTTCTCTAATTTCTCTATAAACTCTTAACCCCTAACATGCTGACCTGTCATGGCATGTAATACGTCCTCTGATTGGTAATCAGAGGATATGGTCAGTGAATTTATTTTGATAATTCTCCCGGTCAGGTCAGTGAGACCCACAAACCAATGACAGGTGTGGTCCTCCAGACATTCTGGGGGTTGTGAGAGAGCGATGTGACCGCCAAAACATAAAAATATGGTGCTCTCTAAAAAACGGTTACTATTACTGCTATTGCTCTCTTCAATATCAGTGAAAAATATTGGAGAGCAAGAGGATTAATGACTTCATTGTCAGAAATCCAGCATTAGCTAACAACATTTCTGCTGTGCAGATGACTATTGGACTTCTACCCAAAGGTCAAATAGCTTCCTCAACCTCTTTTCTCGGTGTTGTGTGAATGCCAGTCAGAACAAGTTGTTATTGTGCTTTCTATGATTGTTCAAAGTGAACTGTGTGAGGTAAAGTCTTGCCAACTATGAGGTGGAGGTATTCAAAACGAAGTTGAAGCATGCTGAAATTTGTTGTCAACTAAGGGAACTCTTTTTTATGGTGATAAAGTATAATGAATGAAAGATGTGAGAAAATGGTGTGAAATGTTTAACAATGGACAAATAAATGTACACAATGAAATGACCAGATTTTTGTCACTGAACACAGATGATTTGAGGGCTCAAATGAATGGCAAAATCGTGCAAGACAGACTCATGACGTCATACAAGTTCCCAAACTTTTCTCAACCTTTGCTTGCTGAAATTTTGTCTATGTTGGTAGCAGCTGACTATAGTACAAGAATTTTAAAGCTCACAGACAGATATGACACATATTTAAATAACAGTGGTGATTACATGGAGAAATACAGTAAGTTTTAGTTTAAGTGACATGTTTTTGCAATAAAATATATTGTTTTAGCTTATTAAAGCTAGATATTGTTACTTCCTAGATGACCCTCTATAAAATGGTCACTAAGAAGACAATGATCCTTTAAATCAAGAAGCAAACTAAATTAAAACACTTAAGACAATGGTCTCCAATTAAGCAATGTGCGGACGCTGGCAACTGCAACTTTAAAGAGCAGAGAAATAAAAGAGGAAGAACCAACAAATGACCAATATCGGCTGCCAGCTCCTGGTGCCAACACTTTGACATGTATTCCATGTGCCCTGACAGAACTGTGAGAAAACAGGGTCACTTAAAAAACACATTGAACCAAAACCTATAATTTATAGCAGAATTCACAACTGATACAATGGATTGCTAAAATCATCCAGACCATTAGTAAGTGACTTTGCTTATAAAAATGACACAGCTGCCAATTATTTGTCTAAAGAAGGTCTAAGAGCACAGATGGCTGAAAGCTTGGAGATGGATTTAAATATCATTCAGTTCATAATGCTGTGAATCTAAAATCATTATGTAACACAGAGTAGGCTTCAAATTGCTTAAAACTTAATTTCTTTTTAAGTCAAATTTACTTGTTTAACAACAGTGATGATGATGGTGCTGATGACATCGACGACGCTGACGACGGCAACGACGATGATGATGATTATCATCAGAGACCAGCAACACATTCAGAAATGACATTGTGAAAATAAAATTATGTCAGAGACCAGCAACACATTCAGAAATGATATTGTGAACATAAAATTACATTTTTATACATATATAGATTAGATTACTAAACTTGGAAACTAAGGTCTTATTACCACCAATTTGGGATTTCTGAAAGTTCTAGATATTTTTTCTGAACAAACCATTGATCATGTTCTATGGAAGTGCCTAATATTGGATTGACAGCACAGTGCCTTCAAGGCAAAAGCCAGAAGCGAAGAGAACTGGCCAGTAAACCATTGTGACATTGTGAACACATATTTGGGGCTCATTTGTGCAATATGTTAAAGCATAAACTTTGACTTATTGTAATTATTGTATTATTTTTTGTTTTTAGATATACTTGAAAGTATGTAATAGTGGAACCATGAAATAACCAATAAAAGACAACTAGACACAAACAAAAACATCATAATACAATAAATAAGTTAATATAAAACCATGTAATATGCTCCATACTATGGGGCATGGTGACTAGATAAAAAAATATACATATTGGTATTTTATATACCAAACAATTTTACAGGGTCATGCCCTTTAATTGGATAAAATAATGGTTTATACAATTCTTTGCTGTTTTCTAATTGAAAAGTATTCTCAGTACCCTTTTCTGTATCAGAAATCACTTGAAATGCCCCCATAAATGTATTCCATAATTAGTGTGGGATTTGAATATTGCAAAATATACCTGTATGAAAACATTTAATAAAACAAATTATTTTAGTTTTCTTAAAAGAAAGAATGCAAAAATAATTTGGTGCATACACTTTTACATAATTTTTCCATCCTAGATTAGAATTAAGATAAAACCCAAATGATTTTAAAATGCAATGAATATTAACTCTGTTTAGCAAAACCTATGAAGAGAAGTAGGTAACTAACCTGTCCATCTGACTTTCCTATTGCAGAATTGAGTATGAAATCGGGTGGTGCTAAAGCATCAGCAAGAGCCACTGCATCTGGCTTTAGTTCCAGACATAACTGGATGATACCTTCTTTCACAAGTTTTGATGGTAATGGACCCTCTGCATATCCACCTATTTCAAACAACAAATAATAAGAACTTGCTTACAAACATGATAAAAAGTGTGCATTAGGGTGGTCCTTAATTTTAAATTTTAGAAATTTACATGCGGCACCCATTAGTTACATTCCATTGAAGACAAAAGCAATTCAGAAAAAAAAAAAAATTATACAAATTGGTGAATAGTGACATATGTCCCAGTTACCATCAATTTTGTAGAAACAGCTTCAACACAATGATTGAATTACCCCCATACTATGGAGTATGTCAGTGGGGAATGCCACTACCTGGTAAAAGTGGGTCAACATTTGTTTTTCCACATCTCAAAACTTTTGTTTACTTCATAGAAGTAAAGTACCTCAGTAAACATGAATTTTAAAATGTATTTGGTGTGAAATACTATTCTCTTATTATGTACTTTTCTTTTCACTTACCTTCATATAAGTAACTAAGATATTTCTGTAAACTCCAGAGTCCATACAATACACATAATTTCTCGAGTATTAATTTCTCCTTGCTTCCAATGCCTTCAGAAGAATAAAATTTGCAGAAAGCTTGAATCACAGATCGCTGTAAGGACAGAACAGGAAGAGAGTCATATGTTATCCCAAAATGTCTAATTAATACAATATACATATGTTTTTATTTATATTGGTGATAAATCATCACATACATTTTCCCCTAAAAGAAATGGTGTGTATGATACATCTTTTTTGCTGGGAGGTAATATGGTATGCAGTTGTATACAAATACTCTTTTAACATCAAGTAATACTTACCTCTATATAAACAAAGGAGAGAGTATGTGCAAAAAATACTTGTGAGTCATTTCTGGTAGTAAATGAATCTTTTCCTTGCCTTTCATGCTGTTTGTAAACTTTCTGAGTTTCTTCCAATAACCAAATTATAAGCCATTCATAAGCAGCAAGTATCTCTGTAAAAATATAATTATTTATTGCTTACTTAGCACACAAAGAGTTTAAAAACTAAGCTGTAAAAAGGTATCTAAAATAAGAACAAATTAGAAACTAAACGCTCCACTTATCTTACTAATATTGCAAGATTTTCTACAGTCGACATGTTTCAAGTTGTAATCCAACTTATTTTCAAAGCTATACAAACAAGTTACCATAGTTAGCTTTGAAAATAAGTTGGATTACAACTTGAAACATGTCAGCTGTGGAAAATCTTTCAACATTACTAGGATAAGTAGAGCTTTTAGTTTTTAACTTGTTCTTATTTTAGATTCTGTTGCTTCACTGTTAATAGCTTCAATATTTCCTTAATTAACTGTAAAAAAAGTACTTTTTTTTGTTGATGAGTGTAATGAAAAAGAAATGTTTTCTTATACAGGATCTGAATTGGTATCACAAATTACATGAACATTTGATAATCAGATGGAGAATCTAGTGGCTTATGCTGGGATTGTGCCTTGGGCTATCACTAGGCCTACCATGGCTGTGCCATAATCGAGCGTTAGACCATTCGTCTCTCACCAAAGCAGTCTGGGTTTGATCCCAGGCAACCGCAGGTGAGATTTGTGATCGACAGGGCAGGTTTCCTTCGGGTTCCCTGGTTTCTTCCACCACCACTAGTGCTCCATCTTCATTCCAGGTACCATCAGTGTAACTGCCTGAGATGCCATATGTAGTAAAAGCAGGTGCTAAACACTACAACAAAAGACTAGGCCTATCAGATCTGGACAATAAGGGGTTATTGATTAAATGTTAACTTCATGAACAGTGCATTTAAATAAATTTTTCTTGAAACAAGCTAAACTATTAAAAAAGTAAAATGAAAAATTTTACTGTATCTGTTTATATACACATAAACAAATGTCTTTTTCCACTGATAGAAGAGCCAAGCTGCTCAGATGGATTTATCCTTGTGTTGCCCGTAAGTAAAATTTTATTAATTTCAAAGCTGAGAAACTCCATTCTGCACTTGCAGTAGTGGAAGAAAATGTTAAAATCAGTTCACATAGTTTATAAACTTTATTGTACACAAGTCAATTTAATTTCATATAATTTGCAATGGTTTTAACAGGCTCGTTAGAAAACTTTTGAGGTGAATATAACATTTTCAGTTCGTTTTTCAAAGATAATATATTGAAATAGAAATATATGGTTCTCTGGGTTCACATAATACATTTTTTGGAAAACTTTTATCCTAACTTGCAAAACATTTAGAATCCAATAAGGCCAGAAATTTCAACTGTTTCTGTGATTCAAATCTTAAATTAGTTTGAGTTATTAATGTGTCCAGGACTTTAAAGAAAATTCTTAAGTACAAAGAATGAGTTTCATCTTCACGACAATTTCTCTTTCTAGGCTTTTCTTCATCCTCTTCATTAGCAATGCTCATAGTTTCTGATCATATTTCTTCAAATCCTATGCTTCTAATTGTTGATCTCTTATATTTATTCAAAGCTGTGATTAAATATGCTAAATTTGCGAAACACGTATTTCAGGGCATTTTCTCAGTTCAAAACAAGCATGGCCAGCAATAAAGTTTATTTAATTTGCATGAACCAGTCAGCCACACATACTTATCATAATTGTTTATATTAAAATATCTTTTCTGAGGATTCTTATTTTCTTCCTTCTGCTCACACTGCAAGTGTGAAACAGCTGCAGTAGGCCTTCCCTGTTTTACTATCACTAACTTATCCTCATATTTCAATTATGAGTATGGTCGCTTTACTAATTATTTTATTACACATTGTTCATTTCAAAGAATTAGTAGTAGCAACTGTCTTGGTATACTGTGCACTATGAAATAAATAATACTAATACAGCTGTTGAGGACCATAACAGTTGCACAATATTAAAAATAGAGTGTTCTTGTGTACTCCAAGCTAGTCGTGTCCAATGGCACACTTTGGAGACACTCAGATAGGTATAGCGACATGAGATTCTGAAGCCTTAACGTGCTTATTCCTGCACTCCACCAACTCACCTCTCTCTACCTGTATTGTAGTGAAGGCTGCTGCATCAAGCATCTAAAGCCTATTCTCCCCTCTGTTCAGTGGTAGAGAAAGAGATATATTCCATCTTAGGTGCTAATTCTTCATAAGGGAAACTGACTAGTATTGTCACTGTTATTAATATTGCTTATTAATTTCCAGTTTACTTTAGATATGAGCTTTGGTGACAGCTTTGGTAGGCCACAACATACACCACTGGGAGAATCATTAAATGAATATGACCAGTTGAGAAAGTTGTACTCTAGATGAAAACTACTATTTTGTTCTCTCACAAGGTTTAATAAACATTAATAAGAAAAGTGGTTCTTTTTATTTTTTAACTGAAAATGTTTTCTCTCCATGTTTACAAGGCATTTGCAGATGACACAAGCTTATTTATAAAAGGCATTAACTTAAATAACAACAGATTCTGTATTAGTCATATAATGCAAAAACCTTCCAAATGGTTTGAAGTATTTGTCTTATAGTTAATAAAGAGAAGACAAATGTACTATGTTTTCATTATGTACAAAATAAGAATATAGGTTAATATTGAACTTGATGCAGAAAAAATGCAATATGCTGAGTGCAAAATTCTTAGGAATAACCATTACATGACACATGAAGTGAAATATTTATGTAGATGAGTTGTTAAAAAAAATTAAATGAAGCATTATATCTACATCATAAGAGTAACTGGAAACACCTTAATCTATACAGATTGTATAATTTTCCTACTCCCACTCAGTTTTTATTTAAGTTAGGATTAAGTCTTCAAATAGGATACAGTATTGAAATTGCAAAAGCAAGTAATCCAATTAATGTTTAGAGCATTTAGATAAATTGCAAAACTATTCAAACAGTGAAAGCTAGAATCAGAACTGAGAAATTCAGTGCCATAGCCAGGATTTAAATCATGGATCTTCTGCTCTATAGCTGCTCTTTACCACTGAGCTACCATAGCAACATATTAACAGAGCCTGAAATGCTCCAACTGATAGGTATTTTCCTGGCAGACCACAAGGGAATCTCATATTTGAGATATATACTCCAATGACAACTTATAATCATAAGTGCTTAAGTCATCCACTTAACATATATGAAGTGATGTAAACAGTGAAACTTTTCAAATGATTTGTGGAAGTACTTGAATTGACCTGTAGACACTTAGTTTCACTTAGCTTATTTTTTACCTAGACATAGTTTGAATACCATCGTCTTCATTATCAGTGATTTCTCGACAGGGGTCTGAAGAGGAAAAACCACAACAGATTCTTCCTCTTCAAACGCCAGTTGAGAAACCATTGATAATAAAGACGATGGTCTTCAAAATGTGTCCAAATAAAAAATAAGTTAAGCGAAAGTAAAAGTGTCTATAGATTGACTCAAATACTTCTAGAAATCACTAGTCTTATTCTGATTCTACTTTTCAAAGTTTACCTATACATGGTTTGTGTATATTAGAACAATCTTCTTTTTCTTCAACTTCCCTATTCTATCACTATTGCAAGGTCGGGGATTATCTCAGATTTATTTTCTGAGGCTCATATTTTCCTTTTGAATCTGACTTTACTTAAGGTGGGGGATTAGCCCAACGCTTAAGGTCCCTGTTTTATCCCCAGGGTATTCGGGTAGGTCCTCAGTTCTTGAGGTATGGATTGGGATTTCCTTTCAACCCTGAAAGGTTTTGGTTTTCCTGTCAATACTCAGGAGGCTGTTTACAGTGGTTTCCCACTGGGCAATGGGGTCGCCACTTCCCTATGCCAGCTATATATTAGACCAATCAATTTTTCTTGTAGTGTTTAACATCCGCTTTTACTACAAGCGGCACCACAGGTGGTGACACTGATGATAAATGGAATGAAGATGGAGCACTGGTGCAATGAGATGGCAGGGGAAACTGGAGAACCCGGAGAAAACCTGCCCCAGCGCTGTCTCGTCCACCACAAATTCCACATGAGGTTGGCTGGGATTGAACCTATGACACTTTGGTGAGAAGCGAATGGTCTAACCACTCAGCTATAGCGCGGCCGTTGAACAATCAATTATCATTAATTAGCCTAATATATGGAAACTAATGGTTTAATTGATTCATAGCTTCTGTTCTTTTCAGATGAGGCATGGTTTCATCTAAATGGTCATGTGAACACTCATAACAGTCAGTATTGGGCATCTCAAAATCCACATCGCATCCAAGAAGTCCCTCATTATGATTGGAGAGTTGGAGTTTGGTGTGCTGTTAGCGCTTGATACATAATTGGTCCAATATTTTAGGACCAGACTAAATAAAGAGAGGTACCAAAATGACATTTTAACCCCATTTTTTCATGAACTGACAGAAAAAGAGAAATCATATGGTTTCAACAAGATTCTGCTACTGCCCATACAGTCCATGAATAAAATTAGGGAAGTGTTTGAAGATAGAGTGATTAGTGCTGGTGTATGACCCTCTCGCTCCCCTGATCTAACAGTGTGTGATTTTTACTTGTGGGGTAATCTGAAAGACAAAGTTTACGAGAAAAATCCTCACACATTGGAAGAATTAAAACAAAATATTAGAAATGAAATCACAGACATTACAGTTGCCCAACTTAATCGTGTGAATCAGAATGTGTTTTCCCGATATAATGCCAATATAGCGGAGGAGGGACGACATTTCCAGCATTTTCTATAAGGTAAGATTTTTATACATGTTTTATGTGCGGCTTGTTAGTAGTGGCAAACCTGGCCGCGGCAGCTTCAAACTCTCACCGGAAAAAGGCCGTGCAGCGGTGAAGAACTGGTTCAAAAGCCCTGTGTATATAGTTTACACCTACAAAACCTAAATTTCTTCAAAATAAATACTGATGTGCATTTTCATGAAACTAAAAACGACATAACCTAACTTTAATAACTGCTAAATACCTGTTTAATAACTACTTTTATAGCATAGACAAACTTTTTCAAATAGATGTAATAAATGAAGACTACAATTAATACTTTGTAAATTGTATATTATAAAATAGTTATATTTACTGTACATATTGCTAAATTCACAATGCTGTAAATCACACGTCGACAATTATATATAATGTCTTTCATTCACTAATGCAATAAAGTTGAACTGAATTTGACCATTTCAAAATTATGAATGAAATAAGTTAGGTACTGATGGCATAAGTGTACTGTGAGTCTGATGGTGTCTTTAAATTATTTGACCTATTTAAAATTAGTGAGATTACCTGTGTAACATATTTCATGTAAGCATATACACCTAAATAAATAATACATCTTGTTAATCAAAGAGGTTCTTTTAAGATACTGTAAACAAAGAGGAAAAACTTATTCAATTATTCTATACATTATCTTACCTTTAATTTGACACACTTCATTAAGTGTTTTTGCTAAAAATCTAGATTGCTTCTTCCTGTGATCTTCATATAAAAGTGTAACAGATCCTAATGGTGAACTAAATACATGACGTGGCTGATTCCTATGGGTCCATAAGTGAAGAAGCCAATTGCTTGTTTGTTGGCATAGCACATTGTTGTCTCCCTCGTAAGTACAATTGGCATCATTATCATTGCGCAGTGTACCAAAACCTGAACCTGTCATATCAAAAGTTTTAATATCTTACAAAATAAATTAGTACATACATTAATGTTTAATTAACTATGTTTACAGCATTTCTCTTATACAGATGAAATGTATCATGACATTTCTATCAAATACTGGGAAGCATTACAGATAATGACTTCACTGATAATTTTTTTTATTAACGTCTTACAACATAATGCCATATCAGACAATGGATAAATGAATGAATGGGTGGAATGGTGCTCAAATGAGCCCAAGGTCCATGAAAGTTAAAGTTATCTGACATTCATTTCTCAGTGTAAGGGAGAATCTCAGAAAAAAACATTATTCAGATAGCTCACCTTAATCAAGATTCGAACTTGGGACCTCTTGAATGTCAGGAAGACATGCTACCACTACACTATTCACTACTGTTAACTCCTCAAGTTTAGACACATGTGTAATTATACTGATGAGAACATTTTATTCCCTTATTTCAATTAGCTTTGCTTTAAAAATGATGTAAAAATCCCAAATGTATAAGCTATTGGCATTTAAAGCATGATAACCACAGAGTTATCAGTTTGGTAGGTAGGGTATGTTACAAAATCAATTACATCATCATTCCATGAATTGCTCAAGACATTGAGCTTTTGTTAACTAATTGAAACAGGTTGGGGTAATGCTGCCAATACATATCTGAATGGGTTATTTATTCTGCAAAAGAAAGCCATTAGAACAACATATCAAATGGAACAAAGTGACTTGTGTAGAGAAATCTTTCACTCTAAAGCCATATTTAGCATTTATTTTCTCTTTGCTTACAAAGTTATCTCACTTGTAGCAGATAAACTGTAACACAGACTTACAAACAGTGAAATTCACATATATTCCACATGAAACAGAAGTGACTTGCACAGAATATCAACTAATAAAAAATTAAATAGTTAACGACCCTTATATTATTGACTCAATTCTGCATAATAATCAATTTTAATTACTGCACCCAAAACCTTTAAGACAAACTAAAGGAATCTGTAATTTACATGTGCCTATACAGGTTAAAAGAAATGTAACTAATAACTTTAAAATGTGTATGCTTTTGTTTACTATTGTTGTACATAACATAGACAAAGTTAATAAAATTGATTAAAACTCTATGACGTGTAACTTACGACTTTGTAATTTTTCATCTATCGCTTTATAATTTGAATTGTATATTTATAATTATTCTGTAACATAACTCTATAACTTATAATTTTGTAATTGTTAAACTATAATTTTAATAACTTTGTAATTTTATATTTATAATTTTGTAATTAATAACTGTATTATAATTAATTCCTGGGGGTATCTCTGAAAGATAGAATCTCTAACATTAGATTAAACCAGTTATCACAGACAAAAGAGTTGACACAATTAGCCACAAGACTGAAATGGAAATGAGGAGGCCACGTGGCGAGATTACAAGACAACAAGTGGACATACAAGACTAGTATGTGGAACCCTCATATAGAAAAATGGCTACAAGGAAGACCGAGAAGCAGATGGACCGACCTCTTCAAGGAGTACGCAGGACAACAGTGGTCACCAGTAGTGAGATGAAAAAGAGACTGGAAATCTTTAGAGATAAATCTGTGGAGAGACTAAATAGTGAATAGTGGACAATAAGCATGTGCAACACCTAACGTGGAGTAGCTCACCATGTTAGGATAAATGAGCTTTCCCTTTGATAGGAGGCTTATGCCCTTCACAGGAAATTTTGGGTCATTTTCATTTCTTTTTATTTCATAATTAATGTTCTTCCACAGAATAGCCAGGTGTAGGACAGGATTGGAAAGGGTAGAGTGAGACTAAAAGATTCAGTGCCATGACCAGGATTTGAACCATAGATCTAGTGGTTACCGCCTGGCTGCTCTAACCACTAAGCTATTATGGCCAACATGCTGACATGATACATTTAATTCTCCAACTTGCTTGCATTTCTCCCGTTAAACCACACAAGTAGATCTCAATTTATATGAGATAGCATATTTTAATGGTGACTTAAAATATTGTAAGTACTTACTGTCGTGAAGTTCTGAAACATACAATGTGCATTTCTGTTGCAAGACCAATGATGTTTACTTGTTTAGATAGAATTCTAATAATGTACTGATCAGACAATAACCTTACAATGTCTAATGGAGGGAAGATGATAGTATCGAAGAAAGAGATTTATTTTTATCGCACGCTGGAGTAAAAGAATCCAAAATGAAAATTATGAGTTAATTTTACCCAACTGAATTAACAGTTATTGTTGACCCATTGGGCAAACCAAGTTAATGTAAAATTTTCTCTCAAGGAATATTTAAAATAATGTCTCATATATCTCTCACGTCGTGGTACCTCAGTAGTAGTAGTAATAGTAGTAGTAGGCAGAGCTGCAGGGGTGGTAAATGAAAAGCCACCAGCATTCACTTATTGATGCAGGAAATCATTAAAAACACATGATCACAGGAGGCAGTTGCAGGGAATCGAACCTGGGACCTACCAAATGTGAGCCTCATAGGTTAAATACCAAGTAACTATCACTTTCCTGAAATTGTTTTATGTTAATTGCATTCATTCATTCATTCACCATCTGATGTTGTGTGTTCCAAAAGTGGTAAACTATTTCTATATCATGTATAACAGTGAACTGGAATCATTGAAAAAATGGAAGCTATTGACTGTGAGGCAAAATAAATCAACAAATATACTAAATATTTAGACTAAATCTCACTTACCTGAGGTTTTAAGTTGAATATTTTGAATAACTATACTAGTTTCACAAGAAACTGGGGATACAGAGATTTTCTTGTGAAGCTGGTTTAATTATTCAAAATATTCAACAACTTAAAACGTAAAATAAGTGAAGTTTAGTCTCTAAATATTTAATATATTTGTTGAGTGAATTAGATGTTTATAATCATAAATTAAAGTATAAATATTAACATAAATGCATTCAAAATAATTGAAAATAAATAATATATTAAAACATTCCTGTTATATCATCTATACAAAAAGGTTATTTCTTTCACAAACATCTCACTGTATATATGTGGACTAATAGTCTTCTGTGCACATCCACAGTAGAAAACTATATTTTATAATAGTATTATTTTTAAAAAATATTCAATATTATATGGGGCGTTTATTGAATTATGCCACTCATTTGGACTTATTTAAGATAATACACTCACAATCAATCTAGTGGCATTACACAAGGAGATTCCTTTGCAGCCAGAAAATAGAGAGAATAATGGAAATGACATGATGCTTTTAACATCTCTTTATTCTAAGCATGTGGCAAAGTGGGTCAATATTCTGGCTTCCCAATCCAAGGTTAGTTTGATTCCAGCTCGGGCAGGAGCATTTTTATTTAATTAGAATTATTTCCTATCTTCCACTGAGTCTGGAGGTATGCATGTGGAGTAAATGTGTGTTTTACGGTAAAGTTGAGTAAAATCAAGTTAAAATTCTAAAGTTTGTGTTATATCATCAGTTATTCTGCAAGTCAAAGATATGACTAGAAGTGTACACAAATAAAGCAGTTAAAAATAAATAAATGAAAAACAAATTATGTACCTTAGTCTTTAAACCTACCACTTTTGTTCTGATGATGGTAGAAGAAGTAAATATTCAATAATTGAAATAAAAATCTTATTGGTGGAATTTATGCACTTTACTAGGGCTACTAAATTAATCTGCAATGCATATTGGTAGTTACATTTTAAATAACCATGTCCACCACAAGCTTCTCGACACTGCTGTATTCCCTGCTGGGTAGTCCAGGTACTAAGTCCTTTTGCTGATGATTGTAGAGCATGCTGTTCCAGTCCAATGTCAGCCTTCAATTAAAGACAGAAAAACAAATACAGACTTTAGTACCCATTGTTCATTTTGAGAAATACGAGGGCTGTCCCAGAAGTACCCGACCTGACATATATGTACATAGATAGCGGTTGTTTCAAACAAATGACTATGTTAGAAAGTACCAACTTTATAAAGCTCAAATTTGAAGTTTGGTGATGCTATGTTGTTTAGTACTGTTTGTAGCCATCAATGTGAATGCTCTCAGTGAATTTGTAAACATGGATAAAACTGGCCAATGTGATAAAATACTTTCATTTGAAAGGTCATAGTGGAATTAATATTAAAGCTGATCTAGATTCTACTCTAGAGTAGTGGCCTTTGTTTACAATAGTAAAATATTGGGTGACAGAGTTTAAGTGAGGCCACATGATTTGCCAAGAAAATCCACAAAATAGTATTGGATGACCATCGACTGACAGAGTACAAGCTAGCACACATTGCAGACATTTCAAAAAGTGCTCTATGTTGCATACTGATTGAAAATTTGGACATGAGGAATCTGTGCGCAAGATGAGTGTTGCATTTGCCCACAATAGAACAAGATGGATGACCTCCTAAGTCAAAAGGCCAAAGATGACAGTATAGAAAACAATTATGGGGCAATTTAATATGAAAAGGTATCAAAACAGTTGGATCTGCAGGTGTGATGGTCACAATGCACTTTTTTGTTTTCCGTGTTTATTATCTGGGAACTGTGATACATGGGGTACAAGGGAAGTAAAAGGTCTAGGACATATTAATGTATGTATTAATAAAGAAGCATAGTGGAAATCAAAAACCTATCAACAACACACTTGATCTAGTGCACTGAGGGTTTCAACTCCATAGTTATAGATAATTTCTGCATCAGAAAACAGTGACCTTTGTTTTTCATCACTGAATGAGTAAGTGCTATTTTTTATTTTAACTCATATTTGTTGTCTAATTTTTTATGTAGTTTTGCAATATTATACCACATTGGTAACAAAATCAGACAGCACTGGTGCACATAATATACTGCTTGGATAAATCAATATCTAATAAAACAGTTTCAATTACATGAGAAAATTCACTTTTACATTTTCTCATTTAAGTATTATCTTATCCATTTCCTTTCAAAATGTGTAACATGTGCTTTATAATTCTCTGACATTTGAACAGATTTGGAATATACTCTCCACCACTCTGGTCTCTATGTGATCTGCAAGAGGAAATGGACCAAGACCACCTTCAAATATGCTCGGCCACTTCTAGCGCCCCATCCATCAGTGAAAAATATTGGAGAGCAAGAGGAACTTCATTGTCAGAAATCCAGCATTAGCCAACAACAACATAATTATCTGAAATTATTTATGATTTGCTGATGTTTTCCTTCAGTTCCTTTGTTTAAAAGGAAATAGAAGAGGTTGAAATCAAACCTGAAGCACTAAACGTATTTTATAATTGAACCTATTAAAGCCAGGTAGGGCATATCAACCAAGTTCACTGAGCACTAGAGTAACTACCAATCAGGATTAGGTATTCAGCAGAAAGTTTTGTTAAGCTAGGTGGATGATAAATATACCTGGTGTTCCTTAGCATAATGTCTTAATTTCATGTTATATTGAGTCTTATGTCATTACAGTTCATCCTAATTTTAATTTTAAACCTCAATGTAACCAATTGTTTTAAAATTCAATTACTTACGAATTTTTCTTTGTCAGTTTCTACCCACATTGACACAGCAAGCTCTACAAGGCACTGTGTACTGACCTGACTAAATATTTTCAGTGCATATGCAGCAGCAAGGTAGGGGAAAAGTCTCCATTGCTGAAAAAGAAAAAGTGCAATGTAAGTACTTTCAGGTAGTAAGTGCTTTCAGGAGGTGAGAATATCATTTCCAGTACATTTAATGGGTCAAGTTATAATTTCAATACCAGATATCCTGCTGCTCATTAATAGCACATAGAACTTTAAACTCTGTTATCAAATTTAACATTAAGCTATTAATTTTTACTTAATTTAAGCTATTATATTTAAAAGCAAATTGTATAATTATTAAATATACAAAATGTTATATAAATAATATAAAACTGAATGTGTATATCTTGGAATAAATGTATTTGTTTATTCATGCTAAGCACATTACATTTAAATACGACATGACTTTAATCCAGCTCATTGCCTGTCCATACACTATTTACATTTTAAACACACATTCAGGACTGAACATTAGGCAGGGCTCCAGATTTTATAGGGAGGGAGGGTGAGATAAAATAACTTTAAAAAGCAAATATGTTGCTCTCACGTAACTTTCTCACTCTTGTACAAACTATTTTTTCTTTCAAATACTTCTTCTTCTCCACTTCATGGCTTAGGTAGTCAAGTGCCTGTTCCATGAAATGTTTATTCTTCTATTTATTTCATATTAATTTACATAAACATTGTAGAAATGATCTGATTGTATATTTCCTTGTAATTACAATGGGATTACTGCAGGCTTTAAGCAATAATCATCGTTATGTGATGGTGTTGAAATTCCATTCTCTTTGCATGTCCAAGAGAAAAAAATTGACGATTTCCCATTTGAGAAAAGGTTTTAAAATTCAAACCAGTAACAACGGATATCTTGGAAATAGTTCACAACACAAAAAAACAAGGTATACCACATAAATTCTGTGTTTTAACGATATCTACACTTTTTTTATAATAAGATTTTGTTTATCAAAAGTCATCCAGAATAAAGAGGACTTTGGAAGCTATTCCCTGAAAATTCAAAATCATTGCACTCATTTTTGAGAAAATCAAAATTTTCTTAAGTTTCCATGTACAGGAAGTTTAGAGTGGGAGGGGAGAGTCTCTAAAATCTTTGTGTTGCATCCTTGGAAGATGCTGAACTTATATAGGTACCACGTTTTGTTTTTAACTGACATTTCTTTTTGGTATATGCTGTTCACATACTGACGCAAACACTCACAGACCTTTTTCTAAAAGCTGTTCTCTTTGGATTCAGCGGGCTCTCAAACAATGTGCAAATTGCCAAAGGTGAAACTTCTGGTTTATCAGTTAGAATAAGTTTTTACTGTAACAACTTTTTTTTTTGACATTGCATGAGGTTAATGGAGTGCACATGAAAAGATTTACATTGTCATTTAAGTTATTGTCCATGTTTTTGCCAAACTGTTCCACACTGCATAGCCATTTTTTTTTGTATTACAGTATAGAATTTGTCTTTCACCTAATCAGGACAGGGTCCTTCTGAGAACTTGTTAATTGTTTCTGATATTTCTTGACTAAAATACCCTTGGACATTTGTAGACCAGACGTTTCCAGTTGAGCTAATTCATCATGTCACATAAATCTTATAGATTTGTGACCGACTATTTGAACTCAATTGGTTCTTGTTTGAATTGCATTCAACATTTTTCTTATGTGCTTTACTATTACAGTATCTTTCAAAATAGTACTTCTTAGCTCATAATAGTCTGAAATTCCAACTGGCACATATGACACGTTCTTCTTCTCGAAAAAAACTATTGCGTTTCAATTGTTCAGATAAATAATTTATTCTTGCACTTTGTGAGCAATTTGTTTTAGGTATTCCACTATGAATCGCTTGACACAAGCAACTCTTCAGTATCATGGCTGAACATACTTAGAATGGTGGAATTCCAATGCATGAAACTGTTCGACAAGAGGAGGGGGTGAGACGTAAGTCACACTCTATACCATCCACATAGTCAACTGCAATCGCCATGACTGGGGCCGACACTCCTACGGTCTACTCATCACCCTCCTTGCTTTTCTCATATCGCAACAGCAGATCCACTTTCAAAAGCAAGTGTCTTCCAACATAAACAATGTATGCTGTCGGCTCTCCGAGAATCAAAGGCATGTTAGCCTGTATGATGATACCTGAAAGGCTGCTAAGCAGACAAGGCAATTCGTAGAATGTATAGCACAATATTATATCATTAGCTATGATTGTTGAAGCAGTCCATTTTGTGCATGTACAAGGGCTTCACCAATTTTTATTGACTCACTAGCTGTTGTAGAGAAGTTAGGAAATTGTTATGCTTAAAACTATACATGCATGATGATTACCATGATCTTATTTTATTGCTAATTGGCATGTACATTAATCAAAATGCCTCACAGATTATTGTGTGATGTTTGCAGTGAATCATTTACCACAAGATTTAATTTAAGGGGCACATGAGCAGGGTTTCTCCAAATTGTGAGCAACAGAATTCCACAGCATTGTAATGGAATCTGTTTTCATTGAGCTCAATTCTCTATCATATACAGTGTTACAATATGTACATATAATCACCAAGTTTTGAACCTGTGTTTACTTCAGAATAACAACTGTATAAGTTTTCGCCCTTTATGGTAGGTACTTTAAATATTATGAATATTTAAATTAAATATTATTCTTTTGTGTAACAAGTCTCTCCCTTTTAACTTGGGATGATGTGCTTCTTTATTGATGTGTAATTAAACATTTATAACTCATTCTTGTGTAACTTAATAAAAAAAAGCATATCAAATGGATAAGAACAAACCTGCAGTTGATATTCAATGATGGGTAGTTCATTGTTTTCTGAGGATCCAAACTGACGACGAATTGCAGAATAACGTACTGCTATTACAGTGGCTTTGGCCAACATTGCTGCACTAATACCAACGAGACCAACTCGACCAAGTAAAAGTGTGCCAAGTGATGCAGCTAGAACCCACATGTCAAGATATAAGCAAGATAAAATAGCACATTTCATTAATAGTTTGGTAATAGAAGAGAAAAATTCATTCTGCATGAAAAAAGCTATTATTACTACAGTACAATTGTAAAAATAAAAAATAGGATGCCACATGATGTTTCATAATTTTTACTTTCTCTGCTGCTTATCTAGAGGAAATATTTTATTCCAGCTAAAAATTCAACATTGAGATCTCACTGCAACTATATGTCTTAATGTTCCCTAAACATCCTTAAAAAAGTGCATTTAGAAAAGGGTCTGTGTGTGTATATGCATCTACATTAAGATGCACATACACATATACCTTTCATTTAAGGGGCAAATGAAGCAATTAACCTTTCCCTATGGCATCTTCTACATAATATTTAACATTTTACAAATGCTTTCTTATTATCAGACTCAAGAGCAGCAATCCTATCAATAGTTTCTGATAAACAATCCATACACACACTAAAATTCATCAACATGATAATTGAATTAACAAAATTGCATAAAAGAATAGTATTACAATGGATACCAGCACACTGTAGTGCATATGGTAATGAGACAGCACACAACTTAGTGAAAAAAAGGATTCCTTCTCACCTATGGCTAGAACATTAACATTTAATTTGGTAAAAAATTTAATAAAAGACCAATATAAAATTTTTAATAAAAATCAATAACATTACAATATCTCATGGAAAAATGGGAAGTTCTTGTCCAGAATCCAAAAGTAACACCAGATCTACTTAGGAAAACAGCAGTTGCAGTCTTTTGACTATTAACAGGACATGATTGTATGGCTAAACATTTACATAGACTCGGAATATATGAGTCCCCAATTTGTCCACTAAATAAGGAAATGAACTACAATCATCTTAAAAAAATATCCATCAGTTCTCAATATACAAAATGCAGTTGTCTGGAAAGAGGAGGCTTTTTGTAACAGTTATTGTCTCAACTGTGGAAGAAAATAGAAAAATATCTCAAATAAAGATGCAAACAGTCCTCTGAAACTTAAAAATAAAAAATATATCAATGTCTGCTAAATTGGAATTGCTGCAGCTCTGAAACTCTTATGGACTGCCCCTGCTTACTAAATTTATTTATTAGAACATATTTCAAAAGTGTTTGGTTTTCATCAACTGCATCATGACTTGTTCACATCTGATTCCTAAGGATAACATCTGATTCCTTTTTAAAAAATTAATAATAAGGTTTAATGGTTAATCAGTTTGAGTGTAAAACTGTCAATGATTTGAATAGGTACTGAAAATATGATATTTTTGTTGAAATACAAAACTTACAAAAACTGAACATAGTAAAATCTTTTGCTCCAGGTTTTGCTCAGGAATTAACATACCTATAATATTGCACATTTATCAAATGGAAAAAGTGTTAATCCTAATTGTATATACTTTAATTTGTAATCTGAAGATTGAAATTTGCTTACCAAATCTTTTACGTGGGTCTTTATAAGGTGATATGTACTTCCCTTCAGCTGTTACTGTGCCTGTTTTATCAAGTAGGTAATCTTTAGGTATCCTGTAGTGGTTGAACACTGCAAACCTGTTTCAGTAATACACTTTCATTTAATTATGTTTGCAATGCATTGTGGTTTACAGATATTTTAGAATTGGTACTGCTTCAAATCTCATAAGCCATTTCAATATTATGCTTATCTTTCACATAGTTAATACCTACAAATAAGCACCTATTTGTTTTTATAATTACAATAAACATATACTACAAAAAATACAGTAGAGTCATGATTATCTGAGGTAAAAAGGATCGACAGTATCTCAGATAATAAAAAACTCAGATAACACACTATGGCAAAAAGTGAGAGGCAAACGTATGGTGAACTGCAAAAATGAATGAAAATGTGGTCAAAGATGTGAAGAAAAGGCATCTATTGTTTTATCAAATAAAAAAAAAAAAAAGACATACATCAAATAAAAGTACAAAATAAAAAATTACAGAACATACATAGAGTATGTATGTGATCCAGTTAAAAAAAAAAAAAAAAAATTTTCTTTAAGAAGTCTGTAAGTATTTTCTGTGCAATGGAACTCGCGCGTTTGTTTGTTGCCATTTCATGCAATCATCGCAACAGTAGAAGGTTTAAAATTAGATTCTGTTGCTTCACTGTTAATAGCTTCAATTTTTCCTTAAAAGGTCTGTTGAAGTTGTCTCTGACTGTTGATCTAGGTACTTGATGATCTTTTTTATCACTTTGCATCCTTCACTATAGCTGATTTTCCCATTCTCCATTTCAGTGTCTTCATTGTCACTTTCACTTTCTTCAGTCGCTACATTCACTGCCTTTACTATCACGTCATTAGTTACTGCCAATTGTCTGCCTTGACCCACTCGGCTACATCATTTTCAGTGACTGTCTCATCTGCCAATCTTTGAGCTAGCTGCACCATTTCTATTTGTACTCTACATACTTTGCATGGCACACTTTGTAAAATGGGACCTCGGTTAACCTGGAACTTGGTTAGTCAGAGCTTGGATAACCGCAGCTTTACTGTATGTCAGAAATATATCTCTTTGACTGTTTTATTACTCAATTGAATTTCTTAAATTCCTTATAAACTGAAATGTTTAATGCTATTCTATAAGCAATAAGGGAAATATAAAGTAGTATACACATTAGTTGAACAAACAAGAAGCATGGCTTTATTCTAGGTGAAAAAAGTCTAGATGTCATTTGCTTGGAAGGCAATATTTCTCTTTCTATCCACAGAGAAATGGGAACTATGTTACTATTTTAGCATGTGAACACTCTTTCAGGTATCAGTCTGGGTGTCTCGGTTGGTTAGGCACTGCCCTACTGATCCCCAAGGTCATGGATTCAAAACAGGCCCAAAGTGGTGGTTTTTAAGTGTGCTTAAAACTGACAGCCTCATATCAGTAGACTTACTAGCATCTAAAAGAACTCCTGTAAGACAAAATTCTGGCACACTGGTGGCATTGATATGATCCTGACAATTGACAGTACTGTTAACAAACAAAATATATTTACTCTTTCAAGTTGAGAAATACGAACTGGCTTGAGAATTTAATGTCATTCTGGCAGTTTGTCACAATAGCTCAGTGGTAGAGCGTCCGCCCGGCAAGCGGAAGGTCTGTGGTTCAAATCCCAGTTGTGGCATTGAATTTTTAAGTTCCAGTTCTACCTCTTAAACTTTGCCCACACACGGCTTGTGTGTTTAAAAACACCAACAGTAAGTTTGTTGGCATAAATAAATAATAAAAATATAAAAGTTTCGCATTCTTGATAATGTAATGACTAAAAACTGCAAGATAGAAGTTCAGCTATACCTTTTATCATCTTCACTTGCCTGTGAATTGTGATTGCTATCTGACCTTAAATGTATTCCAGGCAGTTGTAAGATAAGCTATGGACTGTATAACCAATACTGTTTTATTTTCTCTCGTTAATATTTAAATAAAAATAAGAAAGTGCATATTGTAAGCCTGTTTCATTAAATATTTAAATAAAATCATTTATTTCAAGTAATTAATTTTTTCATTGTTTCCTGAACAGCACCCTTTAACTTCTGTTGTCATATTGGGATTTTAATTTGAGAAACAACTGATGGTGTTTCTACTTACTGAACTGTAGCTTTTCTTAACATTGGGTTTACTCATTTTTACAATTAAATACAATTAAATTCACTCCCATGATAATACTAACAGACTCAGGGAAGGAAAAGAAATTATTCTGGTTAAAGAAAAGTTTCACTGCCTATGTCGTCTGGTGGTTCAGCAGAAGTTCAGTGTTTGATTCCCAGCAGGAGGATGGGAAGCTTTCTTTAGCCTGGATTATTCTCCATCCTTCCTAGAGTTTGGAAGTATAAGCGAGAGTGTACATGTGTGTGTGTGTGTGTCAGCAATATGAACTCAGATGTTAAAAGTGGCATATAAATGGGGGGGGGGGGGGGGGGAGGAATACATAAATAAACAATTCCCTGCTCCAGCCACAAATCAAAAAATCAAACCCAGGACCTTAGGTTGAAAAACTGGACCACTAATATTTCATATTATTGTATATCTATAAACTGTTAAGTAAAAGCATGAGCTTTTCTTCATTTTCATTGAATGTTTACACAAATTTTTTATTTGTTTTTATTTGTTGCATCTGATAGTTAAAGAAAACATATTTGGTAAGTATATACCTTAAGTGCACTAAGCAAGGTTAAATTACATCTAATTTATTTTCTTGTTTCATTGAAAGCTAGAAAAATTAAAGAGTGAAGCTGAATGTAGAGAAATCAATGCCACAGAAGGGATTTGGAGTATAGAGCTTCTTTTTAGTGTCAATGCACCAAACCTGCTACACCATGGCAAGATACTTGAAAATGCATGAAACTTCTCGCAGTTACTTCCCTCTGTGGTTCTAGTCCCTGTTGTAGCAATCTTCCAACCTTAGCTATACATGGCCAGTGTCAAAAATGCAGTCAATACAACAAAAATGTGACTTGAATTCACTGGTAGAGGATAATATAATTCCTATAAAATAGTAATACATTTGCAGTCATCTCCAGAAATTCAGCACACACGCCACAGTAGGACAGATGTTGCATTAGCTTTCTCATCCACATGCAGAGAAAGCTTATAGCTACCAAATCTGTCTATTATTTTCCCAGATGCTTTCGTTAGTAAAAGGATTAGGAATTCATCTGAGAGGCTATGAGATTTGCAACACATTCAGAATTGGCAAAATCCAGGGAAAAGAAATATTCTGTGAAGTTCACAAACATGTAAACATGACTATAAAAGTATTAAAACAGGCAAAACGACTAAGAGGGCATCAACAAAAACTTAACATATGAACAAAGGGCGCAAATGAAGAAATTAATTGATCAGAGAAGACAAGCAAGAAATGAAGGCAAGAGGTGTACATTAAAAACTTCAAGCTCTATAAAGATGACCAGGCAGCAGAGGGGAGGGAAAAAAAAAAAAAAAAAAAAAAAAAAAGAACAGAACAAAACAACGGGTAGAGACAAGAACAGCAGTCATTGAACTAAGAAAGATGGGGAAATGGTCAAGCAGTAGCAGGATATGAGTAACCCAGCAGTGTATTGTTTTGTGAAGAGACGACAACTAAGAATTTTGCAGTGTGTGTGGATCCAGTAACAAATGCGACATCAAAGCCAACCAAAAAGCCAGGTGGAGATATGGTGGGCAGTGGAGCACGAAAGAAAAGGGAGAAAGAGCCAAGGTGGGAGAAGATAACTGGATAGTTGGGAAGAAGCAAAGAAAAGTGTGCACTCAAGAATAGCTAGTGGAGCTGATAAGTAAAGTTGAGAAAGAGGGAAAGTGGATAGAGATAGGAGATGAAATAAAGCAGGAAATAAAAATTAAAGGGTGGGACCAGGATAAGATTAGTGAAAAGGTAGGAAGCAAATGTTCACAAATTAAACATGTGTAACATGTAAGTAAAACGGCTGCCCTAATAGTAGCCAGGGCTCAGCTCAGGGGTAGTTCAAAGTGTGTAAGATGTAGTACTCAGTAAATCATTCATTTGTTCATTAATTCATTCATTCACTCACTCGCCTACTCACTCACTCATTCACCTATTCACTCACTCACTCAGCTATTCACTTCTCATTCATTCATTCCAAATGCTTTTGTACAAATTTTTTCACCACACTCTCTGAGATTTCTCTCTGGTTTAAAGGATGACAAGTATACCTCTTTCAGAAAGTCAGTATAAGAACAAAAATATACAAAACAATTGCTTTAGTTTGAAATAAAATGAGGACATTTACAATTTAAAAGCTAACTAAATAAAGCATTAACACAGTTATACTCACCCATTATCCACACCGTTTAATCCTGCCTTCTCTCCCATGTCTGCAATAACCACTCCAGGGTATGCAAGCATTGTTTTTGGATCCCTCAAGGGTACTATGAAAGCATGTAGGCCATGGTTTGTACCATCAGGAGTAATCAGCTGTGCAAACACAGAACCATGTGTTGCAGACTTTCCTGCCAATAGATAGACCGAAGTTTAGCAACAGCAATGGCTTGTTACAAATTATGTTGTACTTTATATATTCATATAAAATGAAAATATTTTTGTAAAGGCATAATATTTCCATATTTCATGGCTAAAATGTATTATTAAATGGCTGTCTTACCTAAACTGCCAATCCAGCATTTTCCGGCTTCAAAATTCTGTGAATGCAGCACAAATTCTTGTGTGGAGGGATCAAATGTGGCTGTGGTTTTCATGTTCTTAGCATCAGTTCCATGTGCCACTTCTGTTAAGGCATAGCAACCGCATATCTGTTGGAAATTAAAATGGGAAGTTATACTACATCAGATATAAAAAGACGCTTCTGAATTCTCCAGAATGCATACTGGTATGAGGAGAGAATTCCTATGAACAGCATACATACATTACATTTCATCTAATTTTTTGTATTTCCATGCATTATTTTGAATATTTCAAACTTCTGTTTTGTAATTATCTTCTCAATTATACTTATTTAAATGGACGATATACCTAGGCGGAACGTATTTTGTCATTGTTTGATTGATTACACATTTCTGTGGAAGGAACATCTATTTTTTCTCACTTATTCAGTGCAATGCAATCCACCAAAGACCGGACAAAAGTTGGAAATTGACTACACTATGGACCTCTGCCTCCGTCATGTGGAACTCATGTCAGAGTTATAAATGCAAGTTGACTATTTTATGGTAGTTGCAAAATTAAGGGCAGCTGATAGTTTACTATTAATATTATTTTTCCTGTGTAGAAATAAATTTTGTGGCTGTGAGTGGTATTTATATCACTAGCTGTACAGTCTGCTTTCACAGCGTGTTTAACTATATGGTACATACTGCAAGGTGTGGCAAACTTATGACTGGATTTTGTGTAGAGTCAGCCACCTTTAAATTTTACATCTACCATACATACTACCATTTTATTTTTCTTTATTGATACACAATTTTGTTAAGGACTTCTGTTTTGCAGTTCTAAGGTTTCTTTCTCTGTGAGTGACAATGATAATGGTACAAAATTACAAAATCAGTCTGGTTACTTATCTATCACTTTTATCTCATAAAATTTTATCTCATAAAATTTTACCCCAAATACACAGTTTTCTTCTCATTGTTAACACAATCTACCTACAGTCTTTTGGGCAATCATGACTCATAATGCCTTAACTACGATGTTACAATAACTCACAATGCTTATTGAATCTTCTCATGATGACACACACCTACAGCTGTCTCACATTCACTGACGCAGTCACCAACTCATGTCTGTAACTCAGTTCTAAAAATTCACTCAACTGTTCTTCCCAGGCCTCCTTATATACTAGGGATGATGTCACACAGACCTTTCTCAACTTCTACACACACACCTGAGCACACACCGAAAGTGACTCAGCTAGAAGTCTTGAAAACATTCTTCACACTCCTTTTGTTTCTGCTGTCTTGATTGTTAACAGTCACATACATACAAAAGTCCCGCGAGGCAGCCCAGCCTTGACTGTCTTTGCCCGCTTGCTGGCACAACACATGATGTGAAGTAGCTTGGCCCCATCCGCCCTTGTTGAGTGCCAAGCCTGACATCACAATAATAAACTACTCTTTTGCTGAATTCCAAATGCTTATACTTTTAATTTTATACATCAGGCCTCTTTGTGCCTTAAATCTTATTCAGTTGGAGTAATTTAAACAGAGTATAATTCTTTCTTGAGTGCATTTGTAGCCTAACATTTTTTTCAATCTTCTTTTCTTTCTTTCATTGCCATTTGTAAGGTACTACCTATGACAATAGAAAAGATGCATCCTCAGATGTTATGAGTGATTAGAGAATTTTATGTTCACTCATAAAAGCTGTGGTCACATTAACTATAGTGACTCACATAACATGCCTTGCAGCCATAAAAATCTGTCACACTCTCTACTGCAGGACAGACTGCCTTATATCTATGCCTCTGTATATGAATTTGCCATGGTCAAACTCAGTATGATTCACTGAAAACAAAACTGTTAAGACTGTTGCATTTGCATCATCTTTCGTGCACTATAAAGAATATTTGTGCAACATATTTTGGATGGCTAAAACAAACCCTGATTGTGCAATTTTCAACTGGCATTTCACTTAGTTCACTAATGTGATCTAGTTCAACTTAACTTTCTATGTCAGTTCACCTAGTTTACATCATCACTTCACCTTCTTCATAATACAGCAGCATAATCAAATATGCACAACATAGCCTCTTCTTCTAGACACTCATTTGTTGGGGAGTGGAACCCAGGATTTCCCCAATCTCTCCCACAGTAACACCACTCACTGCATGACACAGCAGACTATTGTTGAAGTCCAAGGTCAATTTTTCTGACAACTGCAGTTGATTTATCAACCTAATAATGTTCCTAGAGGGTAACAATTATCCAGTAGCTTATGAACCTCATTCCAAGTTGAAAGTTTTTCAGTGCTTGTTTGACTTGTTAACTAAAAAAATGGTCTCATAGGGTTTCAACACTTTACTGCAACAAACAGTCAAAAGGCTGAAGCAGTGAACCAATTGAAAGTTACAGCACATCTTTCCAATGTTTTATAAAACCCCATTGTTTGCCCAGTATGTGACTTCCTTTGTTTTCCCTTATCCCTATTTTAAACTGTTATAAATAGTATAATATTTGAGATAAAACAAAGGAAGTCACATACTGGGCAAACAATGGGGTTTTATAAAACATTGGGAAGATGTGTTGTAACTTTCAATTGGTTCACTGCTTCAGCCTTTTGACTGTTTGTTGCAGTAAAGTGTTGAAACTCTATGAGACCCTACACTTGGAAGTGTAAGGCAATATCAGTCCTTCCAGACTCCATTAGTATCATTTATGTTTGCCTACTCCTTATCTAAGGAAAAGATGCTCATCAGACCATATGCTTCATCTTTAAAATCATTTTCAATAGTAAGAAATGAATAAAATAATCTGGATAAAATCCCCACTACCAGTCAAGAGGAGGAACCCAGTTTCAACTGCATTTAATTTGCTTTATCATTGTAAATGTGCAACTATTAAAAGACTGAATATAGTTTAAACTAATTATTCATTCATGGTCTTACCTACTGAATATTTGCATTATTCTACTGTAATGTTTTAGCTGTTAAAGTGGAACTTCGATAATTCAAACATTTATAATTCAAAATCATTAGTGTGAAAATTTTTCTTGGTCCCCTGAATGTTGTATTGAAGCAATGTAAAAATCTCCCTTGTAATTCAAATATAATTTTCATTATTAAAAGTTTTGGTTCAGAAATATGAGTTGAAAATTAATCTAAACATGGAAATTTAATATAACATTGTTCAGGTGTTTCTGCAAAAGAGGTCATCACTATAGAGTTGTTTGTTTTGCTGTAATGCTGTTTTGGGGGTGGAATAGCTTTCCTAGCTGCCAGCCTTGAGCTTCTATACCTGTTTCCACATCCCTTTGTTTAAAACATGTGCACCTTTAGTTATCACTTGAGCTTCCTACTGTTCAGTGTGTTGCAAATCAATACCACTATGTCTCTTGGTAAACCATGTGTACAGCAACGCAATCCCATGGCACAACAACCCATCTGAACCAAGGCCTACCACCTGACTGCTGTGTCCTCCATCACTGCCCATCACAGGGTATATATTGTTCAAGACTTTAAATTTTATGGATAAAACTGCTGTCATTTGAGAAGTTGAAAAGGTTCGAAGAAAAATATCTGAAATCGTGAAAGAATACGGGATACCACCGAACACTTTCTCAACTTATCTGAAGAATAAGGAGAACATTTTAAGCAGTGCCTCAAGTGCAAATGGAAAGAAATGAAAAAGAGTGAGACAACCAGAAAATCCTGATAGATGTATGTACCTGTATTGTTAAAATGTCAATTTTAGACATAACTTTTGTAATTAAAATTTTTTTATATTTCAAATTTTTTCTTGCCCCTTCAGCTTTGAATTACCCAAATTTCACTGTATTTAGTTCCTTAATTGCACTCAAAGTCACCAAATGTTATGTAATTGAACATACCTCTCTTTTTTCGGATGCTGCTAGGAACTTTATATGCTTCTCTGTTCCTAAATCTCGAATGCTGTTTGTGAAGAAAACATGTGGCACAAAATACTTCAGGCATAGACTCATATCATATTGACTAAGGGCAGTAATCAACTCTGACAGCTGTAAAAGATACAAAGTTTCACTATTAAAAAAATTCCAGCTCACTACTTATCTATTCAACATCATGTAAACAGGACAATTGTTTTAAATGATTCAGGCAAACTCAAATTGTTACACTACAATTTATATGATATTTAAATTATTTTTCATAGTGATGTTGGGGAAACAAGTAAAATGAAATCACCCAAAAATAGAAATTATACTTAAAGGAGCCACCCATTTGCTATCTACTGGCATTAACATCTTAAAAGTAACCAAAACAGAACTTGGGTTTACAATAAACTGATGATGTGTATGTATTTCCTTAAGTAGTTTTCCAAGCAAGATAGAATGTTTCACTATAGCACTGATTTATTATCAGAATAATTTCCATTTATCAATGATGTCACCATAACCTAAAGAATTCTGAAAATATAACTAGGAGTTATTTCTGGGCTGTTATGTGGTGGCTTTCTGGAGTTACGTAACCAGATGTTTTGTCCATAGCTGCA
Source organism: Tenodera sinensis (assembly GCA_030765045.1). Taxonomy (NCBI): domain Eukaryota; kingdom Metazoa; phylum Arthropoda; class Insecta; order Mantodea; family Mantidae; genus Tenodera; species Tenodera sinensis. Next base: position 43,822,310 of record CM060968.1, on the reverse strand, counting down.
GTGGACATCTTCAGTGGCACAGTTGTAGTCTTCTTGGAGAAGTTAATGTAGCATCTAAGGTGTTAACTTCTCCAAGAAGACTACGACCATGCCACTGAAGATGTCTGCCGCAGCTGTGGACGAAACATCTGGGTACTTAAACTCCAGCAGACCACAGCATAACAGCCCGGAAATAACCCCTAGCTATACTAACTCTGGCCGTGAAAGTCTATGCTCTCTCAATTCTGAAAATATTAAGCAGTCTTTCAGTCCAACAGAAAATAAAGTTAATTTTTGGGTTTTAGTTGTCTACAAAAATATTGCCACAGTTGGAATTGTGCTATCCTAGAATATTTAGTCAGTAAATATCTTGTGTTGGATAAAAAACTGACCTGGAATAATCACTTTAATATTATTCTCCATAGAGCCAGGCAATTACTTTTAACCATCAAACACACTATCGGAAGAATCTGGGGCATCACACACTGGCTATATGTTGCAATGGTTAGGGTCAGGTATCTTATGGCACCATTGTTTGCTAAACACTGCAAATTACTGTAGCAGGTACATTTACCAAGCTCCCGAGATTAGCATGTCTTTGTATTACAGAGGCCTTCAGAAGTACTTTAGCCATCACTTGGCAGATTCTGCCTGGCATGACAATTTCTTTACAAGCAAAGGCTAGGCTTACTGCTTACTTCTTAGCTCAAACAGGGAACAGGAGAGGTAAATGTTCATCAACTGGATGAATACTACCTAAATTTTCTGGATATTTCAGTCCTTAGTATGACATTTGGCCTAATGAATACTCAGCATTGTTCCTTCCCTACAAAGGTAACTCTCAGGTATCAAGACTGGATGGAAGGATTATGCCTAATGAAGAATATCACCAACTTGTGTGGTTCATGGACAGATTCTCTATAGGGACACAATTGGGCACAGGAATATATGGCTTATCTTCAAGGACAAGTATTAGTTAGAAATGTAGCAGTCTTTCAGGCAGAATTATTTGCTATCCTGAGCTGTGCTTTAGGAGGACTTGAGAAAGGTTATCATTGTACACCAATTCTCATCCTCACAAATGTCAACACAGATCAGGTAATATCAAAACTGGTACAAGATTGCCTAAACATCCTGACTGCTCTGTTATCTGGTAACAAGCTCAAAATGCAGTGGATACCGGGTCTTCAGAGTATCTATGGAAATTAAAAAGCTGATCAGCTGACTGATAAGGGTACTGAGAGAATCTGTTAGCCCTGAACTGTGGTTGGAATCAGTAGAGGTAGTGCCAATTCAGTAAAAGCATGGGTTAAGTAAAACAACTCAGGTGGCAAACCTCTCCTGGTCAAAGAAAGGCAGGAAATGTCTTAGATCTGTGCAACAAGCTATCCTCACCTTTCTTGAGTTTGGATAGAACAGGAGCAAGAAAAGCAGTTGCATTAATAACTGAACATGGTCACTTCAGGAAAATAGGACTTTAAAAAGATGAACCTATGGTATGTGCAAATAGAATAAGGAAATGCCTTACATATCCTCTTTGACTGCCCATTCCTAGCAAGAAAGAGCCTTTAGACTGGTTCAAAACCACCTGGTAGTGGTACCCAGAATGGAAATGACGATGGCAAGTAAGGCAGCACTCAAATTTTGGTTCAAAACAGGCCAGTAATGAAAACAAGAATGCATAACACAGATCATAGTGTTTGACTTAAATTTTTAGATGATTTGAGTCACTTTTTTACGCTCACTTTCACTTTAAAATATTGAAAATACTGTAACTTTTCAAGGTCATTCAGTGACTAAAGCATTTTTGACAAAGTATTGCATACATACCTTATACCATAACATGAAGGTCTGATTGTTTTTTCTTTTGCTGTATTTTCTGTTTCCTCTGTTGCTATATTGTACCCATCTATTTTTACTGTTTGGAGTGAAATATCTGCCTATTCTGTCTCATTTTTACATGCATTTTTTATGGTGTAGAAACAACCATTTTCTACTCCATGGTGTTCTCAGTGAAAATAATAACTATCTTGTATTCCATGGCACTCTTAACAAAAACTAAAATCTTATTTGCAAGCATTTTCTGTTATGATTTTAATGTATTCGTATTCTACTGTAACACAAGCTTTGCAGGTCTTTTAATTATTTATGAATTCAACTTGTAGGTGTCTTATAGCTGTGTCCATTAGGAAAAAGAATGCCTTTCAATGGTGTAAGAATGGTCAAAATTGCTTATTTGTTTCTTGAGGTCACACCTCCCCCGCCCTCTTCCCTCAAATGCAAATGTTCTCTTTTTGTAATATTAGTATAGTTATAAGTTTTACCTTAATTGGCATTTCTATAAAGTCCTCAAATGGCAGAAATTTGTACTCATGAACTTTGTTCATTCGAAGAGTTGCAAGTCTACGCTGTTCATCTAGGCAAGGCGTTTCAGGTGAATGTTGGAAGAGTGGATCATTTTCCATTGCCTTCCATATTCTCATCTGTGCAATACAATAATGGAAGATTAGAATGACAAATCAAATTGCATGATATATCTAAATTCAGTTTTATTTTAATTGCAATAAATGAAGCTCTTATATATATATCTTTTTATTGCGACGTTAGATGCTCATTGACAAGGTGGCTAGTCAGCACACGTCAGCTCAGCTGACCCCACAAGTGCATTGGGAGAGCATGATTCCCAAGGAATTGAAAAATCTATTCCTGTAACATGAGCTTCCAGGAAATGACTTGCAATATGCAAACAGGAAGTCACATGTCTAGACTTTAAATATTATGTCCTGACTATCTCAATTCAATAAATTTATACTTTTCAAAAACTTACAAAAAATAATCGTTACAATATAAAACAAATGCTGACATAATTTCAGGCTCATCTTGCTCTAGCCTCAATTAATCAAGATGCAGGGTAAATTCAATATATGCAATTTAAAACACTGTATTTACCCAGAGAGGTCATATTTTTATTGAATAAAGAAGATAATCTTTCTCTGGTATGCAGGCAGCAGCTGAATTACTACAGATTTAATGCATACTGGTGTGCAACCACAAGTATTATGTTCCACCGAAACAGTGCAATTCAAGAATAATAGTGTCGTAGAAACTAGTTTAGTGGTCTAGAGCTAAACACCTTAAATATTAGTAATGGTGTATCCATTCTGTGATTCATTATTTTGCACTCACTTTATATCTGAGTAAGTCCTCATTCTCTATGGCCAGTCTCAACTTCTTCCAGCAGAATGAGGCTTTCTGCCGATAGACATCTAAAGGTCCTTGCTGGAAATCTGGTACCAGATCACTTACTTCCATTTTGCTTAAAAATAAAAACGGATATAAAACAACAATAACAATAATAACAACAACAACGACGATGATGATGACGACGATGGCGATGATGATGATGCTGCTGCTGATGATGATGATAGTGATAATGATACTGATGACAAAAATATAATAAATGATAATAAAACATTGCATATTATAATATGCAAAAGGTAAGTATTTCATTCCTTCTTTTTTACTTTCTCAACTGTTTACCTATTGGAAGCAGAGGAAGTTTGTATTCCACCAAAATTTGATGGCCCAATTGCACCATAAATACACGTTCTGAGAATCCCTGGGAATCCAAAAGAAACATTTTTGGAAAAAGATGTGTGTGTGTGTGTGTGTGTGTGCTCATTTAGATTTTCTTAAAACTGGCCCTAACAAATGAGTGAGTGAGTGAGTGAGTGAGTGAGTGAGTGAGTGAGTGAGTGAGTGAGTGAGTGAGTGAGTGAGTGAGTGAGTGAGTGTGAGTGAGTGTGAGTGAGTGAGTGAATGAGTGAGTGAGCGAGCGAGCATGTGGGGTTTAAGGGCCCATCGACAGCTAGGTCATTTAAGTCTCTGGTCCTAACGATTTTGATAAAGATATAATATATTAAAGATATTAACATGGGAAATAAAATGGATATCTTGAATTGTATGAGAATAGCCTATGAAGTTCTCTTCTTTGGAAGGGATTTTGTATAATTTTGTATAGTTGGTAAACATTAAGTGATAGATAAAAATGTATTCTATTACAAAAAGTTGTAGATCTCTTTGTAATACTGAATTTATTTCTAAACTAAACCCTAACGCAACAGCCCATGAAGGGCCTAGGCTTGCCGCCCAGCCACTGCATCCCCCACCTCTGCCCAGGTGTCATTGATGGTGTGCAGTACTGAAGGGTGGGACGTGGTCAGCGCCTCGAGCCCTTTCGGCCAGTTATGAGGCCTTTGCGACCTGGGGCCGCTACTTCTCCATCAAGTAGCTCCTCAATTGGTCCCCCCAGGCCCTAACAAGGCTCAGTGCACTCTGTGCCAGACCTCCCAGAGGGGAGAATTTATTCCGAATAATGTTTTTTTTTTGTGCCGCGAAGCATTCCAAGATATCCATTATTAATAGTCATTCCTTATCATTCTTTTAAAGTCCTTTTAATAATCGGTTGTTTCTTGCATAGAAACTATTGATTTTCAAGTCCAGTATATAGTGTCCAATTTAAACATTTGACTATCATGCTCCCTTTTTATTTATAACAAAATTTATAATGTTGTTTTCTAGTGCCTTGCATCTGGCAATGAAGCCATTAGCATTCGTGCTCTCCAATACTTTTGAACTGTAGTTTCTTCTGATCTTAATGCTTCACAGGTCTTCAAGTGGTCTTTGTTCATTTCTGCTGGATCGTTACAAAGGTTTATCTCAAAATGAAGTACATAGATGGAAACATAAGCTTTTGTATGAGTAGTTTATATTCACACAAATAAATGATATAGAATAGAGAAAGATGAATATAACACATCAAGTTTTTTCTACTTTGGTGATACGCTCATGTCATTTGTGCAATACTCTGAACTTGTGATGTTTGTGCAATACTATGTTACTATACATTGTGATACGTGTTTACAGAGTTCTTTTGACGATATGTCCTGTGTAAATGAAACATATAGATGAATAAACCTATCTGTTTAAACTATGACACATGTTCAACATTTATATTTAGAATGATGACATTAATACAATTAATAACTGAAGCTAATGTAAGATGACAAATTGTAAACAAAAATATAAAATCACTAATATTAAAAGTTAAATATAAATTGAGTAGGCACTGGCAATTCTATTAAAATAAGCTGCTTATAGTTAAAGTACTTACATTTATTTTAAAATAGCGACACAGCCAGGATTTGGTTATGGGAAGGGTTTGGAATGCTTTAGCTGCATTTGCTACTGGAGACTGCCTATTAGCATCACTTTGTCTAGCCGTCCATAGGCATGAAACAACTTGTGAACTGCTGCAAGAATCAAAGTCATCATTTAATGAATTTAAATATTATTTATTCAGACCTTTCAAATTTGGTTAAAAGCAGTATAAAATTAGGAGAAGTTCATATGCATGACCTATTAAAATGTACAAAGTCTACAAATATAACAAATATTTTAGAGACTAAAAGCTGTACTTATCTTAGATTTGCTGCAAGTTCTTGAAATTAAATGCAAACTGCAGTTTCACAATATATTTATTGCATAAAAAACAATATGTTAAATATATTGTGGAACTGCAGTTCGTGTTTAATTTCAAGAACTTGTAGTAAATACTAAGCTAAGTGAAGCTTATAGTCTCTAAGATATTTGTTACATTTGTAGATTTGTATTGCTCCACTGCTAATAACTTAAATTTTTCATTGTATATCTGTTAAAATGTTCCTTTAGATGAGTAACTGCATGTACAGAGTCAAAATCTATCAATTTACATCAACTTTTGGACAATATTTCTCGACATATTTGAAATTTGTTTGAAATTATTACGTAAAGAAGGGCATAAGACAGCACTATCCAATATGGTGCCTGTGAGCATCATGACACGCGTAATATATTTTTCTGGTGCCCCTCATAAGCAAATTTTTACTTCAACAATTTCTAATATTAATTCAAATTTCAAGTCAAAAACTATTCCCTTCCAAATATCTTCTCAGTACACACCCATTAAGTATATTTTTATACACCTAAAGCTGTATTTATTACTTCCCTAACCAGTATTTTTCCTTTTCCCTCTCAAAAGAAGGGTAGTTGCCCTAACAGTGGTTGGGATGGTGCCCGACCCAGTTTAGGCATGAGTTAAATGTGCCCAAGCATATAATAAAGTTGGACAGCATTGGTATAAGAGGTCCTCACACATGGCTTGTATGTTCAAAAACACCAGCAGTAAGTTTGCTGGTATAAAAACAAAATAATAATGAAGCGTACTTTATATAAAAAGATAGTTATACTGATTTCTTGAGACAGAGAATTAGTATTGGCATTCAATGAGGCAATGCTACCAGTATAATGAGAATATGCACTGATTCAACTGATTTTGATGAGGCTTTTTATTTCTTATAAAAGTTGTAAAATTGTAGCATGGCCTACAGCATAGTTCTGATTGGTTTTACAACTTCAGCTATTATTTGTATAATGATTAGTTATAATATTATTATATATCATCTTGTAAGTATCATTTAGTCTATCAACATTTTTAGAACTGAATTGTCTAATTGTTTCTTACTGCAACCATTTTATTTTACTATTTTGCTGACAAGTTTTCTATTTTATCTTATAATTTAAAAAGATAATTATGTAATTGTAAGTATAGAAATAATGTATAGTTATATACATATGTACAAAGCATTGCAATAAACCAAATGAATTAAAATAATAATTTCCACGAGTCTAAATTTATTTTTAAAGTTATACTGACTTAGCCTTCTCTAGAGTCAGACACATTTGTCAAGACGTAAGACCTGGCAGTAAGATATAAGTATCCGATATCCTTATTTACCAGTTAATATGTAAGTAAGAAGCAAATCAATTGTAATAACATAAAATAAAGAGGACTTTATGCATTTAGAATTTTTAATAATTAAAGGATGTTAAAATTTAAGCCTTGTTTTGTGGAGATTTTTAATTATTTAATTTTTATATTAAAATGTTGAAGCTTACTAATATTGCAATCATGTTTAATAAGTTATAATTATGTTTGCTAATGTAATTACGTTCACTACTATTTTATGCCTAGTAATCTAACAGTTATGTTTCCCAGTATTTTTCCCTTGGAATTGGAAATCTATATGTTGGTAGCTATGTTTCCTACATGTTTACCAGGTTACACAATAACAAGTAACACTCCAAGTTTATACAAATAGCCTCTAAAAATTTTAGATTTTTAGGAAATTATCGCAGCAGTAGATTTTAAACTTATATGTATATACATTTAAGAAACATTTGTCAACATATTTTCCATTTGGTTAAAGTTGAAACAAAGTTGAGCGTAATTTATGAAATGCTTCCCAAAATGATATTATATTTATGGGGATCACTGGGGATGCTAAGTTAACATTTTATACATAAGACAGAGAACATTTTTGACTCATTCAGATCTGGTACAAATTAAGGGAAAGCTCCTAAAAATTCACTGTTTTCAGATAACATACTGCATATACCGAGTTGAAATTTTTACATATATGCAAGAGTTTAATGTTTGATGCATAATTGAAAATTTGATTGAAATTGGTACAGTTCATGTTTAACTCAGGTAGAAGGCCCCCTAAAAATACACAATTCTGTTTTTGTTTAAAAAAAATTAATTGGTGTCATCAGCAAAAGGAACAGTTGTGAATAATAATCTTTTGGTGGATCACTTTTATATAATAAAAATAATGTAAATCCAAGGATAGAATGTATGTTGTTTCTTACAATAGCATGAAAAGAGTATGGAATTTCAATGTCTGCATATAAAGATTTGACTACTGCTTCAGCTTCCTATAGTCCCTTTGTACTTACAATGAAAGTATTTTTGCAAATGTTTATCTCAATTAATGTGTAGTAGATAGAAAAATAAGCATTTGCAAGAATAGTTTGTGCAAACAATATCAAAATAAAGAATAATGGATAAAAAAAATCATGTAAATGTAATATAAGATTTTTGCTAAACCAAAGTAGCATAGTGTATTGAGAAGAGATATTAAACATGGTAAATGTCATCTGAATGATAGCTTCCTGGCAAATTTCAAGCCATGTATTTATTTCTCTAGAAATTATAAAATTAGCTGCACTATACAGATAAGTAGAGCTACAATATCACTTTTATTTCATGTTTGAAAAATCAAGCTACAAATTCTTGTTTGTACCTAAAATAATCAGCCAGAAAGAAGTTAAGAGATTTAAATGTGCTTAGTTTAACTATCTTTCATTTCACACACAAAGCTTTTCTGTTCATGGGTGTCAAAGCTACCTTGATCAGCTGAATAGTACATTAGACACTTCTTTTTGTCTATTGTCCACTCACTGAAACATTACTTATTAGTGAAAATTATTAATAAGCCAACAATAATGGTTTTCAGTAACTTTAAAATTGTCTGCAATGGTTTATTATTAAAATATGTATTTTAATATTAAAAAGCCATTTACATTTCTGCTGACAATTGCCAATATGAAGGATGTAGTAAGGGTGGTTCAAAAGTGACCCCCTTTGAACCCCCATTCATATATCCATGCTTCCACACTGATGGTTGTAATTAGATAATTGTAAAGCTTGTAGGGCTGTAGTGACTAATTTTGAAATTATCCCCACCACTGTTGCAACTTCTAAGCTATAAACTGTTACCAAATTACATAACTTACAAGGAACAATAGCTAAGCAAAATTACCTATACAACAGTCCTCTATGTCACAGAGCACCCCTTCTAATAGAGGCAGGGTTTTGGTAATCCACACACAATCATTGGTTTAGCTGAAAGTCTCAAGTTAAATGGTTAAAACTCAGCTGCCTTAAAAGGATAGCTGTGAGTAATTATTATTATTTTTTTTTTTTTTTTTTTTTTTTTTTTTTTTTTTTTTTTACTTCATTATAAGTTTTAGATGCCAATCAGTAGTTATAAAATAACGAGAGACATCAATAATCTTAATGGTTCTTAAAACTTAATAAAAATGCTTGATTACTCCAACTCGAACTTCAGAACTAATTTACTACGGTAAATAACAAATTAGGTATCATGATCTCATTTCCTTTATCAAGAAGAAGCCACTATTTGCAGCGTCTATTATTTTAGTTCACACCAGTTTTTGCACTTTTCGATCCATAATTACAGTATAATGGGAATCGAATAACTGTATATAAACAGTAAACAAAACACGTTTTAAAATAATCCCTCCAAAAGATAGGGGCACGAAGATGATTGGCGCGAGCACCGGTAGTCTAAAAGTGTTATAATTAGACCGCTTATAAAACCTAAAATTTGACGCGAATTTGTACAGAATCAAATATCTGGCACCAATGTCTCTGTAACTAAATTCGTGGATGCTACTTACGTGCCAAGATCGGCGGTGACACCATATGCTCGAGAGAGCCGCTACCATGTGCAAAGCAAGTGTGGCACTTAGCAAAAAGCCGACGAGCTGTGTGTTCAAAGGCCAGCTGCGAGTTACATAATCACTGGGAAGAGGAATCAGCATCCATGGCTGTCGTCTGTCCAAAGTTTAACTTGATGCATTCAAGCTAGATATCCCGTGCGTGTAAAAGCTAATAAAATGCTGTTCCAACATTAACCTAGTTTGTGCTAACGGTTCATCAATGCTATCATTCAACTGAAAACCATTGACTTTTACGAGCCTCTGACTACCGCTAGTAAAACGGAACGGAGCAAAACGAACACAGGAAACTAAAAACAAGACGAAAATATAATCGGAGAAAGTGTGTGTTCTTTACAGCTTAAGAATCTCATAAACTGTATTAGTTTGTCTTTGCATATTGTTTATTTAATAACAATAATAATAACAATAATAATAACAATAATAATAACAATAATAATAACAATAATAATAACAATAATAATAATAAAATAATAAAATAATAATAATAATAATAATAATAATAATAATAATAATAATAATAATAAAAATAAAAATAATAATAATAAAAATAAAAATAATAATAATAATAATAATAATAATAATAATAATAATAATAATAATAAAATAATAATAAAATAATAATAATAATAAAATAATAATAATAATAAAATAATAATAATAATAAAATAATAATAATAATAATAATAATAATAATAATAATAATAATAATAATAATAATAATAATAATAATAATAATAATAATAATAATAATAATAATAATAATAATAATAATAATAATAATAATAATAATAATAATAATAATAATAATAATAATAATAATAATAATAATAATAATAATAATAATAATAATAATAATAATAATAATAATAATAATAATAATAATAATAATAATAATAATAATAATAATAATAATAATAATAATAATAATAATAATAATAATAATAATAATAATAATAATAATAATAATAATAATAATAATAATAATAATAATAATAATAATAATAATAATAATAATAATAATAATAATAATAATAATAATTCTGTCCTGAAACACGCTTTCAATTGTTCTCATCGAAAGATTGGCCGTATTGGCTGTTGCAGAGTCCTTTTGAAAAAAGGCAAAATAACGCCCTCTATCTGTTAATTCTCTAAAAATACTTCTCCTACTTACCAGTAGAGAAAGTGAAAAAGGGGGTAAAATTGTATTCGCGTATGTAAGGGCGTCAACTGTAGACTCGAAAAAATTGGCTCTATAGCTCAGAACCTAAGTACCCCTTCATCTCGCAAAAAATAGTGTATGGTGCGTCATTAGCGGAGAAAGGTTTCTCAGAGCTCCAATAAGCGATTTCTATCTCTGGGGTAACTCAAAACATAAAGTGTGCAAGACAAACTCACACACCCTGGAAGAATTAAAACAAAATATCCGCCAGGAAACTGCCAGGATTTCTCAACGTGAACTACGGCGAGAGAAGAATAGTTTCCTAGAGGTGCCAAAAAAGGTATGGACGACGGTGATAAGTTTCAGCATCTCCTTTCATAAAGTTGGTAAGCAAAGCCTTTAAAAGTAATTTTCAAAATGTTGTATGGTTTCATGATAGCGCTTTTCTATGATAACGGCAGACGGCAACGAGCGCCGAGGACGCGGACAGGCAAAACACTGCGCACCCGGTTGGTAAGTTTTTTGCTCTCCCATTATGTACTCTGCATTGTTTTTCATGATTACGGATTCTTTATGAATTTCTTACAAGCTTCATGCTGAACATATGACTACCTGGTGATCTTGCGCTTTTTCGCTTATTTGTTTATGTATTTTTTTTAAGGTAAGATAGTTAACTGTGAGATTACCGAACGCTATGGCTCTGCGGTTCCACATGAGGTTTGCGCTTCAAATTCTGGCAGGACCGTCCTCCCTGTCTGAGGTTTTTTCCCCAGTTTTTCCTCAGTCTGGCAAATGCCGGATGTACACTCTAAACTTAGGTCTTAGGTCCATCATTTTATTGCACGTGTCCACCATTTGGGGTGGATTAGGTAAACGAAGGTCCTTAAACTGCTATGGTTCTCAGCGTACGATTCTATATTGGGCATGAGTGACTGCTTCATTTTGCTCAGATGCCTCTTTATCAGGCTTGACTTTCTTTTATGTATTTTAAATCTACGACACGGTGCCACCGGCTTTACTTTAGTAAGAATGGGTGTCCAACACTACACAAAAAAGACCCCCCATAAGAGGCCTCAAAAGTAAATGACGACGATTATGATTATGATGTTAAGAACGCTAACATTACACATTACAGAATGGAAGACATGCTCAGCGACAGATAGAGAAACATTATGATTACCTTTTATATTTTGTCTCTTCAGTTCCCGTCTCCACAAGGAAAATCAGAAAATATGACATATAGTAACCTTGCGTATTTAATGCTCAATATCCATTTCACTATGGTATATTATAACTCCCTCTTGGTTGAGTGATTAGTGTTCTGGCTTCTTACCCCCTGTGCGATTACCTAAATCCCCAGAATCTACTAAGTCTTACAAGTGCAAGTGGGCGCCTCGGGCCAGGTGCCTGTCAAGGAGCAGACGAACTCCAGATCAGCACGAATGAGAGTATGAGAGGAGATGATATGAAAAAGGGCGAAATGGATGAACGGAAAGATCATGATGGGGCAGTTGATGGACTGAGTGGCAGGAGAAACTGGAGAACACGGAGAAAACTCGCCCAGACACACCTTTGTGTACCACAAATTTCACATACGATCCATTGAGATCGAACCTATTGTCGGTGAGAAATTACCTTGTGAGGCTCCTGTCGGGCAACTGCGAAGGGTTTGTGGTTTACGTAACCAATAACATATAGCTTCGTCTTCCTGAAGTAATTGGTCTGCGAGAAACCACACACTGGCTGATTCAGAGAAGCTCAGCGTTGACAAGGTCAACGCGCAAGCGTCGCAGCGTTGATTGCTTACGTAGACGACAAGCCCTTTCGCAATTGCCCGACAGGAGCTTATGTCAATCACAAGGTAATATCTCACCGACTGTTGTGAGAAGCGAGCGGTTTAATAATTGAGCCACGAACTTCATCAGAATATCAGAACGCCTTCGTATTCAGTCCTTGCAGCACACGAAAAACAATTCAAACATTAGGTACCATTATTTTTCACACGACTGTCGAGGTTCAAATGGTTGCTGCCTGTATTACAACATTTTGTTTCTTGCATTATAAAACATGACTCAAAATGGTAGCCTTCTATTCCTCGAATGATTTGATTAAAATAGTAGAATTCTTTTTTTTTCCATCTTGGTCTGTGTCTAAAAATGAAGTACTTTTATTTTATTTACTTTTATTCTTAGCATTTGCATATCAGTGTTAGTATTGGCCAGTAAATACACTTTATGCAAAATTATACTGTGAATAAAATGTCCAATTATTCTACTCTTATTATTATTATTTGCTGACTCATCGGCGTATACGTATGAATCACGACTTGTATAACCAAATTACCATCTAGCTTGTTAGCAAAAATAATCGCATTCCCTTCTATTGATCAGAATAACCAAAACTCCAGTATAAGACAGATAAACAAAAAGCTTTCATAATGCAAGATGTTTTTAAAACGGCGTATGCTTATTTGATGCCAGCTGAAGGATTAAAGTAAAAAAAGAAAGAACAAATGAGTTCACAAGACGCAGGAAGAACGATCAGCTGATCCGCGTAAACAAAACAATATGGCGGTTCAGCATTTACATTGTGAATTTGTGAAATAAAGTTGAACTTCCGAATCGGAGAATGTTATTACCTTACGATTATAAACTGATTTAATTTTTGCTTCGATTGTCTTATAATGGTCTGTTGCCTAACAGAGCATGAACAATATGCAGAAACAAGGTAAAAGCTTTACTTTTGCCTTATGTCTACGATTGCCTAACCTCTAACATCACAAGTCACAGGCCGCCTCTCCTAAGACAGTTGAAAACTGTAGATGTTAGGTGCATAACATCTGTGGTATATTATGGGGAGCTTCATTTCTTATACATTTACAGCACTTTAAATTGCTTTAAAGTTCAGAGGACTTAAAATGAATACTTTATTTCGCTTTGCGGTCTTGGATAAAATAAATGATCTTTCTCAATTATTATTGAGAACAAGTAATGATATGGCTTTCATTTCTAATTATATAAATGCAAAACATGCATGCCTGAGTAATTTTGCATGTGGACTGGTAGTGTAGATTTGTCAATGTAAAAGCTTAAATCCTCGTAATCTTAACCACCTAAACGAACAGCAGTTTTTTGTTTTCATTTAAATACCATTCTAGAATTGGCGTCTTCACATGTTAAAATTGAGGAGGATGGTGTGGAGCACTGGTGACTACTTAAAGAAAACCTGCAGCAACATTATTATACATACATATATTGATTTGTTTAAATTAAAATACACTATAACAATCTATTGGCAGCATTACCCACTATAACAAGGTGAAATCAAGTATAATACATGCAGTTAAGTTATAACATGTAAACATGTACAAGTAACACTAATTAAAATATAGAGATAATTTGTATTTGCATATGCATGTATTTATATTGATTGGATCACATTTTAGATAGTAGTAGTGAAATTGAACAAAATAAATGACACTACAGAAACACAATCAACAATGCAAGTCATGAAACATATGGGGGAGGGTGTACTTACATAGTCTCCTCAAGAGATTCCCATGCTGGTAGATATTTAGGGAGAGGATTTACTGTATACTACTTTTTAGACAGTTGAATCAGCAGGTTACTTCTTTCCATATTCCCTGCATAAGTTGTATTAAAAATCTGGCACAGTTTATGTAGAATATACAGAGATTACAATGGTATTCTATAACTTAACAATACTGCATGGAGCAGTGCTACTATAGAAACACCATTTACAACAAAAGGTTGTTTAAAAAAAATATTCACTATCACTGGCATAGGTATATCTAGAATAAGTCCAAGAACAGTGACAAAAATTTGGTGATCCAACATAATTTCTGGCATGAAGCATAATTATCTGGGCAAACTTCCGCAGACCAACTCCATCGAAAAAAATAATTCTTTATCCCAAAATATTTGTTAGGTACCCAAATACGTACCCAATATTCTAGCTTCCAAAAATGCCTCAAACTGCCAAAAAAAAAAAAAAAAAAAAAATATCCCAAAGTTCTGCAAAAAACTGAAACTTTTAGAGATAACGTTAGCTCACGAAAAAAATACATTGAAACGCAGTTTCTGTATACTTTGCCTCTTCTCTTCTCCTCTGCACTCTCCTTGTCCTACACCTTTCTTGATTTGATCCTCGAACCTAAAAACTAAGCTACACGTAACCTAACCTAACCAAAGCTAAGCTAAGCTAACATGGCACTCCCAAACATTACCAGCTGTAACATAAACAATCTTCTACTGCAGGTGACCAAAGTAGACAATAAATATCTTTCTCTGATGCAATGTTGGGGACCTTTTTGACTATGGGGAACACTCTAGAGTAACTTTTATACCATTTCAATGCCATTTTATTAACTTTTGATGGAGTTGGTCTGTGGAAGTTTGGCCAATTATCCTATGTATTTCATATGCACTTGCTGAATGCAGTGATACAACTGAGAAATGAAAATAAGTGATGCAAAAGGGGATTAATTGACTGATTTTAATTAATTTTACTACAAGCAATGAGCATTAAGAGTCACCAGTAGAAAATACTTTCATTCCTGAACTGGTTTAAGACTTATACCCTTCCCAAAATAAGAAACGCACTTGAGGTAAATAAAGGCATGGGGTAGATCCAAGCACATGGACACAGTAAATGCTCTCTTTAGACCCCGAGTGTAACACTCGGTGTAGGAGTAGAAAATAGATTTCTTGTTTTTTTTTATGTTATTACTTTTAAAATGTGCTAATGAGTACGTTTAATCATTTTCATGCAATATGCTACATTTTCATGTTATTTGGAAATAAAAACCAATGAGTTTAACTAGACTGAACAGTTGTTGGATATGAATTGCATATGCTGTGCACATGTGCTGAGTAATACCAAAGTGTGTTTCTTAGAGCAGATCGAGTATAAGTACTCATTTATAAACTGAAATATTTGCTAAAAGTCAAAAGGCTTTTACTTAAAGCTGACAAAGGAACTGTGATAAGAGCTGAACAACTAAACGTAGAACATGGACTTCTTTTGGTATATTATTGTAGAATGTGGTGATTCTTTTGCACAAAGGGGACACTTTCACATGCATGTACATGCAGTTTTCCATATATAACAGGAATCAAAATCATTTTTCTCCTAGTGCAATGTAAATGATGGGATAAAGTGATACATATTCCAACCAATCGGTACCATCTCGCCGTTCACTCCATTTTAATATGATTTGTGGTATTTAATAAAATGCTTCCATTATGCCGAATCGAAAGCAATGGATCACGTGTTAATGTGAGTTATATGTTCTAATTTGTTACCTATATCACGAAGACAGCTGTAGAACACAGTGCACCAGTAGAAATTGCTTTTGCATGTACTGAAATTCTCTTTTACAGATTTAGTATATGAGTAGACATTAATGAATGATTCTTGCATGAAACTTAGCATTGTGAATATACACAGTTAATGTTACCAGGAGAGTCAATAAACTAGGAACTGGCTGCACAGTGTTTTTCCTGTTCGCATTGTTGGCACTTGTCATCTGCAGCTATCTTAGTATCACGCAGATGCAGTCTTACAAACATTCTTAAAACTACTTTTAAAGGCTTTATTTGCCAAATTTATGGTTTTAGTTTCATCAATTTAGTAACTCTTCTGATTTTTGGGAGAATTCTCCAAATGATGACCAATGTAAATATTGTTTCTAAGAACCCCGTGGTGTCTTTTAGGTTTCTTAAACTTAACACTTCCTGTGACCTGAAATTTATTATAAAATGTATGGATTATTGTATGACCTGCCTGGGTTCAATTCCAGGGACCTGGATGTGGTATTTGTGGTGGATGAAGTGACGTCTTGGTGAGTTTTCTCTGTGTTCTTCAGTTTTCCCTGCCACTCATTCTGCCAACTGCTCTATCATCACCATCATCCATTACACTTGCATTTCATATTGTCTTCCTCGCTCTCATACCTGGTGCTGGGCTGCTCCTTGACAGGCATCTGACCCTAGGCACAGGCTTGTAACCCTAGAGCATTTAAGTTCTCCATACGGGGAGGGTAGTCAGATAAAGAAGTGATTAAATGCAGGATAAAATAGTAAATAACTCGTATTAACTGAACTACACCATAGAGCTGTTACCTATAAAATGCAGAGCCTGAGTAGAGCAAAGCCACATCAGTAACATGACCTTGATTGCAATAGGAGTACAGAAACAAGTATCTACACGCCTTGTAAGAAAACACAGTGCAGCTGGTTCTTAGTTCATTGGGGTTCTTTGTAGAAAGTGATAGGTGTGCATCATAACATTAATTTTGTTTGCGTATTATAGCAAACTCAAATAACATGCAGATGCTAAGTAGATAGTCATAGTTTCCAAGCACTCATTCATTTTTTTAATTTTCTTTCGTTCTTTTCTTTTTGTGTTTACCTGATTACATTTGCTTTGTTTTAATGAATTCTGGGTATACAATGTATTACAGCATATTTTTTTAGAAATCTGAATTGCAGCATGTTTACCAGAAGACATAACCAGTATTTGAGTAAGCAATAACCTTTTAAAAGTGTTTTCCAGCTTTATTTATGTTTTCATTATTTTGCAACTGTAGTTTCTACATATTTTCTGTGTGTACTAGTATTATTGCAATACTGCAGGTGTATTTGTTGACTTTCCCAACATCCTCAGGGGAACTGAAGCTAGGCTACTGTTGTTACAATATTTATACCTAGCCAGCGGTGGCTAAGATCTTTCTACTTTCTTTCCATTGGTTGCGCTGTGGCCGATGGAGACACACATGTGGAACCAATCAGATGACCGCTGATGCTTCTTTGCGCTGTGGTGGAGAGGCATGCTGAATGACTGACGTCCATGCTTTGCTGATTTGAAGGCCTTCATCCCCGTTAAAGTTGTTTTCATTAACTTTAATGTATAGAGTTTCTTTAACCAACCTGTCATAATACCTAGAGGACTTTTCTAGCATTTTTGTAGAGGCAAAGTTGATTTTGTGATCCGTATTATATGTGCACTCAGCTACTGTGCACATATAATACAGATCATAAAATCTGGGTAACCTAATCTAATGTAACGTTGATGTGCTTTGATGCGATCTTCTACAGTTCTACCCGTCCAGTGCTGCCAACCCGTACAATAATTATTGGGGCATACAATAATTTGAATGTATGTACTCTTGGTTGTCAACCCGTACGACAATTATGGGGGTGTACGATAATTTTGATACTGGCAAAATATCATTTTCCCTGGTTTGTCACACCAGCAAAATGAAATTAATTACAAATAGCTACACCATTTTTGTCCTCATGACCTGTCCCACCCCTCTAAGGCAACCATTTCATATCCTACTAATCCTTCTACCCTTTATCCTCTTGTTGCTAGTGTGCCCAGATCTGGTAATCTCAATGAAGAAGGCACTGTTCAGAAAATTGATGACCAATGGAGAAAACTTGGAATACGTGATATTCCATGTCAAATAAAGAACATGCCTGAACCTGGCAGTTTCTGGAGTGCTGTTAAACACATGTCACCTTGGTGGAAATACTGATTTCAAAGAACTGGCAAAGGTTGCATGATCAGTGATTTCATTGCCCCACAGAAACACTTCTTGTGAAAGTTTTTTCCAAACTGGGTTTAATAAAAACCAAAATTAGAAACAGATTGGTGCTAGATGCGGTAAATGGGCTTATTTGGTCCTCTCAGCTTATGCAAGACTGTGGTGAGTCCAAAAATCTGCAAGCTAGATGTTAAAGTTTATCTCAACAACAAATTTGTATAATGCTGCAACAGTTGAGGAAGATGATAAACTTTCAGATGGATAGTGCGAGAAACATAAGTGCTAAAGTTGTAATACTGATTGAGGTCATCAATCTTGTAAGTGGATACCATAAACATCAATACTATTACATTTTCATAAGTGTTATGCTGATACATTTATTGTTGTAGCATTTGGTTTATGATGTACAATAATTTTGAATCCAAATCTATAATTTTGAGTGGCTAGTACAATAATTTTACTTTTAAATATTGGCAACCCTATACCCGTCTGGCCTATATAAACTTTGCCGCAAGTGCATGGGATTTCACAAATGCTAGGTGCACATACACTCAGATCAAATTTTGCAGAACCTGAAAACTGTTTTATATTGGTCGGAGGCTCGAACATGGTTTTTATTTGATAGTTTGTGAGTAACCTCCCAATTTTCCCAAGGGTGCCAAATAAGGAATGACTGCTAAACCTGCATATTGTTTGTGTTGGGTTCACAGTTGCATTTAGAGTGCATTTTATTAAAAGTTCTGTTTATTTCCTGGTTAGTGTATTGATTCTGCCTGAAGACTGTGGAGACATATGATCTGACACAAGAAGAATATGGAGATGGATCCAAAAAATCTAGCACTCACAGTAAAACATGGAGGTGGTCCAGTGTTGGTCTGGGGGGAGAGGGGGGGGGGAGGCGGTATCAGCATTTCAGATATAGGTTGACTGCACTTTATTGATGGATTGAATGGACCATAAAATATATATGAATATTTTAAAGCAAAATCTGCATGCTAGTGCTCAGAAACTAGGGCTTGAAAATGGTTTTATTTTGTAGCTGGCCTATGACCTGAAACATACAGTTGGAAATGCTTGTGGTTGCTTTAAAACACACAAAAGCAGCTTCATACACCATCTCAGTCACCAGATATTGGTCCTATTGAACATCTGTGGTCTTTTTGAAGAAGAAAATCAGAAACCTCAGCTTTTCCAGTAAAGAGAGTTTGAAAGAAGCATTTAAAAAAGAATGGAAGGCAAAGACAGTTTTAGAGTTAGTGGAATCAATGTCACAAAAACTGGAGATAGTTATAAAAGCAAAAGGAAAGCCTACCAAATACTGAACGATGGCATGTAATTTGTAAAGACGTTATTAAAATTGTAGGTGTACAGTTACTTTTTGTGAGAAATAATAGCATGTGTTTATATTTGCCCAACAAACACATTCCTATTTCTCCAGGTATTTTTTATGTAATTTTCTATGTGTATGAATACTTGTTACTTTCACGGTATAAAAATATTCGGGTGTGCAATACATGACCTCTACTGTTTGCAAAGTCACATAGTATATGCCCTAGTGATTCTTCTATCCAAACTACATGATTCATAGAAAATGCTTACATAAAGGTGACTTCAAACTGAACTATTATATTGGTCTAAGTTGCGTGCAAATTTCCAACAGTCTCAAAATGTACTCCTGTGGTAAATGCTGAATGATGAATTTTAAACTGGTGTTTTAACACACTTTCCATAATAATCCCTCTTATACTAATTTTATCTAATTTTAACATGACCCCTTCACTTGCAATATCATATGGCACTCTTAAATTCAATTTACAAAACATGTTCAATACTGTATTCATGTTATTCCACCATTTTTCATTTCAATTCAACTAAAGTCTTGTCAATCTATTCAAGCTATCTGAAATTCATCTAGAAGTTATACAAACTTTAACTATCTGACTTAAATGCCTGTTCCCTTTTGCCATCCTCTAGTGTTATTAAAGTATTATTCTTGAATTACAAATTCCTTAGCAATTTGAACTTAACTTTTCTATCATATTGCGATTTCAGTTTTATCAACATTAACTTTAAGACCCCGTTTTTTGAGCTGCCATTCAGCTTTAATTATCAAACTATCATAAAAAAATGGGCTTACGAGCATCATCTCCATAAATATTTAGCAATCCTGGTGTTTCTTGTTATTAATTGTTGAGATAATGCTTATGAATTGTGTTTAATCCTTCTCATACGAAGCCCCAGCGCAACAGTCCATGGCCAAGGCTTACCCCCCGGCCGCTGCGTTCCCCACTTCTGCCCACTACAGGTGTCAGGAGTGGGGTGCAGTACTGGAGGTGGGATGTGGTCAGCGCCCTGAGCCCTCCCGGCCAGTTATGCGGCCTTCACGACCTGGGATCGCTACTTCATCAAGTAGCTCTTCAATTGGCCTCTCCTGGACCTAACGAGGCTGAGTGCACCCCATGCCAGGCCTCCCAGAGGGGGAAGAATCCCCAAGCCGCTACCGGGGATCGAACCCAGGTCCTCTGCGCCACAGGCAGGCGCGCTACCACTGTGCTACGGAGGCGGCCAATAGTTCTCATACATCATTTTCAAATAAATGGAGCAGTGTACGGCTTAATTTATATCTCTGTTTCAATACTCTGTATCAGGTTTTGTCAAACTATGGCTTGGGGCCAAACCCGGTTCTGCAAACTGTTTTTGTTTGGTTCACTTACAAACTTGAACATGTATAAATTTAAAGAAGTGATACACCTCATTAGATTAATGTATTTTTGAATTTCTAGTGATTAAATAAAATTAAACAGTCAGCTTTTTAATTTATATACAGTGTGATGAGCTACTGAAGAACAAATACGAGTACAATATTAATTTGGCGATTTTTAGAATTTTCTTCTGCTGAGGACTTAACACAAGGATTAATACAAGTGTTTGTATTTACATATCATTTGTGAAGACACTTTCAAAAATAAAATATGTGAAATCAAAATATAGATCTGCTATGACTGCTGAATATTTGGAATCCATTTTGATGATAGGCAGCACAAAATTAGAACCACAAATGTCTGTAATTATATCACAGAAAAGTCTGTTTCATTCTTATAATTGAATATGAGCTAATATTAATATAAAAATACTTCATGTAACAGGTGTTGTAGATTGCCTATACGACTATGAATGAAATACTGATGATTTGTTAAATATTTAAATACATTGGTTATTAATATGTAAGTGTAGATTTAATTCAATAAAACACTGTGTTTGAAAGCGAATCTGATCTGTCTGCAAGTTTTTATACTTTAAACTTATGGTGTTTATACATGATTCATTCTCTGGGAGTTAATGTGGCCACCGTTATTAAAAGTTTGCAACCCTTGCTCTATGTTGCATCAGTTCTGTTATTCCTTGCTGCTCTACTTTTATGCAAAATCTATTTGCATTTTGAGCATAGTTAAGACTGCATTACCTAGCTTGAAAGTTAGATATTTATTATAATTAACATAATTTTGACAGAAGAATAAGTTTTTCGCCTAACCAAGGTGCTTGGGGTATCTGTGACTGTTACACGTCAGATTGTTTTTACTTTCTCTACTGGTAAGTAGGGGAAGTATTGTATTACACCCAAAAATTCGATGTCGAGATTTCACCGGAAATATGTTTTGAGACCCCCCGAATCCAAGAAAAGCAATTTTAGAAAAAGGTCTCTCTCTCTCTCTCTCTCTCTCTCTGTGTGTGTGTGTGTGTGTGTGTGTGTGTGTGTGTGTGTGTGTGTGGACAGCTTAACTCAAAAACGAAAAGTAGGTTAAAAACCAAAGTTGGTATTAAAGTTTAATGTCTTTCAAGGATGCGACACGAAGATTTTGAAGAAAATAGCCCTACCCTAAACTACTCTTTACATGCAAAATTTTTCGAAAATTTTGATTTTATTGAAAATGGCTAACGATTTTGATTAAAATGTCATATGTTTGAGATATTTTTATGACAAATGAAATGTATATTTTGAATTTTCTGGCTATAGCCTCTGTAGTAGCATTCACTCTGGACGACTTTTGCATAACTGGTAAACCGTTAGAGATAGACCAAATCATACTGTATCAAAAATGTAGATCTTGCTAAAATACACAATTTATGTCAAAATAAATTTTCTTGTGGAGTGAACCATTTCGGAGATATTCCTTGTTATGTGTGTGAGTATCGGAAACATAACTTTCGTGAAATGGAACATCGTTGTTCATTTTTTATAAGTGTGCAAAGAGAACGGGATCTCAAAGCTTTAAAAGATTTGACTATCGCACGAAGCCTACTGTGTTCTAATATTCCCCTTGCACCTACAAGGACATAAGCAATAAGATAATTTGTACCAATGTTTGTCTTAACACGAAGAAGATATAGGTATAAGAGTTTGTAAGAATGGTTAGTACAAGAGTAGAGAAAGTCTTATGATAGCAACACATAAGATTTTGTGTAATTGTTAACATAGGAATATTTCTTACCTCCTGTGTTCACAGCAAGAAGATAAGCTGCTACTGCTCTAGAACACATTAAAACAAACCGAGTTGCGTGTCAAGTTTTACAGCAGCCTATAAACAGTAATATAAATCACACAATCTGGTGGCTGGCAATAAAAGATAACGTTTTATTTCACACAAGTTGTGTCAATGCAGTGTATAAGTGCATATTGTTTACGTTCTGCAGAATGAAAGAGAATATATCATACTATAGTTACATGGCTTAAAATGATGGTGGTAGTCTACTGTGCTTTTCAAATGGGAAGGAGTTCGTCCTTGAGCGTCTCCAGGCCGGTAACCAATAGTCCTGCTGTGTTGTCATATTGCTTTCCCCTTAAGTGGGGCTTGACGCGCGCCAAATATGAAGCGTGGGGGGTAATGAGCTTGCAACGCTGTGCATGTAAACGTATCTCACTGGCTGCAGATCAGAACTCTTCCCATTTGAAAAGCACTATAGTATCCTTTTCAATACCGAAAACTTGTATCCCTTGACATGAGAATCCAAATTAACCAGGGCTTACCACATGATTGCTACACATTTCTTTTATATCACGAAGAGCATTAAAAATTGGAGACTACAGTTTAGGCCAGGCCTGTCGAACATTACTCCGAAGGTGTGACGAGAATAGTGCCCCCGCTCCTTAATTGCGGTAGCACGCACTAAAAGGAACCGGTTTTCCCCTCGATTTTCCCCTGTGTTCCGCTTTGGTGGTCACGAAAGGAGGGGAAATAGCGGAATGTCTTCACACCTGGTGAGTGCTCTTAGTCAGGCCTGGTTCAGGCAATATTCCCAGGATCTGCTATTTTATTAATTAGATCTTCAGTTGGCCCTATGGAATCCCAGTAGGTGCATGTACTCCACTCCGGTTTATAAAATTAACTCCGGCTAAAATGTTTACTTTTTTTTTTTAAAGTTAGTAATATTTAACGCCCGTTGTTACTTCATACGGCATCGCAGGCGTTGGTTTCTCATAATAAATGAAATGATAATTGGAAAAGGGCTTTTGGGAATGAAACTCTCCAGGCCTAAGTTTAGGGTACGTCCCGTCATTTGCCAGTTATGAGGACTGAGAAAAACATGAAAAGAAAGCTTGCTAGGGAAGCCGGACTTGGCGGGATTTGAACCACAGACTTGTCATTCACGAATCCATGTCTTAGCGAACTCGGTTACTGATGTCGGCAACTATCGATCTACAGACCACTGTCATATTGTAATAGTACTCAGCATTTGCCATTTCGCACCAACGACTTATGAGCAGGATTACGCAATTCTGACAAGCATCAACGGTATGTATGGCTGAAATATTATACAAATCGCGAAAATGCATTTTTATTTTAATTCTATAAACTATAATCTTCGCAAAAGTTAAAGGCATATGGAGGCGGGCCGTACTGCAGACTTCAGCGAATCCTAAGCTTGCCCCTCCTACCAGTGCTGCCGAATGTGGTATATGCATCTCACACGCTCTTATGTACAGAACCTCTGCCGGTACACGCACTACGCTTGGCAAAAGCGCTCTGCTTGAGCATTGGACAGCCTTCACATGCCTGTAACTTTTGCGAGCAGTATAATTAGACTTTTGTGTTCTACCGGCTGTTTCACGTTACGGCTTCCTTGAATACCTAATTTCTAGTGCAGTGCAACATATGGATCCAACATGCCGTGCCCGGGAAAGAGGACGAGAAAGTTAAAATTTACCAAGTCTTTTTTCCCGTTAATTGTGAACGCTCACATAATATAGTCTCTTAACTTTGTAATTCTCGTTTTGGTTGCCATTCTCTGTTATTGCGAACCGTCCGAAGTCCCTTATGCAGAACACTGCGCATGCTCAGACGTCGGAAATAAGGTCGACCGCTCGAAACTCCGTTTGAAAACGGCCTGAATAGATTTCTGGATCAAAATCGTTTGTTTCTAGAAGCACACCATCTCAACTGAGTAAGCGTAAACGAAAGCCAGATTCGAACGAGTGGTTTGTATCTTGTTAGCTGTGTAGATAACGAAGTAGTAAGCACAAGAAATCTAATGTTGCACTCACATGATTTACGCTACTCACTCTTGTACGAACTATCCTTACAACGCCTATTCCTCGTATCTGCTTCATGTTAATGGAGATAAACATCTCTATAAATGTTTTTATTGCATATTTCCTTGTAGGTACAACGGACATGGGAGAATACAACAGGATTAAGCGAGTCAAATATTTTAAGAACTGGTGGCTTTGTCATGGCTTTGATATACTATTCTTTGCATTCTCAAAGAGGGAGGGGGATGACGATTAACGACTTCCCATTTGAGAAAAGTTTAAGTATTGGAAAATTCAAAGCAATAACAAGGAATATCTCGGAAATGGTTACCTAAAAAAAGAACAAAACAAAAAGTATTTGAGGACGTCAGAGGCTATTCCTAAAAAATTCAAGATATATATTTCATTTGTTATGGAAATATATTGAAACGTTTAATAATTTAATTAAAATTAAAGCCATCTTTGAGAAAAGTAAGATTTTCTAAAAATGTTCGATGTAGAGGGTAGTTTGGGGTGGAGGGAGTTTTCTTTTTCAAACAAGCACATCTTTGAAAGAACCTGAACTTAAATACCAAGTTTGTTATTTAACCGACTTACTGTTTTTGAATTATGGCGTCCACAGACAGACGCACACAGAGACTTTTTTCCCTTAAAATGCTGATGTTGGTCTCATGGAGTCTCAAAACACCATTTCCGGAGAACTCTCGGTATGGAAGTTTTCTGTGGAATGCAATACTTCCTCTACTTATTATGATTACGTAATACAAAAAGGACAAAGTTGATGTACTACCTATTCTTACAAATTCTTATTCCTCTATCTTCTTCATGTTAGTCGAGATAACATTTGCAGAAATTACCTTATTGCAGATTTTCTTACAGGTGCAAGGGGAGTATGGGAATACAGTAGGCCTTGAGCGATAGTCATATTTTTGAAGCCTTGAAATTCCGTTCTCTTTGCACTACCAAGAGATAAAGAAGTGAATAACGACCTTCCATTTGAGAAAGTTTGAGTATTGCAAAACTCACACAAATAACAAGGAATATCTCCAAAATGGTTCACAAAAAATGCATTTGGACCTAACTTGTGTGTATTAACGAGATCTACGTTAGTATGATTTGGTCTATTTCTAACGGTTTACCAGTTATGCAGAAGTCAGCAAGAGTAAAGAGGACTACATAGGCTATAGCCAGAAAAAGTTCAAATATATGTTTAATTTGCCATAAAAATATCTTAAACATCTTATCTTAAACATTAAAATCGTTGGAGCCATTTTTGAGAAAATCAAGTGAGTGAGTGTGTAGGGTTTATGGGCCCGTCAACGAGGTCATTTGGGTTCACAGTCAAACAAAATCTAAAACAGACTCACAGAGTTAAAATGAGAATTAAAAGGTTAAATTACTAAACAATAAAAATAGTAAAACGTAAAGGATAAAAAGCTTAAAAGAACAGCTTCAAAATTCTAAAAACCACCAAAAACTAAAGCGTAGTGAACTAAAGCGTAAAACAAGAATTACTTAAAAAATACGTTAAAATGCCATAAAATATGTCTTAAAAAGTTAAAAACTGCCCATGAATATTACACGTCAGACCTATTTTTCGAAGCCAATATCGGCGACGAACCGCAGTCTTGGCTACAAACTCCGGGTGGTCGCCCAGAATAGAGGCTAGGGTAGACCCCAGTTGAGAAAATCAAAATTTTGGAGAAATGTTCTGTGTAAAGGGTAGATTAGGGTAGAGGGATTTTCTTCAAAATCTTCGTGTCGCATCCTTGAAAGATGTGAAACTTGAGTACCAACTTTTTTTAAACCGACTTTTCATTTTTCACACACACACACACACACACACACACACACACACACACACACACACACACACACACACACACACACACACACACACACACACACACACACACACACACAAAAACACACACACACACACACACCCCCACACACACCCCCCACACCCCACACCCCACACCCCACACCACACCCCACCCCACCCCACACCACACCACACCACAACACAACACAACACAACACACACACACACCTCTTCTCAAACTGCTATTTTTTAAACTCAGGGGGCCTCAAAACATATATCTCTGGGTCGAATACAATACTTTACCTACCAACTATACGTAGTAGAGAAAATAAAAATGTGATTCACCCGACTGACTGATGTATAGCATCTACTGCATCGTTTTACCTACGTGTTATTTTGGAATACCACGCATAAGAACGCTCATAATAAATTAATTTGGTTCATGTTATGAATTACAACATGAAATGTTATTATACGCTTATTACCAAGCCCATCAGAGTAAAATATTCATTGCTGAAGTCAATAGTGCTCGCAGAGCTTCTAATGCGCATTTACCTCAAATGTATTGTAAATTACATTTATACTTAGTTTATAATGCATTTGAATGCACAGTTTTCACTCATTTTGCCCCATCCCTCACGGTTACGCCCGGTGCTTGTGATGATGATCTATGGTATGAAAACAATAATGTTGAGAAGAGCAAACATGGCCAACAAAATAACTTGGCTCTAATTTTACAACCTGTAAGCCATTCTACTCTATAAATGTCTTTATTAAAATGTTACACACAAGATTTAATTTTTGTTTTCAAAATCTCTAATGTTGGAGTTTCCCTACTTTTTACTTTCTCTACTACGTAAGTAGAGGAAGTATTGTATTCCACCCAAACATTCGATGTCGAGATTTGAGTGCAAATATGTTTTGGGGCCCCCTGAATTAAAAAAAAAAAAGGTCCGTGTATGTGTGGGTGTGTCTGTGGACAGCATAACTCAAAAATGAAAAGTCGGTTAAAAACCGAAGTTGGTATTTAAGTTTAATGTCTTTCAGAGGTGCGAGAAGATTTTTAAGAATGTTCCTCCACCCTAAGCTACTCTTTACATGGGCCATTTTTTAAAAATTTTGATTTTCTTGAAAATGGCGCTAACGATTTTGATTAAAATGCCATATGTGTGAGATACTTTTATGGCAAACAAAATGTATATTTTGAATTTTCTGGCTATAGCCCATGTAGTCCTATTTACTCTGGATGACTTTTGTATAACTGGTAAACCGTAAGAGATAGACCAAATATTACTATACAAAAAAATGTAGATCTTGCTAAGACACATAATTTACGACAAAATAATTTTTTTTTGCTGAGTGAACCATTTCGGAGACATTCCTTGTTATTTGTGTGAGTTTTGGAGAACTTACACTTCTGTCAAATGTAACGTCGTTATTAATTTTATTATATGTTAGCCGTACAAAGGGAACGGATTTGAAAGCTTTAAAAGATTTGACTACCACTCAGAGTCTACGGTACTCCCATATTCTCCTTGTGCCTACTAGAAGATAAACAAAAGGATAATTTCTGCAAATGTTTATCTCAAGTAGCACGAAGAAGATATAGGAATAAGAGTTTGTAAGAATGGTTAGTACCTACAAGAGTAGAGAACGTCATGTGAGTGCAACACATAAGATTTTTTCGACTATTTCTTTCTTCATTGCATAGGTAGATGAAGAGAACTCAAAATTTCACACACAACACTTTCCAGTCACACGTTTCACTATTTCCCGCTGTCTTCATGCTCTGTACAAGTAGTATGCAGTTTCAAAATTGCTTCCAGTAAGTACTATTCCTAATTAATAAACATGCGCAATTCTGTCTTTAGAAGTGAAACTTATCAGACATAGTACAGACATCTGCCGCATTACATCATTCTAAACTGCTATTAATATTTATAACTACGAGTAAAACATACGTTTACTTGATCTTCTTTCCTAACCTTTAACAAGTAGTGATCTGGATTACTTACAGGGAGATAATAAGTAAGAAATATAGAACTATTTGGCGAATGGCTTGAAGTTGCGCAGTGGTTTATGGTCGAATTCACTTTTGTATTTATGAGACCATAGGGGTGTCAGGTATCTCGCCGACTTCCGTGTATTAAACCTCGCGGGACAGTGTGATTAGAGTTTAACTAACTTAACTTGGAAATCCTGACAATTGCTTTCCCGGCAAGTGCGTTCCCGCTGTGCCACGTGCAAACAAGTATTGCAGTGTTGCCGATCCCTTGGTCTGTTGTCAGTCATTCCCCAGCCGAGCGCAAGAGACATAAGTTGTGGCAACGCACGGGTAGAGTGTGTGGAGGGGGTTGAAAAGGCGATGGTGTTACCACTAAGGCTATTGGCTACTTCAGGATTAAATTTGGTTGCAATGACAACAGATCCATACGCCACCGATACGCCACGCCCAAGACGCATGCCGAGAGAGCTGTCAGAATTCTAAGTTACGTTAATTCAAGCATAAGTACTAGGTGATAAACCCATGAGACGTATTGGAAAGAATGTGAAACTGCCGAGATGTTTACGTGAGGTTATCGCACATACACGGCTAGACAGTGTACATACACTCTGTTTAGATGCAATCATGTTTCCAAGACAACGACGTCTCATATATCGGCAGGCATGAGATACCATTCATTGATGTATTACTGACTGTGGTTCACATTATTTTGCCTACGCCCTGTATATCTTACCGTAAACACCAATATCTTGTTAGTGGCTCCGAACCATTCCAAAACAGCGACAGGAGACATCAGTTTGTCAGAGTGAGTGGTTAACTGTGGTGATATTTATTGTGTGTTCTAGCTATGGAAGTTGAAACTAAAGGCATATAAACTTCAAATTTATGTTTCATCACCCATACATTATGGCAAAATTTACGTGTGTGCTGTTCTAAATGTTACTCCGTGTTTTGCTTTTAAATTTCTAGTTTTCTTTATTTGAACAGGGTTTAGAAAAATTGTTATAAAATGGTATCTCCGGAATTTGTTTATATTATTTCTATATGTCTCAAGAACATGTATGAAGCAGGTTTCGCTGTTACGTTTGCTCCATTTTGAATTATTTTTTTCAGTTGCGCGGTGCACGATTTCTCGGAGAGAAGTTTTTGAGTCTGGCGCAAATTAAGCAAGAACAAAGAGGATATTCTTTTTAATTACAATTGAAAATCGCTCAGTTTTGACTGTTAGTATTAAGAACATGTTACATTTGTTCTGTTTGAATGTAAAGCAAGGTCCGCTGGTCAAAGACAGTGGATCAAATGTATGGAAAACAATACTGATTGTCTTGACACATCTCTGGTTCTCCTTCATCGTTTGTGTAAGAGATGAGCAACAACAATAAAAAAACTTCTCATTTTTTATTGTTGTTGCTCTTCTTGGTGATGCAGTGGACAACTCTGACTAGATCAGCTACATCTCTCTTTCCAGACCGTTGAAAGCTACTTTCCGCTGCTTGTGAAATTTCTGTTGGGCTTTTATATTTTAATAACCGTTTTATCCTTGTCCTTTTGCTTCCAATGCTATTCTGCCCGAATTCTGTAGTAGGTCTTCCATGTTTACTTTGATTGTGGAGACTGGAATCTCGTGCTGCACTGCCTATGCTCTTGAATAAGTTATCACATCTTGGTCAAGCCAATCAGTATTGATTACCATAAATCTAATCCGCTGTCTTTGACCAGCGGACCTTTACATTCAAACTGAACAAATGTAACGTGTTCTTAATACTAACAAAGCTTTTGAGCGATTTTCAATAGTGGTTTTTTGAATTTTGGCGGCCTACTTTGGAAAATCGCACATGTGCGACTGAATCATCAGCAAACACCCCATGCCATCTGTTGAGGCTCCAGAAAACTATTTACAAACGTGTCTCCTGCGTATCGCTGTTTGAAAATTGTGTCACTAAATTTTCCACAAGCATAACCAATGGAAATATAGAAATTAATACCTCACTAAGAGTTAAAGCGGAAGAAGTGCTTCCCTTGCTTCTACGGAATAAACGCCCCTGTCAATGCCCAATGCCCATGGGCAAGACGTTAATGAACTATAGTTGGAACAACAATGTGTGTTTCTGTATTAGTTTTCCCGCGGTACTTCAAAGGTAATGTGAAGCAACATTTGGTCAATAGTATTCAGTGAACCTCTAAAGTCTACGTTTAATTCTGTCGTTGAAGTAGTATATGCCTTTTATCGTGTTGCATTTGATTAAGAATTCTTGCTATGAACTGAAAATCGGTGGCTTTCTCGCAATTGGGAATCATTCTTACTTTCTCTACTACGCATAGTAAGCAGGGGAGGTATTGTATTTCATTCAAAAAGGTCTATGTCTGCACCTGAAGTATTATGTTTTTAGACCCAGAACTCCCCCCCCCCCCTAGAAAAAACATTTTTACTTTCTCACTACGTATAGTAAGTAGAGGAAGTACTGTATTCTACCCGAAATTTCGACGTCGAGATTTCACTGGAAATGTTTTGAGGCCCCCGAATACAAAAAAGCAGTTTTAGAAACAGGTCCGTGTGTGTGTGTGTGTGTGTGTGTGTGTGTGTGTGTGTGTGTGTGTGTGTGTGTGTGTGTGTGTGTGTGTAACTCAAAAACGAAAAGTCGATTAAAAACCAAAGTTGGTATTTAAGTTTAATATCTTTCAATGATGCGCCAGGAAGGTTTTGAAGAAAATTCCTCCAACCTAAACTATCCTTTACATGAAAAATTTTGATTTTCTCAACGATGGCTCTAAGGCAGGGGAAGACAACTTCGGGCCGTGTGACGTATTTAAACGAAGAGCCACCTTGTACGTTCGTGTGACGTCAGGCGAGAGCAGTGCTATTGCTATGCTGCCTAGATCAGCGGCGCTTGTGTTCAGTTCCCCGTGTTTTACACTAGTTTGAGACCAGGCTTCAAGATGTAGAAACATTGGCAACTACGTTTCAGGTCTTTGCGACCCCGTATTCATGATGTTAACAATGTTTCTAGCAGGTAGCAAATTGAATTAATAAATTTACAGTGCGGCGATTTGCTGATGGACAAATATAAACACAAGGAAGACTTGGCTGATTGTTATAAGAATGTTCCTCAAACCAGATTTCTGAGGTTGTATGCCCTTGTTGCACGGGTATTATGTATGTTTGGTTCTACGTACGTGTGCGAACAATTCTTTTCGGTTATGAACCTTTCTAAGTCAAAATCCCGAAGCATATTGTCAGATCACAATCTTACATGCAGTTTTCGGTTACAAATGTGCCGTACATTATGCCCTAACATTGACAAACTAGTTAAAGAAAAGCGAATCGGCAGATGTCGGAAAATGTCCACATGATTGTTCTGTATAGCTCTCCTCTAGCTCAGGCAAAATAGTTATAATTTCTGTTCTATTGGCGTTATAACATTATTGTTCACATAAACTAGAATATATATATGTATATGGCATAAAGCCGAATGTAATTATTTATAATCTGTGACTATTCCGTAATTGAAACAGCGTTAAAATTACGATGCCCCGTATGCCATTTCCTCTTGCCAGGTTTGACATCACACGTTCAACTGGCTTTCGCTGGGAGCATGTGAGCTGACGTCAAAGCAGCGTCTTCCCCTGCTCTAAGGACTTTGATTGATATTGTTATGGCAAACGAAATGTATATTTTTAATTTTCTGTGTATAGCCTCTGTAGCAGTGTTTACTCTAGACTTTAGCATAAACAAACCACATCTTACTATAAAAAAACGTAGCTCTCGTTAGAACACACAAGCTATTTCTAAATACATTTTTGGTGTGGAATGAACCATTTCGGATTGTTCCTGATTATTTGTGTGAGTTTTGCAATACTCTTCTCAAATGGAAGGTGGCTAGTAGCCGTGCAGAGAGAAGGAACTTCAAAGCGACCAGATGTAAAGAACTTAACTATCACTCAAAGCCAACTGCATTTGCCATATTCCTAATTTCTATTAGACAACTAATAGAATATTAGCAGTAAGGTAATTTGTATAAGTATCTCGACTCTATCATGAAATGCTAATGCAGTTATTTTTGCAAAGGTTTATTTGTATTAAAATGAAGCAGAAAACAGTGATGCACTCGCGTGACTTTCTCTACTCGCTCTTGTACAGGTTATTCTAACAAAATATTCTTCTTTCTAATTCTTGTTAATCCAAATAAACATTTGCAAGATTGCTTCATTGTACATTTCCGTAAAGGTACAAAGGAATTAGGGAAATACAGTAGGCTTTAAGCAGTAGACACATCCCCACCAAAGCTACCCGGGTTCGATCCCAGGCAACCGCGTGTGGGATTTGTAGTGGACAAAGCGGTGCTGGGGCGGGTTTCCTCCGGGTGCTCCGGTTTCCCCCGCCATCTCATTCCACCGGTGCTCCATCTTCATCCCATGTATCATCAGTGCCGTAGTAGTAAAAGCGGACGTTAAACACTACAAAAAAGGAGTAGACATCTTTAAAGAGCGTGTCATTATGAATTCCGTTCTATTTGCATGGCACAGAGAGAGAGAGAAAGAGAAAAAGAGAGAGAGAGAGAGAGAGAGAGAGAGAGAACTAATGACTTTCTATTTGAGAAGAGTATATAAGTGGTTCAAAATGCAAACCAATAACAAGGAAAATCTTGGAAAGGGTTAAGGAAACCTCCCCCCCCCCCGAAAAAAAGGGAGAAGGAATTAAAAATGAACTATTTGACAAATTGTGCCTTGACACAATTTACATTTTTTTGTAGTGTAAGATCTTGCCTGTCTCTTGATTTACCAGTTAGGCAAAAGTCATTAAGAATGAAGAACACTTCCGAGACTACATATTTCGAGAAAATTCGAGATATATATTCCATTCTTCATGATAATGTCTTGAACATATGACGTTTTTGAGAAAATCGAAATTTTCGAAAAAATATTGCATATAAAGGGTAGTTTGAAATGGATTTTCTTGAAAATCTTCGTGTCGCATCCTTGGAAGACGCTGATGGTGTTTAAGCGAATTTTCATTTTTGAGCTAAGCTGTTCACAAACACACACAGAGGTCCTTTTCCTAAACGTATATTCAGGGAACCTCAAAACGTGTATTTCTAGTTAAATCTTGGTATCGAGTAGAGGTTTCCTCAACGCCTAAGAAAATCGTCAAACATTTCATCTACATCAAGCGTACTATTGGAGAAAGAAACCGCTTAGTACAAGGACGACTGGAGTAAATCGCTTACATAATAATTCTTGTTAGCTGACAAGGCAATGAAAGTAGTCATAGGAACTGTTTGTCAGATGAGGAAAAATCTGATGTGTAGCTCTGTACATTAAAAATTGACATGCACTGTTATATATGTATACATACGTTAAAAAGTGATTCAGAGAAATTTTAGCTTATCAATTATTTCAAATAAAGCAACATCTAAGTAATATGTAACAATGAGAAACGACGCTCCAATGTTTATCGGAAGTACAGAGAGAGAAATTCAGCAGCTGACTTCAGGCAAAGGAAAAGAAATGGGGAAAAAGAAGGAATATTCCAAGCATCTGGCTATTCTTCGTATGGATATTCTGAATATTGTTTTAATAACCGAAGGATCAGTTTAAATATTGAAAAGTATATGGAGATGGAACAGGCTCACGGCCTAAACCGTATTTTTGATGATATTTTTATTTATTCATAAAGAAGACAGTTTTTCCGGACAGGGACTGCCATTTAGACAAAGCATAATAACAAATGACAATTAGTGATTAAAAGAAGAACAAATTCAACACTAAAATAAGTAAAAAATTATAATAAAGTTTTTAAGACCAATATTGAAGCATTATAGCATGGCACTTTTAGAAAATTGCTAACTTTGACACAAATTGCACATTTTAATTATGGTTTCATAGTTACACAAAAGTCAATCAAAATTAAGGGACTTCCGAGGGTGTTCACAGAAAATTCAAGATAGAGGTAGATTTCTGATGCCTTTATATAAAATATATAGAATTTATTTTAATCCAGTTTGAGCTGGTTTTGAGAAGAAAATTCCACACTAAGGATAGTTTGGTTGGGGTAAGTTTTGTGAGCAACCTTGGGCGATGCTGAACCAGTTTAGATTTATTCGACTCTTCGTTTTTTAGCTCTCTCTCTCTCTCTCTCTCTCTCTCTCTCTCTCTCACACACACACACACACACACACACACACACACACACACACACACACACACACACACACACACACACATTTTTTAAAGTACTAGAGGAAGTACTTGTAAAACTCATAGGAACAAATATCGACGATACAATCACCTGAGAGGGATTACGTCAGTGAGTGTAGTAGATTATCATTCCAGACAAGATTATTAAGGACCTACAGATGTTCGGAGAATGACTCACGAAATTCGAATGAACAGACTTCGACCTAGGAGTGGTTCAATGTTGATCTTACATATATAGCATCGGAGCAAGGTACAATGTATTAACATGTGCCTACAAACTATGGAGTTATTGAATAACATAATCCTAAATTGTTTATTCTTATACGCGCAGTTCTGAAGTAGATCGCTGCTTCCTTCCTGCATGAGCGTTGATAAAAATCTGATTATGAAGAAATACACACCCAGCGAGACGACTCAGATGATAGTGCTTGTAGCTTGTTTTGGAAGTCCCAAGTTCGAATCCCGTGGACCTATCGATCAATTTGGCTGTGCCACAGAAGCTGTAGAAGCACTTCGAACCGGTTACGATGACCTCCAGAGGCCCCAATATATTGTGTTACAAACAAGTAGAACCAGGAAGAATTGTGCAATCAGCGTTGCTAGCTTACTGGCAGGGAAAGAATTTAAAATATGCAACACATAAATTGTCAAACACTAAACCATATTCTCCATTCCCAACGCAGTAACTTGTAGACACTAAAAGTGTTGGAGTGTGGTCCACAGAATTATATGCAGAACGTATGCATAGTGCAAAGGACGGAAAGGGCTTGTAAAATTACATTTACGACATAAGCCATCTGGATAGTGAACTATAACTTTTAACATTAACAAATGCAATGTAATACAGGATGTCCTGCCTATAATTTCATCATTATTCGTTCGATCTTCGCGTAGAAAGTTGCTTCGTCAGAGAAGGGAGAGAGAGAGAGAGAGAGAGAGAGAGAGAGAGAGAGAGAGAGAGAGATGTAGGTTTAAGGGCGCTCAGCTACTTGGTCATCAGCGCCTTTAAAACAGTTTATGGCAAAAGCAGATATAAACTTCAAGATAAAACAAAAGAGCATAAAAATTCACATGGAAAGTTTTAAATTCTCAAGTTCATGTTTATCTCTACTAAACACTTCAAAACCCTTTCGACAGTTTGTTTATCGTCCGCAGGACCTCTGCAACACTGATAGGCAGCTGGCAGAGATTCATCAGAGAAGGACAGGAAAGTACCATCCTCTTCAATTTTATCCACAACGTCTGCAGCGAACATCTTCCGTTAGTGTTTGTCCTGGGGATAGACTCGCTGGTGTAACTGAATGTTGTAAGACCGTAGACGTATTCTCATACGGAGACGTATTCTCATTCTTATCGAATCAACTTCTTCGGCCGTAGATCCTTTCTACATTTTCCGTAGACACATTCTTTGTTACGCTTTCCACGTGTAGACAAAAGACTACTAGCTTCTAGTAACTCTGTCCCATTACATAAGCTTACATAGGAGGAGGCATCTCGTGGTGGCCAAGGTTAAATTCACGGCGAAATTTTCGTTGTAAACACTTCACAGCTTCTGTTTCAGCTAGTGCAAGAACACAGAAAACCTTCTGTTGTGGCCTCCATGCACATTCTAATCGAACCTAATGTGATCATTACATGTTCCATTCACTAGACTGAAGAAAGTTAAGGGTAGTTATTTGGTAAGCAGCCTATAATAAGCTTTCTTACCATATGAGAGATTTGAACATAGTACAATTTAAGGCAATGGACAATGTATTTTACAATTTGGATGAATTTTTTAACACTAACATTATTATTGATCAGGGTTGCCAACATTTGGAAGAAAAATTATCGTACCGGTCACTCAAAATTATAGATTTGGAGTCAAAATTATCGTACATCTTAAACCAAATGCTACAACAATAAAAATATCAGTATAACACTTATGAGAATGTAATAGTATTGATGTTTATGGTATCCACTTACAAGATTGATGACCTCAACCAGTATTACAACTTTAGTACTTATGTTTCTAGCACTATTCATCTGAAAGTTCATCGTCTTGCTCAATCGTTGCAGCATTATACAAATTTGTTGTTCAGATAAACTTTAACATCTCGTGGGACAACGAGATCAATGCAAACTCCGCCAGTTCTTTTAAATCAGTATTTCCACCAAGGTGACACACATGTTAAACAGCACTCCAGAAACTGTCAGGTTCAGGCATGTTCTTTATTTCACATGGAATAGCACTTACTCCGAGTTTTCTCTATTGATCATCAATTTTCTGAACAGTGCCTTCTTCATTGAGATTATCAGATCTGCGCACACTGGCAACAAGGGGATAAAGAATAGAAGGATTAGTAGGATATGAAATGGTTGCCTTAGAGGGATGGAGACAGACCATGAGGGCAAAAGTGGTATTGGTACTTGTAATTAATTTCATTTCGCTGGTGTGACAAACCAGTGAAAATGATATTTCGCCGGTATCGAAATTATCGTACACCCCCATAATTATCGTACGGGTTGGCAACCATGTTATTGATTGACTTTATATCTTACCTACATATATACTTTGTTCAGTCTTTTGAGACAGTGTAATAGGGAGATACAACCTTCCACTGTCTGAAAAGACTGAACAAACTATATATTATTTTGATCATGCCTATTGTACTAATGTACCTAATGACTGAACCAATACATTAAAAAATTGCCACTATCATTTTTGCAGTCATAAATGGCAAGGGACGTACTAATCATATGTGTAATGCTTTTTATCTGCATCTGATAAGAGCAAAGTTATAAATGTTTGTAATGCTAAACATATAGGTCGGACTCCTGTGTAAAGTTTATGATCTGTGCAGACTAATACTATGCTATAATTCCAATCCAGTATACTAAGTAAAAATTGACCAGCGGATAAGAAACAAAGCCGCCTCACGTAAACATGCAAATACAAGTATGAATGCATATACCCTCATGTATACTACTACTTTTGATATTTTCTCCGTTCACGACTGTGCATGGTATATACGGCAACTTGTTTCTGGTGGTTTTCGATACTGCCCAGGAACGATATTTGAACTGATGAACTATTGCGGCTTTATTATGAATCTGGTAGACTGAAATTCTGGGTGAAAGTAAAGGTAAGATAAAGTGAACCTTATTACAGCCTACTAAGACTAAACTCTGTTTCTTATAAAGTCTGTTTGGCGGACATGTATTCTTTCCTTCCCCTTTCCCCTGATTGGCTAACGTATACCTCTGGGTGTGATACCGAAATTATTGACGCCTGAGACAAATACGGAAAGAAATGATAGCGAGATGGATAAATAATTTCGTATATTAAAACCAACACAATGTGAAGAGGGCAGTGTTACTCTTCGTCAGGGAATTGAAGGGGGATCGTCAGTGTAGCCTTAGTGTAGCTAAGATAATTAAGGTCCTAGTGAATTTAGTTGACCAGAAAACCATTAGCTTAAAGGTCAGGTCTCTGGAAAGTCGGTCATATTAAAGAGTCACGCTGTTGCTAAGGCACACAGAATACAATTTTGAAAAGTAGAATGGGAAATTAAAATCTTGGAATTTTAGGAAGTCGCATAGTAACAGTCGTGCTTCAGATACGAACTGTAAGTTTAAGAGTTGCCAATATATGTATATAAAAAGAGCGCGAATTTTAAAATTCGCGTCTTTTTCGTCGATATTAAAATCTTACAAATGTGTTCAGCGGTCACTGGCTTTAAGCTTTACAATTTCTTTTGTGACTCACGGCAATGGTACTTAGAATTATTTTACGGAAACAGTTATTTTCAACAGTAGTCTGGATACGCCAGAAGTTTGCAGATATAGCTGAGTAGTGAATTAGACTTAGAAACAGTTTAATTCTTCAATCTCAACGGTTGGCAAGTCACTTCACATAGATCATTATTGGCCTCCATTAAATTTATCGTCAACTTAAATGGTGTGATTAACGATCTGAAGCTTTTCCGGTGTTGGTTATTGATAACTATTCCACTCATACATGACTTGGTGGAAGTCAACCAATCAATTTCAAATTTCAACTATTGACAACCTTCATCCGCGAAAAAAATTATCACATTTCATTATACCTCCTCTGAATTTTAGTTATCACCTCCTCTGCTTTTCTTATGCTATGATCAGGTTAGAGAATCTCAGATGCCAAACAGCTCACGTAATTCGACGCAAGAGAGCCGCTATTCAAACGTTAAGTATGGCTGACTCGCTTATCTAATGCTGAAATAGATGAAATAATTCGAAGAGGGAAATCTTAGAACGCAGAATTCAACAGGATATATGTTTGGAATCAGTTTGATAAATGTTGTGTTGAACGAAAATATAAATTAACAGCAGACACTCCAACTTCTGACATTGCCAACATCTTAAAAAAATTGGAGTGTCATTATGATTATCTTGTAGGCCGTGCCAATGGACGCTGATGTATGTCTGCTACAGTTTCTTCTAAGAGGTTAGCAATTAAATAACGTTTCCTATCATCCCTTAATTCGTGAAATTGTCTTCATAAAGGCAACTCGTGACATTACCTATGATAGTTTCTCGGGCTAATAGCCAGGTCAAATTTGGGTAACTGCCTAAGCGTTCAGCCACTAACTCTGCCGCCATCCTCAGGGGAACTGAAGCTAGTCTACTGATGTCGCAATATTTATTCCTAGCCAACGGAGGATAAGAAAATTTGACCTGGCTGTTAGCCCGAGAAATTATCATCAGTAGGTAACTGGTGTAGTTTATCTTCACATATCCTGAAATAGAGATCTCGTAGTTCTTCACTGGAGCAACTGGCAGTAGTGCCCACACAGGAGAACAGACGGCGTCAAGGGTGACACACACATCATTCGTCATAGGATGTGTGACAGGCAATGGCTGACTGAATAAAACGGAGAGATTGCTCATATCAATAAAGTTTCCTCCTTTCGCAAGCAATGTTGCTCCGTAACCTTGGTTTGGTAGTAGTTTTCTCCACTTCTGTATCAATGACAATTATAAGTCGCTCCTCTGTGGGAGAATTTGCTCTCGTTGTTGTTGTAGTGTTTAACGCCCGCTTTAACTACTACGGCACCGCAGGCGGTGACACTGATGATACATGGAATGACGATGGAGCACCGGTGGAATGAGATGGCGGGGGAAACCGGAGAACCCGGAGAAAACCCACCCTGACGCCGCTTCGTCCACCACGAATACCACGTGCGGGTCCCTGGGATCGAACCCGGGCCGCCTAGGTGGTAGGGGAGTGCGCTAACCGCTCGGCCACGGCGCCGCCGAATTTGCTCTCGAATATTGGATTATGTCAGTAGGGGACTCATGTTTGATAGAGCAAAAACTTTGAAATAGACTGG
The DNA here is from genome assembly GCA_030765045.1 of Tenodera sinensis. Classification (NCBI taxonomy): domain Eukaryota; kingdom Metazoa; phylum Arthropoda; class Insecta; order Mantodea; family Mantidae; genus Tenodera; species Tenodera sinensis. Next base: position 43,782,271 of record CM060968.1, on the reverse strand, counting down.
CTGAGTGCATGACGGTTGTTCCTCGCATAAACGTATATACATTCTGCCGCTCGTAACCAGTAAACTGTAATATGGTTCCTGTCACAGTGCAATATAGAATCGCTTGTTTAGAAATATGGGCGCCTAATTTTATTCAATGGTTCGAAATTTGTGAATCAATTAACCTATAGCAGGCACAAAATTTAATGGCGGAAGGTAGGAGAAGCTGATAAACACAACATCCAATCAGAGGGTTTCCACGTCCTGCGGTGTAGTATCCTTAAACACGGTGTGAAATCACACTGTAAAGCCGCTGTTATAAATATCATTTGCATCCAAACAATTTATTTGCGCAACAGGAAAGAGAATAATCTGATCATGAAGTGATTAGCTATCAGCCACCATTGAATTTTGTGTCTGCCATAATACATGCGCATCGCTTCTTTTTATTTATATTTTTGAAGTTAATGGGCGGGCCAAAACCAAAGCAGATTTTGGGCTTGATTCGGCCCCGGGCCATTGTTTGGCAAGTCCTACTATAGACGACTACAGTTTAGGTATTTGATTCCAGAACAACTTTTGTATTTACAACCTCTCCCTTCCAGGTAAATAGTAAACGAGACGTTTGTTTTAGCAGTCTGTCAGTTGGCATTGAAGAGTCCATTGTAGTTGTACTTCATTTGCAGAAATGCTGAAATTCTGAAGTCACGTAAGCAATTTAAACTAAATGATTTATGAATTTTGTGAGCACGTTTGCGACTGATACTTTTTTTATGTATTTGTAGGTTTGGTGGAATTCAAAATGGTAGTAGAGAAATTTACAATACAACGACAGATGCATCAAACGCGAAATATACAAAGATCTATTTATAAAATGTTAGTAAACTATTATAAAAATTCTTCTCAAAACGACGAGTTCTACATTACTAGTCATGAGCTATTCTGGGTTATTTTTATACATTTTTAATATCATTTATTGGTAATTTTAAGGTCACCATCATCCGGGCCTTGTTGATCAATAATGCGTGTACTCATTCTAACAGTACTGTTTGGGATAGTGCTGTAATTTTGTTGGTTTGTGATATCCCAGAACAGTTAATAGTTTATTGCGGTCAACTGCAGGACAAAGTGTGTTAATCTAGGAGCGTTTGGAAGCTATGCCATGTTTCATTATATATGGTGACCGTGAGAAAGCAGAATTAATATTTGATGAAAGATATAGGTCAATATTGGTTTTCCCTCATTTGTGCCTTTATTAACGATGCATTTTAATATTATTTTGATGGCATTATATCCATTATATTTGTCCACTAAGGTCTCGCACAATAATATTTGCTGACAATTAGGCTGCGGATTTTGCAAGCAGTTTGCTTCAGGTTATCTACACACTAAGTATTAGATCCGTCGCACAAAATTTAAACCGTCGTGGCTGTGAGTCACAGAGATGGAAGGGGGCACGATCAGGTGACCACAACATGCCTAGTCGGGTGAATAAACGACTGCAGCATGGCAATGTTATCGACTGTAGAGCATATACTAATACTAACTTATGTTTACCTATTTCCTATTATTGTATGCAATATGGCTATACGGTGTAAACAATGTATACTAGATGGACCTACTGTATGCAATATTTATTATATTTTTACCATATTTAGAATACAATTTTGGTACAAAACACAATTATCGTTTTAATATACAATGCATTTATACATTTTAATATATAATATAAGAGATAGACCAAATATTACTATACAAAAAATGTACATCTTACGAAAATTCAAAATTTGTCTAAATAAATTTTTTTGTAGAGTGAAGCTTTTCGGAGATATTCCTTGTTATTTGTGTGAGTTTTGGAGAACTTATACTTTTGTCAAATGGAAAGGAACCTCAAACCTTTAAACGATTTGACTATCACTTAAAGCGTACTGTATTCCCACATTTCCCTTGCACCTACAAGGAAATAAGTAATAAGATAATTTCTGCAAATGTTTATCCCAACTAACTTGAAGATATAGGAATAAGAGTTTGTAAGAGGGGTTAGTACAAGAGTAGAGAAAGTCATGTGAGTGCAACACATCAGATTTTTATTGTTAGTTTCTCCTGAACATGCAACTATTGGAGTGAATCATCATGCACATCTTGAAGTTACTGAAGGCGAGTCTCCTACGATTTGCAGTAAGACACTCCTAATATCGTGAAAAATTATTGTTTACGTCGCAAATTGGATTATCAGCCACAGAACCTCTTATATAACCAAATACCTTTCCATACATCTTTTAAGTTCCCCATCCGTAATGTTGCTGCATTTGGTACGGTTCTTTTTGTGCACTTTTCCATGAAATTTTTAAAATATGGATTGTGTTAATTTGTTAAATGGGATACCTATTAGCCCGTATCATCATGTGCCATAAATCTCCAGAAAAGTCAGATTGTGTGCTTGCATATGAGGCAGAGGGCGTAATTTGAACCCACCAAATGCACCTGTTGGCAATGCCATTTACTACGACAATGTTGTACATTGTTAAAGCGTTTTTCCCTTCTGTTTCTGAATGACAGAGTTTGCATTCTATTATATCACCATTAATAGCAAAGTATTGTGCATCGAATTCTTTAATATATTCCTGCATTTTGTCTTTGCGTGATTTACACATATTGCATTTCTACATATAAACACGTACCTGTTACTGTGGCCAGAGAAAGCGACACGGAATCGGCACTTGAAGACAGCAGAACAAAGTGCACTGTATATGCACACAGACTGTACAGGGGGTAGGGGTAGAAGCTCCGACGGCACTGCCTAAACTCCAGTTGCAGAGCAACCAATTTTCCATTCGTTTTGGCACTAGCGCTTCAGAAATCCTCAGCCTACTGATGTCTAAAAGGTAGGAAAACTAAAATTGGATAAGTTCGAAGTAAACGATTCTTAATTCCAGTAAGGCGTTCTGTGGGTTTGAGAGATAAATATTTTCCCATTGGCCAATGACTTACGCTTAAAAAGCTGAACTACATTGCAAATATTCAATGATATGGCCGGGAATCGAGAAATCGTTCTTCGCTTACAATAATTGCTAACTCTCTACCATTGAACTACCCTGATAGATACCTCCGAGTACGCATTGCTAGGCCCCAAGGTATGACGCACCGGAGTAAATGTGATTGTATTGAAGATATACCTAGGTATATGATCAGATAAGTTTGAACTACAAAGAGATAGAATGTATGCCTGTGTATAATATACATTCATATTATTCATACACGTCTTTATGTAAGGTATAGTTTTATGTCTTATAAAATACAAAACTGCACAACATCCTTTGTATTGTTCCTAGAAAAAACCTAATGTATTGCACTCATGACTTTCTCTATTCTGGTACTAACTATTCTTACAAACTCTTATCCCTCTACCTTCTTCATGTTAGTCGAGGTAAACATTTGTACAAATTATCTTGTTGGTAATTTTCTTGTAGTGCAAGAGGAATATGGGAATGCAGTAGGCTTTGAGCGATACTCAAATTGTTTAAACCTAGTCGCTAAATGAAAACTTTGAAATTACGTTCTCTTTACGCGGCCAGAGATAAAAAAGTGAATAACGACCTTCCATTTGAGAAAAGTAGAAGTATTACAGAATTCCTACGAATAACAAGGAATATCTCCGAAATGGCTCAACCCACAAAAATGGATTTTGACATAAATTGTGTTTAACGAGATCTACATTTTTGTACCTACAGTAAGATTTGATCTATATCTTCGGTTTACCAGCTATGTGAAAGTCATCAAGAGTAAACAGTACTACATGGGCTATAGTGAGAAAATTCAAAATATACATTTCATTTGCCCTAAAATATCTCAAACATATGGTATTTTAATCAAAATCGTTAGTCATTTTTGGGAAAAACAAAATTTACGAAACATTTTCCATGTAAAGGGTAGCTTAGAGTGGAGGAATTTTCTTCAAAATCTTCGTGTCATCTTTGAAATAAATATCAACTTAAATATCAACTTTGATTTTTAACTGACTTTTCGTTTTTGAGCTATGATGTTCATAGACAGGCATACATGCGGACCTTTTTTCTAAAACTGCTTTTTTATTTTTATTCAGGGGGCCTCAAAACATTTTATTTCTAGTGAAACCTCGACATCGAATTTTTGGGTCAAATACAATACTCCCCAATGGAAGTAAAAAGTCAATGGAAGTATAGCCTAGAACACGGTGGCGAAAATGCAATTCTTCCCGGTTCACCAAATATGCAACACGCGACATCACTCAGTAGATGTCAAAAACAAATGGACAGCCAACCAGGAGCGTCGCCCGGAGAGTCTTGCAAGTTCCTTTTTCGCCACCTGGAGATGGCCTAGAGGTTTCATAGTAAATATTATAGCAGGAAAAATATGATACAATTGCGATATCAACTCTTAGGCTAGCAGAAACAAGGTTAATAAAATAAAACGTTTGCCCAAGACGAAATTTCCATACCTTCTGGGAATGAAGGAATTATGTAACTGCAGTGGAACAGACAACAAAGCATTTTGCTCTCCGAAACGGAAAGAAATTTATGATTTAATCTACCTTTGCATTTGGAGAAGACCTTGAAATATAATTGATGTCAGAAGAAGTAAGAATCACAAGTGCATATCGTACATTTCGCCAGCAAACTCCAGCTTTTACGAGGTGACATGGATTGTTCTTATAGTGGGGAAGCATGCATTAATGGAACTATAACGTTAAAAGTCCTAGACTGACAAAGTAGTTTCCAAGGAGTTACTGAACTGCAACAATGAAAGAATAGCAGCTGTAACTATTTCTGTGTAGAAATTACAGTCGTAATGTGTGAAGTACCTTTTTTTGTCATTGCTGAAAAATAGTCTTGAAATCTGCCACATATTTTCTCTTGCACTGCACTGAGCATAAGGCTGTTTTATTTTGTGTCAGCAAGTAAACATTTAAGTTGATATTCACAGTTCCCCCGAAAGAAAAACAATGTGGTCAGCAAATTGAAAATAACTGGATCTCTGATGAGTGAAAAAGGAAACATCGTTCATCTAGGTTATGATTTGCCCAACTATGCGAGCTGCTTTTGTTTAGCCGCCTACGAACTTGAAAAAACTAAATAGAAACGCTGCGCTTTTATTGGATTAATGTACTCGTGAATTTTGAACGATTAAATAAAATAAACGCTCAGAATTTTAATTGATATGTCTAGTCTAATGAGCTATTCAAGAGCAAATACGCGGAAGTTGATTTGGTTGATTTTAACAACTGTCTGCCAAGTGTCACATTTTCTCGATTGAAAGATTCGTTTGAAAGGACTGATATAGAGCTGGAGAACTGGTGCTCTCTGAGCGCAGCCTGCTCGTGGCCTTGCACTGATAACTATATATACTATAATATTATATATATATATGAATTATATTTAGCAGGTAAAAAAATGAAGGTTGCTCAAGCTATCCCGCGAGTCACCCAGATCTGTACTGATATCAGTATTCGCATCACCACATGTCTGTGAAAACATTTTCAAAACTCTGTGTTGCACTCACATGACTTTCTCTACTCTTGTACTAACCATTCTTACAAACTCTTATTCCTATATCTCCTTCGTGCTAGTTGAGATAAACATTTGTACAAATTATCTTATTGCTTATTTTCTTGTGGGTGAAAGGGAAATATTAGAATACAGTAGGCTTTGTGCGATAGTCAAATGTTTTAAAGCTGGACGCTATATGAAGGATTTGAAATTCTGTTCTTTTTGGAGCCCAAGAGATAAACAAGTGAATAACGATTTTCCATTTGAGAAAACTATAAGTATTGCAAAACTCGCACAAGTAACAAGGAATATCTCCACAAAAAATGTATTTGGACATAAATTGTGCATTTAAACGAGATCTGCATTTCTTGTATTGTAAGATTTGGTCTATCACTTACGGTTTAATGACTATGCAAAAGTAATCAAGAAAAAAAAACAGGACTGCATAGGCTATAGCCAGAAAATTCAAAATATACATTTCATTTGCCACAAAAATACCTTAAACATATGGCATTTTAATTTAAATCTTAAGTCATTTTTTAGAAAATCAAAATTTTCACAAGTTTTCCATGTAAGGAGTAGTTTAAGTGGAGCAAATTTTTTCAAAATTTTCGTGTCACATTCTTAAAATATATTAAACTTAAATACAAAATTTGGTTTTTAACCGAATTTTCGTTTTTGAGTTATGCTGTTCAGAGACAGACATAGGCACAAAGACACGCGCGCGCGCACGCGGACCTTTTTCTAAAACTGCGCTTTTAGGATTCAGGTGGCCTCAAAACATATTTCCGGTGAAATCTCGAAATCGAAATTTTTCGTCGAATACAATACTTCCCCTACTTATTATTCGTAGCAGAGGAGGTAATAAACTAGAGTTCCAAAATAACGAGCCTGTACCAACGCTGTTGTTACAGCAGACTATCATCTTGACCCGTGCAGACCTCTCCGGTGCACTCAGACGTTTCTAATGGGCACTGTACCTGTAATTGGCTGTTTTATTTTATTTATTATTTTTAAGAGAACGACGTACATAATCAATACATGCTAGGAATGGTAAAAAGATAAGCTGTTATTCTGGGAGTCGCTTTAATCGTATATTCTAACGATTTCTAAGTTACTCCTTGTACTAAACTGGTCTATATGGTCTCACAATTACGCAACATTCAATTAGAATTTAGCAATTATGTAGAGAAAAATAAAGGATATACATTTTATCTGTCATTTTTATGTATAATTAATATCAAAGTTTATTCTAAACCATCAGAGCCATTTCGAAAGAGGGTTGGGCGGTTATTTTTTGGTATATTAACAACCTCCAACGTAATGTCATATCGGACGGTAAATGAATGAAATGGGTGAAATGATGCTCAAATGAGCCCAAGGTCCATAGTGCTTAAAGTTACGCGACATTCGTCTTCTCAGGATAAGGGAAAACTTCGGAAGAAAAACCTTATCCGAATAACTCACTCAAAGCGAGATTCGAACCACGCGACCTCTTGGGCGTGAGGCAGACACGCTACAGCACCACTACAGCGGTCGGAGGGGGTGGTAGTGGAAACGACCATTGTTCATACACGGAATTATTTGGAGAGTAGAAAATTATCACTGGTAATAACAAACGACGTCTGACGTAAGCGATAAATTCTCGAGCGGAGCGAGAATGGAAGGTTAGACTGAATAATATTTATCTGTACTATTTCATAAATTAAATATGAATTTAAATTCGATATCGCAAAGATTTGACCAGAAAATGTTAAATTCTATAAAAAAATATGCCTTTTCTTGGATGCAGGGGATCTCAAAAAGGTATTTCCGGTGAAATCTCGATATCGAATTTTTGGGTCGAAAACAATACTTCCCCTACTTACTATATGCAGTGGAGAAAGTAATAATTTAAAATATATTCATTACGATTAGTGCAGTTCGACTTTTTCACTGCAGCCAACTGAGGAAAACGAAATTCATGAGTTACATGTATTTCGATTTTCTCTTGTTATAACAGAAAACCAGCTTGATAATCTCAAATAAAAGTCACTATTTTTAACAAATAAAATTTCTTGTGGAAAAATACATTAATTATTAAAAGAAAAATTGTTTTTCAGCTATTTATGGGAATACAGTTGGTGACACTAACAACCCGAGGTAGTAAATCGGGTATTATAAATTAACGCCTCTATATATGAAATACTTAAAATATATGATTAAATATGATCTTTTGTATGTATCCGAATTTTCGTTCTTGAATTGTGCTACGGCCTCTCTCTCTCTCTCTCTCTCTCTCTCTCTCTCTCTCTCTCTCTCTCTCTCTCTCGCCTTTCCCTCCACTATCAAAAACAGGTGTACCTTCATGTTTTGCACACTTGGATATTTTCTCAAACCTGTCAGTTTAGTTTTTTATTCGTAAGATTTACAGGCAAACTGCCGATGAGATTGCGATATCCAGGTTTTGGTTCCAATACAAATGCTCCTGTGTCTTAGGTAAACGCTACAGAAATTAAAACTACTGTTATTTGCTATAGTAGCCAGTGTTATTGCTGTTAAAGGAGTGTAACGCGAGCTTCAAGAACTGTTTCAGTGTCTTTAGAATGTGGATTGTCATGTTTGTCTTTAGCTGACCACAACGTATGTCTACAAAAAACAACATATTACGTAACGGCATCCTTCCTTGACTTGGAAAACTGTGACATTGGATGCTAGTGACAGAAAACTTTCCTCAGTTTCCGGTGTCGATAGTGCGACATACTTATGCAACGCATAGAGTGAGGAGAGGAGAGGGAGCGAATTTGAGAGAGGGAGAGAGAGAGAGCAGATAAAGGAAATACATCTTCATGATCATAATTGTACACATTTTAAAATTCATATGAAAAAAGAAAACTTTCTTAAAAATTTAAGAACTATTTTAATAACTTTTTACTTTTTCTACTACGTATAATAAAGTAGAGGAAGCATTGCATTCCACCCAAAAATTCGACATTTCACCAGAAATACATGTTTTGAGGCCCCCTGAATCCAAAAAAAAAGCACTTATAGAAAAAGGCCGTGTGTGTGTCAGTCTGTGGACAGCATAACTCAAAAACGAAAAGTCGGTTAAAAACGAAAGTTGTTATTTAAGTTTAATGTCTCTGAAGGATGCGACACGAAGATTCTGAAGAAAACTGCTCCACTCTAAACTACCCTTTACATGGATAATTTTTCGAAAATTTTGATTTTCTTGAAAATGGCTCTAAATATTTTGATTAAATGCCATATGTTTGAGATATTTTATGATAAATGAAATGTATATCTTGAATATTCTGGCTATAGTCACTGTAGTCGTATTTACTCTGGATGAGTTTTGCATAACTGGTAAACCGTAAGAGATAGACCAAATCTTACGTTAGAAAACACGTAGATCTTGCTAAAATACACAATCTATGTCTAAATATCCTTTTTGTAGAGTGAACCATTTCGGAGATATGTCTTGTTATTGGTTGAGTTTTGGAGAACTTATACTTCTGTCAAATATAACGTCGTTATTAATTTTTATGTTAATCGTGCAAAGAGAACGGAATCTCAGAGCTTTAAAAGATTTGACTATCGCTCAAAGCCTACTGTATTCTCATATTACCCTTGCTCCTACAAGGAAATAAGCAAAGTAAGCAATAAAATAATTTTTGCAAATGTTTATCTCAACTAACAGGAAGAATATATAGGAATAAGAGTTTGCAAGAATGGTTAGCACAAGAGTAGAGAAAGTCATGTGAGTGCAATACATCCGATTTTTTAAAATCAGCGCAATATTTTTTTCATGTTTACTTTCTTTACTATGTATAGTATAAAAGTAAGTAGGGGAAGTATTGTATTCCACCGAAATATTCTATGTGAGATTTCACCGGATATATGTTTTGAGGTCCTTGGAAGGTACCCCAAAGGACTTTTAGAAAAAGGACAAAGTGGTTAAAGACCAAACTTGGTACTTAAAATCAGCATCTTCCAAAGACGCGACAGGAAGATTTCCAAGAAAATCCAAACCCCAAATTATCTATCCTGTACATGGAACAATTTTCGAAGATTTCGATTTTCTCAAAAAGGATTGTGATTAAAATACCATATGTTTAAGATATTTTTAAGACAAATGAAATCTCTGTTATAATTTTTGGGAATAGTCTCTGAAGTCCACTTCGTTCTGAATGACCGTTGCATATGGTAAAGCGCAAGAGATAATTAAAATCTTACTGCTAAAAAAATGTAGATCTTGTTAAAGCACACAATTTATGTTAAATACTCTGTTATGGAGAAAACCATTTCCGAGATATTCCTGGTTATATGTTTTAATTTTCGAAAACATACTTTTATCAAATGAGAGGTCGTTATTAACTTTTTAATATCTTGGTCATGCTAAGAGAAATGAATTTCAAAGCCATCAGATAAAGACCAGCTCTTAAAAGGTTTGACTGTCGCTTAAAGCCTACTGAATACCCTCTTCCCCCTGCACTTTTCTGCTCTTGTACAAACTATTCTTACCAACGCTTATACCCCTATCCACTTCATGTTAGTCCAGATAAACATTTGCAGAAATTATCTTATTGCTGGTTTCCTTGCACTGTCTGACTACCAGAGGAAGACGAGCTATACCAATGTGTTACCTAAAGAAGTCATACGGTCCCCATTATGTTTATGCACGGTAGTATGATATACTCATGGTGTACTTGCGTAATATCTATCACAGCAGTTATATGCTAGACAAATATTAGATCTGCCAGCTTGGGTGATTCACATACACTCATTTAGTGCTAAACAAATCGACTACGTGAGCAGATTAACAGTTAAAGCCTCCTCTCACACCTTAGACCCCTCTCGCCTTCTGGTGGTCAGACAGTAGGTCAAGGAGAATATGTGAATACAGTAGGCTTTAAGCGATAGTAAACTATTTTAAGAAGCACACTTGGTCTGTATGTGATGGTTTTGAAATACTTTACACGGTCGAGATAGAGATACGAATAACGTATTTCTATTTGAGGAAAGTGTAAGTTTTGGGAAATTCAAACAAATAACAGGGAATATCTTGGAAATTCATATGAACAAATGCACTTTGTGTAAATAGAAAAATCCAAAACCATATCTGTTTGCAATATGAAAGCCACCTTCCAAATTAGAGCCAACTCATAAACCAGATTCAAAGGATAGACAGCACACCCCATGGGACACATGTATGTCTTGTAGGAAGAAGCCAGGCTCAATCGCAGACGACGGCCACAAAAGAAGATGGAGATCCGAAGCATATGTTCTCCGGTAGCGGTGAAAGAGTTAAAGAATGTTAATTACTTTTATGCAATCCCAGCATTACAAACAGGTCGTTATCGTATTCAATATAGTGAATAATTGGCTCATTGCACGCGTGACAATAACAGCGATGACGTAATACCGGTATTTCAAATTGCCGTGCTTATTAGACAAGATGAAACTATGTTGTACTCTTTTTTCTCTGAGACCGAAGATGTAAAAACCGCTGTACATTATTCTAATAACTAAGATCTGAATAAATAATTACCATGTTGTGCTAATAATAGGCTAAATCACAGACTAACACCTGTTCACTTCTCTTCCAGGAAGGTAATGTAGGAAGCAATTTGTTTATTACTTCTAAATACCAGACAATTAAAAAATATATCTGATGTAATACATTCATTTACCCCACCTTCGTCGGGTTATGATGCGTTCATGGGACTCTTAAACAAACCTCTCTAATGCTTGGTTACTTGCATAAGTGAAGGGGGAATGCTCTATGCACAAAAAGAATGAAATGGTATAGTATGCCAAGGTTAGGTCATTAACCCTTAAGAGACAAGGTTGGACATCGCTCTTTCTACCCATTCTTCAACAGCCATTCCTACAGTAACCTGTTTGTTCTAACTGCTTCATATTAATCAAAATAAACATTTATATGATTTTATTGCAATTTCCTTTTAGTTACATACAATGGAAATAGGCGAATACAGTAGGATAAAGCGATGGTCAAATCTTCTAAGAGCTGTTTCGATACTTGGGCCAGTCGTACTGATGTTCAAATGTTATGCTAACGAGTTTTGCAAATATTTATCGACCCAGTTCAATTCTGATGTAAATGTGCAGACAATTAAGAACGAATTATTTGGAGAATCTGTTGCAAACTTTCCAAATATTGGACATTTTTCCAAAAATATGTAAGTGTCCCAATGTTGCGGCATTATTGCCGCCACAAAACCATCGCACCTTTAATTTAATGTTATGCATATATTTACAAATTATATCTAAATGGAAAAGCCATTGAAAACAATTATGATTTCATACATTCACTGGACTTTCTTTACTCACTACCGTTTATTTTTATCTTTCTGCGAACGGTTCTTAAGAAACTTTGTTTCGTTTTAGATACAAGGGAAGTACAGAAGAATGAAACAGTAAATCTTCAAAAGGTAGTCAGTGTATGCCAGCTTTAAAGTTCTATGCTTTTTGTGTGAACCTTGAGGAATATGAATAATGCTTTACCACTTCAATAAATATAGGAGTATTAAACAAATCAAACCAATAGCAGTGAATATATCAGACACTGTTAGTGCTCCAAAAAGATTTGTTTTAAAACATGTATGTTATGAAGAGGACTTCACAGATATGTTTCAGTAATAGGTTTTATTAAACAGGCGCATTGTAATACATACCGTTAGAGTGCTGTTTGAAAAAAAAAAAATATATATATAAAAAATAAATAAAAATGTTCATCTAATTCTAAAGGGAGGGAGGATTTTTGTTTAAATCTTCGTGTCGCATTTGGAAGCTGTTGAAATTATACCAGGCTCCGTGTGCATCCGATATTTCTTTTTGAGTTATGGCGCGCGCGCCCACAAACACACACACAGTCTCTCACTCAGACAAGCGCTCACGCTCTAAAATTTCGATGTCAGATTTCACCGTAAATATGTTTTGGGGACCCTGAATAAAAAAAAAAGTAATTTTAGAAAAAGGCCCATCTCTGTGTGTGTGTGTGTGTGTGTGTGTGTGTGTGTGTGTGTGTGTGTGTGTGTGTGTGTGTGTGTGTGTGTGCGCGTGCGTTGGTGTGTGTGTCAGTCTGTGGACAGCATAACTAAAAAACAAAAGGTCGGTTAAAAACCAAAGTTTGTATTTAAAGGATGCGACACGAAGATTTTGAAGAACATTTCTTCACCCTAAACTATCCTCCACATGGAAAATTTTTCGAAAATTTTTATTTTCTCTATAATGGCTGTAACAATTTTGATTAAAATGCCATATGTTTGAGATAGGTAGTTTTATGACAAATGAAATGTATATCTTCAATTTTCTGGCTATAGCCCATGTAGTCGTATTTACTCTGGATGAGTTTTACATAACAGGTAAACCGTTAGGGATAGATGAAATCTTACTATACAAAAATGTAAAATACCCAATTCATGTCTAAATAAATTTTTGTAGAGTTAACCATTTCGGAGATAATCCTTGTTATTTGTGTGAGTTTTGGAGAACTTATACTTCTGTCAAATGGAACATCGTTGTTCATTTTTTATATATTAACCGTGTAAAGAGAACTGAATTTGAAAGCTTTAAAAGATTTGACTATCGTCCAAAGCCTACTGTATTCCCATATTCCCCTACACCTACAAGGAAATAAGCAATAAGATAATTTATGCAAATGTTTATCTCAACTAACACGAAGATATATGAATAAGGGCTTGTAAGAATGCTTAGTACAAGAGTAAAGAAAGTCATGAGTGCAACACACACCCACACCCACACACAAACCCACACACACACACACACACACTTTTTCTTGGAGGGGGGGGGGAGATATTTAAACATGTATTTATGGTGAAATCTCGATATCGAAAATTTTATCTACGTACGTAATATAAGCAAGAGGCATAATTAGAATAACGTAATGAAGTTATTGAGGTTATTATTATTATTATTATTATTATTATTATTATTATTATTATTATTATTATTATTATTATTATTATTATTATTATTATTATTATTATTATTATTATTATTATTATTATCATCATCATTATTAGCTGTATAATAATAATAATAATAATAATAATAATAATAATAATAATAATAATAATAATAATAATAATAATAATAATAATAATAATAATAATAATAATAATAATAATAATAATAATAATAATAATAATAATAATAATAATAATAATAATAATAATAATAATAATAATAATAATAATAATAATAATAATAATAATAATAATAATAATAATAATAATAATAATAATAATAATAATAATAATAATAATAATAATAATAATAATAATAATAATAATAATAATAATAATAATAATAATAATAATAATAATAATAATAATAATAATAATAATAATAATAATAATAATAATAATAATAATAATAATAATAATAATAATAATAATAATAATAATAATAATAATAATAATAATAATAATAATAATAATAATAATAATAATAATAATAATAATAATAATAATAATAATAATAATAATAATAATAATAATAATAATAATAATAATAATAATAATAATAATAATAATAATAATAATAATAATAATAATAATAATAATAATAATAATAATAATAATAATAATAATAATAATAATAATAATAATAATAATAATAATAATAATAATAATAATAATAATAATAATAATAATAATAATAATAATAATAATAATAATAATAATAATAATAATAATAATAATAATAATAATAATAATAATAATAATAATAATAATAATAATAATAATTACTACTGCATAAATAGCAGAATTCTATGATAACGAATGAATAAAATGCTTGGGAGTGAAAATGGTGCCCTATGTTAATCCTAAAGATGGCGATAAAACCATATAAAACTTTTAGAAGAAGTAAGGATTCTGAAGATGGAGTCTGAATGTGGACCAGGAGCATTAACCCATATCACCGCAGTTTGTGACTTCGGCAGAGGTACAACTAATTACTTCATCCTTGGCAAGAGAAACTACTAATGTTTACTTAGTAGGAGCCGAGTATGCATCACAACCTCAGTAAACTTTGAAAACACTATCCCACGCTGCTGTGATCTGAAGTAACGCGCGTGGCCAGGAGGAAACGGCGCTTGCGCCTGATAGACCCGCCGTGATTGTCTGTACGTTGGGTTGCCTACACAGAACGGCTGATTTCCTCTGCGTCCTTCACACAAGCGGTTCGGCGCGAAGCGACTGCCGGACACCCTCAGCATGACGTCAGCTACAGGTACGATAGTGTAGTTACTGATAACGTTATCAGTCGCAGCTGCTACATTCCATTCCTTTACTTCTGAATGCTTTAGCTACTGTTCCGCCTACCGCGAAGTATTTATTATAATTGAAAGTTAAGAAGTCAATTAAAATAAACGATTAGATAATACGGCGAACCTTGAGTGTTTAATTGTGTGTAGCGAAGCCGGACAAAGTGTTTGACGTTTTCAAGGGAAAATAAATTATAGTTATAAACACGTAATATGTTGAGAGAAAATGTTAAATTCTGAAAATAGTGTTTATGTTTTATACACTCAATGTGAAAGTGCAGATTGAATTTCTGTTTAAGCTATTAAACCATAGATATTTTGCTGTTAACAGTACTTAAAATTTAAATAATTGTTTCTTTGAAAAAAAGCGGTTCAATTTGAATCCTAAATTTGAAAACTAAATTATTATAATACAATAAACAAAATAAAGTAAAATAAAATTTAATCACAGTGCAAGGCTGCGGTACTGAAACTTCCGAGCTTTTTAATTCTTAAATA
This sequence comes from Tenodera sinensis, assembly GCA_030765045.1. Taxonomy (NCBI): domain Eukaryota; kingdom Metazoa; phylum Arthropoda; class Insecta; order Mantodea; family Mantidae; genus Tenodera; species Tenodera sinensis. The sequence goes on along the minus strand of CM060968.1, from coordinate 43,766,974 downwards.
ATTACTTGTGTTCTTTTAATGATTTTTTCTGGCTTTATCATTTTGTCGTTCATGCTCATACAATTTTTGGTTCATATAAGAGTCTTTAAACGCTCATTTGTGTAAGTGTGGTAGAAATCTCTCTATATTTTGTGCTCTTGCAAGTAAAAGCAAAACTGATAACATATCCTGAAGCTTTTTCCTAAAGATTAAAAACGATCTTCTTTAAAACTTAAGCTTTACATGCATTTTAAGTTTTGTTAACAATTGTTTTTGTCAATTTTCTGAAATTCACATTAGTTGTATGCACATTGCACGGAGATGAGATGGGATGGACTGGTCAGAGTAGGAGACAGAGAGAGAGGGAGAGAGAGAGAGGGGGGGGGGGAGGAGAGTGAGCGAAAGACGGAGAAAGAGGAAAGGAGGCAGCGAGAGAGTGATAGGGAGAGCTACAGACAAAAAGCTTCACATTTAAGGCAATAACGACAGCAGAGCTATGGATTCTGCTAGGTAGTCTTAAATAAAATTTCAAAATCTGTTTTAACAATCACAGTATAGTAGGAAATCAAGCCTGTGGTTAGGCTGCATTTAGGAGGGGTAATCTGTTGTATCAAAGATGGTGTTCTGCACAAAACAATTTGAGATGAGTGAGAAAAACAGCATTCACCCTAAAATTATCCTCAAAGTATATGACATTTTAGAAATTTCTGTGATATGTTTGACATACTTTGACAGAGAAACGCAGCCCTTTTAACATATTTTACTTGCACTATTGCTTATCTATAGTAAATAGAAGCATATGCCACCCAAAAAGTCGACATAAGAATTTCACAGAAGTACACGGTGAAAAAAGAGCATTTCTAGAAAAAGGTGTGCTAGCGCCCACGTGTGAACACCGTAACTTAAAAACAAAAAAATGATTAAACACCGACCTTGGTATTTAAGTGTAGCATCTTCTAAAGATGTCGCACGATGATTTTCACAAAATCTCTCACTCCAAACTGCCCTTTGCATGTAAACTTTTTCGTTGGTTTTGATTTTCTCAAAAAATGACTAAGTATTGTGAATAAAATACATATGCTTAAGATATTTTCATGATAAATGAAATTTATATTTAAACTTTCTGAGAATACCCCGTGAAGACCTCTTTATTCCGAATTACTTGTGTAATTGGTAAACCGCAAATGGCAGACGAAAATATTACTGTAAAAATATATGTATGGTTAAAGGACATCATCTACGCCAAATATTTTTTTTTTTTTTGGAGTTAACTATTTCTGAGCTATTCCTTGTTTTTAGTTTGTATGTTCAAATATTTATACTTTTCTGAACTGAGGTTTCGCTATTCGTCGTTATTCTCATGATCATGCAAAGAGCATGGAATTTCATGGCGACACGCTCTTTAAAATCTGACTATCGCTCTATTTATTGCATGGTACAAAGACATGTGTACTACTGGCACACTTTGTATTGAGCTCTGGAGTTTAATACTAGGAACGATCCGAGTCAAGAAGGTCTGTGCTTTGCCAAAGTAACAACTGAGCATCGTTGTCCATTTAATTTAATTTAAAAGGTGAGTCAATTAATAACACTAAACAACACTTGCAACAACACTGTTTTCAAACTTCTATGAAAGGAAGATCGTTGTCCATACTCCAATGTTACCACATGTATATTTCACTATTTCGTGTTACCTTTGTTGCTGTTCTCTTGCTTATCATATCGGTTCACTTTTGTACTTCACCAACTCAAAAAGTAATTTTAAGCACTAAATGCCTGGATCAGATCCAGACGGCACCGTAAACTCCTGTAAATAATAAAGGAATAAGCCACGTGGAGCGTTATACTTTAGCCGTTGGCTAACTTGGAAGAACAACTGCGGAAGCTGCCATGTCTATTTCTCACGTGAACTTTCATTTGTTTTGAACCAAAAATGCACCACAATGTGGCAGACACCGCTTCTTTTGTGTACAATTCCTTGGTTACGAAAAGTTTGATGAAGCAAGCTCCCGTCTTGGGCTTTGGTTTGACATCGATAACCTATTTGTCGACGTATAGTTTGCACATGTAGCGACTTGTATTGTAAACAGTTTATATAGGTTAGTCATCAGGCTTATGCGTCTATAATTGTTCATGTCAACTTACGTACCTTTTTTTTTTTTTTTTTTTTTTTTTTGCAAAAGTACAATCGTTCTTGTTTCCCACTGATCGGGAATATCTGCGGTTTGTATGATTTTGTTGAGCACTCCTTTGATGATTGGTGTTGATGCAACATATAAAATTTTGTATCAGAATAAACACACATGTTGATCACTGCGAGAAACCTCAATTTGTACACTGTCTCTCGTTAGCTCCTTTAAAGTTTTTGTTTGCAAAATTCGTAGGAGGCTTTGAATTTTAAATGCTTGTGTAACTATCTAGTTGTATGTTGGTAAAGCTTGCTGTGGGCTTTCAGAATTAAATGACCAGAATTTTAGCTAATACATCGTAGATACATTGAACAAGTCGATGGAGGATGGAAACTACACTTTTTTTAAGAGTAAGTATTTAACATAGTAATACAGTCCTGAAAGTGCAGTTGGTAGTTCTATTGTCACTAGCTGCTGGAATTGGTAGAATTGTGCAACTTGAGTATCTAATTCTTAAGAAATCAAGCTAACCGATTAACGCTTTTCTTGGATACGTGTACACCACTAAGATAAATGTATGAAAACAGTTTGGTTCAGATTTCAGTTGTCAACGTAGGTTGGTTTTTAAAAGCTAAATGGTATAATACTTATATCATTTTGTAGCGTAACAACAATCTTCAAACTTTCTTTTGCAATAAACAACCCGACTAAAGGGAAACATGCGGACGTTAAGTGCACATACAGACTTGTTGTATATTCTATTAATAATAAAATAAAGCAGTACATCCGAACGAAATATAGCACCCCATTGCATTTATTTTCATTTACTACCGCGCCTTATAAAAGCTGTTCTGCGGTAAACTAAACATAATTTATATTTATAACCGTTATTTTGCGGCTGGCGGGGTTTATTTAAGGAAATGCTGTTGCACATTTAGCCCGCTGCTCTACCTACATGCCAGCTTCTTGTTGACTGTTGTCAGTACAGCATTTAAATTAGTCTGGCCATAGAGGTTGTAAAGGAAGGCACCAATAATGGCAATTGCAAGCGGGCAACTTAACGATCATGGAGGTTTGTGATTATCCGCTAGACGGTTGGTTGCTTGCATATATTTTCCTTTGAGTGCATGCCCTTCATTTCTGCCCTTCCCGGTCGTTAACAAAATTTAGTGAAGCTTTCCATATATCATTCTCGCTTCCTTTTTGTTTTGTACCTTACTGGGTATAGTAAGCAGAGGAACTATTTGGATTTCGATATTTCACCGGAAGCACATGTTTTCAGGCTCCTTGAATAAAAAAAGCATTTTTACAAAATAGCGCGCGCGCGGGTGTGTGTGTGTCTGTCTGTGAACATCCTACTCGACAACTAAAAGTTGGTTAACAACCAAAGTTGGTATTTAAGTTTAATATTTTTGAAGGATGCGACACGAAGATTTTGAAGAAAATTCCTCCACTGTAAACTACTCTTTATATGGAAAATTTTTCGAAAATTTTAATTTTCTAGAAATCTACTAACGATTTTGGTTAAAATACCATATGTTTAAGACAATTTTATGGCAGATGAAATATATATGTTTAATGTTTTCTGACTATAGCCCGTGTAGCGCTGTCTACTCTTGATGACTTTCGTATAATAGATAAACTGCAAGGCATAGACCAAATCTTACTAACAAAAATGTAGATCCCGTTAAAACACAAATTATGTCCAAATGCATTTTTTGTGGAGTGATCCGTTTCGGAGATATTTCTTGTTATTTGTGTGATTTTTGCAATATTTAAACTTTTCTCAAATGGAAGGTCGTAATTCACTTTTATCTCTTGGCCTTGCAAAGAGAATGGCATTTCAAAGCTTTAAAAGATTTGACTATCGCTCAAAACCTACGGTATTCCCATATTGCTCTTGCACTACAAGAAAATAAGCAATAAAATAATTTTTGAAAATGTTTATCTCGACCAACATAAAGAAGATAGAGGAATAAGAGTTTGTAAGAATAGTTAGTACAAGCGTAGAGAAAGTCACGTGAGTGCAACGCATCAGATTTTTTATCAAATCTGACACAACTTAAGCTATAAGCTTTTACTGTTAGACGTATAGTCCCTACATCTTGTACCTTCTTAACTATATGAACAGCGTGAAGTGCTAATTAGAGTGATATGTGACAGCTGTTCCGTCAGTGTTGAATCTCGATTGCTCTAACGAGGCTGTTATCTAGATATCAACTTATTTTCAGGAAAGTTTCCTAGTTGATACTCTTGAACAAACAAATGACATGCAGAGCGAATTCGATTCCTTCTCCAAATAAGGTTTGTAAACTCCCATGCAATTAGTAAATGGATCTCTTGTTTTGTGAAGCAGCCAGTCTTTAAGCTGGCAGAATGGAAAATGGCATCCTTTAGGCCTTGCTACTTATATCTGAAAATGCTAATCTTTCTCAGGGACCGCTAGCAAGCTCTATTGGAGCAATTTACATACAGCTAAGAACATTAATGTATATTATTTAAAATCTTAGCTTAGTTTACATGTAGCTTTACGCTTAATATATATTATAAATATTTCTGCTATTACTCGCATATCGATTCTCCTGCTTTTATTTTCCATTGCAATTACAACTTAAGGAACATCTATTGCATAATATTATAGGATTTAGGGTAAATACGGAGGGGGATACCTCGCGCTCCGCGACCAACCCAGGTCTATTGTGGCTACCGCCCTCAGGGGGCAGGGATGAAGTGAGGAACCATAGGTGATTTTTAAAATTTTATTTCAGTAGTAGATGGTTTTACTTGGGAACAAAATACTCTTGTTTCTGTCAGTCTCTCCCTCATCACCTTCCTCTTCCTTTAAAAATGAGGCATTATTAATAAAAGTGAAACGTTCATGAAACATTTGGTTTTTTTTATTTTGCTTTTAAAATACCTTCGGTTATTTTAGATTTGAAAAAAATTGATGTGTTACACTCACAGTATCTCTCTAATCTCTCTTGTATAAATTATTCTTTTGGCTACGTACATCATGTTAATCGAAATACACAGTTGCAAAAATTGCTTTATTGTATATTTTCCTGAGGTGGCGCCGTGGCCGAGCGGTTAGAGCGTCCGCCTACCACCTAGGCAGCCCGGGTTCGATCCCAGACATCCGCATGTGGTATTCGTGGTGGACGAAGCGGCGTCTGGACAGATTTTCTCCAGGTTCTCCAGTTTCCCACGTCACTTATTCCCCAATCGCTCCATAATCACTTTTCCATTCATCGATTTCGCCTGCATTTCATATCATCCTCTTCCTCACTCTCATACCTGGTGTTTGGCTCACCATCCGCTTCCAGGTCTTCACTCTATTCGGTCCATAGGTCCCTCTGCTCCCCGACGAGCTTATGACCCTAGGCTGGCTTGTAAGTCCTAGGAGGTGTAAGTCCCACATAAGGGGAAGCTGAAGAAGAATAAAATTTTCTTGTAGATAGAATAGGATTAGGGGAATACAGTAGACCTTAAACGACAGTTAAATATTTTAAGAGCTGGTCGCTATATGCTCCAAGGTAAGAATATTCCATGTGGATCTAGCCACCCGACTTGGTTGGAAGACCCGTTGATCGTCCCTGGTCAGCTTTAATATTGGGACGGGTCTTCGAGGCACAAACATTAGGTACTTCCGCGCGTCTCTGTGGCCTCTCTGACTGCAATGTGTAATCTTCATCCCTTTCTCCCGGGAATGGTAACCACTGCAGTGCGTGAGGTATCCCCTTCAGTCGTATAGCTTATACATCCGTACAGTATTCATTAAATTGCTTATGTGCCAATGTTGCAAGTGAAACTTTACAGCCTTCGTATTTGTCTTCATGATTTGTATGTTCAATAAAGACATGATGTAACCCAAATAGCTATAAAGGTAGGGCTTTACTTCCACTGCCTGAGTCATTACAGTTTACAGAAGTCATGAAAATCGGTTTATGTACCAACATTAGCGCTATGATTCACAAGATGTTAGGATAGTATGACCTTTAGATGCAAAATCATTCTAAAAATCTTTCTGAGATGTATCTTTTTGCACAAAAATATGGAGCAGGAACGAATGGGAAATGTTAGATTTGTCTGCTCGTGCTGAACAGATTATATGGCAACATACGCCGCGCGGCATTTTAACTTTATAGCTGTACTTGTGTCATATCTGCAGATTTTAGTCTCATTGGGGATGAAAATGGCTCGCTGTTTATTAACGGGTTTATTCAACAATACACCAGCAGTCTTCAGTTTATCGTTAAATTAAGCTAGCTAGTATTCACATCTACTTCACGTCTAATCTTCAAATCAACATCTAAATTTATCAGTTACTACACACTAGCATGCTGGGCTTTTCCGTAATCGGAAGAAACAGCACTTCCAATAATTTATTCTGCTTTATTAAGTTTTCGCTCGTTCAAATTTTTACCGTTTTTTACTACGTACCTACAGTAAGCGGAGAAAGTATTGTATTCCACTCAAAAATTGGATAGCGAGATTTCATCAGAAATACATGTTACGGGAAAAAGTATTTTTCTCTACTAAATAGCATTTTTGCTAAAAGTGTGTGTGTGTGCGTGTGTGTGTGTGCGTGTGTGTGTGTGTGTGTGTGTGTGTGTGTGTGCGCGCGCGCGCGTGCGATCGCGTTTGTCTTTCAACAACGTAACTCAAAAAAAAAAAAAAAAAAGGTCAGCGTCTTCCAATGACGCAACACAAAGATTTTCAAAATACTCCCTTATCCCAAATCACCCATTACATTGAAAACGGTTGGACAATTTTAATTTTCTCACAAATGGCTTTAATGATTTTGGTTAAAATACCATATTGTGACGCAGGCCGCGGCGCACAACAAAGGACGGTCGGAGCCGTACTTCCCCACCCTACTGGCGGTACGTGCATCAAAGACGCTCAAGGTCAGGCTGTCTCGCGCGATTGTTGTGAATTACAGTGGCAGAACTGAAAGGAGGTTTCCCAGATCATTCGAGAAGTATCAACTGGCCGGCGTGTTTGTAGAGAAAGGACCGTGTTACGTCATCCCGGCTGTATAAGGAGGTGAGTTACTGTTACCGACGTGAGTCGTCGGGAGTCAGTCAGTTTGAATGTGTGTCAGCTACGTGTGTCGTCGCGTCGTGAAAGAAGATAGGGAAGCGATTTTGAGTGTCGTGTCATGTCGTGTTTGAGTATCGTCAGAGTCAGTGTTTGAGAAACAGAAAGTGAGCAAAGACAGAAAGGACTGAGAAGGAAACAGTTGTAATATCACAAGACTAAAGGTTGTGCTAACGTCAGTAAAACAGAACTATATTTGTGCGAATATTTTGGAAGAAAATAAAGTGAGAGAAGAATAATTGGAATGAATTTTGTCATTTTTGTCACACTGGTATCAGAATGGAATTTTGGAATTGTCGTCTTTGTCACAATATGTTTAAGATAGTTTCATGACAGAAGAAATTCAGGTATATCTTGACTTTTCTGGGAAGAGTCTCTGAAGCCCTCTTCAATCTAAATGACTTTTGCATAATCTTATTATACACACATACGAGAATACAATAGGCTTAAGCGTTAGAAAAATGTTTAATGAGCTGGTTGCTAAATAACTGCTTTCGAATTCCGTTCTCTTACATGGCCAATGGATAAAAAGATTCCATGTACTGGAAATATGCAATAAGATGATTTCTGCAAAACACTATCTCGATAAGCTTGAAGCAGATGGAGCTTGTAAGAATAGCTTTTACGAGAGTGCAGAAAATTTTGTGAATGAAACACATCGGATTTTTCTAACGTACTTCTCTCGTATCTGTTGGCTGCATTACTCAGAGCTCTTACTCCCAAGCTATAGGGTAAAATATCCACGAAACTGCAAATATTAACTTTGTAATGATTCAAGTTCTCATAATTACAGTTACAATGAAAATAATATGTTACCTAGTCATGACAGATGTTGGAAATTTTCTCCTCGTGCATCAATATAACCTTGGCACCTTTGTAAGAAATTTTATTTCTTGTGTATTAATTGCAGCTTCCGAAATAGGTACGTTTAATTTGTTTTCTGACACCTTCTTCTACAGGTTCTACCAAGTTTAGATTGATATTTTGAAATTTTCTCTTTGAAGAACACATACCATTATACATTATCATAAATTCATAGCAAATTGCTTCAAACATACATTGCAGATGATTTTATACTTTATTGGGCCTCCTTTGGCTTTCAAACACAGTAAATTTATCTTTTGGGATACTCTTTACAAGATTCTTACACTCTTGCATGGCAATCTGTTCCAAGATTCGGATAGTGCTCTGGAAGTTATCGGCGGTTTTTTCGCCTGAGGGAAGCTACTCCTATACCTTCCGGTCTCATATGGATATAACTGCTATAGTTTTATCCTCCCGGGACGATACAACCCTTGGCCTACCACTTCGCTCCAGGTCTGAAAATTTGCCGCTTTTCCTATATTTTTTATTGTCTGTGCCACACACGTTTTGTTTATCCCCAATCGAATTGCAGTATCTCTATAGTTTGCCACAGATATGGAAACCAATCGCTGGCCATTTAACATCCTTCACGTTTTATAGCAATTTTTACTTAATCTCTTTTCGCACCAGAACAAAATTGGAGCTACAGTGGAACTGAATGTCATGGCACCATAACAATAAAAACAGAGGATCATTCAGTGGTACGATGTATAAACAGACACCACTCCAATTTCACTGGCTCATTCATCATAGGATTTTTTTTTAAATTAACGTCCTCCAGCATTGTGTTGTGTCATATCGGACGAATGAATGAAATGAAATGAGTGAAATGATGCTCAAATGAGCCCGAGGTCCATGGAGCATCATAGGATCGGATCGAATCCATTGTCAAATAGTTTTAATTTAAACTCTTTTTTTTTCCAATTTGTTTTGAAGTTATAATCATCATGTCAATTTTTGATAAACGGTATATGATGTCATATATATATATATATATATATAAATATTCCTTACATATGTCTTTCCCTTTACAGAAAAATAAAATTGACATCCCGTATATTTTCATGATTTCATTCCCACAAAAAAATTTAAAAATGAGATATTTTCGGTTTTTCTATAAACTGAAAAAATCAACTCCTTATAACATAATGACATCTCCGTAATTATTTTTTAAGATATTTTTTTATGAAACATGCCGTTGGACAAAATAATTTCAAGGACAGAGTGTATTTCCGTGAAATATGCAGGTGTCCTTAAACTTTTGGTAGGTTCTGTAGTTATTTTTCAAGTTCCCACTCTCTAGATTTCCTGAAGTGACGCCCTGTGACAGTGTAGACCATAATCCCCCAATATCTTCAACTCTTCTTTAGTTTAAATTGAATGACTTCAGCTATAGGTGCGATAACAGAATCTTGGTGAACATATTCAAAGTCACATTCAATATTTAACAGTTCCACAAAGTGGTACATCCCATTTCTGTGACATTCTGAATATACGGCATCTGCAACAAATATTGGTCCTATTATTCTGAATGCGTTTACCACGTGTCATAATCCGATTTTCTCGTCATGCGAAGGGTTTTCCTGCATAAATCGCTTTTCTCCGATTACGGATTATTGTGCATCGAAATGTGGATGTGAAACATGCTTCGCAGGGAAGGTTATTACATTTTGATTAATTGTTCCGTCATTAACGTTCCTCTAATTATCACGTGGTAGCAATTCGTGAACAACAATGATCTTATGTGGTTTCAGTTTTAACAGTTTGGTATTTCACCGCACTGAAAACTGTATTTCCACAGACAGTTCTTTTTTGGAGGGAGTATACTCTATTTATATTGCCGCCTTCAACCAATATCTGTCATATCGGTGGCTTTACCTTTGGAACAATTGCCCAACGGCAACGATGCTCACCTGTTTACTATTCTGTTAAAACTTGTGTTTGTTACATATAGTGACGCCGGGCGCGGCACAAAACAAATGACGGTCGAGGCTAAGCTACTTCATACCAAATACCGGGCCGGCGAGCAAACAAAGGCGTCCAAGGTCAGTCTGCGACTGTTTGTGTATACCTTACTGACAACAATCAAACCAAAGGGGGTTTTCTCCAAAGCCTTTGAGAAAGATCTAGCTACGTTAACTCCGACGTATTTGAAGAAGTTCGCGAAAGGTCCATGTGACGTCAACCCCGCTATATAAGGAGGCCAGGAACCAGCAGAGAGAGTTATAGACATGAGCCGGTCAGGTGTCAGTGAGTGTGAGACAGCTGTGCGTGTGTAAAGAGTTTTAACGAGCGTCGAGTTGTTATATCGTTATAGTTAGTGTCTGAGAGATAGAGAAGGTGAAGAGAGACAGTGAAAGGACTGAGTCACGGCTGCGAGAAGAACACAATTGTGAGTTTTGATATCACGAAAGACTGTAGACTGTGTTAACGACAGGAGGAAGACTGTGTATTTGTGCAAAAGTTTAGAAGACAATGAAGTGATAGAAAGGTAACTGGACTGGATTTTGTTGTTCTGTCACTATATTATGGCTGACCCAAAATGTAATGGCGGGTGGCACGAGGAGCTGGTTAACACAACATCCAATCAGAGACTTGCCATGCCTTGCGGTGTTGTATAGTTAAATACGCCGTGAAATCACGCTGTAAAGCCGATGATATATCATTCACGCCTGCAAAATATATTTGCACAAAAGGAGAAAGAATGGTAGTGATCAGATATTAACCGCCATTAAATTTTGAATCTGTCATAAATTTACAGTCTCACTCATACTTTGAGACTCTAAGGAGGACAGAGTCTAGATAAGGAAAAATTCCCTCCCTCTAGCCGAAAATTGAACTCGGGACCCTGCGTATGAAAGCTATCATGTTATCTACCAGACACAGAGGCAATCTGAGAAAGTTTTGAGACGAGTATTCTAATTTTCCTCCAAGCTCCTCCTATTTCTCCATAGTAAGCATGCACTACTTTACCCTTCGCCTCTTATCGAGAACTGAAACTGTTTCCCTAAACTTATTTATACGAGTAAGTTTTCGTACAGCTTCTCCGTTTGGAAGACAGACGGCTAGAAAATCAGTTAGAATGTGCCTGCAAAGTGATGTAATTACATACGAGTCCGTTACTGAAATATGCACTTATATTGCGGATTTATAACACCATAAATGCAAAAGCACTCTTAGCGCTTAAACACTAAAATGATACAAGCTCCGATAAGACCACAGAATGAACAAGTGTAAAGTGAAGATGACAAGGTAGTCGCGGTGCTGCCGTGCTACGCCGACCGACGGCCAAATCCTACGTGAGAAGCAGAGCTAGAACAAATATCCACCGAGGGGGGAATCAACCTAACTACCACTCTACCTAGTGGACGTGACATCATACTGAATACGCGGATTCAGGGCTATACAGTTGACAGTCAGTAGCTCGACTGCAGTACAGGCGGTATAGATTTGGTTGCTGTGCGCTCTGTGTTTACGTTCTGCTCTGGGCTATACAACATTCAGAATGTCAAAATCATGTGGTGCCACATAGAAAACTTAGCGGAAGAATTTAGTACAAATAATTTCATCGTGAGTGGAGAAATTATATAATGTAGATTGCGTCATACAGAAACAAGAAATTGTAACGAGAAGCGGAAAATTACTAAAACAACACTGTAATATAAAAAAATCTGATGTTTTGCACTCACATGACTTTCTCTACTCTTGTACTAACCATTCTAACAAACTCTTATTCCTATATCTCCATGTTAGTTAACATAAACATTCGTACAAATTATCTTATTGCTTATGTCCTTGTAGGTGCAAGGGAGATATTAGAACATAGAGGGCTTTGTGCGACAGTCAAATCTTTTTGACCTTTGAGATTCCGTTCTCTTTGCCCGATTAACATATAAAAAAATGAACAACGTTGTTGCATTTCGCTAAAGTTCTAAGTTTTCCGAAACTCACACACATAACAAGGAATATCTCCGAAATGGTTCACCCTAAAAGAAAATTTATTGAGACATAAATTGTGTATTTTACCAAGATCTACATTGTTTGTATAGTATGATTTAGTGTATCTCTAACGGTTTACCAGTTATGCAAAAGTCGTCCAGAGTAAATACGACTACAGCGGCTATAGCCAGAAAATTCAAGATATATATTTCATTTGTCATAAAAATATCTCATTTTAATCAAAATCGTTAGAGCCATTTTCAAGAAAAGCAAAATTTTCGAAAAATGTTCCATGTAAGGGTAGTTTAGGGTGGGGTTATTTTCTTCAAAATTTTCGTGTCACATCCTTGAACGACATCAAACTTAAATACCAACTTTGGTTTTTAACCGACTTTTCGTTTTTGAGTTATGCTGTACACAGACTGACAGACTGACACACAGACACACACACAGACACACACACGGACCTTTTTCTAAAAATGCTTTTTTTGGATTCAGGGGGCCTCAAAACATATATTTCCGGTGAAATCTCGACATCGAATTTTTGGGTGGAGTACAATACTTCCCCTACTTACCAGTAGAGAAAGTAAAAAGGGGAGAAGGATCATAAATCACTTCTTGCATTGTCAAGTAGTATGAAGATAGAACAGAAAGTTGACCACTACAATCAGTGTTCTTTGAAGATCTGTGTAAAATAATGATACATACCAATATACCATTTTACAAACTAAGCCATCCTGAGTTTCAAAACTTCATTAGAAAATACACTAAACTACAGTATTTGACAGACGAATGACAAGATAATACAACACGTAAATGTTTATATTTTTGGCAATACACATGTAATGTCTATTCTTTAAATTAGATTTGTTGTTACACCCCTGACTGTGATGTTTACAGTTTCAGTTTACCTGTGTCATCCCTTCCCTCTCTCTGCACTTTTCCACACATACTCGCAGCCCGCACACATTTCAAGCAAAAGGATAATTGTCCTAACTCTATTGAGAAGTATGGTAGATACTAACCAGGAGTAGTCAGAGTGAGCGAGTGAGTGAGTAAGCAGGGTTTAAGGGCCCGTTGACATCTAAGGAGGAACGGATGATCCGAAGTTCGACCAGAGCACAACTATTTGCGCCAGTAAGAAGGGGGCCCCTAACAATTCCAACTGATAGTGAAGTGAACCACTGCAGCATTTGCCTATTGACTAGGGGAAACTACCAGTGGTTGTTCGCGGTAATCCAAGCCGGGGTCTCCCAAATGCGAGCCTCAAACATTACCGCGGAGCCTATTCGCTCGGTGAAGCATTATGATGAAGTAATCCTCGCCTCCAAAGAAATTTGCCTTAAAATATCTTTCCAAATCTTGTATTAAGATTACAAGAGTATTTTTACTTCTGCATTGCAACATTATTCTATGGGGCAGAAACTGAGATGTGCTCTGCTGCATACACAGAAAAGTTGAATGTAGTAATCGTTTGTAAACATACTGTAACAAATGAGAACACCTGTTACTGCTAATCACACTTTATTTGCCTTTTAATTGGTTAGCATAGTGCTAATGTTACACTTAAGTCACTATTACACACTCCCACCACACCTCCCTATCCTCCTGTATGCCTGCGAAATCTGGGGCATGGCTGCAGACACCCACCTCCTGCGTCTGCAACGTATACAGAATAGAGGTCTTCGTGTAATCTATTCTGTATACCGTAGATTCCCCACGAGACTACTGCACGAAGCCTCGTCCCTCCCGTACGTGGAGGACGAAATTAGGCGCCGGGCAACTAAATTCTACGACCAGTTTCCACAACATCGGAGCGCCCTGGTTAGGTCTCTTGGGGACTATATCCCTAGAGAACGCACGCTTGTGCGACACCGGGTTCCCCGCATGGCTTGCGGGCACCCCCGGTAACACAGGAGCTTCCCCATCAACAGCGTAAGCTGAACTCCTGACAGTCCTTCCAAGAGCAGTTTGGAAGTCCAAAACATTTCGCCAAATATCCATATTTGGACCACCCATCAGCAGTGCCCAACGGCAGTTGCATGCTGAAAGTAACATCCGACGAGGAGCATAAAAATGCTACCTCCCAACAATCCTCAATCCTCATTCTTCACCAGCCATCCTATAACTTCCTAATCCCGTCATGCAGTGGTTAAGCCCTAAAAGGGCAGGTACACGGATGACACACCTCGGGCTGTTCTCAGCCTGCCATCTGGTAGTCTAGTCTAGACTATTACACACCGAACAACAGAACTTAACCGTCTACTCGAAACAACCATCTCTACCGGATCACAACTCACAATAAACTGCACTCGGCACGATTCACAGTCGCTGTCCACTGAACGCTTCGTAAACATTTTAACTGTTCGACTGTCCCACCCCTTCACTAAGCAGTGGGCACGAACGAGCCCCTTCTATCAGCCATGGGGATGAGGGGTGACAGGGATGCAGTCGAGTATTTACCCACTCCACTTCCTGGCATTTGAAGGATTGGCCGGTTCTTTGAGATATTCAATAGCGGGAGGCGTGGCGAGGTAGCTAACCGCTGTGAGGCATTGGAAAGGTTTAAAACTGCGATGTACGGGAAGTGACTCATTGAGTCATTTCTCCCCACCTATGGCTTATATTACAGTCCCCGTTCCACGGCATATGTTTCTCGAAACGAAGCTTCTGGATCCTCCGTATCTCGAGTCGCAATACCACCACACAATGGCTGTGTTGATCGGCTATTGTCCATGAATGGAACTGATCTGGTCCGACTCGCAGGTCCAAGGCTGGGCAGTCGCGCACCAATCCCCAACCCCAGCCATCGGTAATCGGTTTCACGGCTGCGGTGACAATGTTTTCTTTATCACTCTACTGACTAACCTTAATGTTCCGGCAGATCCCACTTTTGGTGCAAGGCAGCGGCTATCTTCCAAGAGTTGCAACAGCTAATGGACACAACTGCGCATTGGGATGCTATCATAACGCGAGTCCCAAAGCAGTTTCCGGAAATTTCAATTCTAGTGACATAAGTACCTGCTTCGCTTGTTAGCTATCATGAATACCTCACAGCTCTCACTCGTTTCCTAAGCTGACCATGCACTAAGCATTTTACCGTGAAGAGCTATGGAGAGGCGAAGAGTGCATCAGCAAAACAATTGAAGAGCTAAATCACCGAGTGGCACCTGGAAACGCCCTACGTCCACATTTCGCAAAGTAAACGACTGCAGTCCCAGCCTAATTCCTCTATCGCAAATACTGGTGGCAGAGGTGGGATTCTTTGCTTTCGATTTTATGCGTTTTTTCAGTTATCGCCACAGCAAACGATATCGGGAATAAATTACCATATTGCACAAGAGAATGTAAGCTATAGAAATTAAATACCAATTAGGTTTTTGCTGTGACGTTTCTCTTGAAACATATACCTATTTGGATATTGGTTTAAATATATTTTCTTTGGCATTGTAGATAAAATGTTGCAATCATGCGTATTTTTCCATTATGTAAGTGCATACAATCTTGATAATTTTGACACAGTTCTATGCCGGATATTATTACACTTTTTCTGTTAGTAAATTACAACTTATGTCTACTCTCATCAATAATGATATTGTAACAAAATGGCAAGTCAACGAATCCCACTTTTGACGCCAGTGTGACACAACGACAAAATCAGTCCAATTACTTTTTTTCTTACTTGGTTTTCCTCCAAAACGTTTGCACAACAACACAGTTCTCTTTTACTGACATTAACACAGTCTACAGTCTTCCATGATATTACAAGCCACAAGTGTTTTCTTTTCGTAACCTTGACTCACTTCTTTCTGATGTTCTCCACTTTCTCTGGGTCTCAAACTAACTCTGACGATCCAATTAGTCAACACTCATTTGAAATTCTTCACTTTGAGCCGACATATCTTTCACGACGACAGTACCACACACAGCTATCTCGTACTCACTGACACACTGACCGACTCAAAACTGTAACGTAACTCACCCTAACTCGTTGCCTCATCTCCTTATATAGTGACGATGATGTAACACCGACTTCTCTCGAACTTCCACAAACACGCCGGCCGCCGGATGCCTCTCGAAGATTCCAGCAATCCCTTTTTATGCGCCGCGCTCATTGTTTTTTTGTCACGTATACACAAAGAATCGCACGAGGCAGCCTGACATTGAGCGCCTCTGTTTGCTCGCCGGCCTGTCATGTGGTGTGAAGCAGCTTAGCCCCAACCGTCCCCCGCTGAGCGCCGCGGCCAGCGTCACAATATAAACGTAATATATCCACACATCTTCATTGGGTACTACAGCTCGGTGTGAGACTTGGCTTCCGCTACTAGACGTCTCCAGACAGGTAGACATCTTTATTTTCTGCCACAGTCTCTTCATCCTCGAATCCTTTTAGCCATTAGATCCTCCTCCACACCATCCATCCATCTAGTTTCTAGGGTGTCCCTTTCTTCTTCTTCTTCTTCTTCTTCTTGAATAAAGTCTTCCCTTCCACGTTTTCTTTGGGAGTCCATTATCAACCATTCTTATAAGATGGCCCAGCCATCTTACTGATATATCCCCACATGTTCATGAAAAATAAAAATGTAGAGATTTTTGGTTTTACTTCTCTAATAGTTTAAAAATATTTTGCATTACAGTATCAAATATTACCTATGTATGATGCATAGTTATTCGCACTAAATTATAAACAAAAAGAACGAAAATCTACTTGTTCAGCATATTTTTATCTTCAACCACAATAGTTTTAACACACTTAGTATAACATTGGAGGAAGATATTTGAAATTAAAATTCGTGCATATTTTAAATTTAAAATTGATAAGAAAGACGCAAACATTTAGGATCATATTGTTAATGTCAGATATGTGTAGATCAGTTTTCATGTTTTAGTAATTGGGGTAAAGGTCCTGCTGAGAATTCTAAATTCACATCACACTATTAACTTTTGACAACATAACATCTGAAATGTTGAGAATAGTAACATTTTCACTTCATTCTCCCTTTAAGAGGCATCGGAGTTCACAGTGCCACCTGCAGCCTGTTCCATGAGACAAAATTTTCAAAGAAGTTACTTCTTCAGAGTGTTTGCTTAGATTCAGTTTGTATGGACTATCAATCACAGGGAATAAATACCGTGTCACTTTTTAATGTTTTAGGAAGATGTTCATGGCCAGAGAAATCTCTATTTATTTTGCTGAGCTGCCTTCTTATCCGATCCACAGTTCATGCGTTGGGTGAGTATTCCTTTTTGAATAAATCCTTGCAAGTAGAGTAACAATGGTTTGGCAGATGACACATAGGAAAATAGTATATACAAATCATGTATTACAGAACTAAATATTAGGTGCTTCCTCTTTTCACGCTATGTGAGAATGAAAGAACTGCCAGTAATAAACGATACTGTTACCCACTACTAATAAAGCGACAGATAGTACGTAGAGCAATAGTAGATTAATAGTATTGGTAATAACTAGACCTGTGATTTTTGCTCACTTAAAAGCCAGATTTAACACACCCAAAATAGGCACTAAAGATACGGGTCGAGACAGCTAAAATACACTTTACATAAGTTAAATATTCAAATTTAAGTATTTAAGAAGTATTTGCACTTTTTAAAATCACAATAAGGTAAATTGTCGTGTATTAAAAATCACACAGTACAAAAACAATAAATTTGTTAAATTGCTGTGGTTATAAGAATTTTATTATGTCTTAAATTAGGATTTATGGTAATTAATACGTTATATGAGATAAAGTTGAAATAAACAAGCAAAAGTTGCTGAGTAGATCACAGTGGAAATGCACCATGCTCTACACTGTGATGTAGAGCTGACATAGAACCAGCCCCAAAACGTTCTCAAAATACAATACATACAATTTTCAGTGCTTCTCTAACAAAAACCTACACTAACTTTCGTCATGTCATGAAATTAAGGTTTCGATTTCATCTATTGCATTCGTATGACGCAGGTTCTAGCAATAAAAAAATTTGATCAGACGATGCTTGACCTCTTTTTATTTTTACTTTCTCTGCTATGTATAGTAAAGTAGAGGAAGTATTGTATTCCACCCAAAAATTCGATGTCGAGATTTCACTAGAAATACTCGTACGTTTTAAGGCCCCTTGAATAAAAAAAAATCATTTTTAGAAAAAAGTCCGCGTGTGTGTCTGTCAGTCTGTGGACAACATAGCTCAAAAACGAAAGGTTGGTTAAAAACCAAAATTGGTATATAAGTTTAATGTGTTTCAAGGATGCGACACAAACATTTTGAAGAAAATTGCTCTATCCTAAACTACCCATTTTTCGAAAATTTTCATTTTCTTGAAAATGGCTATCGATTTTGATTAAAATGTCGTATGTTTGAGAAATTTTTATGACAAATTAAATGCATATCTTGAATTTTCTGGCTATAGCCCATTAAGTCCTATTTACTCTGGATGGCTTGCATAGCTGGTAAACCGTAAGAGATAGGCCAAATCTTACTGTACAAAAAATGTAGATCTTGCTAAAACACACAATTTATGTCTCAATAAATTTTTGTGAAGTGAACCATTTCGGAGATATTCCTAGTTATTTGTGTAACTTTTGGAGAACTTATACTTCTGTCAAATGGAATATCACTCTTCTTTTTTTTTTTTTTTTTTTTATACGTTAATCGTGTAAAGAGAACGGAGGTTGAAAGCTTTAAAAGATTTGACTATCGCTCAAAGCCTCTTATATTCCCACATTCCCGTTGCACGGCATGAAAACGAGCAATAATTTCTGTATATGTTTATCTCAACTAACACGAAGAAGATAGAAGAATAAGAGTTTGTAGGAATGGTTAGTACAAGAGTAGAGAAAGTCACGTGAGTGCAATACATAAGATTTTTTATACTAACATTGCATATATTGTGTATTATAGGTAATGCTGTGGTAGTGTTGTATAGTTATTTGTTTTTGTTTGGGGCGACTGTGGCGTCCATTTGCTCGACCGTTTAAATAGCTGGGTCAGGAGCAGCAAATTAATTAAAACAATGAGTTCCCTTACATTCTTATGAAGTGACATTTTGTAAAATCAACAAATTTGGAAGTGGAGGAAATACTTCACTTCAAAATCCATGAAATGGTAGTCCAATGTACTCCTGTCAACATTCAGCCGTACCATCTCACTGGTTATTTTACGTGGACTCTCCCCATCCATTACACCTACATTTGACTGCAGTCGCTGGGATTAAATTCACGAAGCTCTGCCAATCCATTTCGTCTGGCCTTCAGTAATCATGCCTATTCGAATTACTTCCTTTAAGGTTGTTTGTAACATGGATACCTAAACTGCTTCAGGAATTAGAAGGGGAGTGACATATATAGCAAAATAATTCATAATGGAGGGTTAAGAAACAGATTCTAAGTGGATTTTGAAATAACGTTACATACATTTTTAGTGAGGTTTTCTGAACAAACAGTACACCTTCATGCTGCTTCTGGGAAATGCATTATTAATGTGGTGCAAGGCTCTGTTCTTCCAGAGAAGTTTAGTTGATCACTACAGATTCTGTTCTCGAGGTGGAAGTTGCACGATTTATCGACTTGTAAGTAAATGAGTTCTAAACATCTGGCTGCGGTCCAGACACCAGCATGTTCAAATCCCCGGCTTACTGTACACCACCGAGAACATTAATAGTCTCTCTTTCACCTCCCCTCAGACTTTACTGGTCTTTAAGTACTCGTGCCAAAAGCTTAAGTGGCTTACCAAGATACTGTGCGAAAAGTCAGCACAAGCCCAATAGTGACTGAAAAATATGTACACACAAAATGAGCTTCTGAAAGGCAAGACCTAAGCTACAGAATTATTCACATCTCTCAAGAATTCAAACGTATAAGAACGAATTTCAATTTTATATAAGACACTATGTGTCAAAAAGTATTTTATCGAACAGAGCCTCGCTTACAATGGTGAAAGGATTGTTACTGAAAAATATCTGACGTGTTACTCTTTTGGTTTCCGGTACGGGTCGCGTCTTATTGGCTCCTTAAGAGATTAACATTATGCCGATGTTTCACCGCAAAACTATATTCGGCTTCTTCAATGGGTGACTGGAAAAATCCATTTAGTCACTGTCTACTCTGATTGGCCTCGCCCCGTTCCACCCGTAATCCTATTGGTTCCTTCTCCTCCAATAGGAAGTTGACCTGCTAATAGGGTCTTCCATATCGTGTTAAGTGGTTTGCCTACGTCGCGGTTCATGTGAGTGCAGCACATCAGATTTTTTTTTAGTTTTGCTTTTCACAGACAGATGCGCGTATACAGAGGTATACAGAGGTATTTTTTAGACTTGGCGAATGGCTAGAAGTGGTTTATAGTCGAGTTCACTTTTGTATTTATAAGACCATAAATGTGTCAGGTTAGTATCTCTCCGACTTCTGTGTAGTAAGCATCGCGGGACAGTGCGTGATTAAGTACAGCGTCCGCCCGCATTATCAGCAGTCTTGCTTACTTCAAGTAGGAAACAGAGACGTTACCACCACCATTAATTTGCATGCTGTCACTCGTGCAGCAAGGTCATTCTCCACGTCTAAAAATACCTCTGTACAAATCCTTTTCTAAAACTACTTTTTTGGATTCACGTAGTCTCAAAATATGTATTTCTGGTGAAATCTTGGAATCGAAATTTTGGGTGGAATACAGTAGTTCCACTACTTTAAATTACATAGCAAAGAAGTTAAAAAATGTACAAAGGTAATGTAAGAAGCAACCCGTTACAAAAAAGTTTAATAGCATCACCAAAAGGTTGTAAAAGACTTACAAAACCAACTTTATTTGGGCCTTTCCGTTTGGCTTTAATTTGTTGAGAGCAAATGCTTTATTATGTTTTCTTTTTTCCCACTTTCAACATTGAAGCTTACTTTATAATCCCACACAAGCATCTCCGTTGTTTAAAGCAATTGTCATATCTGTCCACGGGCTTTGAAATAGCAGGTTGCCGAAAGTCCATTAAGCCAAATGTTGGAAGACAATTTCATCAAGCGAGATATTGAAATACGCCTGTAGGGTTTGTTATACGTCTGTTTTGCATGATTTGGTTGTTCACTTAAGGCAAGGCCACACTCAAAATTTGGTCAGAATGCTTAAAATCTTGGAATTTTCCTTTTTAGCATTTTTTGGTAGCTTAGGGCGTGTAGAAATAGAATACATGCTATTCTTATCATTTGTAGCACTTTAGGTCATTATATAACCATTTAAAGAGACACATTTGACGTTTCAATGCCTTTACCTAAGCCTACACTGAGAATTTCAACTTCTTTAATAATCATCAACCTATCACTGTGAAAATTTAACCACATAATGAGCTTATTATATCTAAGCTAACATACTCATTTTCATGCTGGTATACCAAATACTTATTTAGTTATTAGTTATTTCCTGTGAGAATATTGTAAAAATTACTCCCTATATAAAATGTGCTATGTGACAAAAGGCTTACATTTTTCAATGTGAGTTTCTGTTTTTGACTTGTGCACTCTATTATAAAAAGACTCAAATTGTTATTTTTGAGAGTATTGTTTTATTATTTATTCTAATTTTTACTTTCTGTATTACGTATAGTAAAGTAGAGGAAGTATTGTATTTCAATCAAAAGTTCGATGTCGAGATTTCACCGGAAATATATTTTTGAGGCCCCCTGAATTAAAAAAAAAAAACAAAAAAAAAAAAAACAGTTTTAGAAAAAGGCCCGTGTGTGTGCGCGCGTATGTGTGTGGGGACAGCATAGCTCAAAAACGGAAAGTCTGTTAAAAACCAAAGTTGGTATTTAAGTTTAATGTTTTTCAAGGAAGCGACATGAAGATTTTGAAGATGAAGATTTCATTTAGCCTAGTGAAATTTACAGGTCCAAAATATGTAAATAAAGAATATCGCATTCCACTTTTCTTATAAATACTGAGTAAATTATATAGTGTAAGATTTAAAGCTTTCACGGCGCACGTTATTTATTACAGCTTCAGAATGACGAAGGCCATAGAGTTTACAATGGCCGAAAGCTCAATGTTTTTAAACCTCACACGGCTGATCACCCGTGAAGCTGTAATAAATTCTATAGTGTTAAAAATGAAAAAAGTTACCTACATACTATTTTCAAAAACGTTTGGAGTAGCTTAAGAAAGACATTTAGAACAAATGGTAAAAGAATATTCCAAAACCTAAGGATGTGGGTCTTTTAATAGTTAATCTCAAACATTTTGATGCGTGGAACATTTTATATAGGGAATCATTTTTACAATATTTACATACAAAAAAATTAATAACTACTGAAATATTTGGTACAGCAACATGAAAATCAGCATGCAAGTTTAGTATGATGTTCTACTTAAGCGCATAAATTGTCATAGCAATAGGTTGATTATGAAAGAAGTTGGAATTTTCAGTGTGGCCTTACCTTATCTTCGACGGATATCCGGTCGTCACATATTTTTGCTCCATTGTTGAACATTTCACAACACTTTCTCACTTTTCTTTCCTTCGTTATTGCATCATCATACATTTTCTTTAGTTGACGGCAAATTTCAACAGGTTTGAACTTCCAAGAATTCAAATATTAAATAACACTCCATCCAACAGTTAGTGGGGCTTTGCATCACACATTTAATTTTGAACAATCACAGAATGCACAATAACATTTTATATCCAGTAATACTCATACAGCAGTGAGGAAAGATGGCGAGGAAAAATTCGACTTCGGAAAAAAAACTGAAGCGATTTGCGCAGCAGGAATGTGCAAACGGTCGTTAGTTTCTGGATTACCCTCACAGATATGTATGTACAAAGAACCGCGAAGTTTTGCAGTTGTATGGGATAGGCCACATGGGTAAGCTAATCACCCATTACCAAATATTGGAAGTGCATTATTCTCGTTAACGCAGGTATAAATTTTGTCTATGTAGTCATGGTGAAAATAGTTCGTGTCTCGCATCATATATATATGGTGATATCACATAGCAGCATGCACAAAATAAATGGAAGGGAAATAATGGAAAATGATACATAAGAAACCGCTGAATTCGACTATCCACCAGGTGGGACCAGGAGAACAAGGTTAGAATAGATGGT
This sequence comes from Tenodera sinensis, assembly GCA_030765045.1. Classification (NCBI taxonomy): domain Eukaryota; kingdom Metazoa; phylum Arthropoda; class Insecta; order Mantodea; family Mantidae; genus Tenodera; species Tenodera sinensis. The sequence continues at coordinate 43,743,876 of CM060968.1, read as the reverse complement.
CGACGAGAATCAAATCCCTGACCTCCTGAATGCTAGCCTCACATGTTGCTGTTTGGAATATGTTGGAAGTGACGTCGGGATTGCGCACAACAAAGGAGGGACGGGGCCAAGCTACTTCACACCACATGCCGGGCCGGCGAGCGGTCAAAGGCGTACAGGGTCAGGCTACCTCGCCAGACTGCTGTGTGTACGTGACTAACAACAATCGAAGCGGCATAAATAAAAGGGGCTTTTTCCAGCGCCTTCGGGAAAGACCTGGCTGCGTCATTGCCGGTGTGTGTGTAACTGGACAAAGGTCCTGTGACGTCATCTCCACTATATAAGAGGACCAGGAAACAGCAGTAAGTTTACGGTTACAGACCAGTGTGTCAGCGAGTGCGAGGCAGTTGTGCGTGTGTGTGTGTGTGTGTGTGTGTGTGTGTGTGTGTGTGTGTGTGTGTGTGTGTGTGTGTGTGTGTTGTGAAATATACGTCGGTCAAATTGAAGAAGATTCTAAAGGGCGTCGAGTGATTGCATCGTCATAATGAGTGTATGAGGGACAGAGAAAGTGAAGAAAAACACAGAAAGGACTGAGCAAGGTTAAGGAAGTAAAAGTTGTGAGTTGTGGTAGCCCGAAAGACTATAAACCAGAAAGAAAAAAAACTGTGTATTTGTGATACAATTTTAGAAGACAATGAAGTGATAGAAAAGTGACTGGATAGATTTTGCCGTTTTGTTACACTGGTGTCAGGAGTGGGATTCGTCGAACTGACATTTTGTCACACTACTATAAGTAGCTGCTAGAGAAAGTAAAATATTACCATTCAGATTGGTCGGATTAGGAATTTGATCTCTGGACTTACCCATGCGAGGAATAGAGCCGTTTCGGTTGGTTATCTTCTCCTCTAATGTCAAAGAGCAGTTATTTCTCATTGCTAAAAGAGAAATAAGCGAGTAAGTGCAGTACTCAGAACTGCTTTTATTACTGCCTTTGTTTTATCCTTAAGCGCATAAATCACTTTTCTACTACTATTGCCAATACCTGTGGTCACACAAAGAGCATGCTTAAGTGCGTGCCTTGTTTCCCATTTCCGTTTTTCCCCGATGGTCATCAAAAAATCGTTTTACAGCCGTAAGCGAGGGAAATATTTGTTTAAAGCGTTCCCGGTGCGACCTCATATGTATTTAATTATTTTTCGTGCACACAGCGAAAGGCACACTTCTCTGGCAGCATAAAGCAGCCATTACTCAATGTAATTAAAAATTCTTGGTGAACCACAGACTCCGCAACGCAAACGTTATTTATTTTCCTCGTCAAGTTTCCTTGTTTTCTTTTTGTGTTCCTTCGTGCTGTAAACCTTAACTTTTTCTAACAGTTTCCACAGTTTCCAAGAGCTCAAGTGCATAATTAAGGTTACAGCGTTCTTTCAAAGGATTTCGCAGTTACTCGAAGAGAAAGGAACCTTTTTTGTTTATTCAAATTAAAGAACATCGTCCGATTAAATATGTGGGTCATAATATGAGCTTTTGTGATAATTCCACCTTCATTTGAAATAATGAGCTGCAATTAAATTTCAGTCCATTCCTTCTTTCATTAATAAGTCCAGCATATGTCTCATTAATTCAATTTACTTTATCCTTTGCATGTGTCAAATCTCCTAGGGTTTTAAATTTAAAAAAAGAGATTTGGAGAAAGCATATGACTCAGTTCCTATGGAAGACAAAGGAGAGAATGAATATATCAAAACCAATGATAATCCTCATTAAAAGGATGTATTATATTTACAGTTATAATAAAATTGCATTAAGTGTGGAGAATTTATATTATATAAGAGACTGAGACAAGGATGTAGGATTCTCCAACACTATTCAAGATATATGTGGAGACAGCCCCAAAACACTGGAAGCACTCTTTATCGAAATTGGATGTTGTGGTGAAAGATCGAGGTATTCTCACCATATAGCGTAACGTCATAACAGTAAGCCGTGAGATGCGAAGAAATGCCTGCACCACGTGTCAGTGCATTCAAGATGTGAACGTCTTTGTTGAATGCATTTCAGTGAACATTGCCACTGATTATTCAAGTATGGGCGATTCTGAAAGAGTTAATTAAAAAAGGAGACCTGCTCCCCATTTGAAAAACTTAAGCACAACAAAATGAAGAACTTCTATCGTAAACTTAACCCTGTAAACTTTATAGAAAGACAGTTTGGTTATACAATCTAAAAATTTCTTCTTGTGGCCGTGCTTGTTGCTCGGGAAAGATGACTCTTTGAAATAGTAAAGATCGGGGTTATTTGTGTATAATATATAAACATTTTATATTTAATATTGAATGGCTTCGCAAAATTTTTAGAATACGCCACTGAAAACGCCTTATACTTTCAGTTCATAAATAAATAACTTTCTAAAAGCGATTTAGAAAGTCTTAAAAGCCGGTTATATTTTATTTCAAGCAATACGCGTAGATGGCCATAAGGTAGTACTTAAGAGAAGGGAGGAGCTAGCTTAAAAATCTGATGTGTTGCACTCACATAACTTTCTCTACTCTTGTACTAACCATTCTTACAAACTCTTATTCCTATATCGTCTTCGTGTTAGTGGAGATAAGCATTTTTACAAATTATCTTATTGCTTAATTCCTTGTAGGTGAAAGGGGAATATTAGAATACAGTAGGCTTTGAGCAATAGTCAAATCTTTTAAATCTTTGAGATCCCGTTCTCTTTGCACGCTTAACATATGAAAAAAGAACAACGGTGTTCCATTTCACGAAAGTTTTAAGTTTTCCGAAACTGACACAAATAACAAGGAATATCTCTGAATTGGTTCACTCTACCAATTTATAGACATAAATTGTGTGTTTTAGTGAGATCTACATTTTTTGTATAGTAAGATTTTATCTCTTATGGTTTACGAGTTATTCAAAAGTCATCCAGAGTAAACAGGACTACGTAGGCTATAGCCAGAAAATTCAAAATATGCATTTCATTTGTCATACAAATATCTTAAACATATGGCGTTTTAATAACAATCGTTAGAACCATTTTCAAGAAAATTAAAATTTTCGAAAAATTGTCCATGTAAAGGGTACTTTACGGTGGGACTATTTTGTTCAACATCTTTGTGTCGCATCCTTGAAAAACATTAACCCTTTATTGCCTGGTGTGACTTATAAGATACATTAGCTTTTCTTCCTATTTGTACTAGTTTTAACTTTTTTTTTCTGCTATATTCTTGTTATACTGTCTGTCACCAATTAAAAATACATATTTGAGACGGTTTGAATTGTAAAAAAGTAATTTTTTTTTACAATTTATATTGTAGTGTTTTTTTTTTAAAGAAAAGAAGCAAAATCCATGCAACCGCAGTGAAATGATACCCCGTCATCATCCATGCGTGCCATCACACCGATTATTTTACGTGGGCCCTCCCCGTCCTTTACCACAGGCACATTTGACTGCGGTTGCCGAGACTCGAACTCACGACCTCAGGCTTTGAGTGCATGGCCAGTGCACTACGTGTTGCCTTAACGGTCATGGCTATCCGAGCCAGCAGGCTAAAGGCCTCTCAGCCCGCCTAATCTAAACCGGTTTCGAATTAGAGGAAGAACGGCATATGTAGCAAAATAATTCAGGCAATAGAGGGTTAAACTTAAATACAAGTTTGGTTCTTAACCGACTTTCGTTTTTGAGTTATGCTGTCCACAGACAGACACACATACGGACCTTTTTCTAAAAATGCTTCTTTTGGACTCAGGGAGTCTCAAAAAATATTTCCGGTGAAATCTCGACATCGAATTTTTGGGATGGAATACAATACTTCCTCTAGTTACCAGTAGAGAAAGTAAAAGGCACAATCGAACCTGTTATAAGAGTGCGATTCTTTAATTTTCATTTACCACATACTGCACATATGTATGTAATGAATAGATCGCGGATAAGAGTGCAAAAAGTCGCAAGTTTACTGCACATGGGTACTACTGTTGCTCTCACGCAGGTACACAGCTGCTTGAGGCGCGTGCATATACGATGGCTGCGCGGTACCGGTGACGTCATACATTCTCCGTGCCCCACTAACCTTATCGCATGTGACTACACAGGGTTCCGCGCTCTAGCAATGAAAGTGTCAAAATTTCTCAATAAACTGTATTAATTGTACGAATCTATGGATTGCAGTTTCTGGAATGCCAGAACCTTCTAATAACTCCCAATAAAGGAATTGTTTTATTTTCTTTGTACTTATGGTTTAATAAATTTCGTTAGCAGGGCATTATGAATGATAGTATAAAGAGGAAAACCTGCTAACTTTAGAAATGTATTTTACGTTAACATCTGAGAAGATTATTTTTCTCAATGGTACCGGAATGTGGCGTATCCAAATGTGTTAACTGGTTGGTCTGGGGTAGGGAATCATCATATTCAGTAGTGTCACCTCTATTTAGTTGTATATGTTAAGGGTTATAGAAAAGGTTATACAACGTTGAGGTACACCTTCCTACTGCGACCTACATAGCTCTATTGTGGCTACTACCCCCAGGAGGAAGGAATGAAGTGAAGGTTAGAGGCTTCACGCAGACAGGCCATCGAGGTGCATGGAGGTCCCTAGTAATTCCAGGCTCGAAGAACAGTCCCACTACTGGAGCTGTCTAGAGAGGATGATGAACGATCCGTCGACCAAGCAGCCCTCTAATGTTCACGGAGCACGCTTTCACTTGAGCAAGCATCCACGCTGTCAAGACACCGCCATACGCCACAAAACCTAGAAGCAGACCTGGAAGTTGAGACGGAAACTGAAAAAAGCGATGGAAAGGAAATCGTGATATATGAGAAACCACCCCAGCATTCGCCTAATGAACAGGGAACACCACGAAAAACCTGTCAACGGAAATCGAACCCGATGCGAACCAAATGCGAACCACACACTAACGATGGAGCTATCTCACTGGGTATATTAGGGGTTTCTGTATTATAAAAAGCTATGTAGTTTTTATGTTATTAAATAACTAGCCGCACTTACCCGCTTCCCTGGGCGTTAATTTTAACCTATAAATCAATGACTAAAATTTAACAGAAAGATGAAATACATATGTATTTAAATGTAAAATTAAATACATACTTAGGCCCTTCCTTTCTTTTCCCACAGACACCTTTAACTGCAGTTGCTGAATTCCAACCTACCACGTTTGGCTTTGAATGAATGGCCAGCCCATTGCATATAGCTCTAACGATCACAGCTTTTCCAATCGCTTCGGCTAAGGTGTCTCCGAAAGCGACATGAAAATAGGTTTAAGAATTAGAGGAAGAACAGTATATATAGCAAAATAACTTGCCAATAACTAAGGGTCAATAAAATCCAAAAAATAAGTAGCCTAGAACCACCTACGAACATTTCCGCTTCGAATGATCATAGTCCCATATCGATGCGTTCAGTAGTTTTCCGTGACTGCGTCTGTTTGTGAAAATTGCAACACATCTATTCAGTATTTCGTGTGGCCTCCATGCGCTGCAATTAGAGCTGCTATACGCCGTGGCATTGCATCAAAAAGGTTATGAATACGTTCCTGAAGGATTTCCCTCCACGCAGCCCACAAATCCGTAACACTAGTTATTGGAGGACCATGACGCACCAGGTGCCGACCAACCATATCCCAGACATGTTCGATGGGCGACATGTCAGGCGAACGTGCAGGCCAGGGAAGCAATGGTACCCGATGCTCTTGGAAGAAAGCTAGAACATTCCTCGCAATATGTGGCCGGGCATTGTCCTGTTGAAATATGGCCTGAGGAGATGGCTGAAGCATGGGGAGTATCTCAGGCTCTACAACCACCGTTCAAAGTGCTTTCAATTCGTAGGAGGCGAGATCGGTCGTTGTAAACAATGGCACCCCAAATCATCACACCCGGTGTTTGTCTGCTATGCCGCTCAACAATGCAGACCTCCAGGTTGCGCTCACCACGGTACCGTAGGACACGTATGCGGCCATCACTGTAGGACACGTTGAAGCGGGACTCATCCTAAAAGACTACATTTTGCCACTCAGCATCCCAGTGACGGTGTTCATGTGCCCTTTACAGTTCGGAGGAACTTGTGGTTTTTAGACAAAGGAAGCCGACGTAATGGCATGCGTGCAACCAGTCCAACCTGCAGTAGACGGCAACGAACCGATGATGCAGACAAGTTCCCACCTGTTGCAGTACTCCAGCGTCGAGCCAACACTGTGGATGAAGCTGTACGGTCCGTTATGGCCATACCGACAAGATGACGGCCATCCCGTGTTGTGGTCATTTTTCGTGGTCCAGTTCTCGCTCTTCGCTGCGTACGACCTTCATCTATCCACTGCCACACACGCATCACTGTCGTAGCAGCATGCCCTGTACGAGCCGAAATGTTACGGTATGACAAACCCGCTTCCCGGAGACCGACCATTCTGCCCCATTCGAACTCGGTCACATGCCGATATGGCTCCCTTTGGCGTCGACGAGGCATATTGGCATCCACTTTATTGTTTCCACCTTGTTTGACAGCTCTGCACTGTCTACACTAAGCGCAACACTGACCTTGTCGGACTGACACGCAAGGGCTCTGCAAACCTAATCACTTATTGCTTGCACACTCTTCTACACTTCCACCAAGTTTGGAGTTATCCGGATAATTCCTTCTTGCTGTTGCATGTTGCAATTTTTACAAACAGCAGTGTGTGTTTGTGTGTGTGTGTATGTGTGTGTTTGTGTGTGTGTATGTGTGTGTTTGTGGGCGCGCGCGCGTGCGTGTAATATAACTAGCTGTACCCTGAAAGCATACGTTTCAAAATTGCAATACTTGTGTGTATAAAATATTTTTTGTTCTTCCATTGTTTGCGTAGATATAAAGGCTATCTGATTTACCGACACGGGAACACGCAACATACAATAAAATTGTCCATGTGAGAAGCAATCCGCACTTAAATCTAAACCAGAAATTCTAAAGATTGACCTTGAGCTTTATTGATTGTGATTGCAAACGCCAATCGAATTGGGAATTGTAATCTTTTAAATTTAAATTGTGTATCGGTATCGGTCATGGAAATTCGAGGAATGAAGTCATCTTGCCTTTGAAAGGCCCAGTTAATATCATTGCTTCCACTAAGTTGTTCATCAATTTCTTAACTGCGATCCTAGTGCCGTTACAGAGTTCTGACTGATTAACATTACGCAAGATGATAATTGGCACATCTATTTTCAATTTTAATGTGTGTGGTCGCATTCCTGGCAGATCAAGAGAGTTAAAAAACTCCGATGGGTAATTAACCACTTCATCTACTTCCACAATGGTGTCTATCGATTTATATATAATTTTCTCACTTTGAATGCTGGATTGTATAAAATTATGAAGTTGATAGACATCTTTATTCTTCGCGGCAAGGACAGCTCGTTCACTGATCCAGTCGTGATTCCTATAATTAATTTGAATATTACGAAATACTTTTTCGATGAGTTCTTTTTTCGATGTTGCTAAATTAGAAAAATTATTATGAAATTATATTCGTCTTGTCTCATCCATTGGCAGCTGTCCGTTTCCAATGTCTAGTACCTAACTGTCGTGAGAATACCTCGGTTGATTTATCGTTTTGAAGCTGGACACGCATATTCGTAGTCAACTGTAATGTACGTACGTGTCACCACAATGTTGAATATTTTATGCAAGCATTCATTTCGTCCGCTGGTGTCGATCGAGAAATTACAGGCAATGTTTGTCTAAAATCTTCTGCGAGTAATATCAATGCATTCCCGAATGGTTGAACGTTTCCACTCAAATCTTGTAACAATCGATCCATAGCTTCAAGCGATTTTTTATGCATCATCGTGCATTCATCCCAAACAATGACGTTACATTTTCGTAATACTTTTCCCATGCCAGACGCTTTGGAAATATTGCACGTGGGAGTCGCGATGGTTTGTATGTTCAATGGCAACTTCAGAGCTGAATGAGCAGTCCTTCCAACTGGTAATAATGTTGCAGCTATTCCAGACGAAACGAGAGCTAAGGCTATGACATTCTTTGATCGAATTCTTACGGTCGCAGGCATGTTACTGACGCAAGAAATAGATAAAACAATCTTTGAAGCGGGTTGTATATCGTGTCAAAATTTGAGCTAAATCGATGCAGAATTGTTTTTGAAGAGTACGCAAACCAACATAACATTTATATATAGATGTCCAAAGAGAAGGCGCCAAGGTTTAAATTTGTGTTTTTTGCAAAATCGTTACTGAAACTTGAAAGTGGAAAATTCTGACTTGCACTCTTATTCATAACAAGAGAAACAGCTGAAGTGCGGCGCTAAAGTGCTGTTAATTCCCTCAATTGACAGTTTATTTAAGTACTGCAGGGGAGTGCAGTAATACACACCAAACAGCCAAGTACTGAAGTTCACAGTGGATGGCAAAATATTTTAATATGTATTTTAAGAATTTGTTTTGTTTTCAATTATTTTCCTTATATAAAACAAAGCGAATTGCTGTTCTATATCACCCACATTAAATAAACAAGGAGAATATTAGTTTATATATGTGTGTCCATACGTGCGTTTGAAGTCTACAGTTACAACTAAATTAATTTCTTCATTTTGTTTCCCATTGTTTTCTTTACGCAAAGTAAGGTATTACTTTGCACACGGAATAATCTAGGTTGTATAAAAAAAAACCAAGAAAATTCGTTTGCCTGTGTACTGCGCGATCCAATTTAATTTCAGAAACTCCTCGAGCGATGCAGCTAATTTTTCACGTTTGGAGAGATTTCCTCCGTAGCTGTAAGCATAGGCAGTGTCCAAAATATTAAACTCCGGACTGCGACTTTTCATATCAGCCAATTTCCCTCTCATTTGTGTTGAGTACTAATCTTAGAAAATTCTGTTATCATAATGATATTGTGACAAAAAGATAAAAGTCAAGTGTAGTTACTTTTTTCTCACTTTACGGTTTGCCAGTTGTGCAAAAAAAGGCATTCAGAATGAAGAGGATTTCTGAGGATATTCCCTGAAAATTCAACATGTGCATTTCATTTGTAGCGAAAATATCTTAAACATATGGTACTTTAATTCAAATTTTTAGAGCCACTTTTAAGAAATTCAACATTTTCCAATAATATTGTATGTAAAGGGTAGTTTGGGCTGGGAGGTTTCCTTGAAAATCATCGAGTCCTCGAAACGTCCTGAACTGAAATGCCAAGTTTGGTATTCCGTTGTTGAATTTTCCGTTCAGAGGCACGCAATCATACAGACGTATACACAGACATTTTTCTAAAACTGCTTTTTGTTTTGATCTCGAAACACATATTTCCGGTGAAATCACGATATCGAATTTTTGGGTGGAACGCAAAGAAATAATATAACAAATGCTTACTATACCTAATGGAGAATGTAAAAAGAAGATTCATCACAAGAAAAGCTTGTAGATCATTGCATATGTTACACATGTACGAGTAGGAGGTGAAACTATAGAAATAGTTCAGATTCGTGGGAGCAATGCAGATAGTTTACATCAGTGTCTGCAAATTAATACCAATCAGCACAAATTACTCAAAGCCAAGAAAATATTTATTGTCTAATAAAATGCACAGGTCTATTTTGCTTGTTGAATTCTATAAACGTTTTGCATATACAGTATCTTCTTTACATTAAAGCCTTTTTCTTTCCTTCCCTCCAGTGCTTTACCTAAAATGTAAAGTAGTTCGGTAAGTCCACTCTTGATTTATCATATGGATTTTGCTCACTTTATTAAATGAACTATTTCTTCACTTTCCTGCCAGAAATGCATCTTGACAATTGTGTGTTCCAACGAAATCGAAAGCGTCTTGCTCGCTTGGGTGATCAAGGTCATCAATTAGGGACCGGATGGGTAGACGCCGTTCCTCCTCGCTGGAAATACAAGATGTTAGCAGGTGGAATTTCTCATTCATTACCAGGTTAATGCAGGACAAGCGGTGTCAAGGTTTTCCACCATTATCGTCTTCTACACAACATTTTCCCGTCTTTTGTTCAATGGTTATGAATAAAACTGGTGGAAAACCATTCCCAGAGAGTCCTTGTGGACTGTGTTTTCAATATATTCTGTAAAGATAAGCTGTAAAGAGCAATGTCCAACCTTTGCGAAAGACGGTAGGTTGAATTCATCTCCTTCCACTATACGCGGACTTAGCCACTGTTCTCAGACGTGCATTGTGTTGCAGTGGCTGGGTGGTTACACATGCGTTGCGTTTGATTTACGAAAGCAGTTTCAAATTTTATACGATAAACATCTGTTCATTATTGACTTCTTTGTTACTGCTTACGTTTACGAAGTCTATCTTAGTGACAAAGTCGAAGCCTTAGAAGATACACCAAGTGATCGTCGCGTAACCTATTGGGATACAGATTTTTAGTATAGTTCAGGATTGAGAATTTCTGTTCGCAAATATGTAGAGTTACTCAATCTTATACACACTATTCTTACAAATGCTTATTTCTCTACCGACTACGTTTTAATCAACATAAGCATTTGCAGTAATTACCTTATTGCTAATTTTCTTGTAGGTGCAAGGAGTAGCTGGATACTGACTGTGAGTCTACACGCCACAGGCGTGATTCACGCTCCGACTGAAAAATTGTAGTTGGAAAAGGCAGCTAATTGCGTAAGCGTCTCCAAAGAGAGAAAGTTGGACTTCGCTTCTGTAAAGCATCAAGAACGCTGGTTTTCAACTATGGAATAAAATACTTTATTTTCATGAAATGTAACATATATTTGAATATCAATACAAAGTTGCGTATTAAAGCATTAAATATGATAAATGACATCAGGCATATGTCCTCCACGACTTGCTCTGCATGTTGTAACTCAATAAAATAAGGTATGTTATCACCTTCAGATGGATCTATTCCTCGATTTGGATGACATTTCGAATCTCTTCCTTCAGTGTTGGTATTGTTTGGAGATTATTTTTATGAACTTGCTATTTTAAATGCCCATAAAGGAAAAAGAATTCGCTGCAGGAAGCTTCTCGCAATGCCCAACTGTGTGTGAACGAGTTGAACGGCAACATTATCGCACACAACTGCCACGTTCTACTTAGTCTGGCTGGAGCGAGCGTGCACTGGAGTTTTGCTCTCTGCAATTTAATCTGTTGGCTCAAATTTCGTCATTAACCTATGAACTGTTGACTCATTAGCTGTCTTATGATGACTCAAGCTTCTGCACAGTCTCTGCGTTACATTCACCGGATTCGTAATGTGTTTTCACAATCAATGTACGAAAAACGCGGGCAGCGAAGTAAGCGGGCAAAAGGAATGTTGCGAAATAAGCGGTCAGAGAATTGTCTTGCACCTGCGAGAGACAGGTTTAAATTTAATGGACATCGGAGTGTTGAAAAAAGTGGTCATATATGTCAGGTTCCACGTAGGGGAGAAGGCAACAACATCCTTTGAAGATCAAACCCTAGATTTAAGGATGTCGTGTTATGTCTCAAGAGAGAAGCTGAACACATGTAGAAAATGGTGACATAAAGCGCTCCTTAAAAGCAATTGCCTGCGTTCAGAAGGTAGATTAATATCTTCAGGTGCCTAAGATATATAACTACGATATGTTAAAATTAGTTAAGTTAAAAACCAAACGTATAAAAAACAATAAAGTAAAAATAAAGCAAAACATTGAAAAAAAAATCTAGATAAAAAGAGGAATACGAAAAAAGAAAAGGGAAGCGACACATGTAAACAAAAATGACAAAGCATATTAAGCTGATTTTAAACACGCCAAATGATGGAAAATATACCATTTTGCCGGTACAAAGCATGGAAAAAGTATGATGGGAACCAGTATTTTTAATCAAGGCACTATTCAGTAGAATTTAAGCTTCTGCCTTTCTTTAACAAATTGTAATGTATATTGAAAGGTAGCCTTATCCATAAAGTAAATGAGACTACATCCCTAGGATGGTTGACCGCTTTCTTCACAGACAAGATTTTTCACTGACCGCTTTTTTCGCGACACGCAATCAATATTAGTTGTCCCGTTAAAGGATTTCATGATAACTAACCGCAAGAAATACCAATTACAAAACACGTAAACAAATACTACCATGACAACAATAAAACAATATCGCGCAATTAAAAATCGGCATTCTTAATGGTCCACCCTATATTTATTACTATTGGTCGAAAGCCTTAAAATAAATCTGAATTTTGACATGTCTCATATCAACATGGAGTTTACACTTTCCAATAAACTGTAGTAAACCTGTTTCAGATATCAAACCGCATTCAGAGACCAACTATTATGTCTAATGATGGACCGAATGGCAATATTTAGATTGCGCTATGCTTGTGGGATTACAGCAAGTGCAGTATTCTCTATTCCGAAACAGATGATAGCATTTGCCATTCATGGTACAGTAACATGCGTTTCCATAGAAAGTTTCTTATGTGCAAGAAAACTTAACTACATTGGAAGTTCCTAGTTTCATTGGGTACTGAAATATCAAACAACACATTCTTCTTCGTGTGCCGACTTCTCTCCCCTCCTTACTTCTGACTTACTGAGGTGGGCATAACTGTTTTAGTCAGGCACAAACTGTTTTAGACAGTTGATAGTAAAAGTGGGCCTTTTAGTAGTTCACGATTGTGTCACATTCTTTCGCTCCATGCTCAAAAGCTTTTAGCACGCCGATAAAACCAACTTCGTTTTTTTGTGGAATATTCCAGTAGGCCGTGAGTCTGAGTTACACAATGCTTGTATAATCAACATTTGAGTTTTCTCAAAAGACGAGTAAGTTTAGAAAAAAATTGTAATATTAATTAATTAAATATCGTTACGTTATTTTCGTCGTTCCATTTTTTCCACTACCTCCCTTATGTAGAATATTATGGTTTTGTAAAAGTCATGTTGCCAACACTGATGCTACGCAAGGCAAATGAACATCGCAACCCGAAGACTATCATGACCATGAGAAAGGTAAAACAGTACAATATATTTATATATAATCTATAACATATCTATAAGTATTCAGGACTGTCTAAAAATATAAAAATATATAAAACATATAAAAAAACGAATCAGCAGAATTAAAACCCAGATGAGTCAAGCTTACTTTGCGTAGTCTGTGAAACATTGTGACTGTGTCACGTACTCAACATATACTAGCTATACGCGACGACCACTTGGTGCATGTTCAAAGACTATGCACTTCATCTTTGTCGCCAAATATTGATATACTTCTTAAACGTAAGCAGTGCCAAACAAGTCACAGAATAGATGTTTATCGCATAAGATTTGAAAGTGCTTTCGTAAATCAAACGCATGTAACCATCCGCCACTGGAACACAATGCACGGCCGAGGTTAAAGAGGGGAAAAGTCCACGTATAGTGGAAGGAACTAAACTCAACCTCCCCTCTTTCGCAAACGTTGGACATTGTTGGGTCAGTCCGTTCGCCTATCACCTGAGCGATGGTAGGCGAATGGTCCTGCGGGTTCGATCACAGGACCCACATGTGGTATTTGTGGTGAACGAAGCGGCATCTGGGCGGATTTTCTCTGTGTTCTCCAGTTTTCCCCGCCACTCATTCCACCAACTGCTGCATCGTCACCTTTCCAATTATCCATTTCGCATGCATTTCATATCATTCTCTTCCTCACTCTAATACTTGGTGCTTGACTGACCACCCGCTTACAGGTCTTCACTCTGTCCGATCCATAGGTTTGTCTGCTCCCCGACAGGCGTCTGGCCGTAGGCACAGACTTGTAAGTCCTCGGGGGTCTCAGTCCTCCATACGGGAAAGGTAATCAGATAAAGAAGTATTCCGTCATGTATGCCAAGGTATGATGACTCATTAAATGAAACATGATTTAAGGTTTACTTCATTTAGTGGCACGTGTGTATGTAAAACATATTCTACACATTAGTATTGCGACCGTTAGACCTCGTATTCCAAAATGTTTGTAATCCTTTAAAAAGCAGTACACTGAATTAAAAATAACTGCCTATTTTGATGCTATCCTCATAATTTTTAATGTCTATTTTGACTGTTTAGGGCCTAACATCCGATCTCTAATTATAAACATAATCTAGAAAGGTGTGGCACTAGAGAATCATCAGATTCTCGCTTTTCTGTGGACTAAATGCAGGGCTGTAATATTGATATGAGGCGTATTCTATCTCATGTTTTTTTCTAGTAGGGAAAACAGGGCACGAATTTTTGGACACCCATTATCTGCCGAGCCAAGTTAGTCATACCGTGCATTGGTATTATGCCCCTCGTCCCGTGCTAGGGACCTGAATTGCTCTTTATTAGCTGTGTTCGCCGTCATTCAATTCTTGATAAGACGATTGTGTTGAGCCTTTTCTCTATTCGTGCTTTTTGCAGGGACGGAGTTGCAGAGATCTAATACAAAACAAAGAATTTTCATTTACATGAGAGGAGAAATCCTTTTCAAAAAATAAGGTGTAAATTAAACCGTATTTATTCGCTACAGCACCTGCTATGCAGCAAATGAGTGCCATTTTCAACATGTCTTTGAAAAATTTAAAATGTTACATTCACATGACCTTCTACCCAGTATTGCTTATTTATACCTCTTCTGCAATATTGTGTTGCAAAATTTTCATTTTTTATTATTTCCCTTGAAGTTTAACGTCTTTTAACTCTACAGGCTAAACGTATGGCATTTTATAACCAACCATGGGAAATTTGTAAGTTATTCATGAAATGTGATATTATTGGTTATTATTATTATTATTATTATTATTATTATTATTATTATTATTATTATTATTATTATTATTATTATTATTATTATTATTATTATTATTATTATTATTATTATTATTATTATTATTATTATTATTATTATTATTATTATTATTATTATTATTATTATTATTATTATTATTATTATTATTATTATTATTATTATTATTATTGGTTATTACTGTGTAAGGAATCCACATAAAGTGTAAAACATGTGTAAGTCTAAAATATGTTTTATTGGATTCTAAGATTAAAAAAAAAAGGGGGGGCGGCTCCGCCTAAGATTACTTTTTCAAGAATATGATAATACATCCATGTGTAAAATAATATTCAAGAACCAATGTTATTACGCATAATTTATGCAATTTATAACACAATTCATAACCATAAGTAATATTTCAATTTTGTTAAACTACAATACTTATTCTTATGTAGGTCAGAAACTTAATTTTCCCTTCTGGCGAAATAGGGTTTAGAGCAGTAGTGTCATTGAGGGGAAGCAGAGTGGTTAGTTTTTGTCCTTCCTAGTTACCCTTGGTTGGTGACGTAATAGATATAAGGGCAAGGAAGAATGCTGGGAGGATTACGTTTGAAATATGTAACGGAACACGTTGATGCCCGACAATGACTTTCTTATTTTGTGATACTCAAAGTGCAGATGCACTGAATTAACCACTGCTGGTCACCTTTACCCTGCACTGCACGTCCCTAAGCCAAAGCGAGTGGAGGAGGGAAAAAGATGAGAACGACATGCGGTGTCCCTTTTAGGCCCCTCTCGTTTAACGTGATTAGATGAAAATAAATAACCTGATAGTATATATCAGAGAGCTAATGGATGAAATGATATTCAAACGAGGTCGGGGTCCGTAGAGGGCATTCGCCTTCTCAGGATAAAGAAAACACGCGGAAAACCCTATCAGTATAACTAATTCTAACGAGATTCAAATGTTGGACCTTTTGAATGTGAGACAGACACACTATCCCAACGCCACAGGGGGTCTTTTCTATTTGCATTAGATAATTGAGGAAAACGCTTGCAGAAATAATTTAAATCCATATTTTCTTGCGAGCACAAAGCTGTTGTAAGAGGCTGAAATATTTAAAGAAATCCATTCCTTGCATCGCCACCAGCAACAAACGAGTTGTCCTAGCACTTTAAAAAAAAAGTATACTTAACGCGCTTGAAAATGTTAAAAATTACAAATATCTCGGAAATTAGTTAATGCAACATACATTTTTTTTGTCATGAGTCATTGGTGGCCGGTCAGTTTTTAGTTTCAGTGTGTGTGTGTGTGGGGGGGGAGGGGGGAGGGTGCGTGTGTATGGCCACGTCGAAAGGAGTATAGTGAAGCAGTTGAGTGTTGAGTGATTATATCGTCAAGTCAGCCTTTTGAGAGACGGAGAAAGCGAAGAAAGACAGAAAAGAATGAGTCAAGGTTGTGAGAAGAAAACAGTTGTGAGTTGTGATGTCACGAAAGACTGTAGACTATGTTAACGTCAGTAAAAGAGAACTGTTCTGCGAACGTTTTAGAAGAAAATAAAGTGAGAAAAAATAACTGGACTGGATTTTGTCGATTTTGTCACAATATGTAGATAGTGTGGAATTAATTTGAAGATGAAGCTGAGGATGTGATTGATCAGTATCTTCAATTAATATGTCTAAATGAAAATCCGTGTCTAAAGGAACCTCATTTTGATGAAGATTTACGCAGTGTTCCAGTAACTATAGGCCGAGTATTCAGTTTTGGTTCCTGCATTGCGTTGTCTGCTTTAAACTAAATTAAGCGTATCCGATTCATGTAAAGTGTATGGCATATGACCTGTAGTTTAATTAATCATTCCTGTATATGAGGTTTTGAAAATTAGTCCCATGCAGGTACGCGGAATACAAGGTGATTTTGAAATGCACGTTGAAATGTTGGTAACCCCGTGATCTGTTTTCGAAAAGCCACATTACCCAGTTTGTTAGAAAAATCCAATTATGAGCAGTCATATTGTTATTTTCCCTGTCATGGCCAGAGTGCCGCAACCCCCCCCCCCCCCACCCCCCCTCCACCCTCTCACGAGCACGGTATATAGCGCAACAGCTGCTCTCAGAAACCATCAAGTGCCACTCGTGTCTGTGATCGAACTAGTCGAGTATGTATTTCATCGAGAAATCGACAGCACACTTAAAGCTCGTTCAGAAGCCGTAGGTACACGTGATATGGTGACCAATACTTTTCAAAAGTAGCACTATGCAACTATTCTTACTTGAGTTAATAAATAGAATGATACTTTTTACTTTCTCTACTGGTAAGTAGGGGAAGTATTGTATTTCACCCAAAAATTCGATGTCGAGATTTCACCGGAAATATACGTTTTGAGACCCCCTGAATCCAAAAAAAAAGCATTTTTAGAAAAAGGTCCGTGTGTGTGTCAGTCTGTGTGTCAGTCTGTGGACAGCATAGCTCAAAAACGAAAAGTCGGCTAAAAACCAAAGTTGGTATTTAAGTTTAATGTCTTTCAAGGATGCGACACGAAGATTTTGAAGAAAATAGCCCCACCCTAAACTGCCCTTTACATGGAAACTTTTTCGAAATTTTTTATTTTCTTGAAAATGGCTCTAACGATTTTGATTAAAATGTCATATGTTTGAGATATTTTTATGACAAATGAAATGTATATCTTGAATTTTCCGGCTATAGCCCCTGTAGTCGTATTTACTCTGGACGACTTTTGCATAACTGGTAAACCGTAAGAGATAGACCAAATTATATTATACAACAACTGTAGGTCTTGCTAAAATACACAATTTATGTCTCAATAAATTTTCTTGTAGGGTGAACCATTTCTGAGATATTCCTTGTTATGTGTGTGAGTTTCGGAAAACTTAGAACTTTCGTGAAATGGATCATCGTTGTTCATTTTTTTATATGTTAAGTGTGCAAAGACAACAGAATCTCAAACATTTGACTATCGCACAAAGCCTACTGTATTCTAACATTCCCCTTGTACCTACAAGGAAATAAGCAATAAGATAAGTTGTACAAATGTTTATCTTAACTAACACGAAGAAGATAGGAATAAGAGTTTGTAAGAATGGTTAGTACAATAGTAGAGAAAGTCATGTGAGTGCAACACATCAGATTTTTTTTTATTATTTTAGGAATTTCTACAAAATAACAATACAAGATTATAATAGAGCGTAGGCTTTCACGGCCGGAGTCAATGTTACTAGAAGATATTTCCGGGCTGTTATGCCGTGGTCTGCTGGAGTTAGAACTGCCAGACGTTTCGTCCACAACTGCGGTAGACATCTTCAGTGGCGCGGACGTAGTCTCCTCGGAGAAATAAGCGTAGCGTCTGAGGTGTCGGCTGTCCGAGCTGCTGTATTTATACTCGGACAGCCGACACCTCAGACGCTACGCTTATTTCTCCGAGGAGACTACGTCCGCGCCACTGAAGATGTCTACCGCAGTTGTGGACGAAACGTCTGGCAGTTCTAACTCCAGCAGACCACGGCATAACAGCCCGGAAATATCTTCTAGTAACAATACAAGATTAATAAATAGGATGTCCACTATCTTATCATCTGTTTCCATTGTTCCCTATCCAACGCATCTTTCCTGCAGTTCCTTCACTTCCATACATCTTCTTAGTCTATTTATCCAGTTTCCATTTGGTCTTCCTTTCCTATTTCTTCCTTCTGGTGTCCACCTCATCACTTCCTTTGGCAATCTTCCTTCTTCCATTCGGGTTACATGCCAAGATCATTGCAGTCTTTTTCCAATTATCACTTCAATTACATTATTTTCTATATCCATTAAGCGTCGTGTTTCTTTATTTTTTATTCTCTGTTTTCTCGACTTCCTAGCCGATGCTCTAAAGAAGCCTAGTTCAACAGTTCTCAATTTTCTTTCCTGTACTATATTTATTGTCCAAGATTCTGCCCCATAAAGCATCACCCCCTCCAAGTTGGGGCTTGTTGCAATGAGCCAGCTCTTCATTCAACGAAAAAAGGAAATGATAAAAAAGCCACACAAAACTCCAAGAAGAGTGCACGAAGCGGGGATTAAACATAAATTTGTATAAAACAGAATATATGACAGTGAGTAGTGATGAAATTGAAATCGAGGGTCATAAAATTTAGAAGGTTGGAAATGTTAAGTATTTAGGTTCAGTATTACAGGAAGGTGGATATTCAAAATTAGAAATAGATTGACGAGTATGCCAAGGAAAACGAGCTATTCGAATGCTAAACTCATTACTATGGAGCAGTTATATTTATAAATCAATAGGACGATATAATATCAGAAATATTACTGATTATTCAAGTAATGCAATGCTTCTTTATTCGCGCTTGCCACGTCTTAAAATCGTACTTGTTCACCGTGGCGCCTGAACAAGTACAGGGCCTCTCAGGGTGCATTGCAAGGTGCAAAATGTTACTACGAAAGATTGTTCTCAGTGCAAACCTCCACCCACTCTTTCCTTACACTTGTCTCTCTCGCTTTACCGTCTTCCCCTTCCTCCCTTTCACGTAATGGGCAATGTTTACATGCGGTGCGCAGTGTTAAACTGATTAATTAGGTTTTTATGGTAAGTAGGGAAAGTATTGTATTCCACCCAAAAATTCGATGTCGAGATTTCACCGGAAATATAGGTTTTGAGACCCCCTCAATCAAAAAAAAAAAAAAAAAAAAGCATTTTTAGAAAAAGGTCCGTGTGTGTGTGTCTGTGTGTCAGTCTGTGGACAGCATAGCTCAAAAACGAAAAGTCGGTTAAGAACCAAAGTTGGTATTTAAGTTTAATGTCTTTCAAGGTAGCGACACGAAGATTTTGAAGAAAATAGCCCCACCCTACACTACCCTTTACATGGAAAATTTTTCGAAAATTTTGATTTTCTTGAAAATGGCTTTAATGATTTTGATTAAAATGTCATATGTTTGAGATATTTTGATGACAAATGAAATGTATATCTTGAATTTTCTGGCTATAGTCCCTGTAGCCGTATTTACTCTGGACGACTTTTGCATAACTGGTAAACCGTTAGAGATAGACCAAATTATACTATTAAAAAAATGTAGATCTTGCTAAAATACACAATTTATGTCTGAATAAATTTTCTTGTAGGGTGAACCATTTCGGAGATATTCCTTGTTATGTGTGTCAGTTTCGGAAAACTTACAACTTTCGTGAAATGGATCATCGTTGTTCATTTTTTATATGTTAAGTGTGCAAAGACAACAGAATCTCAAACATTTGACTATCGCACAAAGCCTACTGTATTCTAACATTCCCCTTGTACCTACAAGGAAATAAGCAATAAGATAATTTGTACAAATGTTTATCTTAACTAACACGAAGAAGATATAGGAAAAGAGTTTGTAAGAATGGTTAGTACAAGAGTGGAGAAATTCATGTAGGTGCAACACATCAGATCTTTTTAATGGTCTAGAAAGCACTGGTACAAACCTCATTTTTTGATAAACAATACTTTCCCGTAAGATGTAGTAACTTCTTCTTTTTCCTCATCAGTACTCCTATGGTTTCACCCTGTTGCTGAATATACTCTGTTTAAGCAGTGTCTTTCAACAGGTGATTTTATTACACACGTAATTATTGTACTGCAGATAAGGCATTTGGCTGTATTGTCACAACTTTCGAAAAAATAGGAAGATTCCCACTCTAATTTAAATAGACTTTCGGCATTATTTGTATTCTTTTTAGCATGTTACTCTATTGTTAGGAAACTTACATAACGTGTAACTATTTCACTGATCTATCAACGCACGCTTCTTCGCTCTGCAGTGCGAGGTTTGAACCGAGTTGCCTTGATGCACGGTGCAAGGAACCTCTGCACTTTAGATTGCACCCGGTGCAATTTTAAGCTTTGAGAGGAAGTTATGATATGGAAGCAATAATGTCGAGAAGAGTAGATATGGCCAACAAAATAACTTGACACTGTACATTTACAACCATTCTATTTTAGGGCCATTCTACGTCATAAATGTTTTTATTGAAATGTCGCACATAAATCGTGATTATTTGTTTTAAATTCTCTAATACTGGAGTTTTTCTGACATTTTCGCTGATTTCTTTTTTCTTTGCATAGCTAAATGAAGAGAAATCTTGATTAAAAATTTCACACATAACATAGGACTTTTCTCTCACATATATTTCACTACTCCCGCTGTATTTATGCTCTCACACAAACATTCCATTTCAAACGTCTACCACATTACGTAATACTAAAGTGCTACTATCCATAATATGAACGTTTCTTTGTTTGTCCCTTATGGGTTCCTATAGCATCCGATTGCGATTGGTAAGTTGTGCACACTTTCGAGAAGGTTTCTGACTTGGTCAAACCATTTTACAATAAGTGGAATGCCAATGGTTTCAACAAATAGTGTATCTATACATATAAAAATGGATGTTAGTATTATGAAGTTGATAAATTCCAACACCGGTCGACCGATCACCACTAAAATTGTGCATTTTCTTTGCTAATAAATATTTATATTTTGGAAAACAAATGCACACTTTTATTGCCGGGCCACCACATTTGCACCACATGGATTTGCGCCACATTGTATTGCTGTATATGAATAATGCGTTTGAGCCAATAATTCGGAACAATATGTGCATTTTTGTTCTTAGGTTGGCACCACGTTAACATGGTGAGACATATTTTACGATTGAACGAATTAAAATGTTAAACGAAACAATTTTCCGTCCCATTTGCAGACTGTGGACAGACGCGCACATAAGGCGCGGAGTGTGCTTAAAATTCCTATACCATATTAAAAATTAAACTTATACAAATTTTCAAAACTCCTTGATTAAAATTTCTCCTTTCAGGTTGTCATGTGGGGGGTACGTTCAAGTGGGAAATGTATTTTACATAAGCGATACGTGATACTTGTCTTTCTCTGTATTGCCTTATGTAATTTTCTATTTTCTTTTCTTGGTTTTGTATATTGATTCTTTTGGTGGGGTGCAGGTGCATGCCGTTAATTTTCAGATATGTTTCCATTTGAATACGTTTTAAAACTGAAATGAAATTGTATGAACGACGTCACCATATGCCGAAACATATCATATAACAAGTAAGACCTGTCCTCCGTTGCTGCCCATTTCGACTACTTCCATGACAATATTTACGCGCCAGACAACTCCGTCTCACTAGAGAAGACCGTCTCACCAGACAAGACTGTATGGCCAGACAAGCCTGTCTCGCTACACAACCCCGCCTCACCAGAGAAGACCGTCTCACCAGACAAGACTGTATGGCCAGACAATACTGTCTCGCCAGCCAAGCCTGTCTCGCCAAACAACCCCGCCTCACCAGAGAAGACCGTCTCACCTGATAAGACTGTATGGCCAGACAATACTGTCTCGCCAGACAAGCCTGTCTCGCTACACAAGATTGTCTCGCCACACAAGACCGTCTCGCCAAACAACCCCGCCTCACCAAGGAAGACCGTCTCACCACACAAGACTGTATGGCCAGACAAGCCTGTCTCGCTACACAAGACTGTCTCGCCACACACGACCGTCTCACCAGACAATACTGTCTCGCCAGACAAGCCTGTCTCGCTACACAAGACTGTCTCGCCACACAAGACCGTCTCACCAGACAATACTGTCTCGCCAGACAAGCCTGTCTCGCCACACAAGACCGTCTCACCAGACAAGACTGTATGGCCAGACAATACTGTCTCGCCAGACAAGCCTGTCTCGCTACACAAGACTGTCTCGCCACACAAGAACGTCTCATTAGGCAAGACTATCTCGCCACACAAGACTGTCTCACCAGACACGACTGTCTCGTCAGACAAGACTCCCTCGCTAGACAAGGCTGTCTGGCCACAAAAGACTGTCTCGTCACAAGACTGTCTCGCCAGACAAGACTGTCTCGCCACACAAGACAGTCTCGCCAGACAAGACTGCCTCGCCACACAAGACTGCCTCGCCACACAAGACTATCTCGCCACACACGACTGTATCAACAGACAAGATTGTCTCGAAAAGACAAGACTGTCTTTCCAGACTGTCTCCCTCGCTAGAAAGGACTGTCTCGCCAGACAAGACTGTCTCGCCAGACAAGACTGTCTCGCCAGACAAGACTGTCTCGCCAGACAAGACTGTCTCGTCAGACAAAACTGTCTCGCCAGACAAGGCTGTCTAGCCAGACAAGACTGTCTCGCCCCTCAAGACCATCTCGCCACACAAGACCGTCTTACCACACAATTCCCTCTCGCCAGACAACCCCGTCTCGGCACACAAGACCGTCTCACCAGACAAGACTGTCTCGCCACACAAGACAGTCTCACCAGACTAGACCGTATCGCCAGACAAGATTGTCTCACCATTCAAGAATGTCTCGCCACCCAAGACTGTCTCGTCAGACAAGACTCCCTCGCTGGACAAGAGTGTCTGCCCAAACAAGACTATCTCGCCACAGAAGATAGGCTCGCCAGAAAAGACTGTCTCACCAGACAAGACTGTCTCGCCACAAAAGTCTGTCTCGCCAGACAGGACTGTCTCGCCCCTCAAGACCATCTCGCCACACAAGATCGTCTCACCAGAGAAGACCGTCGGACTAGACGAAACTTTCTCGCCACACAAGACCGTCTCGCCAGACAACCCTGTCTCGCCAGACAAGACCGTCTCGCCACACAACCCCCTCTCACCAGAGAAGACCGTCTCGCCACACAAGACCGTCTCACTAGACAAGACTCTCGCCACACAAGACTGTCTCACCAGACAAGACTGTATCGCCAGACAAGATTGTCTCACCATTCAAGAATGTCTCGCCACCCAAGACTGTATCGTCAGACAAGACTCCCTCGCCAGAAAAGACTGTCTCACCACACAAGACTGTCTCGCCACTCAAGACTGTCTCGCCAGAAGGACAGCCTCGCCATACAAGACAGTCACACCACACAAGACTGTCTCACTAGACAAGACTGTCTCACCAGGCAAGACTGCCTCACCAGACAACACTGTCTCACCAAACAAGACTGTCTCGCCAGAAAAGACAGTCACACCACACAAGACTGTCTCACCAGACAAGACTGTCTCACCAGACAAGACTGTCTCACCAGACAAGACTGTCTCACAAGACAAGACTGTCTCACCAGGAAAGACTGTCTCACCAGACAAGACTGTCTCACCAGACAAGACTGTCTCGCCACAAAAGTCTGTCTCGCCAGAAAGACAGTCTCCCCATAGAAGACAGTCACACCACACAAGACTGTCTCACCAGACAAGACTGTCTCGCCACAAAAGTCTGTCTCATCAGACAAGACTGTCTCGCCACAAAAGTCTGTCTCGCCAGACAAGACTGTCTCGCCCCTCAAGACCATCTCGCCACACAAGACCGTCTCACCATTCAAGAATGTCTCGCCACCCAAGACTGTCTCGTCAGACAAGACTGCCTCGCTAGACAAGACTGACTGCCCAAACAAGACTGTCTCGCCACAGAAGATAGTCTCGCCAGACAAGACTGTCTCACCACACAAGACTGTCTCGCCACACAAGACTGTCTCACCACTCAAGACTGTCTCGCCGGAAGGACAGTCTCGCCATACAAGACAGTCACACCACACAAGACTGTCTCACCAGACAAGACTGTCTAACTAGACAAGAATGTCTCGCCACAAAAGTCTGTCTCGCCAAACAAGACAATCACACCACACAAGACTGTCTCACCAGACAAGACTGTCTCACCAGACAAGACCATCTCACTAGACAAGACCGTCTCGCCAGATAACCCCGTCTCATTAGAGAAAACCGTCTCCCCACACAAGACTGTCTCCCCAGACAAGACTGTCTCACCAGACAAGACTGTCTCGCCACACAAGACTGTCTCATCAGACAAGACTGTATCACCAGACAAGACTGTATCACCAGACAAGACTGTCTCGCCACTCAAGACTGTCTCGTCAGAGAAGAC
Organism: Tenodera sinensis; assembly: GCA_030765045.1. NCBI lineage: Eukaryota > Metazoa > Arthropoda > Insecta > Mantodea > Mantidae > Tenodera > Tenodera sinensis. The sequence continues at coordinate 43,719,199 of CM060968.1, read as the reverse complement.
TCCCTCGGTAGACAAGACTGTCTGGCTGGACAAGACTCTCTCGCCACACAAGACTGTCTTGCCAGAAAGACAGTCTTGCCATACAAGACAGTCACACCACACAAGACTGTCTCGCCACAAAAGACTCTCGCTACACAAGACTGTCTCGCCACACAAGACTGTCTCGCCACACAAGACTGTCTCGCCACACAAAACTGTCTCGCCACAGAAGACTGCATCAACAGACAAGACTGTCTCGAAAAGATACTATCTAGCCAGACAAGACTGTCTCGCCACACAAGACTGTCTCGCCAGACAAGACAGTCTCGCCACACAAGACCGTCTCACCAGACTAGACTCTCTCGCCACAGAAGACTCTCTCACCAGAGAAGACTGTATCACCGGACAAGATTGTCTCGAAAAGACAAGACTCTCGCCACACACGACCGTCTCGCCAGACAAGACCGCATCGTTGGACGCTCTGGTCGGGCACTGTTATCGTACAGACTTGCGGGACGGTCTCGCCGTACGGTCAAGTCGGTCAGTCTCATCGGAAAGTCTTGTCGGTCAGTCTCGTCAGACATTCTCGTCAAAGAGTCTCCTCAGACTGTCACTTCAGACAGTCCCGTCGGACAGTGTCGCCAGACAGTACTGTCGGACAGCCTCGTGAGACAGTCCCGTCAGACTGTTTCTTCAGACAGTCCCGTGAGACTGTTTCCTCAGACAGTCCCGTCAGACAGTCCCGTTGGAAAGTCTCGTCAGACAGTAATGTAAGGCAGTATCGGCAGTCAGTCTCATCAGACAGACTCATCAGACAGTCCCAACAGACAGTATCGTCGGACAGTCCCAACAGACAGTCTCGTCGGACAGTATCGTCAAACAGTCTCGACATACAGTCCCGTCAGACAGTCTCATCAGGCAGACTCATCAAACAGTCTCGTCGGACAGCCTCGTCAGGCAGTCTCGCCGGACCGTCTCGCCTGACAAGACTGTCTCGCCACGCAAGAATGTCTCGCCAGACAAGACTGTCCCATCAGACAAGACAGTCACGCCACACAAGATTGTCGCACCAGACAAGACTATTCCCAGACAAGACTGTCTCGAAAAGACAAAACTATCTCGCCAGACAAGACTGTCTCGCCATACAAGACTGTCTCGCTAGACAAGAATCTCGCCACACAAGACCGTCTCGCCAGACAAGACCGAGTCGTTGGATGGTCTAGTCGGGCAGTGTTGTCGTACAGTCTCGCCGGACGGTATTGCCGGACGGTCTCGTCGGTCACTCTTGTCGGAAAGTTTCGTCGGTCAGTCTCGTCGTAAAGACTCGTTAGGCGGTCCCGTGAGACAGTCTCGTCAGAAAGTCTCGTGAAACAGTCTCGTCAGACAGTGGCGCCAGGCAGTTACGTCAGACAGTCTTGTCAGACTGTCGCGCAAGACAGTTACGTGAGACAGGCCTGTCTCAGTCTTGTGAGACTGTCTTGTCCAGTGAGTGAGCAGTGAGTGAGTGGGTGGGTGAGGAGTGAGTGAATATGGTTCAAGCGCCCGTCGACAACTAGGTCATTTGGGTCCGACTAAAATATAAGTCGGTTAAACCCCAAACTTGGTATTTAAGTTCAGCATCTTACAAGGTTGCCACACAAATCTCAAGCAAATTAACTCAAGCGAAACTAGCCTTTACACGGTAACATTTTCGAAAATTTTGATTTCATAAAAACTGGCTCCTTAGATTTTGATCATAACACCACCATTATAATATATTTTCATTAAAAATGAAATGGACTTAAATTCTCTGGTAATGTGTCTGAAGTCTTGATGATATAAAATCATTGCAGAGGTATTTGTTGTTATTGGTTTGAATTTTCAAATGTGAATTTTTTTTTCAAGAGGGAAGCATATTTTTGCTCCTTCTGGTCATGTAAAGAGAACAGAATTTCAAAGGCATCATAAAGCGATCCGCCCTTAAATGATTTGACTATTGCTCAAGCCTGTTGTATTACCCTATTTCCTTTTACCTACATGCATATGTGCAATAAGTACAATTTCTACAGATGTTTATCTCAATATGAAGTAAATAGAAGAATAACCTTTCCTAAGATTTAGTTGAAGATTGGCTATGGAAATTCCTGTCACTGTAATCCAAAATATAAACAAAGTATATAATATGTACGACTTCGAGAAAAACCGAGTCAATTTTGATTTTTAAAAGCATCAGCCAGGAGTATAAAAATGGCAGTTATGGGTAAAAAATATTCTAGGGCAAAATTAAGGATATTACCTTAAAGATGATGTGAAAAACTGTAAAGTTTAACCAAAATGACGAACCTTCTGTACTTTGTCCCCTTAAAACTGGAATGAAAAACTTGAATTTTATGGGGAAAGATTAAAGGGTATTTTTAACTTTCACTTTATTTCTTAAACCTGAGATTGTTGCAATCTCAGCGATCATAGTAATTGCATTCTGCGTTTCTTGGTTGTGAATAGTTTCCTTCCCATGAGTTTGCTCTGAAAGATAGTGCACTACTTAGCAAGATATAGATTGGTCAGAAGGTGCTGTACCTGGTTGTAAAACACTCTGTTATGACCTAATCTTTATTTATGATTCATAAGCTCTGGCCTTAATCGGGAATGCAGTGTCCAGACAGCCTGGAATATGGGGTAGTAGAAATTACCACTAAGAATCCATAGGGAGCTACTGACCTGTGTTTCATTCTGTAATAGGTTGTAATTACATGCTTCCTCTAATAATGGGCCTTTGTCGTGTACGAGGGATTAGGGATATGCGGTCACTCTATTCGTTATAACGGCAGCACTCGATGTCCGAAATGGTAGCCAGGGAACTGGAGTGCTGTTCATATTTATTGCATCACTTGGTTGGGACTCATGTTCTGGCCATTGTACTCTAGTGATTCCAAATATGCCTTCTGAACTGCTTTCGTTATTAAATGAAGGAATTTCCCACCACAGTAGAATAATAATAGTGGCCTCGTGTGTAACTTTTTATCCGCAAAGCTATAAGTTATTTATAACAGAAGAGTTAAAAGCGAGTTTTTATTACTTTCTCTACTGCGCACAGTAAGTAGGGGAGGTATTCTATTCGACCCAAAAATTTAATGTGGTGATTTCACCGGAAATATATGTTTTGAGGTCCCCTGAATTTAAAAAATGTTAGAAAATGGCGCGAGCGCGTGTGTGTGTGTGCGTGCGTGTGTCAGACTGTGAACAACATAACTAAAAAACGAAAAATGGGTTAAAAGCAAAGTCGGTATTTAAGTTTAATATCTTTCAAGGATGCGACAAGAAGATTTTGAAGAAAATTCGTTCACTCTAAAGTACCCATTACATGAACAATTTTTCGAATATTTTGATTTTCTCAAAAGTGGCTGTAATGATTTTGATTAAAATGTCATATGTTTAAAGATATTTTATGGCAAATGAAATGTGTATTTTGAATTTTCTGGCTATAGCCCATGTAGTTCTGTTTACTCTTGATGACTTTTGCATATGTGGTAAACCGTATGAGATAAGCCAAATGTTCTTCATCTTTATCTGATTACCTGCTCCTTATGTAGGACTTACAACCCCTCGGATTTACAAGCCAGTGTCTAGGGTCAGACGTCTGTCGGGGAGCACATGAACCTATGGACTGGACAGAGTGAAGACCTGGAAGCAGGTGGTCAGCCAAACACCAGGTATGAGAGTGAGGAAGAGGATGATATGACATGCAGGCGAAATCGATGAACGGAAAGGTAATTCTGGAGCAATTGGTAAAACGAGTGGCGGGGGAAACCGGAGAACTCGGAGAAAACCCACCCAGACGCCGCTTCGCCCACGACGAATACTACTTGCGGTCCCTGGGATCGAACCCGTGTTGCCTAAGTAGCAGACGAGCGGTCTCACCACTCAGCCACGGCGCCGCCTTAGACTAAATCTTATTAGTGTAGAGCTCGTTAAAGCATATAATTTGTGTTAGATGATTTTGTTCTATTAAATACAATTTTATTCGCAGATGAGCAGGTCATGCTTTCCACTTCAGAAGACGAGCTTCAAAGAGCAACATATAGCTTACAAGAGACATTAATAAACTGTAATGTAAAAATATATATTAATAAGTCTAAGGTTATGACTTTTGAAGAAAAATTTACAGTATGATCGAAAATAGTCATTAATAACGAAATAATAGACAAAGTCAGCAGTTTTAATTATTTGGGATGGTGCATATCCTACAAGGAGAGAAAGAAGTCAATAAAAAACTTAATCACTTCCAACTAGTGTGTGGAACTATTCAAAGAACATTAAAACAAAGTATTAGAAAAGAGACAATTATGATATTTCATAAAGTACTTGCGTCTGTCTAGTTTTATATGGTAGTGAAAACTAGGTCCTCAACAGATCTTCTAGAAATAGGTTAGAAACAGCTGAGATACAATTCTTCAGAGGTATATCAGGCTACACATTAAAAGATCATATACATAATATTCAAATACTACAAGATACACAACAACAAGACATAGAAAGAATGGATATTGCCACTTACAAAGCTAGCACTGCAATACAAACCAGAAGGATGGCGTTCAAGAGGACCACCAAAAACCAGATGGGAAGATGTCTTTGCATCAGAACGGGCCTTATAGAGTAACCTTGAAGTAGATCTAAAGCGTAAAGGAAATTAAATAGGTTGCTTTAGTATTATGTTTATTACTGAGAACATTTCCACTGAAACCGTTTCAACCACAGATAGAAACAAAGCTATATAATATTCCATGCTTATGTTAATGTTTTGCTTATATGGCCACAAAACAGGTTTGTATATTACTACAAAATGAGAACTGCGGTCGCAGCAGTACTAATGATGGAAAACTGGGCAGCTCATAAAGGTAGAGAAATATGTCAATACCGATGCCACAGGAAGACAAAGTATGGGTGTTGTGGTTTGTGGTGTAGTGGCTGAGATATTGAGATCATTGACCTGGTTTGTTTTAGTTTTAGATTATAACCAGGATCTAGATGTTTATCACATGTCATGGGTTTTTTCCGGTGGAAAATATAAGCGAAGCACGATTTTCTCAATGGTATCAAAATTATGCAATTCTAATGGCTCATATAAAGTCATATTTTGACCTTTTTAACGTTTTTTTATCATTTTATTGCCATTTCTGGTATTATAGTCATATTTCGTCTTAAATGTTCGTGGTTTTGTCATATTTTTATATTTCTATGTCAGTTTCGTATAGTATATGCTTGCACGTCCCAAAGACCGATTTTTCACATCTTCTAATTCTTGTCTGCAATATTTCTCACAATAGCTTTCTTAGAAATGCATGTTTCCGCGAATCTGAAGGGTAAGCTGTATGTAATTTGCTATTGTCATTCTTTTTGTGATCGCCCTTTCAAATGTGACATTTATTTCATTCTGTGCAGCACTGAGGTATTGAGCAATTAAATAAATTCAAAATGCAACAATAAAATTAATATTTATTTATTATTGAGTATGCTTGATTTTGGGATGATATTTTCAATATAATTTAAACAGAATTAGATTTTTTAAAATTTCTAAAATGCACCCCAAACATTTTGGGTCATATTTAGCGTCATATTTTCTAATTTTGTCGTAAGGTCATAAGTGCCTATATACAGGTGGAAGGGAAGTCATTACATTCCTACAAAGATGTGCTTTACAAACAAAACGTTCGAGTGGCATTTTGTTCTTTGATCAGCCGATTTCGAAAAAATTGTTTTTTTTTATCCAAGTTGGATGCGTAATTCCACAAGAATGGGCAAAGATAACAGTTTGTTACTTGTAAGATGTGTAGAGTAACTTATTTCTGACATAACTTCGGTAGTAATTATGAAATATCACATAGGGTTTCGAAATAATTAATGACTTAAAAAGGAAGGAATACTCTGAGCTGCTATTTCAGAGATGACGTAACTCGACAACGTTGCGTTCAGGTTGGTCAGGGAATTAACTTGGTTTGTGGATGTAAACAGCTTTCGCTTTCTGTAATGTTTGGGAGCTAGCGCTTGTGATTGGCCTACACTGTCACAGCAAACACAGAAGCACAAGGCAGGGTATGAGTTTGTTTTCAAAAGGCACCGTTACGCTGTTTGTTTATGTACGGAGCTAGGGAAAGTGACCACCCATACAATCTGCAGTGTTGCCAGGTTGTTTTCGATAAAACTAAAATATCCCCATAGGAAATGGTTGGAGACAAAGGCGTAAAATACAAAATGTGTTCCAAATACCGAGATCTATCACTGGTTTAAATTAATGCAATGACTTCCCTTCCACCAGGTATTTCTAACATGTTTAGGTCATAAAGCATCCGGGCCCTGATTATAACACTTCTACAGACCGCACTAGCAACATGCAGCGATAAATAATCCTAAATTTTATTTTATTTTATTTTATTTTTTTATTTTTTTATTTTTTTTTATTTTATTTTTTTTTTTCCCCATGTACAACTTGACCGCCTGCATGTGAAGGCTCTTACTTCCCCTCCCTAATGCGACTTGTCATTATGTCTTCCCTTGTATTCTCTGACAATATTTGCTTTGGATCGATTCCGTTATGGAGTAGCTTTCATGTGCATGCTATAATACATGTACTTATCTTAAAGGCCTTCATTCACCGGGCTCTGAATGGAGCATTTCCGTTTCGATGACATGCAAAAGATGACCAAAAGTAAGGAATCACTAACTGCCGCGCCATGACGTATGTCGTTTCGGCAACAAGAAATATTTGACTAGAGACAGGCAAAATAGTAAATCTCATATTCTAATCTAGACTATGATAGCTACTCGTACATTATGGGAAAAGTATAAAATTCAATGCATGTAGCAACAAATTTTACATTTGATATTTTCATATGTTATGAAAATATTGTTATTGAATTATAACATGTTACTAAATATGAATATTTATATGTTATGAATAGGCAACGAGACTCTTACACCGATGAAAGGGACAGGGATGACTTCAATTTAATTGTTTTAGAAACTAGAGCAGGCCTGCGCGGAATAGCCTGCGCGGAATAGCCTGCGCGACCTTCACTTTTTTATCTGCTAAAAATACGGTTATCAGTGCAAGGCCATGAGCGGGCTGCGCTCGGAGAGCACCAGTTGCCCAGGCCTGATCTAGAATACCTGTAGCAAGTACTGCTAACAACATGAGAATGAATCCTCCCCCATTGCATTACTATATAAAATCGTAGATATCCCAAATTGTGTCATAAAGGATCTGTTGAAGGGAAACAGTCCATCTAAGAATAGCGAAGTATACGAATTGCACAAGTATTTCGTACACTTTGCCCCCTGTGGCCTTAAGTAAACCTCGCAACGTAGACAAGTGAAAGCTGCAAAAAATTTACTTTTGAGACTTCTACAAAATATTGTGACGCCGGCCGCGGCGCACAACAAAGGACGGTTGGAGCCGGGTTGCCTTCCCACTGGTGGTGCGTGTATCAAAGGCGCTCAAGGTCGGGCTGCCTCGCGCGACTGTTGTAAACACATGACAGCAATCAGAGTGGCAGAACAAAAAGGGGGTTTCCAGACTATTTGAGAGGTGTCCGGCGGCAGTATATTTGTAGAAGTTCGATAAAGCCCATGTCACGTCATCTTCGCTACAAGGAGGCGAGGCGACCAGAGGAGTTACTTTCTATTTTTAGTGTGTGCGTCAGTAGCGTGAGTACGGCGCGTCGAAAGGAAGGTTGCGACGCAGTTAATGAGTGTTGAATGATTGTATCGTCAAAGTCAACTGTTTGAGAGATAGAGAAAGTGGAGAGAGACAGAAATGAGTGAATCAAGGTTGCGAGAAGAAAACAGTTGTGAGTTGTAAGACCACGAATGGCTGTAGACTGTGTTATCAGTAAAAATAACTGTTGTGCATTCAGCTAGAAAAAAATAAAGTAAGAAAAAGTAATTGGACTGGAATTTTGTTTTTTTGTTACAATATACTGTAGTGCACCATAATGCTACTTCTGCAGTTATTAAAGCATATGATCAAGAAAAGCTTGAGTAATAAATATAAGTCAATGAGCACTGTATTTCACAATGAACGTCTCGTTTTTCTGTTATGAGTACTATGGATATGAGTGTAAATTTATCACATAAAGTACATTTATTTGCAAATATACCTTATATATAATATGCAAATGATAGAAAAAATATTGGTACTTATAACATATTACAGCTTATATTCTGTCATTCCAACTGACAATGCTATATTTGGGACAATAACAGTATCTTAAGATTATAAGCTAACAAAAGCAATATGTTTAGGTAATACTGCCTCTCACATTCCTCATATAATAACCCCTGGCGCAACAGCCCATGAAGGGCCAAGACCTGCCGCCTAGCCACTGCGTCCCCCACCTCTGCCCACTACAGGCGTCATTGGTGGGGCGCAGTACTGGAGGGTGGGACGTGGTCAGCGCCCCGAGCCCTCCCGGCCAGCAATACGGTCTTCTCGACCTGGGGCCGCTACTTCTCCATCAAGTAGCTCAATTGGTTCCCCGGGACCTAACGAGGCTGAGTGCACCCCGTGCCAGACCTCCCAGAGGGGATAAAATCCCCATGGTGGTACCGGGTATCGAACCCGGGTCCTCCGCGCCAGAGGCAAGTACGCTACCAACTGCGCTGCGGAGGCGGTCCACATTCCTCATATACATCTCTTCATTTATGAAATGTGTGATTTGACAATCTGCTTACACTTGTAAGATAAGCTTGTGTTTTAAAACAATAATGAATGTATTAACTTACGGAATATAATTTAATAAGACTATTACGTCACGTGATTTAAATCAACTATCATAAGCATAACAATTTCAAATTTCAACAAATGACAACTTTCATTCGCGAAAAATGTATCAAATTTCATCACCTCCTTGAATTTTAATTATCACCTCTTTTGCTTTTCTTATGTTGTGATCAGGTCAGAGAATCTAGCTACATTGTCCTTCAGCTGCGCTACAGCTTACGTAATTTGATGCAAGAGAGTCGCCAGGTTTAACTGTCTGAAATGGCTGGCTCTCGCTTCGGTGAAGCATCTAATGCTGAAATAGGTAAAATAATTCGAAGAGGGAAACCTGATAACACAGAATACAGCAGGAAATATATTTAACATAAACTGCGCGCTCAAGCAGCAGGCCAGGTTAGTGTTATTTAATCTTGTAGGCCGTGCCAATGGACGCTGATGCAACCTGCTTCATTTTTCTTTTAAAAGGCTAGTAATTGCAATGCAGCATTTAAATAGCACCTCATAGGCTACATTATCATTTAGTTTGTGAAAAAAAGCTTAATAAATACAACTCGTGATAGTAAACTTCTCGAAGTAAATTGACAGTCACTCGGCATTACTTATGATAATCATAATTGCCTTTAGCCACATTTTAGAGAGAAGGTGCGAGCACTGAAAAACTAAAGATATTCAGAAAATGTTCCAAGTTGAACAGTCCCATAATATTATTGTTGTGTTTATGTCAACACACACAGACACACACACACACACACACACACACACACACACACACACACACACACAAAACCACATTTTCCCCCAAAATGTTTCTTTTTTGGTCCAGAAAGCATTTATTTCTGGTGAAATATTCTTATTGGTTATTTTTATTGAAGTAGATACAATACGTCCTCTCCTATTATAGATAGCTGGTAGAAAAACTAAAAGTCAGCTGGTTAAATGCGATAAATCTGTAGGTATTGGGTTGGAGGGAAAGGAGCTGCAATTGTTAATCGAAAGGTTGGAGGGCTTCTGCACGTATGTTAGAAGAATACATTTATTAATGCGTTCCTTTTTGTTTGATTTCCTCATTGCAGGCACAAAATGGAATGCATCTGCATCAAGCCACAACATTCCAAACATTAAGCGTGCTGTCAATATGAAGTTATTAAACAGGGACAGGGTCGGGGGGAGTGAAATCGAGAACAATGGATGATTAATACTAAACAAACCCTATCAGAAGCTGTACATACGCATAAAGAAAGTAAATTCATTACATCATAGAGTTGTACATGTTTCAGAGAAACTGATACCGTTGAAAGTTATGAACTTGTGATATAATTGGGAAGCGTACGTTACGTGTGGACTGGCTGGCTGAATTATACAAGCCCTCGACCTCACCACTTTGTCATCCGCTGGGAGCTTGACGTTTTCCACGTTGCAATAATATATTCTTGTTTAACATCGATATTTCACTAGTAGGTATCTACATAGCATTATTTTCATCTGCTACCAGCATGGTGGTGCACAAGTCGGTGTTGTCGCTTTATCATCACCATCATCAGTGTAATGTTTATTACCGTCACCAGATCTGCAGGTCGAAACAGATGTGTTGTTCTTTCTCAACAGCTTCAGTACAGAAAGCGAATTTAGTAAAATGCAAGGGTATTATGATTATTTAACGAGGTACTCGTAGCTTCCCCATCTTTCCCTACCTTTACCCCTCTCTAATGACAGCAGTATGCATGCTACTGGCTGGAAATGGTTATAAATAATGGCATTTTGGCATAAAAAAGAAGTATTGACTATTTCTGACGTCTCAGTAAATCGTAATTCAAAAGTTGTTTGTTTCACAGCATGCATCAGAAGCTACATGTGGCCAGATTATTGGCCTATGACAAGCTGGTAACACAGTTCGACAAATCTCAGAAACTGTGCAAATTCACAAAAATGTACTCGTAATTAAATTTTAATGCCACCCAAGAACGGCAGTTTATTGTATAAGCATTAGAAGACAACCTTTCATTCGAAATCAGAAGCTATTTGCATTTGTAGAACCTTTTATATTTTAATTTTCTCTACTACGTAGGAATAAGTAGAGGAAGCATTATATTCCACCCAAAAATTGGATGTGCGTGCGTGCGTGTGTGTGTGTGCGTGTGTGAGTGTGTGTGTGTGTGTGTGTGTGTGTGTGTGTGTGTGTGTGTGTGTGAGTGAGTGTGTGTGTGTGTGGGCAGCATACCTCAAACATGAAAAGTAGGTTGAATACCAAAGTTGGTATTTAAGTTTAGCATCTTTTAAGGATGGGGCATCCCTCCAGCATTCCATTGCCGTTTCCCAATTACGTGTTGGGCTGGACTTCTTTCATAACTGGTCACACTATGTGACTCAACCTCAGCTATCCAAGCCATAGGAACATTGAAATATAATGTTACCTAAAAAATTAGAGAAGTTGGAGTATCCCCAAGACAGCTGAAAGAGGCACAAAAAGAAATTGTTTTCCAATGAATCCCCTCCCATGTTGGAGTAAAAGGGAACGAAAAGGCTGATTTCTTGGCAAAAGCGGGGGAAACATTTTGAATTCAAAGGTTATTTCATTCAGCAAAGACGATGTCTCTCTCTCTCTCTCTGTGCGTATGTGTGTGTGCGTGCGCGTGCGTGCGTGTGTGAACAGCACAACTCAAAAACGAAAAATAGGTTAAATACTATGTTCAGTATCTTCTAAGTATGCAACACGAAGATTTTAAAGAAAATTCCCCCAATCCAGACTAGCCTTTACATGGAAGATTAAAAAAAAAAAATATTTTCTCAAAAATGGCTCTATCGGCTGTGATTAAAATACATGTTTAAAATACTTTAATAACAAATGAAATGAATATCTTCAATTTCCTGTGAATATGCTCAGATGGCCTTTTTATTGGAGTTACTTTTGCATAACTGGTAAATCATAAGAGAGGGACATTATCTTACTGTACAAAAATTAGTTCTCTTAAAACATAATATTTATGTCAAGTGCATTTTGTTGTGGAGTGAATCATTTCCGAGATATTCCTTGTTATTTGTCTGAAGTTTTCAATGCTTAAACTTTTCTCAAATGGGAAGTCGTTATTCGGTTTTTAGTTTTCCTACCACATACAGAGTAGGTAGAGGAAGTATTGCATTCCACCCAAAATTTTATATCGAGATTCAAGTGCAACTACGTGATCTGAGTTCTCTAGAAGAAAAAAAAAAAGTAGCGCGCGCGCGCGCGCGCGTGTGTGTGTGTGTGTGTGTGTGTGTGTGTGTGTGTGTGTGAGAATGCTTCCCTTGCCTAATTACTATACATAGTAGAGGAAGTAAAAAGATATTGCAATAATTAAGTTCTGAAGGACCAGTGAATTCGTCAGAAAATTTTCTATGAAAGGGCGTTGTATAAAACGTCTTATTTTCACGGAAGTGCTTTCTCACATTGGTGTAAACGCCTTTACTTATCGAGTAACATTTATAACAATAATCTTTGTGTCACTTCGCCGCGACGTTTAGTTCAGTCACGCTTCACCCACTTTCCTAATAGCTAAATGTCAGAGAAGGATCGATTAAACCTTATTGGGTGACGCTGCCTTGACTGTCTGTATACGTACGTGCAGGTACTCCAACATGCTCTTGCTATAGTCGTTTCATTTCATTCTTTAGCGCAAGGTAGTGACTGAGAAGTACACCGGCGCATTCACAATTCTCTGTTCCTGTCTTACAACATAATTCCGGTATACCTTCCATTTATGAACAGGGTATAAATATATTAGTACTGAATGGCGGAGAATGGGGACGCTATTCATATATCAGGGTTCAACCTGAGTGAAATAATAGAAGGAATACCGTTTGACGCAGAAGTCAGTTACAAATTGGGAAAAAACTCCCTATCTAAATATATTGAAGTATGCACACTCGTGAACTTGATGTATTACTGTTCGGTTTTCATTCGAAATCCTCTGTTCCTGTCTTAGAACATAATTCGGATATAACATTTATGGAAAAATCTGATGTGTTGCACTCACATGACTTTCTCTACTTTTGTACTAACCATTCTTACAAACTCTAATCCCTATATCTTCTTCGTGTTAGTTAAAATAAACATTTGTACAAATTATCTTATTGCTTATTTCCTTGTATCAAATCTTTTAAAGCTTTGAGATTCCGTTCTCTTTGCACACGTAACATATAAAAAAATGAACAACGATGACCCATTTCACGGAAGTTCTAAGTTTTCCAAAACTCACACACATAACAAGGAATATCTCAGAAATGGTTCACCCTACAAGAAAATTTATTGAGACATAAATTGTGTATTTTAGCAAGATCTACATTTTTTGTATAGTATGATTTGGTCTATCTCTAACGGTTTACCAGTTATGCAACAGTCGTCCAGAGTAAATACGACTATAGGGGCTATAGCCAGAAAATTCAAGATATGCATTTCATTTGTCATCAAAATATCTGAAACATATGACATTTTAATCAAAATCGTTAGAGCCATTTTCAAGAAAATAAACATTTTCGAATAATTTTCCATGTAAAGGGTAGTTTAGGGTGGGGCTATTTTCTCAAAAATCTTCGTGTGACATCTTTGAAAGACATTAAACTTAAATACCAACTTTGGTTTTTAACCGACTTTTCGTTTTTGAGTTATGCTGTCCACAGACTGACAGACTGACACACACACAGACACACATACGGACCTTTTTCTAAAAATGCTTTTTTTTTTGGATTCAGGGGGCCTCAAAACATGTATTTCCGGTGAAACCTCGACATAGAATTCTTGGGTGGAATACAATACATCCCCTACTTACCGGTAGAGAAAGTAAAAATCGTAGAAAAGCAGGAGCTTTGCATTTTCAGATGTGAAAACAACGAAAATAAACTTCAGTTTATCTCGGCTAAGTTGAAGTAACAAACCTAGCTTCAGGCAACAACAGGGCTGATTTCCTCCATTGCACCCCCCCCCCTCACTTCCGTCCCCTAATTTGCGCTCGATCAAGCATTGATAGTTGATAGTTTCCCAGAATTGGAGTGCAACTGTCACTATGTGCAAGTGTCACCGACTCTTGTGGTCAACCTCACTGGAGGACAGTTGCTTTATTAATTAATAAATAAATTATAAATAAAGTAAACATTTACATAAGCTTGTAACAACAGTTTGTACAAAAGTGGACGAGGAAGCCATGTGAGTACACTGATTTAACGTTCCTTACTCATAACTTTCATTCCTTGCATTTATCTCTGTGGGGTCTAATGCAATGTATTTTATTTTAAAGTAAAAACCATTCAAGTTGACCTGCTCTGTTTTTCTGATGCAGCTTATTTACTAAAGGCTTTAGCTGGAACTCTTGCAGTATGGTAAAACTAAATACCTCTTTCCCTAATACCTTCCACAAAGCAATAATCCTTCTCCACAGACGACGCCACGCTGTGCGCTTCGCCATGCTTGCGAACATTGGTAAACCAACGAATAGATTGGTGACGTCATTGTGAAATGTCTTGGGAAAAGAGAGGGTACGTCGTTACAGACTAAACTTCGTTGCGCCAGATTTTTAACAGTTGAGCAAATCAGTTCCCTGGGGACGCAAATTTTAGATAGAAGCAGAATCCTTTTATTTTTATGTACTACTTATCTACGGAATAAAATCATAAAATACAACTCATTTTGGTAGTCATCATTCTTATCTCATGTTATGAAAATTTCAGTTGTTTTTAAATCTACTATAAAGAGAAGGAAACCAAATCTTATGTGTAGCACTCATATGATTTTCTGTACTCACTATTCTTAAAAAGCTTTTTCTTCTATTTAGCTTAATATAAACCTGCATTACATATTTTGTTGCATATATAAGAATGCAATGTATAAAGCACAAGTCAAATCTTTTCAAACAGTTGCTACGTAATGGGTTTCTTGGGGGCTTTGGTCATTAAGAACTATATAGCCATAAGGATGTCATATTTTATTAAATCCACAGACATATTTACTCCCTTATTCATACGGAGTCAACAAACTCCGAACGGGCTGTGCTATATATATATATATATCCCTTGCTATTGGTTTGAAATACCGGTTTCCAATACTTGCCTACATTTTTGTACAGATCATGCAGAGAGAACGGAATTTCCAAGGCATCACAAAGCGACTCGTTCACAAAAGATTTGAGTATCTCTTAAGCCAACTGTACTCCCCTATTCACATTGTTCCTACAAGGAAATGTGTATTAAATTTTTATGTTGATAAGCTGAAGTAAGTGGAAAATGACATTGAGTTTTTATTTGTGGGCGCTTTTTAACTCTTATGGTTCTTAGTGTCCCACTTTTGGGCGTGAAAGACCAGTTAATTTTTGCTCATAGACTTCTTTGTCAGTTTCGAGGTTCTTTTGCGTGCTTTAAATCTATTACACGGGACCACCGGCTTTACTTCTCTTCCGAAGGAAGCCATGCTAAGGATTTTGACGCCCGAAAAAATCATCCATCGCTCTCCGCCTGGTTTGAACCTGTGACCTCGGTAACAAGAGGTTACCATGTTACCCGTAGACCACGGAGGACGATACGTGGGTAGAGTAATAGTTTTTAATAACAGTTTGTTGAACAATAGGTAAGAATTCTGCTAGGATAAAGTCAGGTTACCTCGCTCGACCGAAGGCTACATGTCCTTTCCGCTCCCCGCGTTTTATTTGCCGCTCTCACTGTCTACTCTCTGTCAATTCATTCACTGCGGTATGCACACCTCGAGACGTTGTTAAATGCTGAGCCCACGTAATAGGGATGTTGTAGTTTTGCAACAGGTGTAACGGTACGAAAATAATCTTCTGCGTATCCCGTAGATTGACAAGCTGTACCTGCGCCAGCTGTGGAGCCCCCTGGAGGGAGGGATGAGGTGAGGGGACGGTGGCCGGATCTAGTAGGGCTGGTTCCCTACAATTCGCGGATTGAGACTGAACGGTGGCATATTCCCTGCAATGCAACGCCGACACCTAGATACAACCCTGAAACATCCAAACAGGATGAAGGTAAAGTGAAACGAGAAGGCGAATGGAGGGACTGGAAATTTGGGGATGTAATTAATTTTCTCGGTCGTCTCCTTAGCGCGGTGGTAGCGCTGGTGCGTACCAAGCGGTGGACCCGGGTTCGATTCCCGGTGCCGTTGTGGGGATTTTCTCCCGCTGAGATACCTGGCCCGGGGTGTACTCAGCCTCGTTAGGTCCATTAGGGGCCAACTGAGAAGCTACTTAATTCAAAATTAGCGGCCCCTGGTCGAGAAGACCGCTTAACTGGCCGGGAGGGTCCGTGGTGCTGACTACGTCCCACCCTCCAATACTGCACTCCACTCGTGACTGGTGGCCAGAGGTAGGGGACAGAGCGGTCCGGCTATAGGCGTCGGCCCGGATGGGCTGATGTGCCACGGGATTTTTAATTAATCTTCTTAGCATTCCACTAGTAACGCGAGGAAACGTCCAAAAAGCCCATGGCTCAGGAAAGCCGGCCGCGGTGGCGAACCCACAAACTCCCAAATGCGAGTCGCATACGCCACAGCGGCACCATCTTGCTATAGTCTTCGAAATGTATAAACAACTGAACGTTTATCTGGTTCAGCAAGAAGTAGCTGGGATAATTAGCTTTTGTAAGCATACTTTGTAGAACGAGTAAAGAAAATCACGTGAATGCAGGACACCAGAGTTTTTAACACAGCACATAAAAGATCATAAAAGAAGACAGTTCTCATAAATGGTTGCACTGTGGCAACTTCAGTCTACCATGATCTTTTGCCTTTTTAGGTTAGAGTAGACACCCCTGATGTTAACGTGGAAGATAAAGTCTCCATATAAAATGTCTTCTCACAGAGAGAAAAAGGCTGTCTTATTGAGTGTTACACGAATTTACGATAAAGATATGAGGCCATTCTTCGTTACACAGGCAGCAATGAATTTTTTCTACTACCGCGTAAACTCGTTGTGGCTTTATGATGCACTCGGCTTTATCGTAATTAACGCATAACTCTTCAAAGTTGCGCATTATTGGCCATTGTTGGAATAGAAGGATACATTGGATATGGGGATTTAATATCCTGCACTAAATCTGCCGACACTTTTATCAGCATACCCCTCCCCTCGGGTAGTTGTGATGTAACTGTCGCCTGGCACATGCATGGAGATTTGTGATATAAAAAGCAAGGTCATCAAAATATTCACTTTGACCGGTGTGATTCCACTCAACCACATTTTAACTAAATGTACACTGCTCGTGCGAACTGATAATGCTCCAAACTCAGGCAACTAAGGAAGGGATCATAAAAGATCAAAGTCTCAGTGTAGCCGAAAAACAAATGAAATACACAAAATAAAAGAAACCGAGTCCAAAGCAAGCAAACATGACCAAACTGCAAAATAAAAGGTGATTCCCAGGCACAGGACTTTCCAAGCCTTAAAGATAAGACGAAGGGCAGTTAGATTGAAGTGATACTGGACATTATACATTGACGTCGCGGATAACAAACTGTCCCACCAATTTCTCGTGCAGTCTGTTGGCATGTGCAGACCTCTCACCAGGCAGTGAGTGGCCGCTGGTTTACGTTGTTTGTCTTAATAAAGGCAAAAGTTTGAGTGTAGCCAACTTGTAATCAACTGCTCAAGGATTCCTATGCCTGGTGATTCCAATTATAATCGTTTGATACAGTTTTCCAGCTTGTAATCATGTATCTAAATACAGCTGAAACATGTACCCAACAAAATTTCGCGCCCAAAATAAAATATAAATGTGGTTTGGTTCTTCTACACACTTCATCCATGTCTATACTGAAATTAATCGCAATTCCACGTTCTATCCACCGGGCTGGGAAATGCCTTAAGCTTGTAGCATATTTGGATCACACAGGCAAATATGAAAGGTGCGCTTTGGTAAACCCTTTGGTTACAAATGCTCAGCAGAAACGGCGATATTATAGGTATGTCTCGGCTTCTATCATGTTGCACCAGCTGCACTAGAGTCGAAAAGGATTTTGAAACTAGTGACATTGATCTTGCTTGTGTGTATCAGATAGAAGGAATTTAATTCGCTTATTGGTTTGAACATAAGCTGTAAATAACACAAAATGAAAAAATGTCTGGTGTGTTACACTCACATGACTTTCTCTACTCTTGTGATAACTATTCCTACAAACACTCATTCCTTTATCTATTTAATATCAGTCGAGATAAACATTTGCAGGCATTATTGCTGGTATTCTTGTAGGTGCAAGGGGAATATGAGAGACAATCCAGTAGTTTGATAGATATCCTATTTTACGGTTGTCATAAAGACATGCCTGCTAATAGATCTGTAGAAAAGGACAACTTTAAATATGAATGATAAACGATAAAAAATCGTATAGTGTAAAAATATGTGCTAGAAAAAGTGTAATAACGTACAAAATTATTATAAAATTTGGAAATAGGACAGATAATCATTTTAGAATTATTTATTTACTTAACTTAGTGTAGTATACAGATGACTGTAAGATGTACACAGAATCACGGATAATTTGTAAACCAATATCTTCTAAAACACTTAATTACAATTCAAAACGTCGGAACAAATTAACAGTAAATTTAGTAATCACTCCACGAGCACCAAAAAGTAGACCAATCACTTTCCAATTTGAAATGTTGTATTTGTCTCTTAAATAAGGAATACAAGGCTCATAATGTAGTTTTTCCCTTATCAGCCTCTTTAATTTGGTCTACATTCAAATCGAATTGTAGGGTCAAGATTTAGTCTCCTATTTTGTTGCCTGTCATTGACAATTACGTCTATTCTTTCATAAAAATAAGGTTAGAAAGCGTGCTGCCGACGAAAATATCACCATTTCGAAATGATCACAATGTACACGTTTCAATTAATCGTAATTAATTATGCCTGGATATAAAAATCTGCTTACTAATATTTCCACAAACTAGTATGTATCTTCTAAACTTATGCGAGCAATAATTATGTCACCAATTCCTTACAGCAGTAACGTGAAAATCAAATGCCTTGTCATGGCCTACAGTAGGCTTTGAGCAATAGTCAAATCTCTTAAAGTAGGTCGCTGTATGAAGGCTTTGAAATTCCGTTCTCTTTGCACAGCCAAGATATAAAAAAGTGAATTACGACCTTCCATTTGAGAAAAGTATAAGTACTGCAAAGCTCACACGGATAACAAGGAATATCTCGGAAATGGTTGAAAAAAAAAAAATTGGACATAAACTGTGTTTTTACGGGATCTACATTTTTTGTACAGTAAAATTTGATCTACACATCTCTTACGGTTTACCAGTTATGCAAAAATCATCCAGAGTAACAGACTACATAGGCTATAGGCAGAAAATTCAAAATGTACATTTCATTTGCCATAAAAATATCTTAAACATATAGCATTTTAATAAAAATCGTTAGAGCCATTTTCGAGAAAATCAAAATTTTCCAAAAAATTTCCATGTAAAGGGTAGTTTACGGTGGAGGAATTATCTTCAAAATCTTCGTGTCGCATCCTTGAAAAATATTAAAGTTAAATACCACGTTAGTTTTTAATAAACTTTTCATTTTTGAGTTATGCTGTTCACAGGCAGGCAGACAAACACAGATGGATCTTTTCCTTTTTTAATTTAGGGGGTCTCAAAACACATATTTCCGGTGAAATCTCTACTTCGAATTTTTGGGTGGAATACAATACTTTCTCTACTTATTATACGTAGTAGAGAAAGCAACAAGTATACATACATCGGACAGGAATGCTATTGTTAGTCGGATTTGTTCTCTCTTAAAATAATGGTATTGTTTATCTGTTTTCAATATATTGTAGGGAATGTCCGTTCTTAGAGCATGGATCACCACAATCTTTGGATACTGAGCAATCATAGGCGTGTGCAAGAACTTGGCACGGGCTTCCAGTTTCTTTCGTTTATTTTAAGCTCAACTTTTTCGAGCGCACTCAAATTTTTAATTTAATAACGTAACTAATTATATCTAAGAAGAAAATTAACCCAGTCTGCATAAATAGGACATAGAATATGTTGAATGAAGCAAATAACAGAACAGCGTATATCAACACTCAAAATGGTGTGACACGGCCAACTGGAAGAGCAGCACATACGTATATACACTTAATGGTGTAAAACCTCGCATCGCGATTGTTTTTTGTTGCACGGAAGAACAAATGCAGCATTCTTCTTCTAAACACCAACCAAGCATAACGTTTAGAGTTTGCATTCTCATGCGTTACGTAGCGCTTTACTTACTATGTAAATTCTTCCATTGGATGCAAAGTCTTGCATTTATGCATTTGCTTTTCATTGTGCATGCAGCATAACTCGTTCCAGTGGTTATGTATATGACCTAATAAGCGTATATATTTAGGCAAAGGGAGAAAAAAACAGCGAATCCAGATAGCCAGCGAAGGACACTTGCTGATAGCTAATCCAGTTTGCACACAATTTTATGTATTTAATATGTTGAAAAGTAGAAAAGTAGACACATTTTGATAAAGAAGTATGTTCATAATGGAGTCTAGTTTCATTGGTTTGAACATGGAAATTATTATAGCTACATTCCGAATATTCATCCATATTACGGTGCCGCAGGGATTTACGCACGTGACAATACGGAAAGGTGGCTCAGGTTTTGAAGTCTGAATATCCAAGACCAACGCGCCTTAGCCAGTTAAGAGCAGTGGTGACCAATCTTATGCAAAAGAGGGGAGGGTTCATTTGACCCCATCTGCTTTTCGTCGAGCCACCGGACTAGAAAAAGACCTCTAATGCTTGGATCACCTAGACCAATGTGTTCCAGCCGGGCTGGTCGCTAGTGGGTAAGCCTGCAACATGCAGCACAGCTCTGCTCTAGGATAAGCTGCCGTCATGGCGCGGTACTGACGTAGACCCGCAACAGTAATGAGTAGGCTTAGTGGTCCAGCTGCATTAAAGAGGAATCAAGTTATCGGCGTTCGTAGTGCATCGACGGCACAGCGTGGGGAATCGGTTCTGTCCATCTGCTGTACAGACAAAGCATTCATAAATTCATTCTTTTGGTAGCTCACCTACTAAGCTTAGTAATGAGTGTGGCTGCTATGACCTTTGCCCAGTGACGTATTGGCTACCCCCTCTAATGGAAAGGAGGGGAGGTAACGTGTCCCCTTTCAAATTGATGGAGACCGACATCAGAAGAAATGCTCTCTAAGTGTCCCTACAGACAATCAGAAATTCTATATATATATTACTATTTGTGCTCTGTGTACCAATATAGGTCTCCTGCACAGCCAGTGTGCTAAAACAGCTAAGTGGAATCTGTGCCGTGCGGTTAACTCCCGGGAGCACTGAATACTGTTGGCGTTAGTATAGTTTGTCGAGGGAAAGTGGTGGAGCAAACACTGCCAGTCTCCATTTCTAATCTCTGACCTCTTCCAGTAAAGTGTGCTTGAGTTCATCCTACATATTCCATGGAGAGATAAGGATTTCATCTGTTTCGCCTCAGTGCAAAGTTCAACGGCTGTTATCTGCAGGAAGCCCCAACTTCCTTTACTAACGAACAGTGTGACTTAGGTCAAGAGTGGGTCCCGAAAGACATTAAATACTCCCCGGAGCTGCCAATAAATTTGCTACAAAGTATGATAGTATTTTAATAATAATAATAATAATAATAATAATAATAATAATAATAATAATAATAATAATAATAATAATAATAATAATAATAATAATAATAATAATAATAATGATGATGATAATGATAACACTTAAAACACTATATTGTTTTAGATTTTAGTGTAAACGACCTTTACAATGAAAATTAAGCTTTCACATAACGACGTAAAATTTAAGCATAAAGCTAACGATGCACTTTGTCGTTCACAATCACAAATGGTGACAAACAGTTGCCAATTGCAAGAGACCGTGAAACAACTGGGCTAATATGGCGACCTGCGAAGCAGCCATAGGCTATACGTACGACAAAATAGATTATGTATATGTACCAAGATGAACAAGACCGAGCTACATGGTTAATGGGCATTAAACTCTCAGTAAAGTACCACCTCACAATTTGCTGAGTTGCGATTTCTAGCCCAGAATCTTGTACAGAAAGGCAGTTGGCGACCTAAGTCCCATGTGAGAGATGACATAAGAGCAAGTGACGTGGTGCATGGAGAATTGGTCTCTGATTGGCTAGTAGCTCTGTTTGGCGTAGACCAGAAGTGAAAACTTGGCTTTTGTAAACTTTAGTGTTTATATTAGAAGTAGGATAGGAATTCTTAAACAGTTGACTTCAAGTTATCTACACTCAAACCATTATCACTATAAAGAATGCAAGGCAATAGAGGCCTAGACAGCTAAACCCAGGTCTCCGTGGTGTCTGCAAAGCCAAAAGACTGCACGAGGGATGGGGGATGGGATCTGCGACCTCCCGCCTATAGTCTAGTAACAGTTATTTCCTTTTGTCCTAGATTTAATGTTTAAAAATTCCAATTCCTTGGTTATTACATAGTTTATGACCATTTTATGCCAACGTCAGCCAATGTAAAAGCATACATCAAGATAATATGACTTACATTCTATGCTTATGTATATCTGAGGGCTGCATTATCGGATCTAACGCTGTGGCTGTTCACCAGAGGGAGACAATGAAGTCAAAAGCTTAGGATAACCACGGACGCTTTCCGAGAATAAAACGCCTTCAAAGCAGAAAGCTGTGGCAGAAGAAATGTGGATTGTGCTGATATTATTATTATTATTATTATTATTATTATTATTATTATTATTATTATTATTATTATTATTATTATTATTATTATTATTATTATTATTATTATTATTATTATTATTATTATTATTATTATTATTATTATTATTATTATTATTATTATTATTATTATTATTATTATTATTATTATTATTATTATTATTATTATTATTATTATTATTATTATTATTATTATTATTATTATTATTATTATTATTATTATTATTATTATTATTATTATTATTATTATTATTATTATTATTATTATTATTATTATTATTATTATTATTATTATTATTATTATTATTATTATTATTATTATTATTATTATTATTATTATTATTATTATTATTATATTATTATTATTATTATTATTATTATTATTATTTATTATTATTATTATTATTATTATTATTATTATTATTATTATTATTATTATTATTATTATTATTATTATTATTATTATTATTATTATTATTATTATTATTATTATTATTATTATTATTATTATTATTATTATTATTATTATTATTATTATTATTATTATTATTATTATTATTATTATTATTATTATTATTATTATTATTATTATTATATTATTATTATTATTATTATTATTATTATTATTATTATTATTATTATTATTATTATTATTATTATTATTATTATTATTATTATTATTATTATTATTATTATTATTATTATTATTATTATTATTATTATTATTATTATTATTATTATTATTATTATTATTATTATTATTATTATTATTATTATTATTATTATTATTATTATTATTATTATTATTATTATTATTATTATTATTATTATTATTATTATTATTATTATTATTTTATTATTATTATTATTATTATTATTATTATTATTATTATTATTATTATTATTATTATTATTATTATTATTATTATTATTATTATTATTATTATTATTATTATTATTATTATTATTATTATTATTATTATTATTATTATTATTATTATTATTATTATTATTATTATTATTATTATTATTATTATTATTATTATTATTATTATTATTATTATTATTATTATTATTATTATTATTATTATTATTATTATTATTATTATTATTATTATTATTATTATTATTATTATTATTATTATTATTATTATTATTATTATTATTATATTATTATTATTATTATTATTATTATTATTATTATTATTATTATTATTATTATTATTATTATTATTATTATTATTATTATTATTATTATTATTATTATTATTATTATTATTATTATTATTATTATTATTATTTATTATTATTATTATTATTATTATTATTATTATTATTATTATTATTATTATTATTATTATTATTATTATTATTATTATTATTATTATTATTATTATTTATTATTATTATTATTATTATTATTATTATTATTATTATTATTATTATTATTATTATTATTATTATTATTATTATTATTATTATTATTATTATTATTATTATTATTATTATTATTATTATTATTATTATTATTATTATTATTATTATCTGCAAATGGCAGGGATGATTGTGATTTTGAAATTCTTCTAATGTAATTGGCGAACAGAGCCATAAAACCGATCTGTGGTACTATTATGTAGTGCTATTGGAGCGCTGCAGAATGAGACAGTGTTCTTAGGCTAGTCCTGAAATTTACGAAAAGGAGGGACAAGGGCATTCATTCATCATTGATGGATTCGCCAGTGAGCAGCGGAAGAAGGAACATCGCAGCAGAGCTTCAGCCAACCAGTCTACGAGCTACTCCGAGCTGGCCGGTCCGTTTCTCCTGAGGCACGGACTTTGGCTACCTTGTTCCAGGCACACTGTTCCCCCGCGAGGTCCAGCTTCTGCCAGAGCTTCGATATATGAGCAAGAAATACCAGACTAACAGTCAACCTAGCTGCTTCTGCAAGAACAGTAACGGTAAGCCAACAAGGCCGCAGCCAACGCCTTAGGGCGGTTTTTAGGCGCATCCACTGGGTGTCTGGTCCTCTGTTGGCTACGCTTCTCAGCAACCGCTACTGCAGGTAAGAGGACAGTCAGTCGACCCTGTACGCACTGCACCTCAGGGTGCAGAGCAGCATGCCTACCTCTAAAGGCTCCCAACCCTCCCGTGCACAGGCCAATGCCTGTTCTGCAGGATCCACCTATGCCCAGTACTTCTGGCGCACCCACTTCCCCTCACGTGAGCCCAGCTCCGGAGGGATCCAACCGGCGTCGCCGTAAACGCCAACAGGGCGGAAAAGGCCACGCCAAACGTCTGGCACTAGACGATCAACCCCCTAACGCAGGCGCTTCTCGCGAAAATTCCCTGCGAATAGGCACTATCTCAGAGTCTGACTCTGATCACTCCCGCGCGTATTCAGACGCGGAATACTATACCGATGGGACCATGGTCTCGTCAGCACCGTCCAGGATGGACGAGGATGAGGCTTCCTCCTCAGACATCTCGACAGAGGTGGACGAGGCAGAATTTCGTGAGGTGGTCAACCGGCGGAAAAGACGCCAACAGGTCACCAAAAACATCCCTACTGATGGACCAGCTCCACAGATTAGCCAACAAGGAAGACGGCATATTCCACCAGTGATAGTGGACGACTTCAAGGGCATGGTAGGCTTCCTGAAGGAAGTCATGCCTACGCTCTCGTCGGCGTGCCCTGTCACAAGGAGGAAGAGCCGGTACGTCTTTCAGGCAAAAACCGTGGAAGACTATAACCTTCTCCTGAGCTCTTTGGACAGGAAAAAGCTCCCATACTTCACCTTCGGCCTCGATAAATCTCGGGACGTCCGAAGAATCATCAGAGGCCTTCCGGTGGATACGCCCGTGGGCGAGATCGAGGAGGACCTTCTTCGCCAAGGCATCACCCCTAGGCTAGTGAGGCAACTCACAAAGCCGGGTGAGAGTGGCGAGCCCAAGAGACCAATCCCCCTTTTCTTGGTGGTGGTGGACAGGGCGAGCAACCCGGAGATGAAAATCGACGGGGTCTCGTCCATTTGCTACCTCCGGGTGAAGGTGGAGGCGGTGAGGAGCTCTTTTGGGCCCCCTCAGTGCTACAGGTGTCTTGGGTTCAATCACTCAAGCCACTTTTGCCACCGCAATCTCAGGTGCCTACGCTGCGGCGAAGCGCACATGAAAGATTCCTGCCCTCGTACGACCACGGACGAACCCACTTGCGCAAATTGCAAGGGAAAGCACGTGGCTTGCTACGGTGGGTGCCCCACGCGGAAGCGTGTTATCGCCTCTAGGCGACCCCAACCTGCGCAGGGGACTTCGGCCCCCTCTAGCGCCCAAGGTCAGCAACAGGCACCTTCACCGACCGCCCCCTCTAGGGGGACATACTCCCAGCGCACGTCGGTGGCTCAGAGGACATCCCGAGATTTACCACAACAGCCCCAACATACACAACACCAGCCCCAGGCAAACCAACCCATCCAGGCAACCCCCCTCCCCAGGAGGCGGAGGACCCGGGAGCCCAGAACCGCACCCCGAACGGCCGAGGAGAGTGGCCCGACCACTCCTCAAAGCCCTCAGGGGGAGATCAGGGCTGAGGTGTCTTCACCAGCTCCAATCCCACCCACAACCATCATATCCACAACCACCACACCCTCAACCCCTGGCTTCCAGCTCGCGGACCTGCTCGAGTGGGTGCAGCAAGTTCTGTAATCCCACGGGCAACAGATCTGCGAGCTCCTAGCCAGATTCTTCTCCAGCGACATTGCAGGAAAGACGCTGATCGCCATGGAGGGGCTTGCCCTCCTGACATCTCTCCTCGCACGCGCCCGAAATGGCGGGTCAAACTAGGTATTGTGCCTCGTTTCGGCTCGCGTTCTGGAACGCGTGTGGACTGAGTAACCAGGCGGGTGAGCTGTCCCACTTTGCCCGTACCTATGCCCTTGACGCCATCCTAGTCGGCGAAACACATCTCCGTCCAAATGACCGCTTCCGCATTCCGGGCTACGTCTGCCATAGAACAGATCGTCAAGGCCGTCCTGGTGGCGGAACGGCGGTGTTCGTTAGGCAGAACGTGGTCCACAGTCCAGTCCAACTCCCACCTCTTCAAACCCTAGAGGCCACGGCTATTACCATGGAACTCGACGGTACTGAAGTCATGATAGTCTCTGTGTATCACCCTCCACGCAGGCAGTTCGTGCCCAACGACTACCTCTCCATCCTGGCCCTGTATCCTAATGCCATCCTGGCCGGCGACTTCAATGCCAAGCACCAGCGCTGGCACTGTGGCCGACGGGCAGATGCTCGAGGCAATGCGATCATCCGACTCATTGACGCGGACCCCGAACTCCGTGTTGAGGGTCCGTGGCAACCCACGCATCACCCGCTAGGTCGAGGACTGCCTTCAGTCATCGACTTCGCGATCATCAAACACCTACCATTTCACCTCACCCTCACATCATTAAACGCCCTCCAGTCAGATCACAATCCGGTGTTGACTGAAATCAACACTAGGATTGCGAGTCATGATTGCTCGAGAACAACCCGAGAAACGGACTGGGAGGGTGTGCGCAATTGCCTTCGCACCTCCATCCCACCCAACCCAAGAATCACAGACATCCCTACCCTTGAGGCGGCAGTTTCGTCCTTCACATCCATCGTGACACGAACTGCCCTCAACCTAACAGTCCAAGCTCCAGCACCCCTTCACCCGGATGTCCTTCCACTGGACATCATCCTTCTCATCCGACGCTCCTGGGCGGCACGGAGACTATACCAGAGGCACCGCACACCCCACAACAGAGCCCTGTTACGGCGCTTGCGCCGACTGGTCAGCGCCCGCCTACGCGAGCACCGAGTGCAAGCATGGGAGGACAAGATGGCCAGCCTGGGCACTGAGTCGGGGGACGTGTGGCGGATAGCAAAAAGCCTCCGCAACCGTCGAGGCCAATATACCTCCCCTCTCCAAGGCACCCGAGGCCTGGCCTATGAACCCAGTGCCAAAGCCAATGTTTTCGCCGACTACCTGGAACGTACCATGTGTCCTAGAGAAGACCCCCAGGACTACCACCACTCGGAACGTGTCCGCCGGGATGTACGTCGATTTCTTCGACGCCCCCCGGAGGACGCGGTCCGACTCCCGGTAATACGCCCAAGCGAACTCCAGGGCGCACTCCAGCGTCTCAAACCCAAAAAGGCGGCGGGACCTGACGGGCTTACACCCCTCATGCTTCGCCACCTTCCCTTCAACGCCGTGCTCTTTCTGACCAGGGTGTTCAACATGTGCCTCGCCCTGGGTCACTTCCCACGAGAGTGGAGAGAGGCCCGGGTGATCTGCATCTTGAAGCCCGGGAAAGACCCGGTACACCCATCCAACTACCGATCCATTAGCCTCCTCTCCACCCTCTCGAAAGTTTTCGAGAGGATGATTTTAAACCGCTTGTCCCCCTTGCTGGGGGACATTCAAGCCATCCCCGAACATCAGTTCGGGTTCCGTCCTGGGCACTCTACGCCTCAGCAGCTGCTGCGGGTGGTGGAGGCTGCCGCCCTGGGTTTCCAGGAACGTGCCTTCACTGCTGCGGTATCACTGGACGTGGAGAAAGCCTTCTCGACGACCTGGCACGCAGGGCTCCTCTACAAGCTAATCCACCTGGGGCTACCCACACAGCTCATCCACATACTACACTGTTTCCTCCGTCATCGGACTTTTAAAGTCACAGTCGCGGGGCGAACCTCCACAATCAGGCCAGTCAGAGGCGGAGTCCCCGAAGGCTCTGTTCTGTCCCCCACCCTATTTAGTGTTTACATGGCAGACTTCCCCACAGAACCACAGGTCAGTATAGCTCAGTACGCCGATGACGTACTGCTATACTGCACCAACCGACACCTCCTCAGAGCCTTCAATCCCATACAGCGACACCTCCGCCAAACCCAACAGTGGTGTCGGCGCTGGCGAATGTCCGTTAATCCGGACAAGAGCCACGCCATCCTCTTCACGAGGCGCCACATCCCCGCAGACTGCCCCACCTTTCACCTTCGAGGCCGAAGGATCGAGTGGACAAACTCCATCACATACCTAGGAGTCAAACTGGATAGGGGTCTGACTTTCCGCGGTCACATCAGAGACCTCTCGGCGAGGACTCAGGGGGCTATTGCCTCCCTGTACCCCATGCTGAGGTCCGAGATGCCAGTCCGCCTAAAGCTACACCTCTTCCGGGCTCTTGTAGTCCCCCTCATGCTTTACGCTTGTGAAGTGTGGGGCATGGCTGCAGGTAGTTGGCTCCTATGGCTCCAGAGGGCTCAGAACAGAGGACTTCGGTCCATCTTCTCTGTCCCCTTACCCTTCCCAGTGAGACTACTTCACGAAGCCTCATCTCTTCCATACGTGGAGGATGAAATTAGGCGCCGGGCTGCTAAATTATACGCCAAATTGCCAAACCATCAAAGCGCCCTAGTTAGGTCTCTAGGGGACTATGATCCATCAACTCGCCGCTTCAAGGCGTATAGGGTACCCCGCATGGCTTGCGGACACGCCCCATAACCATGGAGAACATCCACCAGTAGCTAAAGCTGATCTCCAAAGATCCCCACAGAGAGTTGATCCTCTTCAAAATTTCTTCCCCAATCAAAATTCAAAATTCAAAATTCAAAACACCAATTTTAAAACAATTTTAAAACATTTTTAAAAATCCTTTTTCAAATCGTCAGAATGCCAACATTGTTGCATCCTGCAGGACAGCTGACAAGGGGCTTTAGTGCTCCCTTCTAACCCACACCAACCTAAACCAAAAACAAGTCACCCTACATAACCCCTTACCCAAATATCTTATCTGCGGTTAAGCCCTAACAGGGGTAGGCACGCAGCAAAAGTCGTCGGGCTGAAAAATCCTCAGCCTGCCAGTAGCACGAGCGAGCGAGAGGAGGGACAAGTGATCACCCAGGTGCTATGGGGGGGGGGGGGTGTAAATTACAGTTACAGATTATAACCTCATGCATTGTGAACTGCAAATAAATATTACATTCTCTACCGCTTACCTATAGCTGAGGAAGTATAGCACTTGATCCAGAAGTTCGATATTGAGATTTCTTCAAAAATTGATGTTCTGAAGTGCCCTGAAAGCAAAGGAGAAGCATTTTTATAAAAGTGTTATTGTGTGTGTGTGCCTGCATGTGTGTATATTTATAAACAAAAGTCAGATAAATAACAAATTCCATATTTGTATTAGGCTTCTTTAAAAGATGCAAGGTAAACACTTTCATGAAATTCCCATACTCCGGAAAAGAAAAGCTTTTTGTAAGAAAAGCTTGCTGTTATCGTTTCTTTTCTCAAAAATTGCTCCTAGACCTTCTATCATAAATAAGTGCGTTTAAAAGATACTGCTGTGACACAAATTGAGTATCTCCAATTTTCTTCGTTGGGGAAAAACTTTCTGTACCTGCGTAACCTTGTTCTCTTCGCGGCTCGGAAAGCTCCTATCGCGTGTTTCTCAAGCCCATATGCTCTAGGCTAACTTTCACCTCACAATATTTGCAGAAAAGAATGCTTCCATCAGTAGAAAATACCCAAATTCAGATATAAGTTATTACAAAAAAGAAATTTTATTAGGTTTAGTTTTAGGCGTATTTACGCGCAGGACTTCGATTAATGATGAAATTGCAGTCAAACATAAGGTGAATACAACTGATCCACTCCCACTCTCTGATCAAGGTAATTGTCACGATGCTGATCAAAAGTAAAGGATATTTAGAGATGGTTCAGTATTTTCTCGCAGGACATTACATTCCTACTGCTGATGCTTATGACATGAACACAATAGAAAGGGTCCCCTCATCTACCAGTCTTAGCAGTCAGTGTATATTAGTTAAAAGAAATTGCAATTGAGATTACACTCTTTTGGACAGGAAAAAGTTAAAAAAAGGCAGAGTTGGCAAAAAAAAAAAAAAAAAAAAAAAAAAAAAAAAAAAAAGTCGTTAAATAAAAAACAGCATAAAAGGATATTAAAAAATGATAAATAAACACCGAAAACGGCACAAAAGGGAAAATAAAATCTATGATTTTCTAGCCTGCAATGAACATATGTTATTTTTGACCGCGTCTTCAGATACTAGGAAAGAAAAGAATGTTTTCTCAACTTCCTAGCCGTACTTGTAGTTAAAAGCTAAAAAACATCTAAGTATGTGAAGTGAAATTAATGAAGCGAAAAGAAATGAACCCAACTTTTTGGTTGACCTAGTTCAACACTGTGGTATGCTAAACTAGTTGCATTGTCTTTCCAAAGGTGTCTGTCTTCTCAGAGATAGCTCACGGCAAGTTGGAACTTTCTGTGATACCCCTGTTATTGGCGAACTTGTCACAAAAGTTGACTAAGTTGTCGGGACTGGTGCCTTTAACAATCCGCTGCGCTAGTTCTCTACGGCTTGACGCTCCTCATTTATTTGTCGCTTTAGCTAGCATGGCAGAAGTTTGCGGCGCTGTCAACTCACCTGTACAAACAAATGAACACAGTCTTGCCAACTTTCCATCTTTTCGTCTTTTCAGTTGGATTTTTTCCCCTTCACCGATTCCATCCCAACTTCAGCGCAAAAGAAGACGGAGAAAACCTCTCTCGCGAAAACCTTTCAATATTAGTGGGAAAATTAACTCTGGGACAAACGGGACGTTAAAAGGCTCTGACTGTGGCTTCCCTTTTCCTTGTTATAATTATGCCGACGGTATTAGAGAAGAATACTGCTTTCATCTTTATGGCTGCCTAATGACAAACTTCTCTTTAAGGGAAACTTTTTCTCTATGCCATTTATAAGCGTAAACGGTAAAATCTCACAATGATGCACAAATATACGTTATATCTTTTTCTTCAGCCATTGATCTTCCATTTAACAATTGGGTGTATCCCGTCTCGATACCGAACGAACTGGCACCGCGGTGATGTGTGTGATTCGCATTCGAGAAGCCGTAAGTTCGATCCTCGCGGCTGACCCTGACTTTTCTTTGGGGGTTTCCCCGGGTCGCTAGACAAATGCAGGGAAGGATAATTACATCCCTCGAATTCTCTATCCCTTTATTTTACCTCTTATCTCACTTCGTCTTACTTATCCTTCATCCTGCTTGACTGTTTCAGGTTGTAAATGTCAGCGGGAGTCTCGGCGTTGCATGGTAGGGAAAAGGGATGCTCTCTTTAAATCTTCATTTTTCTGAGTCCCAAGCTCCCCAGTGGGATGTGTAAGCTTGCAGGGGATGAGGGTAACGTATTGTGCGAGTTTCTACCGGAAGTTTGAATCTGAAACTATAGGGACCCCGCCCACTGCTGTTGTGTCTCCTAGGTTCGACTCCTCTCTGTCTCCTATCATCTCACCCTTCCTCCCGAGGGCGTTCCTCTCAGGGATATAGGCACAAAATGTCTCCTATAGATCGAGGTGCTAAGTCATTTCCGAACCTTGTCATACTTCGTACTTCACATCCTATTCGGAACCAGATTACATTACTCTATGAATTAACGTTTCCATTGATTGCGGCATAGTTTTATCTTTAATTTATATGTACACTTCAGAGGAAATATTTAAATAGTAACTGTTTTGCATGTTAACAACACTGTAAATAATCTAGGCTTCTCCTTCCTATACACGAATTCTAATAACTAGGGGTAGACCAGCGTGACCGGTGTTGTGAGGTTAGCTTAACTTCTACTATACACTGTGTGTGTTGAAGGAGAGAGGGTGAGCGCAGATGTAAACAACGGGTGCGCGCCTACAGTGGTTGTACAGGGTGTATCAAAAGAATGTGTATACTTTACGGTACATGATGACTGTTAATGTTTTTATTTCGTTACAGAACAATACCCTTTATGGATATGTAAAGTGAAAACTGCATAATATGTTCATTGCAGTGAACAATAATGCAAATGCGGAGGTTGTTGAACGTGAACGTTCTCCAGCTCTCACTTAAACAAAAACTATATCGTGAGAAACTCCTTTCAACATCGCAAGAGGTAGTAGGTGCGTGCGAATAATTCACTGTAACAGTACTCATTTTTCTTTACTTCTACTTTTTATTTTTTATTTCAACCAGCTATGGCCTCTTACAACACAAATTTACCAAATTACGCTAATAAACTCTTTTTACACATAAACGTTCAACATCCTTTTTAAAACTCCCCAAAGTTACTCTTTCTTTTTGACAATGGGATGTCATGCCAAGAAGCTTCTAGTTTATGGGATGCTTTCCACATATAAACTCGAATCAATGTCACACGCCCCCATCGCTCCTCTCAGCGCCATCGGCATCTTCCTTCGGGTGCCTACCCTGGATGCGATAGACTGTGTCACCGACCTTTTCATCCTGCGAGTGCGGACCTTCCTACGTCCACGGGTTTCCACGACCGCTGACCTCTCCTAGTGAACCTTCGTGAACACTTTGTTTCTGGTGGGCCCTAACGTAACTTCCTCCAGGGTTACCTTGCAGACCTCAACATTTTCACTGGGCTTCGGAACGTTACCTCGTTCTGTCCGAGGACCCTCCTGCCGACGTCAATCGTGGCCTCGTGACTCCTAAGGGTGTCATCAACCACCCTTGTGACGTACACCCACAGACTTGTAACGCTCTGTCCCAAGCTCAACTCTAAGGCCTCCTCCAAAGGCTAGGTGTCGCCCAATGCCAGCGCACTTGTAGGGTCGATCTGGTTTCCTCATTGGCAAGCCCTCCACCACCTCAGGTCACACCACGGTCATACCTGCAACCTGTCCACTAATATCTGGTACCACCTCCCGCGTACGCAACAGTCGGCGATGATACCGTCCATTATCCTGTCTGATATAATTCTTACACCTTTTGATCTGGAGGGCTCAGTTACTTTTTGCAGCAAGACATCTCGTATAGCACATTATTAAAAAAGTCATTGCTTTTTTTCTAACACGTATTGCAGTTTATCGTTCACAATTTTCCTAACTTCTCCGGCTTTGGTTTCCTTAACTTTTTGTTATAATGCTTCCACTTTGCTTATAGCCTTTGGCATGCATAACTCGGATGTGTCTAAGGAGGTTATGCCACTGGATAGGCAACAAAAGTTATTATTTATGGAATTTAATCTATTCAAAAGATCCACTGAAATTAGGGGTTTTGCAATTTTAATTGCATATGATTTTTTGGAATATAAAGCATCGTCCATTTTCACATAGGGTTGCCAGGTTTTGTTTACGAGAAAACGCAGAATTTTCCTTTTTTTATGAAAAAGGAATTTTTTACCGACACAAACGCCAAAATAGAATTTTTGAGACTCGTTTTGATCATCAACACTTTTATTTTTGGTATTTATTTTCAGATTTTGCTTTTTTTAACAGTTTTGTATCACATTTTCCAATTTCAAAACAATTGTTGGCATGAACATGGAAAGTTTACAATTCAGATTCAATCAATTCCTTAGTGCATCTGTTTCTCACATCAGTGAAAAAGCATTCATTTCGCAAATTAAACGGCTAAAATAAAAATCGAAATGTAAATTTAACCCGGTTTGATAAAATAATGTATTTGTAAACGTCTAATAACTTTAGTACCCATTACAACGCTTCTGTTCTAAGCAAATAGATACTTACTTTCTAAAATAAGAACAAATTAGAAACTAAAAACTTCACTTATCTTAGTAATGTTGATATTCTTTTTTCTCTTTTGCTTTGGCTTTGAGAATGAGCTGGACATAGCTTGAAACCCCAGGGTTAGCAAAAGAGAAAAAGAATATCAACATTACTAAGATAAGTGAAGTTTTTAGTTTCTAATTTGTTCTTATTTTAGAATCTTGTTGCTTCACTGTTAATAGCTTCAATTTTTACTTAATTTAATTTAGATACTTACTCCTTACCTTAACCTTACATATATTAGAAATGTAGTTTTGTTTTTAGGTAAAGGATTTACTTGGTTCTACGGTCTGCGCTATAAATAAACACGTTCATCTTTCAGCTGTATAAAAAAATACAAGGACGAGAATATAACCATGAACCATGATGTCGGATATGCGTTCTCGCGTTACAGAATAGCCAATTGTACTCTGTTGCTGTTACCAACGTCCTCAACATAAGCGTATGGTTACACAGTACTGTACTCTATCAGAACCTTACTAATTGCATTTTACAGTCGAAAATTTATTTCCCTCCCTGAAAAGTAAAAAACGCAAGAACCCGTTTTACGGGAGAAGAAGAAGAAGAAGAAGAAAAAAAAAGTAAAATGTAAGATTAAACCAAAAAACGTACAAGTTATGGGAAAAACGTAAAACCTGGCAACCCTATTTTCACGCCATATATCGACATACAGGATGTCCCAATTGAATCGCCCTATTTTCGTTTCAGTATTTCTGCCAAACTATTTGAGATATCGAAATGAACTAAACTTTACTAATACGTATGACTCATCAAGTTTGTATAAAAAATCAAGAAAGTCATATCGCTTCCACATGTGCCCCACCATCACACGAAGGATATGAAATATGGCAATAGGGCGATTCAATTGGGACACCTGTATTTGTTTACCCACTGTCTGTACCAGAGGACCTGTGCCAAAACAGTATGTCTCTGCATCAGTAATTTGAAATTATGTACCAGGTCACTATAATCCACCCTTTACTAATTAAGTTGTACTAACACACCTCTAGTTATTCACACCAAACAGAATAAGATACCGATACTGTTTCCTTTGCTTCACACTGAACATTGGTTAATGTTTGTTTCTTTGGATGTTCTCAAGATAGTTACAGAGGGAGTGATAAAGCCGGAGTGGAGCGGATTCCTATTCGTGTGGAATGAAAAATAAAAGATCTCTATTACAGTCCAGAGGAATTAACTATTTTTGCGCCCGTTGTACGTAAGTAATACGTATAAAGCAGTAACTGTTTGCTTTAATTCTGTGGGAAATGAAAAATAAACAATAAGAAAAATGTGTCTTATTTGCATTATACTTACATTTGTGTGGTAAACAAAAATATTTTCTTTTAGTAAATAGAAAAAACGAATACATTTTTGGCCACAGTTAATGTACACAAACTTCATAATCTATACCCGAAAAAATAAGAGCAAATAAACAAACTCCGATGGGAATTATTAGAATTATAGATATTCCATCCTTACTTTAAATACTCGTATTCATTGAAGATGGATGCATAAAAGAATTGATTACAATGAGAACCCTTAAGAATATGTATTTTACATTTCTAAGTGAAAAGTCTACCTGTAGATCCAACAAAAACAGAAAATGAGTGATGTGTGTTCTGATGGTTAGCATGCTAGCTTCCAAACCCAGGAATTCTGGGTTCGATTTCCGGCTGGAGGATAGGAATTATTATTACGGTATTTGTTCTATATTGGGCATGAAAGATCGCTTAATTTTGCTCAGAGACCTCTTTATAAGACTTGAAATTATTTAGCGTGCAGTAAAACTGCGACACGGAACCACCGGCTTTACTCCCCTTTCTAAGGAAGCCATGCTAAGAAGTTTTACACCCGAAACAAATGCATCCCCTCCGCCAATTTGAACCCGGACCTCGGGAAGTGGGATATACATGCACGCACATATGGGCGCAAAAATGCCCTTTTTTATTCAGAGATTCTTAAAATGTGCATTTCGGGTGAAGCCTAAGTATAGAATTTTTGGTGGAATACAATACCTTTTCTATCTACTATGCATGGCAGTGGAAGCAAAACTTAAAACATAACAAGCGTGTTTTTGACAGAGAGAGCGGGGGTGGGGGGTGCGATAAAGAGAAAGAGAGGAGAGAATTTCCATCGACCTGTCATTAATTCATTATAGTACACATTTTTTTTTTTTTTTGCTTTGCTTTTGAAATATAAAAGATACATACTTGTAAATTCAATTCAGTTTCGTTCTGATCACAAAGGAATTAATGGAATGGAGAACTTATGTACTGGGAGCAAAATAGCAAGGGAGGGAACCGCCTTCCTATATTTTTTGTGGCATTGAATATTTATCAATAGCGCTCGTTCTCACAACACTAGTCGAATTAGGTACTATTTAAATCCCCTAAGAAATCAAACGAGTCGCTTGAAACAACTCTTCACGTCCCTTGCAACATTAATTCGCTCTCCATCATTTTGAGAACTTTCCCTAGAGATGAGACTGTGAGGTCAATTTCTACAAATGTAACGGATTTATATAGCATGAAATTCAAATAAAGTTCCAGCACACCATTAAAACTAGACTGCGGGCTGCGCTCACGTAGCGACAAAACATGAACTCGTGAACGGGAGGTCCGCGGTTCAAATACGCCGGATTGTCCTGCGTGATAACTTATTTTCTTTTTCAGATTTTTTTTTTTTTTTTTTTTTTTTTTTTCAGTTCTCACAGTGGTAAATGCCGAGGAAGTATCCTATACTTTGGGCTGAAACTTTCGTTCACAAATGTTTTCCCAATTAAGTTATTGTATCATCAGTTACCCATTACCGAGAAATTCCTTGTTGTTGATTTGCAATTTCAACTATTTATACTTTTCTCAATGGGAAGTCATTCTCTCTCTCTCTCTCTCTCTCTCTCTCTTGGCCAAGCAACGATAACAAAATCTCAAAACCAATATACAGCGACTCGCTTTTAAAAGATATCACTATCACTTAAAGTCTACCGCACCCTCTAGATTCCCTAGTGCAGCGATTCGAACGTTTGTGGAAGAAGGAGGTTGGATTTACTTCCTTCCACTGCGGGCTTTGCCACTGTTTAATACCTAGACGTGCATTGTGTTGCAGCGCCAGTTGGTTATATATACGTTGCATTTGATGTACGAAATCACTTTCAAATGTTATGCGATAAACATCCGTTCATTAGTGACTTCTTTGGTACTGCTTACGTTTAAGAAGTCTGTCAATATTTGGTGACAAAGTCGAAGTGCATAGCTTTAGAACACCCACCGAGTGATCGTCGCGTAACATATTGCGACACAAACTTTTAATATAATTCAATTTGGAGAAACTCTGTTCACAAACATATGTAGAGCTATACTCACTCTTTATAAGCAAATGCTTATTTCTCTATCTACTGCATTTTAATCGACATAAGCATTTTCAGAAAGTATCTTATTGCTAATTTTCTTGTAGGTGCAATGGGAATACGGGAATACAGCAGGCGATAGTGAAGTGTTTCAAGAGCTGGTTGCTACGTGATGCCTTTGAAATTCGTTCCCGTTCTCTTTGCAAGACCAACAGGTACAAAAACGAATAACATATTCCTATTTGAGAAAAGAATCAGTATTGGCAAATTCACCGAAATAATAAAGAGTATCTCGGAAATGGCCCAAGAAAGTATTTCACATACATTTTGTGTTTTAACCAGATACGCACTTTATTTGGTAAGACTGTCGCTCTCTTACTGTTTATCGTTTATACAAATCATCCAGAATGAAGAAGTCCTGTGAGGACATTCACGGAAAATTCAAGTTATTACTTAGAAACTGCCATGGAATCCCGTTTGTCCATAACTGGGTACTGACTGTCTGGTTGTGTTTGTACACGTCACAAGCAATAGCGATTCACCCTCTGACTGAAAGAGTGGAGTGGGGAATAGCCGCTAGTTACGTAAGCGAGACAAAGCTGGACATCGCTGACATAGTTTTCTCGAATGGGAAGTCATTTTCTGTCTGTCTCTCTTTCTCTCGGCCAAGCAAAGAGAAAACAATTTCAAAGGCATTATACGGCAATCCACTGTTAAAGGAGTTTACTTTTACATAAAGCCTACTGCATTCTTCTAATTCCCTAGTACCCTATCTGATTAACCTCTCCGTATGGAGGACTATCACCACTAGGACTAGTGCCTAGGGTCAGACACCTGTCGGGGAGCAGAGGAACCTATGGACCGGACAGAGTGAGGATCTGGAAGCGGGTGGTCAGTCAAGCACCAGTTTTGGGGATGAGAAAGAGGATGGTGTGAAATGCAGGCGAAATGGATGAATGGAAAGGTGGTGATGAAGCAGTTGGTGGGGGAAACGGGAGAACCCGGAGAAAACCCACCCAGACGCCGCTTCATCCATTACGAATCCCATATGCGAGCCTCTGGTATCGAACCCACCCTCAGGCTGAGAGGCGAACGGTCTAACCGCTAGCCCACGGCACCACCTGTCCCTTGTACCTACAAGGAAATAATAAGATAATTTCTACAAATGTTTATCTCGATTAAAATCAAATAGCTAGCAGAATACGCATTTGTAATAATATATTGTAGAAGAGTGAGCAGAAAAATTAATTTGACTACAACACATCAGGTTTCCGTCCCCAACACCGAGTGCTTAAGATTCAAAACAATGTCGTAGCTTTAAGAGCGGTCAAGCGTCGTGTATTTAATTGGCTTGTTTTAAAAATACTGTTCTTCCAGCGAGTTTCCATTTTCATTGTGTTAATGTAACAGTTTACTTCTGCTTTTGAGATAGTTGGATATTGTTTCATAAGTCAGTAGTTGGTAATGACAAATTCGCAGCGATGTGTTGATTGTTTTTCAACGAACGCAAGTAGATTTTACTTTTTTGTGCCTGTACTTTTAATAATAGCGCATAATTTGTATCGATTTTATTCATGGAATAACCTTAATAAATATTGTGACGTTGACACGGAGTACATGCCGAGCTTCCGTGCGGGAAGCATTCCATATATTTGATGTTCCATGGCTAAGTCGCATTGCCAAGGAGGCTGAGTAACTTATAGGCGGTTTTTGGAATCTGGTTGTGAGCTTGTGAGTAAAATGAGTTCTTTTTCAATGTAATGGCGTAATAATTTGTGTAAGTGAGGCCATCACGGTTGTAAAATAAGTAACGAAATAATAAAGTAAATTAAGAGACAATTGAAGAGTAATTTTGCCACAATATAGTTCTGAAATTTTAAGCTTAATTACATAGGTTTACTCACACCATGCATTTGATAACATCAAAACCTCATGTAATGTTATTCATAATAATTTTACTAGAAATAGTTCCTGATTAGAGTTACCATTGCAAGCGAAGACTTATTTCCATAACATTATGTGCACAGAAACATTCTATAGAATAGACAATGTTCAGAGGCGGCACTTGGCACCTCGACCTGTAGATCTTTTGTGCCTATGCCCCTCGGGAAGGAAGGTTGAGGTGAGAGGACACGAAGAGAATCGGATATGAGGAGAGAACGACAACAGAGCCAGTGTCCCTAACAACTACAGATTTGAACTCCGCAGTGGCGGGTGGTACTCCGACCCCTAGGGGGTCCGAGACTCGTAGACCTCCCCCAATCACGAGGTCAAGGATTTATATAGAGCAAGTACCTGCCGAAACTCTTGCCGACACTTAGAATCCCACAACAACCAAGTAGATGAAATGTGAAGTAAAGTTAGAAGTGAGGTGAAATGGACGGACAGGAAATTCAGGGGATGAAATTATCGTTCCTAAAATTTGCCTAGGGATCCAGGGAAACCGCTGAAATAATCCACGGGTCAGGCGACGATAATCGAACCCACGACTTCGTGAATGCAAACCTCATGTATCACCGCGGAGCCATCTCTCTTCTAGTTCATGTAAGAAATAACAAAATAAGCAATGAGGTAGAGGAAGTCATGTAAACATAAGACATCAAATATTTGTATTTTGCATATTGACATTTTAGTAGCATATGCAGGTAGAAGTCAGCCACTTTCACTCTGCCAGTATTCAATCAAAAATGGCTTACAGTGTGGATGTTTTTGTTAGACATACAAAGAAGTGAGCTGCCAAGATTTGTGGAACCTTGTGATATCCCTGATAGACTTGCGCCCTGCCTATCCTAGCGAGAAGGAAAAGTTTTCGGGAAATGAAATGAGATTTTGGCGACGGAGGCGTCTCTCCCCTTCACCGTCGCCGTCGAGGTTTAGTGGGAGGGGGAAGTGATACGTGAACCTGTTGGCGAAACTTTATTGTCGTTAGCGTTACTCAACTTCTCACAAAGAAACTCAGGTAGTCGAGATTATTTTCAGCTTCCTCCTCACTTCTTGGGAAACACTTTTGTAAAAACTAGCGAAATGGAGGAACTAACTTTTTACTGGTTCGTTGCTTAATGCGTCCTTTTTAGTGTTTCATTCCTCTGACTACCAGCGATTAAACTTTTAGATCAAGCGCC
The DNA here is from genome assembly GCA_030765045.1 of Tenodera sinensis. Lineage (NCBI taxonomy): Eukaryota > Metazoa > Arthropoda > Insecta > Mantodea > Mantidae > Tenodera > Tenodera sinensis. The sequence continues at coordinate 43,678,643 of CM060968.1, read as the reverse complement.
ATATACCTTCTAAGACCAACCATGATAGCTCTACATCAGAAAACAACAGAAACAAAGTAAAGTTCGGGAAATCGAAAATCCATTACAGCGATGCTCATAATCTGAAGAGCGATCTGCTTCACGGCAGTGCGGTAGACTGCCAGCAACAAAGCATTTCTGTAAAAAATTATAATATATACCTATACACGTATACCCTGGTTAACAACTAAAATGTTAAGTTATTAAATTTCAGACAATAATGGTCATTCGCTACATTTTTATTTTCTCTACTATGTAGAAATAGTAAATAGTGGAATTGAGAGAAGTGTGTGTCGTCAGAGACAGTGTTGGAACATTTAATCGTCACGTTGGAGTTAGTCCTGAAGGTTGGAATTTTAGTGAGTCGAAGCCAGCAAGCCAAGATTATGATAGGACAGAACAGCTGTGAGTTGCAATGTCACGAAGAGTTGTAGATTGTGTTAACCATAAAAGAGGGATGTGTTTTGTGATTCAGTATTAGAAGAGAAATAAAGTGACAAGGAAAAGTAACTGAAATTGTCATTTTGTCACACTGGTACCAGAAGTGGGCTTTGTTACACTGTCAGATTGTCACAATATGTTTCGACCATTATTAGCTTGAAGTAGAAAGAAAAACGAGTTTTGATGAACTGTTTCAAGCGGTGGGGGAAACCGGAGGACCCGGATAAAACCCCCCAGACGCCGCTTCGTCCACCATGAATACGACTTGCGGGACCCTGGGATCGAACCCGGGCCGTGTTGGTGATAGGTGAACGGTGTAACCGATCGGCCACGACGCCACCTGGTAGTGTTTAAGGCCCGCTTTTACTACATGGCACCGTAGGTGGTGACGCTGATGATACATGGAATGAATATGGAGAATCAGTGGAATAACATGTGGTGACGCTGATGGTACATGGAATGAAGATGGAGAATCAGTGGAATGACATGGGGAAACCGAAGTAAATCCGTCCCTGAGCCGCTTTGTCCACCACAAATCCCACATGCGGCCGTCTGAGATCGAACTTGGACGGCTTTGGTGAGAGGCGAATGGTCTGACCACTCGGACGCTGCGCGGCCCCTTTCTCAGGCATCGGTTAGGTACACCAACACTATTGCGCTGTAATTTAACTGAACCAGAAGTTTATAAAATTGTGCCTGATGTTAAACTTTTGGTTTGGTTCAACTAAATTTCCAATCAAACTACGTCTATAATACCGGGCCTAAGGGAAAGGGGGTATATAAACCCTGATACCGAGTGAGTATGACACTGGCATTCGGGAGGTTCGCAGTTCAAATCCCGCCAGAACCGTTCTCCCTGACTGAGACTGTTTTCCTCAGTCCTTATAACCGGAAAATGCCGGGAGGTATTTTAAGTTTATGACTGGAACATTTCCTTTCCAAAATCTCTTTCTCAAATATAATTTCATTGCATATATCATCAGTCTCACCTGAATGTGGTGTCAAGTGTAGGAACAGCGGACTAAACACAACTATAAAAAAACGCTGAGATCGAAAACAGAGTGCAGGTTGATAACTGTGTAAAATACCCAAATAAACGCATCAACCTCCCTTTAAACATTACAGAGTCCATAAATAAGTTATGGGGGAACAGGGGTGGAAAAGAGAATGCTCATTAGTGGAGATGGATTGGCTACGTCTCGTCCAATTTGGATCCATCTAGATGCTGCTATTATTCATGAGTTGTCAGTCTGAATCCCTGACTTGCTGAATCTCAGCATGTACCTGCTAGTTTTCCTGAGACCAGATTTTTCTTACTTTTTTAAATCTCGCTGTTTTTAGTTTCCTACCAGTGCCCAAAAGTATCAATATTCGACAAATAAAGGGACGTGGGAAGCTTCAAGTAGAACCATCACGAGATGTTCATAACTGCAACCATGTCTGATTTTTAACAATTTATCGCATTTTTTGCGATCTTCTGCGTTTTGCACTGTTTGATGATTAATGCGCAAAATACATTTACCTCTCTACCACTTATGTAGAGTTCATTGCCAAAATTTTACCGTCATTTTCGCCTATAAAATCTTGCAGGACTGAGAGAGAGAGAGAGAGAGAGAGAGAGAGAGAGAGAGAGAGAAGTTTTGTGAGACAAAGGAGTAGAGTTTTGTAATGGAATCGTGATGTTGAACGAGAAAGTTGTGTGTCTGTGTGTGTGTGTGTGTGTGTGTGTGTGTGTGCACGTGCGTGCGTGCGTGCGCGTGCATGTGTGTGTCAAAGTTGAGAGAGGGCTGAACAGCTGTGAGTTGCAAGGTCACGAAGATTGTGTTAAAGAAAAACAGACGAATTTTTGCGCTTCAATTTTAGAAGAAAAACGAAGTATAGGAAAAGTATCTGAACTTGTCATTTTGACATAATATGCATGACTTTTTTGTGGAGTTAACATTTTCGAGATATTCCTTGTTAGTGGTTTAAATGTTCAAATATTTATACTTTTCTCAAATTGGAAGAATAGTTTGTAGAAGTATGTGAGGAGAAGGTCATATGAAGACAACATCAGATTTTTAATTTTATTTTCTCTTAACATCCACGTAGAAATAGCTACCAGAGATATTTCAAGAATAATTGTGTTTAGAGTCCATCAATTCAACATCTTTATAGACACGTATAGTACCGTTCCAACAATGCTGCAATCAAAATGCCTCAATTTTCAGTATTTAGGAGCGGCTCAGCTGTCCCCTTCTCCTCTTCCGTTCATTGTAATCGGAAGTTCGTTCCCGCACTAATTGGACCCTTCTCTTCTGCTATGCAACGTTCCTTATCCATGTGCTGCTGCTAGATTAGCGATTTTCCCCTAAATTTAATGTTTTTCCAACTGTACAGAAGAAATTTTATTGGTTGTAATCCTTAAACACATAGCTTAAGCGAAGCAAATAAAATGTAGGCGTACTCTTCATTTTAGGTTTCTTATGTGCTTAAAATACGTTATATAGGTTTTGCTCCGTGGATAGGTACAGGCAACAATAATTTCATGCTAATGTTGCTTGAAATAAGCAGCATTTATTGAATTAAATGATTCTGAATTATAAGAAAAACTAACTTTGGCCGTAAACACATATAGCGTTTTACAGTTGACATAATGCAATAGATGTTATGTTGAAAACTATAAAAACGTTTAATCCTATAAATCCTCCCTATATTTATACTGGATTTAACATTCGCATTGAAAGAGCTTCTTTGTTTATTATGTTATATTATAATACAGTTTTCGCTTTCCAATGAAATGTTTCCTTCTGATACTTATGGAATAAATCCCCATTCTTGGGTGGCATTAAAGTTTAATGATATTTCTGTGAATTTGTACAGTTTTTGAAATTTTGTTGAACTGTGTTGCCAGCTTGCCATAGATAAATAATCTGGCTACGTGTAGTTTCTGATGTATACGACATGGTGTGAATCAAGCAACACTTGAGTAACGATTTAGTCAGCCGTCAGAAATAATCAATACTTCCAGAGCCAGTCTTCTATATGAGGAGAAGGCACTGAACTGAAAGAAAAGTGGGGGGGGGGGGGGGAAGGAAAAGAAATACCATATTGTAAATTTATGCTGAAAATAATTGTATTTATATTGTGTTCTAAATAGGTATTCACTCCAAAATATTAATTAAAATGCAAAATGAATCAATTGTATGAAAAAGTACAATAAAGACGGGGATACAGTGTGGTTTTTGGAATAGGTACCAGAGTTTCTGAATTTCTAATAAAAAAAACCTTCCCTTTCATGTGTCATTGGTTATAACTTATATCTGTGTTCAGCCCGTAGTTTGAATACTGCTGTCATTAGAGAGGGGTAAAGAGAAGGAAAGAACGGGAAGCTATGAAGATCTCGTTGAATAATCATTATACCCTTGCATTTTATTAAATTCGCTTTCTTTACCCTAACGCCACCGATATACCGTCCCAAACAGCTGATTGTTGAATGGAAGACAGACCTAAATCAGCCGTTACAACTTAAAAGTATAGTTTTTTTCCCGGTGAACTGGGACCCGAGACACGGGTATTTTTTACTTCCATGTATTTTCGGTACGAAAATCGCAGTTCAGTCTGCAACATCAATATAACAATAGCTCCTTGTAGTTGATTGCGTTCAGCTTGTTCCCCGGCGTTATCTTTAGACTCTTCAACAACAGTGGTTGCCGGGAGGAACATCGGCTTCATGGTGAAGATTAATAGGTTTTCTGTAAACCGTATTACTCACATACACTGTTGGTATTGTTAATGTAAATGTCACTGTATTGCAACATCTAGAGCCAATTCTCTTCTTTTCGCAGACGTTATGTTCTGCAGTACAACAGCTAAAACATTACAGTTAAGTGTAGATTTATGTGGCATAAAGCCAACCAGAGAGCAGCCCCTGCATGCCAAAATATTGAGGTCATTATCTTCCGCTTCTGATGGTTGCGGGTAAAACTTGTACTTGGAGGCGATGAATCACTGTGTTTCCACTGCAGTGATTCTTTCTTTGTACCAAGATATCAGCGATGCATGTAGATTTTATCCTTTACAAGAAGAGCAGATGGATCTGAATGTGTTATACGCCATGGTATTATAATGTGAAGAAATGTATTCCAAAGATCCAGCATTGGTCTTAAAATGGTCTTTGGTGCTGCATCCACTTTTGTCGTTTCTGCTAGCCTTATTGCATTATCACATTTGTCCCTCTTAAATCGTGTACGACATTGGTCTCTGATGAAACCACAGTTTGGAACGCTTGGTATGTCAAAATGTTAACACTGTTGCTACAATATTACAGCTCCAATATGACTATTCCAGCTACTTTTTCACAAAAACACAGTTCTGGTTAGCCCACAATACACACTTCGTCGTGACCTTGCAACTAACAGCTGTTCTGTCCTCTCCTAACCTTGACAGGTACTATACAGCCTTTCAGCTCTTCTTTCTCTGACTGCTGACTTCGACAATCACCTCGCTAAACACAACAAACAACTCCGGCGCGACGATTAAATATCCCAAAACTGTCTCTGTTGACACACTCACATTTCTCTCAACGCGGACCGCGTACACACACACAGACACACACATTAAGCTGTATCGTTCAACACTCACGACTCCATCACAAAATACGGACTTCTCTCGCCGTCTCGCTCGCTTATATCGGGTGGAAGGTACTGCCTCAGTCATACGCTAATCAGAGATTCTACATGGTGAGTGTAATAGATATGTCCAATGCAATTATTCCAATAAAGAACCTTTTGCCGAAAAAAATAATTTTTGTAAAATATTTGAAATCATCTAGCTTCTTGACGAATGATTATTTTACTAGCTGCCATGCAAACTTGTATGAACAATGCTGTAATGCATTTGTAGCTTAATTCGAAAGAATTTATTCACAATTTAACGTTAAAATGCCATGCAAAGCTTAATTTCCAAGAGAGATTTGGCAACGTTACCTTAACACTAAATTGTGACAAAAGTCATCCGAATTGAAGTAAACATGTATAATACCATTGTTCACACAATGTCTGCGTGACAAGTGGAATAATAAACCATTTATGTCCATTCGTCAAGAAGATGGCTTCAAATATTCCAAATATTAATACAATTTTTTTGGCGAAACGGTTCTTTATTGACAATAATTGTATTGGACATATTTGTGATACTCAACATGTAGAATTCCTGTAGGCCGAAGCAGTACCCTCCACCCTGTATAGGCGAGAATGAACAGATTTTTCTCAAAATCACCTTTTCTCGAACCTCATACAAACAAGCCGGCAGTAGAAAGTCCGCTCCAGAGGCAGTTTGAGTCGAGCGGGAATGTTGGTTCCCCCGCCCGGGTGTCATTACCACAGTACCCAGCGGTAACACGGCTTTACCTGCGTGATGAGGGTTGATAGATTTCTCTACAGGGAAATTATGTATCTCGGGAAAAAAATTTTGGTATCAGGGGAATTTATAAAGACGGGATGGTTTCTTGGGAGGGATTGGTCCACAGTCTGGAATAGCTTTGTTTTGCCGCATTCAAAGTCGTCTTTTCTCTGACCGCTCCATTGGCGTCCACCATATTTTACAAGCAGTGGTATGGGATAGCTTGGTTTTGGCTCTCTTTTCTTTTATCGCCAGCCGCCGATTCTACTGAAGTGTAGAAACTGTCTAAAATGACAGTTTCACTAGAGATCTATAGTTGCGATAGAATTGTAGAAGAATTACTTTAGTTCATGTGAGCGGGTAGATGTGTAGTTTAAAATATATGGTGGAATGAAATAGTCTTCTACCTGCTAGATAAGTAGAGGAAGTATTGTATTCCACCCAAAAAATTCAATAGAAATACAGTTTTGAATCCAAAAAGAAGCGTTTAAGAGAAGGTCGTGTGAACAGAACACCCCTAAAACGAAAACTGGGTTAAATAGCGAACTTGGTATTCGTGCTTAGCATCTTTCAAGGATGTGACACGATGATCTGCAAGAAAATTCCCCCACCCAAAACCATTCTTTGCATGGGAAATATTTTGAAATTTTGATTGCTCCAAAATGGTTCTACCGATTTTACTTAGAATACCATATGTTTAACAAATTCTCATGACAAATCAAATTTATATCTTAGATTTTCTGGGAAGAGCCTCTGAATTCCTCTTCATTCTGAACGACTTTTATATAACTTGTAAACCGTGAGAGATAGACAAAAGCACAAAAGTGATGTCAATTTTTGTGACGTTAACCATTTTCGTGATATTCTTTATTATTGTTTTGAATTATCAAAGGCTTAACATATTTTTTAACTTCTGACTCACTTTTTTTTCGTGGTCATGCAAAGAGATGGAAATTTCGAAGACATCACATAGTGACCAGCTTTTAAAGGGTTAAGTATCGCGTAAGCCTACTGTATTCCCTTTATGTCCGTGACGAAATTTAAATGAAAAGTTCTACAAATTCATATCTCAAACATAAAGTATTTATAAAAATATCCCCTTATAAGAGTACTTTTTTATCAGTGCGGTTTGAGAATGTCATGTGAACGTAGCACATTTATTTTTACTTTGAATTCCATCGCTACCGTAATTACAACACGCGTTAATGTCCAATATCAATTTTTTTATGCATTCTTATTATATATCTACAAGTACTGCAATAAAAAAAGCCATGAATAACCGTGGCATCGTCAACTAGTTTCATTCTTGTTACTTAAACTGAAGTGAAGTAAGACATTTGTGCGATCTGTTGTCCCGCTAGACTGATATATCATATTGAGAACTAAGTTTGATTCCAAAGTTTAGTACAAATAATAAAATGAGTTCTGGCAGTTTTTTTCATGAAAACATTCCTTGTAATCTCCAGAGTTGGAAAACATTCGGCGCCAGCATGTCTCGAATATGGCGTCGTCTACTCGTATTTTGGGTTTCAAAGATTTGTCTCTGGTTCCTAGAAGTTAAACTTCTTGCTTATAATTAAAACCTTGTCTATTTTACTCAAATAAATCAATTTATGCTTCTTTCTATTCAGTTCTCAAACACGAAACTTGTTAAAACTAAAGCCTTTTTATGTGTTAGTTAATTAATAATAACAATAACAACAATGTGTATCTCTCCCACACAAATGTTATTCAGAAACTCTACTTCCTTGGTCGCAAGCTTCAGCCCAGTGTGAGCCAACTGAATATTCTATGACGTCAGAGAGCAACTCTCTTCTTGCTCCTTCTCACTAAGAGTTTAGAGAGAAGGATGGGATATGTGAGATAGAGGGAAAGGCGAAGCTCTTGTTAGAAAATTAGTGGTGGGAACTGCACTTGGTCCCCGGGTGTTTGCCAAGCTTGACCTTCCCTTTCCTCTTGAGCCTACGAATCCCCGAAACGGTGTTATGTCACATGTAATGTCTAGCTCATAGCTTGATAGTGGACACGCCAGCAGTTTTCAAAACGTATACTTGTAACTGTTAACTAGGTATATGTTCCACACTTTCTTAAATTTCTGTTAATAACAGCATTTATACAGGAGAACCTTCCAATTTTGCAGTGTGAGAAACGATTTGATTAAACATTGCACTTGGGAGGCCCATACACGCATCGGCCTTTGTAATTATTTTTGTCCAATGGACCTCAAAACGTGTATTTCATGTGAAATCTTGATATAGAATTTTTAATGAAATGCAATACTTACTTCTATGTACTAGAGGTAGCAGATGGTAGGGTGTTATAAATGCCCTTCTTCAAAAGGCTATGTACTACGAAAGAGAACGACATTTTCGATATGCCCATTACTGACATTCTCAAACAAAGCTGCGGAAATACCTAAAAAATCATAAAGGAATTCTTTCAGTTTCTGCTTACAGCGAATTCACTTCATTCATTTTTACTGGAATATGCACCAATCAGCACAGTGGAAGAAATAACTTAAAAATACATTTTGGCAGTCACGATATATTTTTAATAATGGAAAGAAGAAAAACAGCTTCAAGATAAATCGCTCTGTGAATCAATTTTCACGTCTAGTACATCTGCCATTCGACAGACTAGCGACGCCGTTAAGTGGAATTTAAAAGGTGTATAAATTAGGAATCTACTGCTTGATATCCAGAAATTCCTGTTTTTAAACTTAACAGCAGCTTTGAAAGAAGCGTTCATACACGCAGTATAATATTGCATTATACTACTTATTTATAACGGAATCGAGGAAATGTTCGAAAATACGAGACAAGTCCAGCATTTTCTATTTTCATGATACGGTGTTTAACACATGCATTTTCCATACTGTTTTTACTTTAGAGGAAGTTTTGTATTCCACCCAAAAATTTGATACCACGATTTCACTGAAAATACACGTTTTGAGACTTGCTGAATTAAAAAAAGGCTGTGTGACTGTTTCTGTATGTACTTGTATGCCTGCATGCCTGCCTGCCAGTCTGTCTCAGAACAGCATAACTCAGAAACGGAAATTCGGTTAAATACACACCATCCCAAACTACCTTTACATGAAACATTTTTCTAATAGTTTGATTTTCTAAAAAATGACTAACGATTTTCAGTAAAATACTATATGTTTAAAATATTTTCAGACTAATGAAATATATATCATGCATTTTCTGCAAATAGTCTCTGAGCTCTTCTTCATTCTGAATAACTTTTGCATAACTGTTGAACGTAAGAGACAGACAAAATTTTACTCCACAAAAATTTAGATCTTGTTAAAGCGTACAATTTATGTGAAATACATTTTTGTGGAGGTAAATAAGTATTTCCGAGATATATGTTGTTATTGGTGGATTTTCAAATACTTATACTTCTCTCAAATTCGAAGTTGATATTCGTTATTTTAAGTCCTGGTCATGCAAAGAGAACGGAATGTCAAAACCATCACATAGCGGCCACCTCTTAAAATATTTGATTATCACTTTGTCCTAAATTATCCTCTTATTGTACCTTATAGGAAACATAATAAAACCATTTCTGCAAATGCTTATCTTAATTATCATGAAGTAGATAAAAGCAAAAACGTTTATAGAATGGTTGCACAAGTTTGTGCAAGTCATGTGAGTGCAACACATCGTATTTTTTTCCGTAGAGAGCTGTCCATTACGCAAAATTCCGTTGTGCATTTCTGTATCACATTTCTGTATTTTATATCTAACATTTATGGATCATTCACTATTTCGGTATATTTCACTGCCTTAAATTCGTTCTGCTAAAGAAAGGCCGTGATACTGAAAGAGATACCTACCTATTTTATTATGTCATTTTCTGTCCAATCTTATCACGAAAACACCCGCATTTTCCTCAGTGTTACTATTTCATTTCTTTGAAGCTTTTCTCTGAGGAACTGTTTATCAACAAGGGAGACGTGAGAACTAAAGAAACAAGAAAATGAGGTTATATTAAAAGACAAAGCTTATAAAACAATTTCTCTCAATCGGAGAAACACCAAAGAACGCCCAAAGGACAAAAGAACCTTGGTGCTTTGATAAAGGATTGCTGACGCGAGAAAGATGTTTCTGTAAAATGTTTGGTACGTTTTATTTTCCAGATGCTGATCAATGGCTTCACTTTAGTGTCGATCGTCTTGAGGGGCCGTACCACGCCGATAAAGCGGAAAATGATACAGACTGTATCCCAGCTAATGCATAATGCATCGTGTTAGCGTGTGAAATAGCATCCCTCCCACCTCTTTCGATGATGATGGATCTTCGAATAAAAGAAAGTTTCTTTGCCTTTGATATCAGAAGAGCTGAAAGGCTTCCGACAACAATATGGAAAGTTTTTTCACGAGAGAATCAGATTTCTGTAACCTTTGGTGTGTTATTGACACATCAGACTTACCACTATGAGTTAAAATATTTACTATGTTCAGACTTCTACGTGGTACTAAAAACAAGCAATCTCATCTGAGATAAAAGAGAACCAACTTAACAATTCCCGTTATACTTTGTAATGTTATATTCTCCAGCTAACACATACTTATAACATGCAGAGGAATTATATTGCACGATTGACAATTTGACGAATCCCACTCCTGACACCATGTGACAAAATGCCAGAAGTTCAATCCAGTTATTCTTTATTTTTTTACTTTGTTCTCCTTCAAAACTTTTGCACAAATGCACAGTTCTCTTTTACTGACGTCAACACAGTCTACCGTCCTTCGTGATATTATAACTCACAACTGTTGTCTTCTGTTAATCTTAAGATACAATTTTCTGTCTTTGCGTTCTCTCTTTGTTTCACTAAAACTAACTCTGACGATACGATCACTCAACGCTCATTAACTGCTTCGCTATCTTCCTTCACGATGCTCCGGTTCTTTCACGACGACCGTACACACGTAACTGACACACACACACACACACACACACACACACACACACACACACACACACACACACACACACACACACACAAACTGCCTGCTGTGACGACTCATGTCTGTAACTGATTTCTCTAACTCTCGTCGCCTCGACTCCTTGTATAGTGAGGATGACGTAACACGGATCTTTCTAGAACTTCACCTTTTCTGGAAGCTCTAAAATACGCCGGCCGCCTTTCGAATAATCTCGAAAATCTTTTATAGTGCTGCACTCATTGTCACATGTTCACAAACAACCGTGCGAGGCAGCCTGACCTTCAGCGCCTTTGATGCGCGCCGCGCCTAGAATGTGGTGTGAGGTAGCTTGACCCTGGTTGTCCTTTGTTGAGCATCACGGCCGGTGTCGCAATATTTTCATTCCAACAAAAAAATTGATATTGAAACTGTACGGGATATGAACGTTCTAAGGTCCACCGAATAAAGCATATTTAAGAAAAAAAAAGTATCACGTGTTCCATTCAACGACTTTCGTTACTCATTCTTCTACAAAATATTCTTAAAAAGTTTATTCTTCTATCTACTTCACGTTAATCGAGATAAATGTTTGTATAAATGTTTTATTGCATATTCTCTTGCAAGTACAATGGCGAACACAGTAGGCTTAAGCTATCAAATCGTCGCTGAGTGTTGGTTTTAAAATTCCGTTCTCTTTGCATGGCTAAGAGAAATAAAGGAAAGGAAAGGAAAGAAAAAACAGAATAACGACTTCCCATTTGAGAAAACTATAGATATTGGAAAATTCAGACCAAAAACAGGAATATATCGGAAATGGCGAATTCCACAATTAAAATTGAAATTGTTTTCATTTATTTTATGCTCTGAGAGCGTGTTTTGGGCTTTGTTACAATACAAAGTATAGATTTTGTTGCCTAGTAACTACGAATTAAAGCATCACTGATTAGTATAATACTAGATAAAATAACTATGTGTATATCAGCAGTATAATTCAAAAACAAAAATTCAGTTAAATACCAAAGTTGGTATTTAAGTTGGCCATGTTCTAGGATGTGTCACGAATTTTCCAAAAAAGTTGTCCAAGTTTTCAAGAAACACTTTACATTTTTTTTCCCTCAAAACTATTTGCATGGAAAATAAAATTTGTGTCGTATATTTTGTATTTTTCTTATACGAGAACGAAATGTAGCAATATAAGATTCAACTCTATTAACAAGAAGCAGATATAAGAATAGGCTTTTTTATAGTTAGTTTATAAAAGAGTGAATACAAAAAATAATCAGATTTTTAATATTGAAATTAATTTGATGTTTTAATAATAATTTGCTTTAAATTAGCTGTGCCTACATTAACTAAAAGTAATAACTTAGCAAGAAATGTATCTCTATCCCATCTCTAGTGAACTTGTATCAAACGCAAGTCTGGAATTGCCCAGTACATTATTCCATAAATTGAGGAATGCTCATCTTTACTGACCTGAACATGCAGAGTCCCACGATGAGCAGAAGTTTGTTAAATTCTACCTCATACCTGCTCCTATGTCGTTACCTAGATACCTAACTCACCGCTTCGTGGACCGTTTAAGATGTGATTTGTGTTTCCCCGCCCAGCTTCATATATTCTCTTCACCATACTACTCCCACAATGTTATCGGATTCTCTTCTGCAAGAGCCCAGAGCACACCGTTATCAGTGGCAGACTCTTTGTTCTTGAGCACGTCATGTATTATTTGCTGCAAACTTGTAGTATTAACTTACGCTGTTATTAAATATTCAGCTAGCTTTTAGCCAACAATATTTAACATGTGAGGACCTATACCCCTCTTTCAAGCCCTTGTACATAACTTTTTACTCTAATTTCTAGTTGCCAGCTTTTGAGAAAGTCCAGTATCGTGTAGCGAAGTGTTTGTGAAAGCGAGTCCGGAGTGAACAGAAATCGACGTATATTCTGCACTATATGCTCATATTTTTTCTATCTCTGCTGTGTATCGATGTTTGAATAAGAATAAAACTTATATAGGCTCGAGGTAATCACATTATGACTCAGTGGTTATGCCCAAAGTTATCGGTAGGTCGGCACGGGCAGCTGGAACTGTAAACAGATAAGCCGAGCGCTCGCTACGCATAAACGTAAAAAACACTATCGCCAGAGAACTAGAACCTTCTGGATGTTTCGGCATCTCGAACGATCTGGAAAGTTCATACAGCTATATAAGTGAGCGCTCTCGCGAAACTAGTCAGTCTTGAGGCGTTCAAGAGTGTGTCATTCAAATTATGGATGTATATTCAGCTTAAGTGTAATACGTTTGAGAATAATAGTTGACCGAAATTTACACTACCAAATCGAGGAAATCTCAATGGTTACCATGAACTGACCTACGTCGGGTCCGTAATGGTGCGGATATTTTTACTTTCTTTATTACATATAGTAGTCAGGGGATGTATTGTAGTCCACCGAAGAATTGTATATGGACATTTCATCAGAAATACTTGTTTTGAGACTCCATATATCAAAAAGACCAAAGGCATTTTGGAAATAGGTCTGTGTTATGTGCGTGTGTGTGCATGTGTGTGTGCGTGTTGGTGTTTGTTCCCAACGCGGACTCAATACACACACACACACACACACACACACACACACACACACACACACACACACACACACACACACACACACACACATCTTTTTCTTTGCATTCGCAACAATTAGCAAATCATATTTTTTCACAGTTCTACAACATGAAGATAACACCCACCTCTGTGATACCCGGGTAGCATGTTTGCCTTCCAGCCTGGTTGCGCTGAATTACCGGGCACTTTTTTTTTTAAGCTTTTAATTATCGTTCTTTTTAAATATAGGATAAAGGCTGATTTACAATAGCCCAGTTACGAGAACGGAATGCATATAGATGATCATATTGATCCCAAAGTGGAATGTCGATTTTGCAGATTGGTATTTCATTTGGTTTTAACTGACCAATGATATTTTTGTTCCTACCTGCTTCCAATTCGGTAACAATGTGGGTCAACCAATGTAAAATTTGATAGCGTTGACATCATCTGTATGCAGATTCACTATTGTTTCCAATTCTTCTGGCGTGTTTACTTATTTTTTTGTTCTTTGTTTATTTCTACCGACCTTTACTGTTCTTTTTATTTTTCTATTGTTTTTGAGTCAATAGCTAGTTTCGAGTTGCATATTAACAAACTAGAGATCACCATTTCACTAGAAGAACCAACAGATGGCTGCAATATTCCAAGAACCAAAAACCAGGACAAAATCTAAGTACAAAGCTAATTTACATGAAGAGCTCTCATTAATTAAGGAAATAAATTTTAGTTTGCATTAATTCAATTTTTAATAGAAACAGTGAACACAAATTATTACAATATTGAGGTTAGGTATTATGTTATAAGGGTTTGTACAGTTGAGTTTCATTTTACTCTAAGCTTTGTACCAATCATAATTATTTGAACTTTGGACGAAGAAAATAACTTGCTGTGTTTTTAAATCGTGTTGTTAAATTCATAATTCAGTGCAAGTTACACTTTTCATGTTGTATTGAATCTGGAATATTGCAATTACTGGAGTTAGTGTCGACCTGGTTTTTGGTTCTGTTCATTGTGTGTTCATTTAAGGAAACATTCACTCCACATTACCATTGTGTCCAGGAATGTTATTTAGAAACAATCTTGAAAAAGGGATATCTACTTTCTTTGAGGCATACTCTGCAAATTATGATCTTTTATCCCTCCCAGAAGATATTTTAATTTCACAATCTGATCGAACAACAAGCTGTCATTCATTTTGTTAGTTGTTTCCTTGCATCCCTTTCAGCAAGCATTCTTTATTTTCCCAGTCTGGTAGATAGTCTTCAGAAGTATTTACTCAAAATTCAAGTTCATGAAAAGAGTTGCCCCGTCCATTTCACCTAGTAATCTATAATTGTCTGTTAACATGATATTGCCTCCTCTTGAAATGTTGATCCCGAGCCCACGAGAGCATCATTTCAACACTTTTCACACTCATTTACTAGCCACTTAAAATTCGCGGACTTTTGCCTCTTTGTCTTGAATATGCTCTTTCCGCATAAAACCGCGGTAACCATGAAATCCACGGCATATAGCAACCCTAAATGCTCAATGGATCTGCGATTAGAAAGCATATGTTCTAGAATTTCTTCAGTTTCATATTCTAGAGAGCTCTAAGTTTCATGTCACGGTCGCCTAAAATAATCTGTGCAATGAGCAGACTAATATGCACAATATGGATTTAATATGCAGTGCCCGAAAACCTGAACGTTAAAACTGTCCAAGTCTTCGTGTATAGGATTTAATTGTGCATTGTTTCTTCAACCGTAGGTTTTCTCAGAGTTGATTCATATTTTTTTTCTTTTCGGACATTACAGTTTTTCTCTCCTTCTGCTTTTATAATACTCCGTCTTTTCACTGCGTTACTCCAGCATTTTACTGGATTCGCTTCCTTATATAACGGAAGAAAAAAAAGGTCATGGATGGAGGCGAAGACCGATATAGACCTACATCTTGACAGAGAAAAACACAAAAGTTGCTGCCTAACATGGTGTAGCCTTCAATCTTAAATACATTAATCATTGCATGAATTCTCTAAGTAATTTTTATACAATGTGATAAAATATACTCAGTGATTACGTAAATGACAGTTTTTTACGCAATATAACAGTAACCTTGATTCTAATGAAATAACACTTATATTGGACATAGAAGCATAATAAATATACGTAGGTGCAATAACATAATGTAAGGCTTGAATATGTTTCAGGTATTACTCAAGAGTAACTACTTTGGCCTTGCCCTTGCCCCTTATTTTGTATATGTACACGAGTCTTGTGAAAGTAAAACATTAGATTTTTTCGCATGAAGCGATCACAGAGATGTGCTCTTTAAAAATCTGACTATCGCTTTACCCACTCTATCGTACAACGAAATTTAGTGTGATTCAAATAAATCTAAACCACTTTAATGGGCCATAACTTTTGAATCGATAATAAGACACATGTGTAACTGTGGGAGAATATAATACACAATATTACATTGTTCCTTGTTCCTCAGAAAAAATGCTAGCAGTGTCCTCTACTGACCTCCGTACACATGCACTCGTTTCACCCTATCCTGACGTGTTCTACGAAATATTTCGTTACTAATGGATTCACGGAGTTCAGCAGTTGTCCTAAGCCTATTCCTATACACTGCATTTTTAAGATACCCCATAATAAAAAGTTCGGCAAGGTTAGGTCAAGTAATCTGGTGGGTCACAGATCTTTTGAGATTATTTATCAAGAAACTAGTTACAAGTTACATGGAGGAGCTAGACGTATGATACGTTGCTCCATCTTGCTGGAAATAACCTTCTGTCATTTCGATATCATCTAGCTGTTCCACAGATGTATTGAATTTGTTCGTATAAACTATAGTGTCCACGTCTTATCAAAGAAAGTGGGACTAACAATCCTGGAAACTGACACTGCGCACCATACTACAAGGTTTTCATCATGCACTGATGTTTCATGGATGGTATGGGGGTTTACAGCAGCCCAGTGTGTTGATGTAGTCTGAGAGATGAAATCATGCCTCATCTATAAACTACGAGAAAATATCAGGACAGTGTCAACAACAATGTGAAAAATGCTCCTAATTGCCATCAAAATCAATAAAAAGGGCAGCAACGGGCAGTGGTAGTGATGTAGAGCCACTGAAAGCAGTAAACCAAATTACATATTTCTACGAGCTTTCAGAGAGAAGCCCACTAAGTTAGTTTATATAGATCGCACTGTATGTAAATATAAATTGAGGACTTGTCCTAATTAACAAGAATAAGCTACAATACTGATGTTTTGTAGGAATAACTTGTAGAAAAGGGAGTACAGAAGGTTAGAGAAACTAACACAGCGCATCATTTTGTAAAAGGCGCGTTCCATGTAGTCAGACTTGCTTGCAGTCTCTCGTATGTACCTTGGCCCAGATTTGAGAGAAAGCGATAATGTTGGCCCTTAAGACGCATCGCATATAAGAAACCCAAGTGAAGGGAGGGGGTGTTTCTTTTGGCACCCGGGAGGTAGGGTGTGTTAACAGAAGGCGGCTTTTGATGAATGGGGCGCGAGCGGAGTGCCAGCTGCTGTGCTATACAGACACTATCTATCATGGGAAACAGATCCATTGTGCCATAATGAGAGACTCCTGTTTAGCTTCATTCGCTAGGTAAGTAAGTCATCAAGCATATCTTCTGTAACACTACGTTGAATATCTGTTGTTAGGGCTTATAACGAATCAGTTAGAGATGCCTGACATCCGTCACACAGGAGCAAATATGGGCCAATCTAATGTTAATGCCAGCATTCGATTTTAATTTAAATATCACAAATAATAGGCGCAACTTTCAATGACTGTTTATTTTTACTTTCTGCTACGCATAGTAAGCAGTAATGTCGAGATTTCACCGGAAATATGTTTTGTGGCCCCCTGAATCCAAAAAAGCATTTTCAGAAAAAGATTCGCGCGCGCGCGAGTGTGTGTGTATACGCCCGCGCGAACAGCTTAACTGAAAATGAAAAGTCGGTTAAAAACCATTTAAGCTTAATATCTTTCAAGGGTGCGACAGGAAGATTTTGAGGAAAATTTCTCCACCATAAACTACCCTTTACATGGAGAATTTTTTCGAACATTTTGATTTTCTCAAAAATGGCTCTAACGATTTTGATTAAAATGTGATATGTTTAAGATATTTTTATAACAAATGAAATGTATATTTCTAATTTTGTCGCTATTGCACATGTAGTCCTGTTTACTCTTGATGACGTTTGCGTAACTGGTAAACCGTAGGACAAGCGTGTCAAACAGCACTCACCAGGTGTGAAAATATTCCCCTATTTTCCCTCCCTCCGTGATGATCAAATCGGAAAACGGGAAAAGCAAAGCGAAAACCGGTTCTACTAGCGCGTGCTACTGCAGTTAAGGAGGGGTGAAGTCCTCTCTTCACACCCTCGGAGTGATGTTCGACAGGCCTGCCGTAGGAGATAGACCAAATTTTACTCTACAAAAACGTAGGTCTCGTTAAAACACAATTTATGTTAAATTATCTTTCTTGTGAAGTGAACCGTTTCGGAGACATTCCTTGTTGTTTGTGTGAGTTTCTCAAATGAGAGGTCGTTATTCACTTTTTATCTCTTGGCCGTACAAAGAGAACGAAATTTTAAAGCCTGCATATAGAGACCAACTTTAAGAGATTTGACTATCCCTCAAAGTACTGTATCTGTCGCGGAAGTTTTAGTAAGAGAAACGTTCCGCCAATACTTCACATCCTTTTGCGTATCAAGGTATTTTTCATCCACTAATAGGAATGGCTGGGGATGTACGAAATTATAATTATAAGGGGTAAAGGGAAGGATTACATAAGTAAATCTTCTATGTACAATGATTTAAAAAAGAACCATGTATGCGGGGGAGACTAAATGAAATTAATTGAACCCTCATTTGAGTTTAAAAAGGTACATTTGCAATGTCGAGCAGCCAATGTTAATGGTTAATGTACCAATAATACTTTGTATTATATCAAACCAAGAATTTTCTGGGATGGTAAGTTTCTAGGACAGAAATAATGGTATAAATAAGAAGATAACATCGATTTGAAATGTAATACTCGCCTCTTATTAGCTAAGAGATCTAGTTTATACAGGGTGTCCACAAATTCGCGCAGTAACTATAACTCTGCATGATTGTATTCCACAGAAAAGGGTTTAATTGCATTATGTTTTAAATGTAAAGTTCATAAGTTACGGTGGTAAAAGACGTCATATTACATTACAGTTTAGTACCATTCATTTGTCAGCCAGCTGTTGCCAACATCCAACTATTTGCTGTTACAGCGTAGGCGAGTTAATTGAAGCCAATGTGGAACTGTACAGAACCAGTGTTGCCAACCGTAGCGGAATTCGCTACGCTTAGAAAAATGTGAGCCTTCAGGAGTCATTGCGACGAAAAACCAAAAACTGGGAAATGTAGCACCTTGTGTCAACCTTGATTTTTTTAAAATGATAGATAATAAAATAACCACGTTAAAAGGTTTAATTTATATTCCACAAAATTAATGCAGTCATTTTAAGTTTTTAAATTACCGTTACTATCGATATATTCAGTAAGTAAATGGAAAGACATTCAGTTTCTTATTACAGCGTATTCATACAATGAGATGATGCATTTGAATCACATTACCTGCACATAAACAGGTACTTCCCTGACAGCTAACGTAATTTTGTTACTCAAATATTTCCATTCCCCATAACTCCGCCTTACCTTAACCAATAACCAATCAATGGAAGTACAATCATCTGTAATTACCCTTTTTATAATTTCGCTAACATTGCACTCCAGCTTAAGGGAAATAGGTGGGAAGAAAGGAAATACCGCAACGAATTATCGAAAATGAGAATATATTATTATTATTATTATTATTATTATTATTATTATTATTATTATTATTATTATTATTATTATTATTATTATTATTATTATTATTATTATTATTATTATTATTATTATTATTATTATTATTATTATTATTATTATTATTATTATTATTATTATTATTATTATTATTATTATTATTATTATTATTATTATTATTATGATTATGATTATGATTATGATTATGATTATGATTATGATTATGATTATGATTATGATTATGATTATGATTATGATTATGATTATGATTATGATTATGATTATGATTATGATTATGATTATGATTATGATTATGATTATGATTATGATTATGATTATGATTATGATTATGATGATGATGATGATGATGATGATGATGATGATGATGATGATGATTATTATGATTATGATTATGATTATGATTATGATTATGATTATGATTATGATTATGATTATGATTATGATTATGATTATGATTATGATTATGATTATTATTATTATTATTATTATTATTATTATTATTATTATTATTATTATTATTATTGTCGTTAGTAACAGTACATTTCAAATTACAAGTGGTATACCTGAACATCACAATTTGCTATCTTTCCATGCAGTATAGTACAAATTATAATGTACAGTGTACTCATACTACATGTTATCTTTGATCAATCTAGTAAGATAGTGCTAATAAAAACCATACATATTTAAGAGAAATTCAAGCTAAACATGGCAATGAAGGAAAACTACAGTTTAAAAAATAATTGCAAACATATAAAGCACAAAAACATATCGAGGGCCTGCTTGGCCCCGCGCGACTAACGGTCTACAGATCGCGCGCCTAACGGAGGGCCAATAGGGCATATCCTAAGGTATTGTAACAAATGAGAAAACACAAGTTTCTGCTAATCATACTTTATCATCTTCTAATCAGAGTAGTGCTAACATTACACTTAGATCACTTTTGTACAAACTCAGAGCAACAGAACAACTGTCGAATCGAATCACCATAAAGAACTGTCAGATTACAATTCGCACTGACCTGCTACTCGGCACGATTACAACAAACGCTTCGAAAACGTTTTACTCACTCCAACACTTCACCACAAGAACGACTGGAACAACTTATTCTTCTGGACACGAGCAGGTCCCTTATATAGTGTTCCATACAATGAGAGAGTTCTGGAAGTCGAATGGTCGAGAGTGACTGTGGGAGAACAGTCTAGACACCGGACCACCACACAATAGCTGTTCCCGTAGGCTCTACCTATTGTCCTACTGGAGGACGGGTTATTAAGGTAGGTAAGCGCCTCCAGCCCGTTCCTGTTGCTGGCGGAGCTCACGCCACAACAGCCTACCTTACCAGCGGTACCCTGACTTTCGGCCGGCGCGACAGTGTCCACTGGCGCCTCTTTTAACCTTAGTACGGGGAAGGAGGAAGGCTATAGCTTATGTTTTAAGAATATGCTTCCTTCTACTCCTCTTTTCTAGTTGAGGGATGCGGCCATTCCTATTCTTATTTGTAACTGGCCAATAAGTTAACAGAACTAGGTAAGTTTAATTATTGATCCAATACAGAGCACAAGACGTGATGACACCTATAGGGTGAAACTTCAGTCAATAAAATGAAGTCATGACGTCATGCAGTACACTAGAAACTACGCAGTCGCGGGTATAGCAGTCTTCGACGAACACTCTGTAGTCACATTTGCCACAAGATGTGTAGCAGTGAATAGGTTAACAAACCAAGTGTAGGTAGTCAAGAGCTCCTCTATTCGTTGCACAAGTTTGGGTTATCTTTCGCGAAGTTTGGCAACAGTTGGAAATTAGGCTGAAGAAGATTGCCATAACTTTTTGCTTAGAGAAGCTCTAAGTTCTCATCCGAAGTTATTCTACTACGCAGCGTTCTCCTTTTTGTGTTCTAGTTAAATGCTTTGTTTTCCTACCCATACATAAATCACAGCCAAATGGATTCAGCATATTCAGAATTTATTGCCTTGACAAGTATCGTAGATGCAAGTATTCGCCATGCCAAAGCTTTAGAGACAAATGGTGGCTGCCGCCGCTCGTCAGCAATAAAAATATTAGTACCTCTAGACCATTATTTTATAAGGATTGAAATCATTTCACAATCGAGAGGGTGGGAGAAAGAATGAGGAGGGGGGGGGGAGAATCATGGGCATGAATTATCCATTCTTATTTCCGCAATAGAGAGTAGTGGAGGAACAACTGGATATCTGGAACAACAATCGAAGTACAGTTATATAGAAACATTATTATCGATATTGCAGCACGCTAGTTTCAGGAGGTATTGAAATGCAAACTAGCTCTTACGTAATGCAGTGCCAAGTTTTTCCGTCCTAACTGCCGAACTATTGAAAATATTGAAGTAGGCGTAGCGTTCTAGTCAAATAAGATATACATCTTTCACCCTATCTTCACAGTGTCGTGTCACTATTTCATTAAAGTTGATCAATTGGCACTCAAGCTTTTATTATCCAAGGTAAATCTGAAGTCACTTAGACATGTTTGTGATTGGAGAAACGGAGGAGGGGCATCTCGACTCACCGTGACCCGACAGGGGTCTATTTTGGGCTACTATTTCTGGGGAAGAGATCACAAGCTGGTAGATGGCGAAGCCGCAGAGACGCATATCTGTATAGGCTTGTCACCCGGCGCACCACCGAAGCATCTCAATACTACCCAGTGAGAGGGTTACGAAGCGATCTTTGCGGCTCGGGCAGCAGCATCAAAGGGACCATGGAAGAAGGTATCATAGAGTGCATGCATCTGTGGCATCTGCCTACATCCGCCGGAATCACCGTACTGGAAACCAACTTGAAAGGTCACAAGGGAATGGAATGAGAAAGGAAAGGAAAATGTGGATTATGAAACCCACTCCAGCTGTCACCTAATGGCAAGGGGAAACCATGGAAAAACCCAAGTCAGAGTGGTCGGTCGACGGGGAATGCGCACACCTTGCCACAATGCCATCTTTCCTGGTCTCAGACAAGCAAATGCCAGATTCAATGCTAATTACCTCATTAATGGCAACTTAACGGAAGAAAATCGTATGCATAGTACTCACATGACGTTCCCAACTCACTATTTACAAACGCGTATTCTTCTATCTTTTATTAATATAGATGAACCTTCATTACACATTTCGCTGTATATATACAGAGACAGACAAAAGTATTCGGACACACGTAATACGTAATTTTAAACCAGCATCATTATATTTAAAGCACCCATATCCTTTTTTTGCTTGTGATTGCATTTTGTCCCCTTCTGTCCTCTTGACTGTTGGTGTTAGTATTTCAACAAAAATGTTCTTTGATAATATATCATAATTTCTTTACCCTCATCTGTTATTATGCTTGGACATAAGTATTCAGACGCACCCCAATTTGACGGTACAAACACTGTAACTAGTATCTAGATGCAGTGTCTTGTTAGGTCAGTAATGTACTTGCACTGTCCTATACACATACAACATTAAGATGTGCAGTTGCCGCATTTAAATCCCAATGGGGCACAAAGGACTGGAAACTATGCTTGCGGAAAGAAAAACCATTGTTAACCTTTATCACCAAAGATAACTGTTTGCAGAAATAGCTCTTGCTGTTAAAAGAACCCGTGAAACAATGTTCAGCATTGTAAAAACTACAAAGAATGGAAAACAGTCATCGGCAGTGTAAGACAAAGACGTCCATGTAAACTTAGCACTAGGGATAGGAAGAGGGTTGTCAAAATGGTGCCGAAAAATCCACGAATTTCAGCATCCAAAATCACAGCCCTTTTAAGAGAAAATCTAGGAAAAGTGGTCCATGTCCAAACTGTCACCAGAATGCTGAACAGTGCTGGTTTCAATGCCCCGGATAAAATCCTACGTCAGTAAAACAAATCAGAAAAAGTGCAAGCAGTTTGCAGAGGAAAAGATGAAGAGTTTTGGAACAGGGTAATGTGGTCCGATGAAAGTAAATTCAATGTCTACTTCAATGAAAGAAGAATAAAGAGTGGGAGTTAAGAACATGCAAGCCACAGTCAAACCCAGGGACGATAAGTTTTGGTCTGGATATGTATGGTTTCATTTGGTGTGAGTAAACTTGTAATAATTTATGAGGTCATGGAAAAGTATGTCTATTTGAACATACTGAAACAAAATGTGAAATTAAGTGCTGAGAAGTTAGGTTTATGTAAGAGTTTCTACTTTCAGCAGGAGTTTATACTTTCAGCAGCATAATTATCCCAAGCACATTGCATATGTAGTCAAGCTTTGCATTGATGGATGTCCTTTATATTCTGAACACCCACCTCAGTCACCAGACAGAAATCTTAAAATAAATGATGCATAAATATATAATGTAAATCCTGAAAATATCTGGAGGAATTACATAATAGGTTAAACAACCAGTTAATGACAAAAAAGATCATCTTAAACAGATAATTCTAGAAGAATGGAAGCAATTAGGTTCTGATGCCATCAGGAAGCATGTAACTCCATGCCTAAAATATTAAGGACCATCATACAAAGAAACGGGCATACTATAACGAAACATTAAGTTTGTGTAGTTGTGTGTCTGAATACTTTTGTCACAAAGGAAAAACAGGTTTAGTTTTTTATTGTTTATCACATGTATTCAAATTAATTTAATATGTATTTAATATTTGTGCTCTTCAATAAGATATAATTGTATTATATAAATTACATGTCTAGCTTTTGCCATTAGCGGAATACAGATAAATATTTAGTTGAATTATTGGTGTCTGAATACTTTTGTCTGTCTCTGTATACATATGTATATATATAATATAACAAGAATACAATATGCTAATGCAATAGTAGCCATCGATATGCCGAGGCTTTTGCATTTCAGTTTTTTAGCATGGTGAAGAAAATCCTCTTTGACCGTTCCCGTGCAGTGTGGAATTCTTTAAACTTTACAAATATTCGAATCTTTACCTAGTCTATCTCCTAATGTACACTTCTTTAGATTTTACTTCCGTAATTAAAAGGAAATTTGAGATGGTCCATTTCTAAGCCCTCAAAAGAAAATGTAAGATATAGAAACTTTGGAAATTGATCGCCTTATGTTTTGGCGAAATAAACAGCAACGCTTCGTAAAAGTGAAAAGGTAAAGTAATGTATCTGAAATCTAGAAGTGAAAAGTAAATTGTAATTAATCCAGGGCATCTCAATTTCAAGAGCGTTATAAATAATCATAAAAGAAAATAAAGAATATAAATGGTATACAAGGACTAAGTCTGTCACTGTATATAAGGTTATCTGTAGTTTTTCCGTTTTCAACGCCTGCAGACAACAGTTTCATCCAAATAGAATCGGGAACAATAAACAGTAGAAAGGTAAGGAAATAACATCCTACCTTTTAATATAAAACAAGAAGCATCTTGCCACAGACAACCTACTAATTCATCATGCCACTAAATACACAGTTTCAAAAGTGTGCTCCAACGAACTTGTGTATATAGTTGCAACTCACGTAAATTAAAACAATGCATATGTGTATAAACGTATATTGAGACCTTTACCAACAATGATGTACAGTTTGCACGAGGCACGCCTTGATCTAAGGCTTTGATTCTCTGGTTAAATAACGAGGACAGCGTGTTCAATACATTTAGAAGTTGCTACTAGGGTCCACCACTGGGCTGCAGAGGTCAGTCACGAGCCACAGGTAATAATTTTAATTGAATGGGCTTGCCACTCGAGAAACCACTACAGGATCCTGCTTATGTTAGGAACCGAGAGAAGCTCCTCAGCGTATAATACGGCAGCGAGCCTTTTATGTATTGAAAGGGATTCCTGGGACAGGTAGAGTTGGAAACTGCCGGCATTTTGTAGGCATCAGCCAGTGACGAGCAGGGACTAATTCCACACAGCCAACATCACAAGCTTACACTAGGTAGGCACTATCCTTCTCTTAATCCTGGTGCTTCCTCTTTTCTTTTAAATGTGCGTATCCCTTTGTGGGGGGAACAGCATAATGACTTTCACTATATAATAGAATGTGAAGAAACAAAGCTGTGGAAGGAACAGTTTTTGCCAAGGAAATAGGGGAGAAATAATAAATACGTCAATAAAATTAAGATAACGAAGTTAAAAAATAAAGGGGATATAAAGCTATTTGGCGAATTTATGGCAAGAATAAGGGGGAAATGGTATAGAAAACTAAATAGAAATAATGTGGACCAGGGTGGACCCAACCATACGGAGTTAAAATGTACGGTGGACCAAAGAATAAAATAGCAACTCAAACAATGTAGGAAACATATTCTAAAATTGGATGATGGGTATTGTAGTTATATTTTTGTATTTGTTTTGTTGTTAGTAGGTTAAATTGTATATTTTGAGCATAAATAAATTTATTCATTTATTTATTCATAAATGTGCATCTTAATTTGTTTTATTTGGTTTACCCATAAAGTTGTGATAAACTCATGTAATTTAATATGTTAAAACATGCTGAAGGCTCTTCTTTATCTACCTCTTAGATACCATTGGTAGGGAAAAAATGGTATTCCAGTCAAAAAATACGATTTTTAGTAAAAATATAATACATTGAAGCTATTTCCTTTACAAGTAAAATGCATAACTAACTTGAATTCTCTGGGAATATTTTGTGAAGCCCCTTCATTTCGAAAGAATATTTTATAGTTTTGTAGTGGAAAAACCATAAGAGATAGAGAAAAGCTTCTTCCTGAAAAACACAGATCTCTTCAAAAAATCACTTTATTTCAAGCAACGTGTCTTGTGACATCGGATATTTCCAAGATATCTGTTATTACTGATTTTAATTTTTAAACACTTTTGTTACTTTTACCTTCTCTGCTAAGTACCTTTAGTAAGTAGAGGAAGTATTGCATTCCACCAAAATTTTTTTCTCAGGAATATTTTAATTCCATGAATTAATAATCTGATGTGTTGCACTCACATAACTTTCTCTTCTCGTGTACTAACCATTCTTACAAACTCTTGTTCCTATATCTTTTTCGTGTTGGTTGAGTTAAACATTTTTGTTTTGAAAGAGGAAGGTAGTTGAAGAGTTGGAGAAGAAAGAGTGACTTATCTCGCCAGGTTAGGAAAAGAGGGAAAAGGATAGTTTTTGTAACGTTTATTTTAAAACATATATTTTGGTGTCTTAGTGCAGTCCCGCATTTGCACCTGCGTTAGTTGCGTGGCATTTGTGGAAATTATCTTAGTGTTTATTTCCTTGTAGGTGCAAGGGCAATATGGAGTACAGAAGACTTTGAACGATATGGTCAAATATGTTAAAGCTTTCGAATTCCGTTCTCTTTGCACGGCTAAGATATAAAAATGCAGTATCTATATTTTTTGTACAGTAAGATTTCGTCTATTTCTTATGGTTTACCAGTTATGCAAAAGTCATCCAGAGTAAACAGGACTTCATGGGCTACAGCCAGAAAATTCAAGATATACATTTCATTTTTCATAAAAATATCTCAAACATATGTCATTTTAATCAAAATCCTTTGAGCCGTTTTCAAGAAAATCAAAATTTTCTAAAAATTGTCCATGAGAGGGTAGTTTAAGGTGGAGCAATTTTCTTCAAAAATCTTCGTGTCGCATCCTTGAAAGACATTAAATTTAAATACCAGCTTTGGTTTTTAACCGACTTTTCGTCTTTGAGTTATGCTGTCCACAGTCTGACGCATAGACACACACACACACACACACACACACACACACACACACACACACACACACACACACACACACACACAGAGAGAGAGAGAGAGAGACCTTTTTTCTAAAAATGTATTTTTTGGATTCAAGGGGCCTCAAAACATTTATTTCCGGTGAAATATCGACATCCAATTTTTTGGGTGGAATAGAATACTTTTTCTACTTACTGTACGTAGTAGAGAAACTAATAATTTTAAATGAAATAAGACAAACAAATATTTTTGTTAATTTAAACCACTGTAATACTACTTTCTTAAACTAAAATGACATGTCCTGAAGAACTTGCAATCCATCATGTGTAAATATGTAAAATGTAAAATTCCTAGCAAGACTATAGAAAAGTTTCCCAATTTGTTTTGAGTAGCTTTTTAGTGAACTATCCTCTTTCTGTCCTTGGGATATGTTAATCCTAACTGTAACGTTAGGCATGCTAAGCAGTACATATAATTGATATCCTTTAAGAAAGGGTTAACCACCTACAGAACATCCTGTACTAGAAGTCCATGTTGATCTCGTCGCTGGCGCGTGTTGCGCGGACAATCTAATCAGTGGAGTCAACATAGGAAATAAAGCAGAGCCAGAAAACAGATTAAGGAGAACCCTACGTGTCTTCAGTTACCTGAGCCTTTATCTGGACGTTCAGGGAATGGGAATCAATTTGGAAAAGGCGATCGCTTTGGGAGATCTTCCGTTCCTTTCTGTTTACTGTTGTGCGCTATCGGCAATACGCATTCTGCATTTATACACAGTTTTAAGTCTCTGCTCACGCCTATTATAATTCAACGTAAATGCCTTTTAGCCAATAAACGAACTTAATGCTTCCGGATGGGCCAATGGGAATCCAATTACACCCACAGTAAAATGAATGGCATTCAGGAGCTAATAAGCAGGGCTCGGAAGTTTAAGGTCTACACGTTGCTTAAAAAGACCTAACTAAAATATCTTTAAAAGGACCTAGTAACTGGAAAAAGAAAATTATAAATGTAATGCAAATTAATTTTTTAATATTTGAATTATAAATATAATTCTTCGCATTAGTCATCAATCTCAGCCATCATTAAAAGAGTGTACATCACCGGTTACTTTTTTGTCACTTTATTTCCTCTAAAACTGAATCACAAAACACAGTTTTCTGTTTTATCGTTAATACGATTTACAGTTCGTCGTGACCTTGATTCCCCTTCAGGCGCGCTGGAGGATAAGTTCAGCATTTAGCAAGAATGCAACATGATTCTCAAAATAATTCACCTTTATATGGAAAATTGTTTGAAAATTTTGATTTTCTCAAAAATGGCTCTAACAATTATGATTAAATTACCGTCTGTTTAAGATTATCATGAAAAATTAATGTTCATGTGTTCATTTCATTCTGATGCCTTTATATAACTGTTATACGAAAGAGATAGATTTACTGCACAAAAATGTAGATCTCGTTGAAGCACACAATTTATGTTGGATAATTGTCTTTTAAAGGTTAACCATTTCTGAATATTTTGTTATTGGTTTGAATTTTAAATACTTACACTTTTCTCAAATGAAAAGTCGTTTTCGCTCTTGGTCATGGAAATAGAATTAAAGTTCAAAGACATCATATGGCGACCAGCTCTTAAAATACCTGCTTCCAGGTCTTCACACTGCCCGGTCCATAGGTTCCTGTGCTCTGCGACATGCGTCTGACCCTAGGCACTGGCTTGTAAGTCCTAGGGGGTGTAAGTCATACATAAGGAAAGAGTAATCAGGAAAAGTATAACTATTGTGATTGTCTTAGGTATTAGAGGAAATGATTATGTAGACATTAGATGTGGTAAATTATAATTTTGAGCATGTTTAATTTGTGTATGTTGCATAAAATTTTGTTTTAATTTTTTTGTGTATTATATTTTCGTTTTAGATGTTTATAACTTGTATAATTTTGTTGTAAATCTTTTTGTAAGCTAAATAAATGAGTAATAATTAATAAGCGAAGTATAAGACTGGGCTTAAGATCTTTTTTGTCCTCCATTGGCAAAACTGTGTTAAACTAGCTGGAATTCGTGCTAACTTATTCATTAAATAACATTTTGTAAGAGAACCAGCGAGGGGAAATGCTAGAAAAGATAAATTATATCAAATTACCTTTTAGTAGTAGAGGAAGTAGTATTGTATTCCACCACAAAGTTCGATACCGACATGTCATTGGAAATATACATTTGGAGGCTCCTTGCCTAACAGAAACAGCATTGTATGAAAAAGGTGTGCTCGAGCGTTACCTCTAGTAATGCCATATGCTGCTATCAGTGTTAAATTTAGTTTTTTCACTGGTGTCGTGTCATATTTCTGAACCGTAATGAGTTCTAAATATGCGCTAGTATCGTGCGTCATTTTAATTACCAACTGAATATGGTGAATTTGTATGGTAATGCAGAATAAACATGTTCATGTGGATAACCATTGTATGTAATGCCCAAGGCGCTCAAATCAATAGCAATGTTATGCTTTTAGGGCACTAATTTTAGAATTTTGATGCTTGACACGTATTGTGGTGCATACCAACTGTGTTTTGGGGTAAACCAAGAAAAACCAACGTTTTTCGAAAAACGTATTTGTAAAGAGCTTCTGAATTATGTTAGTAAACTGCTATGGAAACAGTGTGGTTTAGCCATACAACCCGTTTCATCCTCCTGGCCGGTAGACAATGATTCTGGGAATTTAAATTGTAGCAGCCCAAATTTACTAACGTATGCATATTGCAGTAACTTGCTGCAATTTGTTCTTAAGCGTGATATTCGTATATTTGTTAACCTTTATTTGCCAAGATTTGCCTAAGGAACTTAAACTCGGGTGATGGACGGGATCATATCTTAAGACAACTGCACGAGCCCTAAGAGCAAAACACATTATTTCGTATTATTTTTATTATTTTAAAGAAATCTTAAAATGCCTGTCATATTCATCAAGTCTCCCTGTGTGAAACGATTTTTATGCCATCTCCAGTCTCTCAGTATTTAATGACTATTCTGCTGTCGGCTGCTACAGTGGTAAGCTACGCCATCTTTTTCTTCGGGTATGCAGTGATGAGAATAAACACCACCAGTTAAATTGTCTGATACATGGTAGGGTAAACACCTCGCGCTATTTCCCCCCAGGAGACAGGAACGAAGTGAGGAAACCACAGGGCCACAGTCAGACTGGCCACAAAAACGCGCGCAAGTCCCTAACAAGTGCTGAAATCTCATCTCAGGCCCCGCCGAGCAGCTACCACACATTGCGAGTCCGGTGTCGCACAGACGAACCCACCCCGCCGGAGCTAGCGTTCCGTGGATCCGGTGTTGCACAGGCGAACTCCCCCCCCCCCCGGGAAAACAGTGGCTACCCAAACGTCATATAGCGCCGAGAATAGCAAGCATCAGCGCCATCTGTCCGGCACCGCCAACACCACTCACCTGAAAGCGCACCTGAAAGATGATAAGGACATAGAATAAAAGAAAATAATGAAAAGAAAACTATGGTATGAAATTAGGCACCCCAACATTCGCCTAAGTGAGAAAAACCCTACTATTTACCCAATAGTGGGTACTGCATTCCCCCAAGGAATTTAATCCATATATTTCACTGAAAATACGCGTTTTGACGTACCCTGGATGCAAAACAAAAGTCTCAGAAAAGCTGCGTGTGTGTGTTGTGTGTGTATGTGTGTTTATCTGCCTAGCTGTCTTCTTGAACAGCATAACTAAAAAATTAAAAGGCTGTCAAATACCAAATTTGGTATTTCAATTCACCATCTTCCACAGATGCGACACGAGGGTTTTTAAGAAAGTTTCCCATTCCCTGCTCTTTCGGAAATGTTTATGTTCTCTCAAAAATGGCTCTTACTATTTTGATTAAAATGCCATGTGCTTAAGATATTTGGATGATGAAGAAAAGTTATATCTTGGATTGTCTGTGAATAGCATCCGACGTCGTCTTCATTCTGAATGACTACTGTTTTTGGTGAAACGTTACAGAAAATGTTACTACTCAAAAAACGTACACTTCGTAAAATACACCATTATAGCAAATAGCTTTTTGTGGAGTTACCATTTCCAAGTGCTTGCTAATTTACAGTTAATACTCTATATTTTAGCAAAAGTGGGTCGGACACTGGGGGCGCAAGCTAGCCAGTATAAGTCATACATTAATGTTCATACTTCAGAGATATGGGTTATGAGAGGAAATCAACAGGAATCCATCAGTTAATCAATTGTAATCAAATTAATGTTTGAAGATTTATTATGACCAACTGTGACCTTGGCACTGATCAGGGCAATCAGGGTGGATGCACTTAGCATCTCGTTTCAACATGTTTTTTAAAGTACTAACTACTACTACTATTAGTTTTTTGTAGTGGTCATGAAAAGAGCATGGAATTTCAGCCATCATATAGCAATGAGCTTTTTAAAATTACTATTCTTCCCTTTTTATACCTTCTTATACCACGAAAGTTTAGCATACGATGCCGGCCGGCAGTCGCCGTCGAAGAGACGCTCAGGGTTAAGCTACCTCACACTGCTGGTTGTAAATACTCGGTCCTGCGACAATGGCGCGGCAAAACAAAGCGATTCCAGATTGTTCTAGAAACGTTTCTCATGACCTCCTCAGAGTGGTGGTAGCATGTCCGCCTCAGGTCCTAGAGGTCGCGAGTTCGAATCTCGCATAGGGTGAGTTATCCGGATAAGGGTTTTTCCGAGATTTTTCCTCGTGAGAAGACGATTTCGGGTAACTTAAAGCTCTATGGACCTCACGCATTTCATTCACCGTCCGATATGACAATACGTTGGAGGATGTTAATAAAAAAAATTTCCCATGCCAGGCTTGTTTACGAAAAGGTGGATTTTGAGAAAAATCCGTGCTACGTCATTCTCGATATAAGCGAAAGCGGTGTCGAGAGAAGAGAGTCTCTAAGTGTTGAACGAGACTGCTGTTAGTGTGTGTTTGTGAATGAGTGAGTGTGTGTGTGTGTGTGCGTGTGTGTGTGTGGGCACGTGTGTGTGTGTGTGTGCGCGCGCGCAGTCAGTGTTGAGAGAGTTTGAGTATCGTCAGAGACAACTGTTGACATTTAATTGTCGCATCGGAGTCGTATATTGTGTGAAGCACTTTTTAGTTAAGCCTGTTTGAGTGTGAGTGTATCATCGGAACCAGTTTGTGAGACAGAGCAGAACTGAAAGACAGTGAAGTGGTGTCAAGGTTACGAGAGGACAGTACAGCTGTGAGTTGCAAGTTCATGACAAATTGTACATTGTGTTAATGATAAAAAGAGGACTGCTCTTTGTGATTCAATTTAGAGAAATAAGGTGACAAAAAGTAGCTGGTCTTGTCATTTGTGACACTGGTGTCAGGAGTGGAATTTGTCACATTGTTATTTTGCCTCAATAACACTGGCGACATACGAGCTTAATATTTGCATCCGCTTTTGCGCGCGTAGGATTTGCGCACGTATGAGATTTAAACACATACGGCTAAGGCACTCATGTTCTATTCGCCGTTCAGTTCTCCAAGATGGAAGCTGATGAAGTTATTGCAGTAGTGGGGTCTTGCCTATCGCGTATTAAAAAGAAGGGTGAAAGGAAGAAGGTGGTGGGTAAACCCAATTAACAGCGAGAGGCTGTTACACACTATGGCCTCCACTCCGTAAATATAGTGACAACATTTTTACTTATTTCCGAATGTCAGCTTCACCATTTAATGAACTTCTTTCAAATATAAAGAGACGCTTTTCCTTGTATGCATCACAAGCGGTATGCCATAACATAGGACGAATTTCAACCTCGCTTATTAATCGCTCTGTGGATATCTTTGCAATTGCAGAGGCTCTTGGAGAAGCAGAACGTAAATGAAACGCTCTGAATGTGAAGCCTCTCATTTCTCTTGTTATGCTAGTGAGTTGAGTGCGCACTCAGCTTCTAGATTATGCGCGTTCTAGCATTTCAATTTTGCTCCCCGCTAAGACGCGCGTTTACACTCGCTTTGCTCTCATGACCTTGATTACGCGCTGAGCATGTGTGCTGTTCCATTAGATGTCTAGTGAAGCTAAGCTATGCGCATATTACGTGCCTAAAACGCACGCAAAATAAACGCTCGTGTGGCCTCCGGGTAGATTAGCAAGAAGTAGACAGAAGAATAAACGTTTATAAGAATAGCTTGTAGAAGAGTGGGGAGAGAATATAATGTGAATATAACTTATCTTTTTCTTCCACTTTTCCTTAAATTTCACATTTCACCTGCCTTCATATAATAATTAACTGTAGCTATAAAGGAGGCTACTTTGATATTCATAACACTTCATTAGGAATTCGTGAGAGCTGAAGTAAATATTTTATTTCCTCAACGTAGCTCTGTTGAGATGAAGAGTCTCCCGACTTGTTTAAGACACAATGCCAGTGCAGTGCAAGTAGCCGAGCTTGACCTTTTCGCTGGCGGTATGGTTTGCATTATATATTAATTAATTTTATGGGAAACAAAACCTGAGTGCTCGTGACCATTTATTTTTCCTCGCGCTAATGTGTGTGCGGTTCTACGGAGCAGGATTTAGTGGTGAGACTCTCTCACAATGATGTGTCGGAGCCCCTTCAGCAGCCAGCTTTTCAACGACCATTGCTCCGGAATCAAATATTCATGGGGCTTCCTTCAACGTCAGCAGTGAAATCCGTTCTGAGCTCCAGGCGGAGCCAGAGACATCTGGTAGTAACAGAGGTTATGAGTTATTAACGGCAGCACTTACCTTCCATTGTTCACAGCAACAAAGATCAAAGTTAGAAGCTCTAGGACAAGTGTAGTAGCTGCTTTTGCTTTGCAAGAGACTGGGGTGTCTATATTTATGTTAGTAGAACTGTAAGCACAATTTGGAAGCAAGATGAAATTTAACAAGCCACACAGAATATAAAAACAAAAGAGCACGCAACTTTACTTCGTATTTGTATTTACTTTTTAATCAAACCATTACTGAGCACCTTTCCGGATGTGAATTATTTTCTATAAATATTGTAACAAAACAGCAAATTCGGTTCGGTTACTTTTCTATCATTTTATCGTCTTGTAAACTTTTATCACAAATACACCGTTTTTTCTCATCGATAACACGGTCTGCAGTCTTTCGTGCTATCACAACTAACAACTTTTACTTTCCGTAGCCTTGCTCAGTCCTTTCAGTGCCTTTCTTCACTTTCTCTGTCTCTCACACACTAAGTATGACGATACAATCACTCGATGCCCGTTAGAATCTTCTTCACAACGACGGACGTATCTTACGCGATGACACACACACACACACACACACACACACACACACACACGCACGCGCGCACGCACAGTTGTCTCGCACTCACTAACACACTGACCGACTCATGTCTGCAACCGTAAACTCACTCACTGCTGTTTCCTGGCCTGACATCACACGGACCTTCGCGAACTCCTTCAAACACGCAGCAGTGACGTAACCAGATCTTTCTCGAAGGCACCGGAGAAAACCCCTTTCGTGTAGCCGCTTCAATTGTTGTTTGTCACGTGTTCACTCGCGTGAGTGGTGTGAGGAAGCTTGACCTTGTGCCTTAGTTTGTTCACCGGCCCTTATGTGGCGCGAAGCAGCTTAGCCCCTACCGTTCTTTGTTGTGCGCCGACCCCGCCGCCACAATATATTGCGTTTTTACACTTTTTACCTAAATTTAAATTTGGGATTCCTTGGCCGATGCAGAAGTTTCATAGAAGAATGAACTTCTTTTACCAAGAATATTACATGTAACACTCACACGACTTGCTTTGCTCAGTTACTTTCCACTTCTATAAATAAATAATCCTCAATTTTTCTTTCTACTTCTTGTTAATCATGTTCAATGCTGAACTGATTATTTAATTTTCTTAAATTATCGTCAGATTCAACTAATTAAATGAAATAATTTCTGAACAACAAATATGAAGGAAGAAGAATAAAAGGTAACTATGAATTTCTGTAATTAATATGTGCATTTTGTAATGAAATGCACATTAGTCACAACAATATCGTAAAACAAAATATCAAGAGAAGAAAAATTTTAAAAGAGAAATTTAGTATTAAATAAAAAATAATTTATATAAATATAATATTAATGTGCGTGAACGAGAAAAAGTTGAAAGCGAACAGCAACGGCGGTAGTTCAACAATGACTTCGCATTGTCAAAGAAGAGAAATCATCAAGCTATGGGGGAGACGCCCCATTATAAGTTTATAAGCAACAGACGTTAAACACGTCTGCGCAGAAGATTCAAGTCGAAAAAGAATGCACACATTAAATTAAATGGGAAAGGTTCCATACATAAGTTAAAAATATTTCGCAAAGTAAAACGCGTCGAGAGAAATTGTCAGCGTAGAGAAGTACCTAGCTGGATTTTACTATGTCACAGGCAATGAAGTGATAACTTACCCGCATCAAATAAAAGCATTTATAAAAGTAAATTTAGGAATGATGATAGGAAATACTGTAGAAAGAATATTGGTGCGAACTACTCCTAGAAAGGAGCGCGATAAGTTAAAATCGCTGTTTCGCTAGATTTTGTAACAAGAAAAAGGGGACTTTACAAATATAGTCATTTAAAATTTGTGCACTTTAGTAAAGAAACATTAGTTACTCAAACCAATGTAAATTTGTGTTAAAAGAACAAGAAGTTTATTATATTTATTCAAAGAACTATTTGGTAATTATTAATAAATAACAATCAGAAAACAACTTGCTTGATTGTTAATTCAAGTAGCAATTTTCGAAAAATATCTGAGAAACCAATTTGGTTCCACGAGAGGAAACAAAAACCATCTAACCAACTAAAAACCCACTACATACATCAACTACTTCAACGTGGTGGTGTATTCCTAAATCAACTTCAGTACTCACTAGAAAATGTTACAATTAGTTAATATTATAGTATACAACATTAGGGTAATAAACTATTGTAAGCTGTGACAAACTATACGTTACCCATGATATTACAAACTATCTTCCAGGGGGCATGATAACATTTCAAGATGTTTTGCTGAAGTGAGGAGAAGCTCGAACTGTTAGTATTTTGAAAATAGTTAATCCCACAAACATTTTGATATAAATTAAATATTGTAAATAGAAATACACTTTTATATAAGCTTTAGTGTATCTCGTGGTTTCACAGTTATAATAATTACTTATTATACAAGAGTTAAAAGTGAGGATTTATCCTACGTGCAGATTTTTTAATTCAATTTATACCTCGACTTTAACTACAATGGTGATATAGGTGGCCTTTTCCCTGTGGAACATATTGACTATCGGAAATGGTGTTAACTCGTATACAGTGGTTTTGTCTTTGTGTTTTGTACATTAGATTACACATACATTCACACTTTCACCCCCTACCAGGCGGAAATCGAATGTGGGACTCCTCGCCCAGCAGGAAAGAGAATAGCATTGGTTTGAATACTGTGATGCACTATTTTTAGACAGCAATCAATATTAAGTACGGACAGTTCTAGATTATGAATTAGATTCGTCTTATTTCGTATGTGATGCTGAGCGTGGCTGTGATGGTCAATTGTTTCTTTTTAGCATCAGTGCTGACAACATGATGAGCTAGAAAGAAGAAACAAAAAAACAATAATAAAGAAAGCTGTGAGAATAATTCGGCCGGTAACCTTCAGACATTTGAAGACTGCTATTAGTTTGTAGTATTTACTAATGCCTTTGCTGTCCTTAACATTAAAGCACAGTTTAATCATAGAGTAATTTGCCCGGCGTTTAAAACAGGCATGG
This sequence comes from Tenodera sinensis, assembly GCA_030765045.1. NCBI lineage: Eukaryota > Metazoa > Arthropoda > Insecta > Mantodea > Mantidae > Tenodera > Tenodera sinensis. Next base: position 43,641,896 of record CM060968.1, on the reverse strand, counting down.
CAAAATCGGCTCAGCTGGGACACTCCCCTGAAACACACTTTTGCCTCACTCCACCTGCCATCCCTTCCCTGCAGTGCTGTTCAGATTCCGACACGCCTCATTCAGTGCGGGTATGACTGTTTCATGAAGATTGGTAGATATGCGAATTTCAATTTGCAAATATAAAGCGTTACAGTATGAAACGCAACGTTGATCAGAAGCATAAATCAAACTTTGTTGATCTTACAGGTATTTATTTACAATTTCAAAAGGTGTTTTTCGAATACTCATATTTACAAACATATAAAAGGGACGATATGATTCGTATTACCTTATTTAATATGAACATATATTTCGTTTTAACGTTTGAACTTAATTTTAAAACCAAAGAATTTATGTTGATCAACTAGTTTTAAAATATTTTCAGGCTAAATAGCAATGGAACTTTACTGCTTTATTTATTGTGAAAGAGAAACAATTTAGTATGTTAATCATAAGGCACCATAAGGATATTACGTGCATAAGAGAAAGAGATGTTATAAACTTGAAGATTATGTAATTTGCCTAACCACCGTAGGTGGCTGTAGTAATTATTGTATGCAAAATACGTTTAATATAAGCAAAATAGTTAATAAGAGCGTACAAATTCTTACTACCATGCAGGTAGAATGAACCCACCACTGCATGTGTTGTATCCAAACGAGCTTTGTCACTCGGCAAGAGAATATCGGGTGGGTAAGGCAAGTTCAATCGCTACCTCTCCTCTCGTGTCCATGCCTGCCTTAAGATATCAATACTTTGGCTTTATCTTTAAAAATGTGCGTTCCTTTTCTTGCACCATTGAAGAAACATGTTATATTCTATTCCGTTCTGCTTCCTTGACTTTGACAGCAATTCTAATGTTACCTAGCTGCAGCTTTTGAAATCTCTACTGTTCTTCAAATCCCTTAATGTATAATAATCTTCACATCTACCCAGAAATTAGTTGTAATCCTGGAGTGCTATAATTTTATACCACTCAGCATAAAAAATAAAATATTTTGTTTGTTAACGACGCTGTCAATTGTAGATCATATCTGCCCCTCCATGTGCCGGAATTTCGCCCCGCAGTTAGATGCCAGTAAATATATGGTTAGAATGGGTCTATCGCTTTTAAGCACACTTAAAAGCTGTTGGTCTGGTCGAGTTTCAACCCGCGACCTTGCGATCAGTAGGCTAGCCAACTGAAACATCCAAATCGAGATACCACTTGATGGCATAATTTTCTCCTTTTAATTAATTTACCATTAAAAAGCGCTTCTTTTACCTTCGACTGTTTATAGAATGAACTGAGAATCAGGACTTCAAGCTATTTTTTGCAATGGAAATATGTCCTCAAATTGTAAGAAACATGTTTGAGGAAATAAAATTTAAATAAAAATGTTCTTTGCAGAGAGCTGACTGATTGAGAGGGCTTGCAAAATCTTCGCTTTGCAGCCTTATTATCCGTAGATATGGCATTTGGTATTTATACAAACTTTTGTTGTGTGGTTCATCCGATGATGCACCTGATGATTCTTCAACCCTTTTAAATGCCTAAATGTAGTGTAGTGAAGCTTAAAAATATATATCCGAATTCGAGTGGTTATTTATAAATGTGATGTAATTGACTGCTCACAACGGGTGCAGTTTTGGAGTAGCAGTAGCATGTGCTGGCTCAGCCTAGACTGCAAAACGAAACATCATTAATGAATGAGAAAACAAGCCCCCCCCCCTCCCTTTTTTCTCTCTCTCTCTCTCTCTCTCTCTCTCTCTCTCTCTCTCTCTCTCTCTCTCTCTCTCTCTCTCTCTCTCTCTCTCTCTCTAAAGCGCAACTAACTGTCTGATCAGTTCACAATAAATGCAGTGTGTTGCACACTTTAATACCAGAATACACTTTGTATCCAAGAATACATGTTCGAGGTTATAATTGTCGAGAGCAGGTGGACAAGTATCTTTCGACGAACTGGAGGTAAAAGTGAAACATGTCCAGTATAATGCATATTTGTCGGTTGTAAACATCACCGGAGCAATGCACACTAGCTATAGAATTGCAAGGGACATTGCAAGAGCAATCAAACCTTTTCCAGAAGTGAATGTGAAAAGAAATGTCAAACATGGAGGGCAACAGTGGTCACAAATAAATGCAAATAAATAACTTGTAATAAAACTAATATAGCAATAAAATAATATTTTATTTCCCATAAAGAAAAGGGTTCAATCAAGATGACTATACACAGCCCGCCACTGGTAGGGAAAACCGGTTCCACCTAGTGCCCGTATGTGTAGATAAGCTAGAAGCTACCACAGGTAAGAAGGGAGCGACTGACTGTCCACGCCTTCACGAGTACTTTTCTCCAGGCCTGATATAAATGAATAAAGCACTAAATCTTATTTTGCCCTCCTTCCTGGATGTGACACGCGGCTCGCCCATACCTGTAACAGAGGACGGGCCGGCATTTCCCCCTGGATTCAGACGAAAATGAGAAGCAATATGAACATTGTAAGCTTAGCTTTATTTATGTAAAGAATTCGAATTATGTTTTGTTTCTAGATATAGTCCTTTTAAATCTCCAGCAACCGCCATCATGCTCCATATGTTATGCTACATGTGTAACAATGCACCACACTTAAAAAACCGCAGTAGCAAAGAATGGCTAGCTATATCAAATTAATCTGCTTATTTTTAAGCTGTTGAGTTGTCGCTTGTAGGCGCCACCCCCATCTCGGCGCCCCCTATGTACTCCAGTGTGAATTAAGAGAACAGTTGACAACGCTTTACATAATTTACGAGGCACTTAGAGCAAGCAAAGAGCTACTGGAAATAAATTTTATAGCGTCACTGTGGTTTTTGACTAATGCAAATCACTGATCACAAACTTCAAGTTACAACACGAAATGAGCACGGTATTTTAAACATGCATGTCAAACCGTTCTTACGTGAAGATTTATTTATAATGTAGTGCTTATATACCTAAATTGTTGCAGAAATATTTAGGTCATCAGAAATAATTTTTGCTAAGCTGCACATATTGCCACCAGGTATGTAGACACTAATTAAACATGTGTGAATCTCTGGAAGAATTAGTATTGAAGAAGAAAAAACAATGAACTTTACATAAACGTAATTACAACTAGTTCACTTAGTTTCTGAACTATGACCATTGTTTATGGAATGTAGTTAAATTTTAATTGATAGTTTTAATTTTTACTTAAAAATACAGCAGCAGCAGTATCAGATGATGAATGAAATGGACGAATAGATGCTCGAAAGAGCTCGGGTTTCACAGAGCTTTGGACAGCTTTCCTATTGATTTAGACTTAAGATGGAACTTAGAGTTCATGGTGTTAAATATCCAATCCGCTATTTACCTTTGCGACTGAGGAAAACCACGAGAAAAAACGGTAAATTGGTCGGCCCACGGGTTTTGAATCCGGCGCCTTCCGAACACGGGTCACGGCCGGTACCATCCCGCTTAGTGTTCACATGTTCAATTTAGCTTTCTGTACATATTTTCAAGCATTTAAGGAACTAGTACTAATTTTAACCTTTAATTCTTTTCTCTAACAGCACGAGACCTGATATGCACATTTATTAATATATTGTTTACCAAATCTAGCATTAATTTTGGTCTCTTCCGCGTGTGCATGTGGATGTATTAACTGTTTTACTATTCTGAATCTTTCATCAAATGAATTAACATTTTTTCATATTCCGTTTTTATTTTTTCCCCATCTAATAAGAATAAAGGAATAAGGATAACGCTGAATGCCATACATAATTTTCTCTGAGTTTTAAGAATAATATATCTGCCCCGCATTTTTAATTTCCTGCTCAAAATTGTTAACAAGGTAAGCAAAACTGCTATTAAATGAAGATTATTCTCTGTAAACTTATAAGGTAGTTTTACTATTATAGGAACTTGTTCCTTACCTAACTACCCTCCCCTTATGTAGGACTTACACCCCCTAGAACCTACAAGACTGCGCCTAGGGTCAGACGCCTGTCGGGGAGAAAGGAACCTATGGACCGGACAAAGTGAAGACCTGGAAGCGAATGGTCAGCCCAGCACTAGGTGTTGGCGAAATGGATGATTGGAAAGGTGATTATGGGGCAATTGGTGAAATGAGTGTAGGGAAAACCCGGAGAAAACCCGCTCAGACGCCGCTTCGTCCAACACGAATACCATGGGTCCCTAGGATAGAACCCGGGTCGCCTAGGTGGTAGTCGAACGGTCTAACCCCTTGACCACGTCGCCGCCATTATAACAACTATGTGGTAAAATGAAATTTGACATGCATTGTGTAATATGCGCTGTCAGTTATTGTCACACAGTTTACCTATTACTGGGACACTTTCATCACTATACTGTCCTAGGTTAGCAACATTTCATGAAATCCAAAAATATTGCATAATGAAAGGGGTTTAACTTGCTGTATTTTGAATATACTGTGTACATAATTTCTTTAATAGAAATTTTAACAATTTTATGAGCATTTTAAGGAAATTTTTAAGATGCGAACCATCATCCTATCTATTATAGCTTCCAAATAAACCAAAATGAATTTTTCTGAATCTTTGAATGTACAGGGATATTTTTAGACGTGGCGAATGATTGGAAGTTGCGCAGTGGTTTATGGTCGAGTTCGCTTTTGTATTTATAGAACCATAGGGGTATCAGCTTAGTATCTCTCAGACTTCCGTGTAGTAAACATCGCGAGACAGCGCGTAATTAAGTACTAGGTGACAAACCCATAAGGCGTATCGGAAAGAATGTGAAACTGCCGAGTTGTTTACGCGAGCTTATCGTACATACACGGCGAGACAATGAATGTACACTGTTCAGATGCAATTATATCTTCAGGGCAGCAACGTGTAATGCATTGATAAGCGCGAGAGATCATTCATTTGTGTTGCATTACTGACTGTGCTCTAAGTTAATAGTATTTCGCTGTTCTAGTGAACAAATGACAGGGGATCGGAGCGCTCTGACAATCAAGGTTAATCCGCCCAGACGCTTTCCCAGGTAGCACGGTAGCCGCTCGCATTATCAGTAGTCTCTTGCTCATTTCAAGTGAGAAATAGAGACGTTACCCCCATCATATTGCATGTCGTCACTCGCACAGATCCATGGCTAACGAAATAGACAGGCTACGGCGCGAACTGCAATGACGTAATTCTCCTAGTCCAGTCATGGTCCAATGAAGTAAAACCACAATCGCCTAGTACATCCATATTCTAAACAACCAGAACAAATTACTCGTTGAGTTCATACAAAACCTGCAGTTTTATCATGATAGTATACAATGTTAGCCATGTATCAAACTATCATTACTACGTAAGTCCGATTCGTACCGTAGGCTGTCTTTCTCGTTAGCCATGCGCAGATCCCAGCAAGGTCATTCGCCACGTCTAAAAATACATCAGTAGGCAGTTTAGAACGACTTTTTTCAGCCACGGTGAAAGCATGACCATTCCCCAAATTACAGCATTGTTAACGTACGTAATACCACCAGACAGCAGTAGGTCAATGAGGTCATGGCCGGTCAGAGCGATACAAAGTCACGATATACCCAAGAGTCAATTTTCATCAAGCCTGACTTATTTCATTCATATAATCTACAACTTGAAAATAATTGTCATGCGTATCACAGCGGATACATTCTAACTAACTAGCCTTCAAATATTTACCTTTGAATGCGATCAATGTGTTGGGTTATCCTTTAGTGATCTATCCAGTAACCGCACAGTGCCCAAAATCATGTTCAGCGAGAAATTGCTTATATTCTTAGACAAGTCTTCATAATGTTCAAATGCTAAATAATAGTATGTCAATAATTTGGATGTATTCCCCAATGTTATGCGAAACAAGGACTCTAGCCAGTACACAAACAGTTTCGTTTCTTCCTATCTTACATATTATTACAAAGTTTAAAATATGTTATAAGATGGATCGGATATAAAAGTTAGCCCAGCCAACTTGTAGACGACAGATGAAGGATGTAATATTGAATTTGACGCTGCAAGAGAGAAAGTCCGTTTGATATTCAGGGTTAAAGGGAATTGTCGCGCTCTGCACTGCCAATAATTTAATTTTTGCACATAACTGTACAAAATAATAATTTAACAAATACCACTTCTGACACTGATGTAACAAAATTACAAATATCAGTAATTCAAAATTGAATGTACAAAACACAGTTCTTTTCTACTGACGTTACGTAGTCTAGTCCTTTGTGATACTATAACTCACAACTGTTGTCTTCTCGTAACCTTAACACACAACACTTAACAGTTCCCTCTTTGTCTCACAAAAACTAACTCCAACGATACGGTAACTCAACACTCATTAACTGCTTCATTGTCTTCCTTTCAACGCGACGGTCGACACACGGCTATATATCTCGTTCCACTCACTGACAGACTAAAAACTGACTCACGCGCTCCGCGAGCTTTTATAGTGGCGATGACGTAGCCAGACTTTTCTCGAACTTCATCTTTTCTGGAACTTGCCGGCTGCCATAAAATTCACGAAGGTTCTAGCAAATCCTTTGAAATGCTGCACTGATTGTTGTCACCTGTTTGCTCGCGTAGGTGGTTTGGGGTAGCTTGAACTTGACCATCCTTTGTTCTGTACGGAAGCCGCACGATGTGGCGTGGAGCAGCTTGACCCCGAGCCTTCCTTTGATGTTCGCCGCGCGGTCGGCATCACAATAATATATTCTTTCCGACAGTAAATCCTACCTTTGTTACATTGCAGAAAATCCATCCACCGCTGTACATACTATTAAATGAGATCTTTACTGAATTTCTGGCCAAGATTTAAGGGTTTCCAAAGCTTTAATGTAATTATTTACAGCAGTTGTCGTTTGGGGGCGCCGTTGGCCCCATTCCCAAACCCTTGCTGCATGAAACACAAGGCAAGGCAAGGCAATTTCAAACTCTAATTAGCTACTTTATTGATTTAATGCAATAACCATACCTTAAACTTCAGACATTTAAAAGGATCACGTACAGCTGCTAATTGCGGAGTTGTGCATTTCTTATTCTCTCTTAATTAGTAAATTGCTTCCTCTTAGTCTCCCTAACCTTCTAGATGCAGTTAATGGCTCTACGTTAGGCAATAATGGTGTGCATCAAGCAGTGAGTTTAAGGGCCATGGCTTTTTACATCTTTGAAATTAAATTTCCGTTCATATATAAGCGTACGAATTTGAGATATTTTTATGGAAAATGGCACAGCACAAAGAACGGAAGGAACAAATGCACCAAGCTTTAAGATACTGTTCTCCACTAAAGTTACACTTTCTATAATTTAAAGAGGAAAAATCATGTGTTACATTCATGTGACTTTCTCTATCCATTCTTCAACAAACTACAAAACCTTATTCTTCAATCTACTTAATGTTCATCGAGATAATATTTGAAGAAATTGTTTTATTGCATATTTCCCTGGAGTCAAAAAGAGATTAGGAGGCTAGAGTAGACTCAAGCAAATCTTTTCAGACTGACTGCTATGTGATGACTTTGAAATTTCGTTCTCTTTGCATGACTAGGAGAGGAAAGCATTTTTGTGTTCCATTCTCATGAATTCTTCTATTCACTTTTCTTAAACTTTATTACAAAACATTATTCTGGCTGCGTTATAGATAAAGTATCAATTCACATTTACATATTTCGTTATTCATTACAGTGGCTAAAGCGATAATCACTTTTTAAAGAGCGTGTCGGTATGTGACGGCTTTGAAATTCAATGCTCTTTGCATGATAACGAGAATAAACGAATGACTTTCCATTTGAGAACAGTATAAGTATATAAATATTCAAACCGACAACTAGGAATATCTCGGAAATAGTTAACCACCCAAAAAGTTATTTGACATGAATTGTATACTTTAACGAGACCCACATTTTTTGTCCAGTAAGATTTTGTGTATCTTACGGTTCACCTGTTATGCAACAGTCATCCAGAATGAAGAGAACTTCAGAGGCTATTGTCAGAAAGTTCAAGTTATCAATTTAATTTCCAATGAAAACATCTTAAGCATATGACATTTTGATCAAAATCGTTAAGGCCATTTTTGAGAAAATACGTTTAAGAAACATTTTTCTTGTAAAGGTGTTAGCGGATTTTCTTGCAAATCTTCGTGTCGTATCCTTGGAAGATGCTGAATTTAAATAACAAATTTGTTACTTAACCGACTTTTAGCTTTTCAGTAATGCAGTTCACACAAGGAAGTTTTCTAAAAATATTTACTTTTAGATTCAGGAAGTGTTAACTGTGTATTTCCGGTGAAATCTTAGAATGGAATGTTTGAGTGGAATAAATACTTACTCTACTTACTGTTAAATAGGAAGTAGAGAAACTAAAAACAGACGCTTTGCAGGGATATTTCGAATATGGAACAAATGACCTAAAGTCCATTAATCAATCCTTTTGTTTATTTACTTCCCTTTTACTGATACCGTTGGCAGCGTGATGAATATATGATGAATATTCGGTTTCCCTGTTTGCGAAACCAGAGTGGAACAACAGTCGTGTTTTGTTATACCTCAGCAGTTAGTATTGCATATTAATTCCTGCTTTCCTCACTATAGGGGAGTGTCTATAATAGCCCCACTATCAAACCTGGAAAAAAATTGATTGTGCCTTCGTCTACTGAGCAAATAGCTCATAAAACTTTCTTACAAAGATTGAGTAGCAATGTACAGGGTGGCACATATAAAGTGTTACAGGTGAATACCTCTTAAATGAACAGAAAAAGCCAAATGCCAAGAATTCCAAATCTTATAGGAGCAAGGGCTCTTCCAAATTGTGATATGAAAAATATTTTCACGAGGCCCAACCTCAGAATTTTATATGCAACTATCGCAATTTTCGGTATATTCTGGTTTCTCACAATAAACTAGGCAGCTTGTATTAAACCATACTTCTCTAACCTAATTTTTGAGCTATTATATGATGTTTTCATTCAAAAATCTCCATCATGCACTCGTGGAGAAAATAAATCATCAAGAACATGGGTATCCACATAATATGCATTATTAGGCATCTGAAAACTCCAACGGATGAGAACTGTGCTTTTTCAGTATCGTTGGTCGCTAAATGTTTGATGTGGAATTCTTGAGAACGTTGTCATCAACATTACTTCTTTTAAGACACAATTACTGGTGAATCATATTGCCTTTTCTCAATCATGAACTACCTCCGTTATTGGAAACCTGTCCTTCATAAACCATAGTACTAAATAAAACATCCATAAAACAGAAAGTCATGTTTAAAGCACCTGAAACCAAAGAAAATATGAAGCTTGTCGCACTATTAGCCTCTGTATGTTGTTAACAGTGAGAAAAAGCATTTCCAAAAGAATTGACAAATGTTAAGATGTCAATGGAGGCAACTTTGAGAATTTAATATAGTAATTTAAAGTAATCACCTGGGTAATTTTTGACCTATTTGTGTAGTACTACTTTCTGCTAATTTATAGGTACTTCAAAGAAAACATTCTATAATAGCTCGACAGTTCATTTTAGAAAAAATCTGATGTGTTGCACTCACATGACTTTCTCTACTCTTGAACTAACCACTCTTACAAACTCTTATTCCTATATCTTCTTCGTGTTAGTTAAAATAAACATTCGTACAAATTCTTATTGCTTATGTCCTTGTAGGTACAAGGGGAATATTACAATACAGAAGGCTTTGTGCGACAGTCAAATCTTTTTGACCTTTGAGATTCCGTTCTCTTTGCACGATTAACATACAAAAAGAAAAAAAAAAAAAAAGAAAAAAAAATGAACAACATTGTTGCATTTCGCTAAAGTTGTTTTCCAAAACTCGCACACATAACAAGGAATATCTCCGAAATGGTTCACCCTACAAAAAAAATTTATTGAGACATAAATTGTGTATTTTAGCAAGATCTACATTTTTTGTAGTGCAAGATTTTGTCTATCTCTAACGATTTACCAGTTATGCAAAAGTCCTCCAGAGTAAATACGACTACAGGGGCTATAGCCAGAAAATTGAAGGTATACATTTCATTTGTCATCAAAATATCTCAAACATATGACATTTTAATAAAAATCGTTATAGCCATTTTCAAGAAAATCAAAATTTTCGAAAAATTTTCCATGTAAAGGGTAGTTTAGGGTGGGGCTATTTTCTTCAAAATCTTCGTGTCACATCCTTGAAAGACATTAAACTTAAATACCAACTTTGGTTTTTAACCGACTTTTCGTTTTCGAGTTATGCTGTTCACAGACTGACAGACTGACAGACAGACTGACACACAGACACACACACAGACGGAGCTTTTTCTAAAAATGCTTTTTTTGGATTCAGGGGGCCTCAAAACATGTATTTCCAGTGAAATCTCGGCATCGAATTTTTGGGTGGAATACAATACTTCCCCTACTTACCAGTAGAGAAAGTAAAAATAAATGTTATAATAAAGGTTGCTTAGCTTATTGAGGGGAACCAGAATATAGAAAATAAACCATGGTTTCGTTTAAAAGTTTTAAATTTCACCCCATGGGCTTCATAAGGAGTCCCATAAAAATATTTTCGATATCACAGTTTGGAAGGCCCCTTGCTCCCATTAGATTTGGCGTTTGGTTTTTCTGTTCGTTTAAGAGACATTCTCCTGTAACACTTTATATGGCACTGCATATTATGACCCCAGCTGGTAGGCCGGCGTGTATCAAAAGAGAGCCAACGTGAAGCTACCTCACACCACTCGTGGCGAGTAAACACCCAACAATGAGCGAGGCAGAACAGAATTTCGAAAACGTTCCGGAAGCTTCGACTGCCGGCTTGTTTGTGGAAATGTCGAGAAAAAGGTCCATTTCTAGAAAAATTCATGCTAGGTTGTTATCGTCTATAAAGACTTGCGGGACGGCGAGAGAGCAGCAGTTCGTGAGACAAAGGGGAGAATAGTAGTTGTATGTGATGGAATTATGAATGCTGAACGAGACAGATGTTAACAGTGCGTGTGCCTGTGTGTGTGTGTGTGTGTGTGTGTGTGTGTGTGTGTGTGTGTGTGTGTGTGTGTGTGTGTGTGTGTGCGGGAGCGCGCGCAGTCGTCGCCATGAGAAAGCTGTATATGTCCACGGAGACATTTTGGAACATTTAAAGTCACGTCGGAGTTGTGAGAGAAGCAATTTTTGTGGATGTCATCGTCGAAGCCAGCAGTTTGTTAAACTGAAAGAACTGAAAGACAGAAAAGTGTGTGTGTCAATGTTATGAGAGGATTGAACAGTTGTGAGTTGCAAGGTCACGAGGAACTGTAGATCGATTTAACGATGAAACAGAATTTGTTTTGTCAGTTTTAGAAGACAAAGTTACAGAAAAAGTCCTGGACTTGTCATTTTGTCACACTACTAACATCTGTTGATACGTGACGAAGCAGGATGGTAAGGCACAGGAATGGAACATAGAAGGCAAACTATCCGCCTCATACAGATTCACGAAGTTTCTCCTGGTAAATCCCTCGTGGTATGACCACGTAGTTAAAGCGACGTAAAATAAATAGAGAGAGGATTGTAAAAAACTTGTTAAGGCAAATAGATGTACTAGAGAAAGTAAAAATGCGTAAAAGAACCACTTCTAAGTTTATCTTTTATTTTATGGGTATATGTGAATTTGTCACGTTAGAGAAAATCGCGTGATCATGGCGACCTTTTAGCACTACATGAGTACTCTAACATGGAAAATACTTTACGAGTTCTTCGCCCTTATTACCTTATTTCTATGCAATACTCGCTTGTACGTAGCCATGCACGTTTAAATGCATTCAACGAACTGCTATTTTGCATATTTCATATTCGCAGCAGAATTATTAGACATGCAATGTTTTGCGTTAATGTACGAGCCATAAAACGCAGACAGCATCTGCAGTGCGTAATGTTGGCTATATATCAACTTTAAGCCTGGCGTGTGTTGAGTGTGTCACTTTATTTCAATAGCTTCAGCATGTCTCTTAGGCACTATTTGTAACAGCTGAAAACAAAAGGCTGCGAATGTGGCTGGCTACTGAGATAATTGATTGTGGTGAAATATTGAGCTAGATATGTAGCAGGTATTTGGTCAAAGTGACATTGAAATGTGAACAGTGAATGCTGGTGGTTTTCAGAGCCAGGTTTAACACAAGTATCCCCTCTTTCTCTTTCTCTCCCTCTCCCTCCCCCTGCATTGCACTTGTTGCTCTCAGTGAAGCGGTATTCTGCGGTACTCGTGCACTAAGAAGAATGAGGAAGAGCTTTCTACAAAGGACTTAACGTGTATTGCAAACCGAGCGTTATGGACCTGCGGTACCGTATAAGACTTGCATTCGGTAGGTCGTGGGTTTGATTCCCGCAGAGACCTTCCTGACCCATGGGTACCTTCGGAGATTTTCTAAGGTGACCAGGCAAATGCTGGGAAGGATAATTACATCCCTCGAATTTTCCGTCCCTCCATTTCATTTCCCCATCCTTTCAATCCGGTCTTTCAGGGTCGGAAGTGTTGGCGATGGGCGAGTTTGGCGCTGGTATCTGGGGACTTTGCGAACTGTTACTGCTATTCTCGACGGATATGTGGCGTTGTAGTTGCCTGATCTGCTGGGTGTACCGCTGACGAAACCCATGATGCTGGTGGCTGCTTGGCGCACCCTGATGTCAAGATTAATCTCCAGCACACGTTAGAGACCCTCACGCTGACTCGCGCTATTTTCCCGGATTCCAACACGCCTGCAGAGTCCTATTTCATTCCTTCCTCCTGGGGTCTGAGATACAATGGCTTCAACAGTTGGCTCAGCGTGGGATTCCCTCCATCTTACGTGTATTCCTATTAGGTTTTCGCTATAGTGATTAAAACATATTTGCGCGTAAATAAAATTACTGACAACTCTAGCCTTTGCGAACTAGTGATCCATTAATCGCGCTGGTAAGTATTGACCAAGTCAGCCAACAATGAAGCTAAGGTGATTGCATGCGTAAAAAGATAATTGATGTATGAATTAAACCGTAAACATGAAAACCTGTCTTATGTATGAAATTCATTTCTATAGGTATGTCAACAAAGTACTCCATTTGTTACTACTACGCATGCGCTGAAGAAGCTGTCAACCCAGTGTACTAGTGCAATCCGCGAAAACAGCGATATTTGAAGTCACTTTATATGTATGTATAATCACACTCTAACCGTAAACTAGGGTCACATAACTTTCGAAACCCGAGGACTGTCTAACAGCCCTCGCTCGCCCCTTACTCGTTTTTCACTCAGAAGTTGGCGGCTGTTTCGTATGAATAACATAGCCACAAAGTACTTGCTACTGGCCAAAGCGTGAACTAATTAGGAAAGGTAAACTTGGAACAAAGCCTAACAGTTTCATTACAAATTTCGTTGTAGGTATAATTATATTTAATACTATAGTTTATTAATATAAATAGTAGGTACTAGGCTAAAGTTACATACGTGTTTCCTCGGTATAGGTCCTAGCAATACGCAAATCCAAAGCAATTACAAAATCAAGTTTTTAAACTGGGGAGAAAAAAATAAAAAAGGAAGGAAGAAGGAACACAAAACACACACACACGCACGCACGCACGCACGCACACACATACATACACACACACACACAAAAGCCATATAAAATACTCGTATTATTAACATTAACATTTTAATAGTTTAAAATAAAACAATGGTCGTGTAAACCAAAAATAAGTTAAACTTTTAAAACCTCAAAGGAAACAAAATTTTATCATTAATTTCTAAAGCATCCTTCCACTGACCACTTCCATTTATTTCCTATATTCCACATATTTTTTCCCCACACACTCAGTTCTATCTTTAAAAGTGTTTCTCTTTTTAGCTGTTTGTTTCTATTTAGCCGCCGGTTTTATAAATTAAGTTTCCCCCAGGCTGTGGAAAGTACGAACGACAGTATGAATGTGTGTGTATGTGTGTGTGTGTGTGTGTGTGTGTGTGTGTGTGTGTGTGTGTGTGTGTGTGTGTGTGTGTGTGAATTTAATGAATAAAATAATCCAAAGTAATGGAAACCCAAACCACCGCTAACCATTGTAGCCTAAGAGGACAATGGTCGTTGTAGGTACAAGGAGAGAAAACCGAAATGGTAGTCAAATGTTTACAAGCGGGTCGCTACGTAGTGGCCTTCAAATTACATATTCTCTCTACGTCATTGTGAGGAACTACTGAACGTTGACAGCACTGTAAAAATGACACAAATAAATTGTTTGAAATAAATTGTACCTTTGTACTTGTGTAACAAGTTTTTGTTTGTCCCGTATAGATTACCATTTATAGAAAATATAGAAAACAAAGACGACTATTTCATAGACTATTCCTAGAATAGCTATTTTAATCGAAATCGTTAGAGAGATTTCCGAATGAACATAAAATGGCAAGTTGTCCACACACACACACGCACACGCTCACGTTTTTTATTCAGGGAGCATCGAAACATGTATTTCCGGTGAAATTTCAGCAGTATAGAAATTTGAGTAGAATGAGGTGCTTCCTCTATCTCCTAAGTACATGATAGGTAAAGTAAAAAATTCCATCGTGCTCATATGAGCAACCCTGACCAGTGCCATAGATAACATGTTGTACAGGTTAGCGTGTTATGTATCTAAGATAATGGTTTTCCAGAAAACTTTTGGTTCAATTATTTAACTTGTATTAATAGGTTAGAGACATACCTTGGTGAAGTTCAGTATTAGCTGCTGTTTGTGTGTTGAGGAACTAAACTTCCATAAAAGGACTTGACACATGCAAACAAGAATGATAACGTGACTGACAAGTAGTGCTGTTGGAGTGACATTGCACGCCACCTTCCCCCATCAGAGGGCGTGTTCAGGTGCCTCATCGCGGTGAACAAACGAGTGTGACGAACAAATGGGTAATATGGAACCACGCCAAACTTCAAATTGCATACATAGGTATGTGGCGTACGGTTAGGGTTCCCATATCATGATGTCAAAAAACTGGGGGGAATTCAGTTAACGACAATTATTTCATATACTTTTCATTTCCTTTGACTTTTTCAGGAAATCCTTTTTACAGATAATCCTGCCATAACATTGAGCACAAGTTACGTTTTTCATATTGTACATTATGATCAACATTAACTTTACATTTTCGGCAGCAAGCTTATTTCGCTCATCTGTCCGCTGAATATTTAGTAGAGAAAATATTCTCTCTACAGCTGCATTAGGTGCAGGTATGGCAAAATAGTGCTGTACTACTTTCAACAGTTCTATACACTTAACATTATTACTCATGTATTCGCAGCATTTCTCGGCAACACTTTCCTCCCAATATTGTAGAGTTCATTGTGTGGTAAGTTCTTAAAGCACTTATTTCATCAAAGAGTACAGAGTCATCAATAACAACTATGTTAACACTTCTTAAAAATAACAGTTTCTTCCATCGCTTGCCACTCTGGTTCTTTATCCAGTTATCCATTGAAACACAGACATACCACTGTATTGGGTCATCCAATTATAACTAACAGTATAAAAAGTATACATATCACTTTCAAAGGCTTTAGCTAAATTTCCAGCATTACATTTACAAATAATTTCCTTTACTTTTAAAAGGACAAAATGGTTTTCTGCCTTAATTTTAAACTTGCACCTAAAATTATCTTTTGACATCCTGATCTGTATATGATATATCGGCAAAACTAGTCAGTCCAGGCTACAGCAAGAATATGTAGGTTTCGTTCAGTGGGAACAAAAACTTTACGGTGAAGCTTCTCTCGTTTACAGTTCACGGCGACTTCACAGAACACAAAGAAAGAAGAGAAAGTGATGCGGCGTACAGGTGTAGTAGTTCAGCAAAGACCCGCTAGAGGACATACAAAGCAATTGCTAAAGGCGCGGCGTGTGAATTCATTTTTAAAATGAATTGAAGTGATAAACAAATAATATATTTTCACTGCTAGCGAAAAAACGGGTGGTTTCGCAAAATATTCGAAAACTGAACGGGGGGTCGGAGATGGTTCTGAAAAACGGGTGGCCCCGGTAAAAACAGCTGATATGGTAACCCTACGTATGGTACGTTTTAGATAATAATACAAATGATAATAATAATAATGATATGATGATGGTGATGGTTTTTGCGACGACGGCGACGACGACGACGACTATGATGAATGGGAAAGAATGACCTCGCCTAAGTGTATTGTTAACATGTGTATAGCAATAATGTATTCCAAAAATATTGATGCCTTGGCCAACATGCTTTCCGTTTTGTGCTGCGATAGCAGTATACGTCATACAGAAACCATACATAGTATATCTTAGCATAGTACAAGCATAATCGTATTTTGTGCGCTAAACCCAGGGACCCGCGTTCACGTCTCGACATTGTACACATTTTTTTTTTTTTATTACTGTTCATCAAAATTTGGAAACCGAATTCACAATAATCTAATTTTAAAGTCTCTGAGGGTTTAGGATGTAATTTAAAACGCGTTTGGTTGTCTGCATTTTGTAATAGAATATGACTTCTAACAATGTAGTGTGTTATTATGAATATTGACTCCCTTATTCTCCACGTGTATGCCGTCGCACGATTATTCCTTCACCATGTATTCGACAGACAAGTACATTGATAAGCCTTTGATCTACGGTAAAAAGCAACAGCTAAAGTGCAAACAACTCAAAATCTATGCCAGGAGAGATGTCCTCATATGTATCAATACCATAAAGCAGAAATAAAACAATTACAAATTCAAATAACAGCTTTACACATAAGTGTTCAACTAACGTTATTTTTAAATATTACGCAGTAAAAAAATTAGTACATGGAGGGGATTCGAACTACCTTTACAGCCCATGGATTATTTACAAATCATGCGATCGTTCCAACTGAGCTACCTAGTAACTTTAGAGATAGCTAAAGACAAATACATCCATGTTAGGCGGCGCCGTGGCCGAGCGGTTAGCGCGCTCGCCTACCACCTAGGCGGCCCGGGTTCAATCCCAGGGACCCGCATGTGGTATTCGTGGTGGACGAAGCGGCGTCAGGGCGGGTTTGTCTCCGGGTGCTCCGGCTCCCCCCGCCATCTCATTCCACCGGTGCTCCATCTTTATTCCATGTGTCATCAGTGCCACCGCCTGCAGTGCCGTAGTAGTAAAAGCGGGCGTTAAACACTACAACAACAACATCCATGTTGAATACTTGGGTGGAACTTGGCATAGGGACAGATGTTTTCCTGTTAGAGTATAAAATGCGGATTGCATAAAACTGGAAAATAAGGGACAGCTGTCTCACCTGGTATATGTATACAATTTATGCAATTTATGCAATTCCAGCATTAAAATACTTAAAAATAACTAATTAATTTCCTAAATGTAAAATTATAATGTACCACAGATGTATGAGGTAATATGGTTGCTAAGCAGATGTCTCATTTGTTTCAACACTTATTAAGAAAAATGGAATGTAATGATAAAACTATTGAAAATATGGATTGCCTTGCGCTTTACATTTTGAACGAAGCCAAGAGTGCTGACAGTTTATTAATTCCAATAAAATCAAAAGATGTTTACGATAAAGAATATGAAAAGTTTTGTGGATAGAGAAACGAAACATGCGTAGTTTGACTAATGAAACAACACTACTGACATTTTCAGGTTTTCTTACAGGCACATTGCAGAACATCATGTTGTGTCGGTAATGACGTCATTGCTGTCTTGTTGCCATGGTAATTACGTCATTCATTTCCTGGCACTGGTGCCAGAAAGAGGGTAATTTCGCCCGATTTATCTTGTCATAATAGGCCCTTTTAATGCTAGCATTGCATAAAGTGTATGTTTTGTTGAACCTGTAGTTTATGTTTTGATAGTGTGATTTGTTAGAATATAAAGTGTAGCTTTTGTTGGCTACAACTACGAACCAAACCATTACTGATTATTATAGTAGTAGATAAACTTATTTACATATACAAACTCCACAATTCTAAACAAAGGAAACAGGCTCAAGATATAAACGTTTAAACATGCTAATTTCGGTTTCAATGTTGTTCATTCCCGCTGCTACCAACATAATTTGCCAAAATCGCAAATTATCATAAGAATTGTCAATTCAGTTTTATTGTAAGATTCAAAATGAACTGTTCAACAAACTATGGTGCAATGAAGTTAGATAAGAGATCCCTGTTATCCAGGATGAACAAAGAAGTTGAAGTCATATGCCAAGGCTGTTAATCACTTACCGCTTGTAGAGAGGCCCAAGATGAACGGGCCTCGTGGTACATACTATACCCTTGACTACAATTCGACTCACGTCACGTTTACTGCGCCTTCCCATGAAAATGAGCACTGCCAACTCAAGCAGGAGATGTCCGGCACCTCCTGCATATTCATGACGTTCTTCGCGCCACATTTTTGTCTGGTGGGAGAGTTTTAAAAACTCTACCGTTCGTAGTTTAGCGGTTCATAATCACAGTTTGGTCTCTATGGCGACAAGCTCTGCATGAACTGCACTGTCTAGTGCAATTACTAGAACATCTCTAGAATTAAAACGGGTTTTATTTAGTAGTAGTTGTCTTACTGGCTGAATTTTCGGTTGAAGGGTGAACGTTAGGTGAAACGTATCTGATGCGTCATCTGTTATCCGGCTGTAAAACATGTCAAAGTCGACTAAACACAAGCCACATCTTACTAAATGCTCCCCCTGGTCCGCATATGTCGACAGAAGAACATAAAAATATACTCCAATACTCAACGAAGCTACAATGCCACCAAAAATAATAGAGATTTTTAAAGATATATCTTTGTGTCACATACTCAGTAATAAAATCTGGTTTAGTTAGTCTTCAAATTCAAATTGTTAAATAATCTAAATCTTAATTTATTGTAAAATAAATGGCAATTCCTAAGAATTCAAAAAGGGCGAATTTACACTCAACCGAAGTACTACAAAGTTTTACTGTGGGAAGGTCCAGTTACAAGCCAGTCAGTAAATACTGTTTTGCGATATTTAGCGCCAGGAAGTGATTTAATCCAAAAACACTATGAATGTTCGCGTGTTTCTGTGCTCATACATAAGGACTCTCCACGAATAAAATTTTCTTAATCAAGTTTATAAAATAGTCTTGTTTTGAAACAGCCTTTCTGGATTAAATCACTTCCCAGCTGTACTATGGTTGTACTTACTGCATACAAGCAATCACAAAGTATGAAACGGTTATGTCGGCACTAACGAAATTTAAAACGAACGTTCATATGGAACCCAGTGGCGTCTACGCAACCAAGGACAAGTTGTTTTAAATGAAGCGGATCACGTACCTGCAAGATAATGGTCACCTTTGTCGCCAACATAACGCTGTAATTAAGGACGACGGTCATATCTTTGATTGATTGATTGATTACATATCGGAGGGGATTCCGTAATTGTCACGCTGATTCGGATTTTGTACGTCAGCCTCCGGACGGAAGGGATGAGATGATGGTGCCCAACGGGTGGCTGGAGAACCACAAGGTGACACACACCGAGGGCGGGTCCCTACAGGTTTACAGGTAGTTCTTCACTTAAACGCGAGCTACGGATCCTGCCATCCAGGTTTCGACTGGTGCTCCTCTGGTACAGACGACCGCAACGCCACCTCGGCAGCGAGAACTGCTTTTACAGAGCGCAGTCGCCACCAACGGAGAGGCGCCACCCTCGCAACGCAGCCGACAGAGAACCCTGAAAAGCTGGATGGAAACAATATGAAATGAAATGAAGGGACAGGAATTTCGGGGGAAGTCTGGTGACCCGGGTCAGCAAGGTCGGCCGAGGGAATAGAACCCACGAGCTCCCAAATGCGAGCCTCACACGCTTACCGCGAAGTCATCTCTTGGTGGCCATATCTTTACAGTGGGAATCTTGGAAACAGTTGTTTGTATCGATGCCAACTTAACAAATGGAATGTCACTAAATATAATCATAGAGCACTAAAACGGAGCAAGAATGATACAGCTGGCTTTTGGTGGTTTTCAGTAGCACCTCTGTGCACCTGTGTGCATTTTAGTGACAGGTATTGCACAAACTTGAGATGTAGTTTCTGAAACTAATTTGTGATCAAGTTATAATATGTATTGGGATTCGGAAAATGAAATAGATTTCCACCATGAAAAAGAGCGTATATCTTCAAGTTTGTCAACATAATTATTTAACGTGAAAGCAAGATTAGGCGAAGAAATATTCGGGACACTGGTGTCAATTAGCAACTTTATTTTGCTATGGGGATTTTAACCGAAATGCACATTTTGAGTTTCCTGAACGTCACGCTTGCCCTCTCTCACCCCCCCCCCCCCCCCGCCAATACAGAAAACCATCCATGTATCATCAAGAGCAACATAATAAAAAACGAAAAATCAGAATACTAATAAATTTCGCAATTAAATCCAGTATCTTTCAAGGGTGGAACACAAATACTTTCTTGAAATTCCCCCATTGGTAAAAGTGAGTTCTATAGACATACTTAAAATAGTGTACTGCGCATATTTTAACTCTGTCATGGAATATTATTTTGAGGCAATTCAATAGAGAATAAACGAATGTTCCTCGTCCAAAAGAAAATTATAAGAATTATTTCCAACACCCTTAGCAGACGCTTTCATAAAACTTTTTAGAAGATTGAAGATAGCTATTAGCCTTAGCCTGCATGTATATATTCTCGATCCTAAAATTGTTTGTATGCAATCGAGCCATATTTATAACAAACAATGAAATTAATGAGATAAACACTAGGCAAAAGAGTAGCTTCCATCATCCCAGTGCAGAACTTTCTTGCTTTCGGAAAGGTATATATTATGAAACCTTACAAATATTTAATGTTCTTTATGGAAAAGTTGACAATTTCAATGCTTTTAAAATTGCTGCTAAGGAGTACTTATGCTCAAAATCATTTTGTTCTGTTCAAGACTATCTGAATGACAGATTATCCTGATAATGCCTATCTAGTTCTGTAAGTAGCATCTAGCTGCTTTGGTGACAAATCATTGTCAGTTACATTTGATAACTGCTTGAAAGCTACTTAATTGTATGTGTTTTGAACAAGTAACAATAGATCAAAGTTTAAATGAAAGTTAATTTTTTTTTTTTTTTTTTTTTTTTTGTAAATACATTATGTTAATCTTATAACTACAAGGAAGGTTTGGTTTTGTTTCTGAATTATATCTAGGTTTTTTGGCTTATATTGTATGTTCATAATATATCTTCTTATGTTCATTATTCTAATTTAATGTTTATGTACATACATATGCAACTATACTTACAATTCATTTCCATGTTCAATGTTCACGGAACTTTGTGGTTACTAGTGAACTCGCTGAATGCAATCGAATCCAATCCTCCACTTCAATTTCTTCTGTGTGCAAGACGTAATAGAATGAAAATGGAAGATAAACATTCCTTTAGCATCTTTTAGGCACCTAAAACCTAAGCTTTAAACACCTCAACTTCTGAAGTCCACTGATTCCCAAGGACAATTCCCTTGACGAATGTTAACACGTATAGTGCTGTAACGTAAAATGAACAACATTAACTTTGTTTCAGGCCACTCGGTAACACTGAAGGTATAGGACAGCTGTATAATTGCTTAGGGCTTGGAACTTTATCAGGACAAAGTTGTTGTCAGAGAGACTGCATTGCGGGAATCCCCATCCCACTGTCTCGCAGTTTGTCCTCTGGACGCTACTTCATTACTTTTCTGTTTATTCTGATTTGCTAAGACGTACTCTATTCTGGAACCGCACAAACAGAATTGTGACCTGAGTTCCAAACTCTTACATACGTAGTTTAAAAACATTCTTGCTTACACAGACAAACTGACATCTTAAAATGCATTATTTCTGTCCGTTTTACTTCAAGTATATAGCGAGCGAGGTGGCGTCGCTGTAACGTACGCAACTCGCATTCGGGAAGTCGGGTTCGATCCCCGGCGACCCTCACTCTGACCTATGCTTTTTTTCTGGTATCCCAGAGTCAATAGGCAAATGGTTCCTCTTGTACCACGATTTTCATTTCCTTAGTTGTCATCTGTTTTAAGGTTGTAGGGCCAGGCGACAGTATTCGGCGGGGTCGACTGAGCAGGTCACGTGCGCTTAGTAAAGGTTTCTTCATTCAGGGCCTGTCCGTCGTGGGCCCCACCAGGAGGGACCGCCGGGTGTTAGGTGGCCGTGGATGGGATCAAGCGAATTGGATGCGTTCATTTTGAAACGTTAGGGACACCATCCATGCCTACGCCCGTCGTCATCCAAATCTGGCCGCCCTTTGGGTCCCTTCTGTCATCGCTCCCTCTCAGGGATCATGATATAAGGAAAAAGGGACGTTGTGGCCTTCTTGACCAAATGAAGTAGAAAATTAAGAGAAAAACCATCCTCTTGGAAGAGGACATTGTCTTATAGGGATTAATTGATTATTATTATTATTATTATTATTATTATTATTATTATTATTATTATTATTATTATTATTATTATTATTATTATTATTATTATTATTATTATTATTATTATCATCATCATCATCATTGTTGTTGTTGTTTGTTATTATTGTATAATGAACCATAGTGAGTAAAGAAAGGTCACATTGTATTTGTCTAAGGATGTTTACTTATTTTTTGTATTTTATTCTTATTATTAGATATTCATTTTATTTATTTACCTTCTCTACTGCTTAACTATAATACGTAGAGGAAGTATTGTATTCCACACAAAAATTCGATACCAAAGTTCACCAGAAATAAAGGTTTTGAGGTCCTCTGAACCCAAAAGAAGAATTTTGAGAAAAAGACCTCTTTGTGTATGTGTGTGTATGTGTGTGTGTGTGTGTGTGTGTGTGTGTGTGTGTGTGTGTGTGTGGGCGCGCGCGCGCGCGTGTTTTCTTTTTTTTTTTTTTTTTTTTTTTTGGTGATTGTCTGTGAACAGCAAAAAATTCGTACTCATGCATCCAAAATAGATGTACTTAAACAGTACAGAAAGTAAATGGACGAACGTAACATTTCGCTCCTCGTACTCAACTAACAATTCCTTACCGAGCAAGGTGGCCCCGTGGTAACGTGTAAGGCGTACATTCGGAAGGCCTGGGGTTCGATTCCCGTGTATACTGACCTTGGGCTTTTCGTTGTTTTCCGTGAGTGGTAGATGAATACTGGGGGTGTTTCCTCATCTACCACATTTCGTTTCCATAATTTCCCTTTCATTTCGATTCTTTCACATCTATCAGGTATGCTTATAGGTTTCGTGGCGTATGGCAGCGCCGGACAGATGGCGCGGAAAGGCAAGAATACTTCCCGTGGACACAAGAGAGGCTATTTGATCAACAGCTCTCTTTCCTATCTAGGCAGCTATAGGAAAGTTCTGTTAGGGACTTCCGCGCATCTATGTGACTTGTGACATATGTCCTTCCTGTGGTTCCTTCGCTTCATCCGTTCTTTCTGGAAGGTAGTAGACACAATAGTAGTGAGCGAGGTATCCCCCACCTAAAACCTCTAACAGGTTCCTTTCAATATTATCTTCATTACTAGATGATGTCTGATGCAGTGCACTAGTGTGATTTGTCATGTTGTACAGTCGTGTATATCCTCTGTGACGCGTATGTGACCCACACGCTCTAACTGAACTACTGCTCACCGGCACAAATCTCTTGTCAGAGTGTAGAATTTTAAGCAGTGATGACATATTCCTCTGCGCGACACCTTTTGTTCCCGTCTGCAGTACCTCGGTCTTGATAAACCTGCTGGCAGCTGCTCGGTAGCTCTTTATCTCTGCTATGTGTGGGTGGGTGTGAGCATAAACGACACAGGTTACTAATACTGAGAGAACCGATAAACTAAGAACCGCCAGTGCGTTGTTTTTTCACTGGGCATGTGGACAAACGTTCCACGCTGCTACAGCAATCAAGATCACGCTATAGACGCGGCTTTGCGCTATTGTGTGGAGTTAAAATTCGATTGTATTTATTTGATTATAAAGCACAAATTTCTCATATAATTTTGTTTTACTAGCCTTACATCGAAAGAAATAATTTTCAAACCGTTTCATTATCAAACCCTATGCAACTTAGAAAGTAATAGTACAAAAGCCGTTCAAGAGACAAAAAAGGACAACTTTAATTGGTTGCATTTTGGAAACCTACATGACAAATTTCACAAGAATTAGTTGAAAACTGCATCGTATGGAGCATTTTCAAATAGTAAAAGAAAAAGCAGTGAAAAAAGTTACCAAAAATCTCAAATAAATAGAAAACTTTTTAATCTGGATTTTTAGCATATAAAATATAATATAAAAAGTGAAAAAAGTTGAATTTATGGGCCTTACATATTTTTAAAGCCATGCAGAAATGTAATTTTTGCGACAATTTTACTAAATTTCAGTCATGAATTCCCATAAAACAAGATATCCGTCAGCATTTTTACTTTATTATGTATAGGAAGTGGAGGAAGTATTGTATTCCATCAAAAATGTCGAGATTTCACCGTAAATATATGTTTTGAGGCCCCGTAAATCCCCAAAGAAAAAGCATTTTTACTTTCTCTGCTACGTAATGAAGAGGAAGTATTGTTTTCCACCCGAAAATTCGTTATCGAGATTTCACCGGAAATATGTTTTGAGGCCCCCTGAATCCAAAATGAGCATTTTTAGAAAAAGGTCCGTGTGGTGTGCATGTGTGTATGTCTGTATCAGTGTGTCTGTCAGTCTGTGGGCAACATAACTCAAAAACAAAAAGTCGGTTAAAAACCAAAGTTAGTATTTCAGTTTGTCTTTCAAGGATGCGACAAGAAGATTTTCAGGAAAATTGCTCCACCCTAGACAACTCTTACATAGAAAACCGTACACGAAGATTTTCAGGAAAATTGCTCCACCCTAGACAACCCTTACGTAGAAAACCGTACACGAAGATTTTCAGGAAAATTGCTCCACCCTAGACAACCCTTACGTAGAAAACCGTACACGAAGATTTTCAGGAAAATTGCTCCACCCTAGACAACCCTTACGTAGAAAACCTTTCGATTCAGATATTGTATGACAAATGAAATGTATATCTTTAATTTTCTGGCTATAGCCGCTTAAAAAAATATTTTGTTCTTTAACGATGCTGTCAATTGCCAGGATCACATCGGCGTCGCCGGTGTGCCGGAATTTTATACCGCAGGAGTTCTTTAACATGCCAGTAAATCTACTGACATGGAGCTGTCGTTTTTAAGCACACTTAAAAACCACCGGTTTGGGCCGGATTTGAACCCGCGACCTTGGGATCAGTAGACCAGCGTCTAACCAACTGAGCCACCCAGACCGACACTATAGCCCCTGTGGTCGTATTTACTCTGGAGACTTTTGCACAACTGGTAAACCGTAAGAGATAGACCAAATCTTGCTATACAAAAATGTAACACAAAACACAATTTATGTGCAGATACATTTTTGTCGAGTAAACTATTTCGGAGATATTCTTTGTTATTTGTGTCAGTTTCGGAAAACTTATACTTACGACAAATGGAACATCGTTATTCATTTTTTATATGTTAACTGTGGACAGAGAACGGAATCTCAAAGCTTTAAAAGATTTGACTATCGCTCAAAGCCTACTGTATTTCCATATTCCCCTTACATCTACAAGGAAATAAGCAATAAGATAATTTGTACAAATGTTTATCTCAACTAACACGAAGAAGATATAGGATTAAGAGTTTGTAAGAATGGTTAGTACAAGAGTAGAGAAAGTCATGTGAGTGCAACGCATCAGATTGTTTATATTTAACGTCCTTTAATCGGTAGGTCATTTCGGACTATGAGTAAATGAAATGGGTGAAGAATACTCAGAATGAGCCCGGAGTCCATAGAGATTATATGTACCCAACATTTGTCTTTACAGATTAAGAAAAATAAAACCGCAAAAAACACCCGCATAAATCATCCTGAGATTCAAACTCGGGACCTCTTGATTGTGGGGCAGACACACTTTCCCCACACCACGGATGCGGGCTTTTTGAAGCTTGTAGATGAACCAAACAATAGCAGCTCGTGGGCCGTAGTTTGGCAACCCCTGATCTCCGATGGAAGGCCTTGTTTCAGTGTCCTAGCAGTAATTATCCTAAGTCCGGAAGATACACCTGTTGGCTATAATGAATATATGGAGTAAGAATTGCAACCCCACTCTGGAAAGCGGTAATCCTCATTGCTACAAGATGCAGAAATTATGAACAGTCCAGTTCTCTTTTGCAAAGCCTTTCTGGGATATCCCAGGCGCAATAAAAACTGATATAGGTACACGAGCTTTGTTCTGAAGTAGCATAAAACAAACGAAAATCTGATGTTACACTCAAACGACTTTCTATACCTTTATCATTTATTTTTACTTTCTCTACTGCGTATAGCAAGTAGAGGAAGTATTGTATTCCATCCAAAAATTCGATGTCGAGATTTCACCGGAAATATGTTTTGAGGTCCCATGAATCCAAAAAAGCATTTTTAGAAAAAGGTGTGTGTGTCGGTCTGTGTGTCTGTAAGTCTGTGGACAGCATAACTCAAAAAAGAAAAGTCGATTAAAAACCTTGGTATTTAAGTTTAATGTCTCTCACGGATGTGACACGAAGATTTTGAAGAAAATTGCTCCAACCTAAACTACCCTTTACATGGAGAATTTTTAAAAATGATTTTCCTGAAAATGGCTCTAACGATTTTGATTAAAATGAGATATGTTTAAGATACCTTCACGACAAATGAAATGTATATTTTGAATTTTCTGGTTATAGCCTATGTAGCCCAGTTTACTCTGAATGACATTGACTAACTCGTAAGCTGTAAGAGATAGGCCCAATTACTATGAAAAAACTGATGTGTTGCACTCACATGACTTTCTCTACTCTTGTACTAACCATTCTTACAAACTCTTATGCCTATATCTTCTTCATGTTAAGATTAACATTTGTAGAAATTATTGCTATTTCCTTGTAGGTGCAAGAGAAGTGTTAGAATACAGTAGGCTTTGTGCGATAGTCAAATCTTTTAAAACTTTGAGACTCCGTTCTCTTTATACACTTAACATATAAAAAAATTAACAACGATGTTCCATTTCACGAAAGTTTTAAGTTTTGCGAAACTCACACACATAACAAGGAATATCTCCGAAATGGTTCACCCTACAAGAAAATTTATTCAGACATAAATTGAGTATTTTAGCAAGATCTACGTTTTTTGTATAGTATGATTTGGTCTATCTCTAACGGTTTACCAGTTATGCAAAAGTCGTCCAGAGTAGATACGACTATAGGGGCTATAACCAGAAAGTTCAAGATATACCTACATTTCATTTGTCATAAAAATATCTCAAACATATTGGCATTTTAATCAAAATCGTTAGAACCATTTTCAAGAAAATCAAAATTTTCGAAAAATTTTCCATGTAAAGGGTAGTTTAGGGTGGGGTTATTTCTTCAAAATATTGAAGACATTAAACTTAAATACCAACTTTGGTTTTTAATGGACTTTTCGTTTTTTAATTATGCTGACCACAGGCTGACAGACTGACAGACGCACGCGCGCGCGCGCACACACACACACACACACACACACACACACACACACACACACACACACAGACACGTACCTTTATCTAAAAATGCCTTTTTTTTGGATTCAGGAGGTCTCAAAACATATATTTCTGGTGAAATCTCGACATCGAATTTTTGGGTGGAATACAATACTTCCCCTACTTAACAGTAGAGAAAGTAAAAATGTAGCTCTCGCTAAAACACACAATCTATGACCAAGTATTTTTTTTTAGAGTGAACTACTTCGAAGATATTCCTTATTATTTGTGCCAGTTTCGGAAAACTTAAACTTTCGTCAAATGCAAATTCGTTGTTCCTTTTTTTATGTTAGCCGTGCAAAGAGAACGGAGTCTCATAGCCTATTGCATTCCCTTATTCCCCTTCCACCTACAAGGAAATAAGCAATAAGATAATTTCTGCAAATGTTTATCTCAACTAACAGGAAGAAGATATAGGAATAGGAGTTTGTAAGAATGGTTAGTACAAGAGTAGAGAAAGTCATGTGAGTGCAACCCATCGGATATACATATAGCTTCTACGAACTTTATTTTTTTTAAAAAAAAACTTTTTTTTTGTTTTTTTTAAGTTAATCCAGGTTAACCCTTGCAGGATTTGTCACATTAGGCATTTTGTTGTAGGTACAAGTGAGACAGCGGAAATATAATCTATGATCAGATGTTTAAAAGCGGGAACTGTGTACTGGCATTGAGATTCCATATTTTTCTGACACGCAAGAAGCAACGGAATAGTAATTATTATTTAATCAGTTTTGTAATGTGTGACACATCTTCCGATTGCCCTTCTCCATTCTTCTCTATTGTTACAGTGTTAGGTAAGCTTCCAAATTCAATCTCTTCATTGCCTGTTTGACATTATCATTCCAAGTTATTGCCAATTTCCTCTCTTCTGACTTTTTGATGGTAGCTATTCCAATACATTTTCGGTATTCTGTGTTCAGGTATTCATCTTATATTCCCGTACTATTTCAATTGTTTGAATGTAATCTTATCCAAAATTGTAGATTTTACTCCCATAAAATTGCTAATGACGTTGTTTCTTATTTTATCTCTTCTCGAAATTCCCGCTGCACGTCGCCAGAAGTCCATTTCTGTTGCCAGTAATAGCTCGTGTAAGTGGCCGTATATTAGCACCATAAGTTATTGTACTTTTGAAAATACTGTTATAAATATGTCTCTTTGTTTTGTTGCTGATTTTTTAGTCCTACGGAATAGTAATACAGATTTAAAGTTTAAGAAGTTATAAAACATGTAAACCAATATTTTCTTTCTAAGTGATAAGTTTTTGTCTACCTGCTATGGCTTATCAGTAAAACGCATTCAGACAGAAGAAACCTCCAATAGATTAGTGGCAGAAAATTAAAGACAGACATTTTATCAGTCACTGGAAGTAAATTTTTTTAAAGTTCCCTGAATCCAAAAAAAGCATTTTATAAAAAGATCCGCGTGCGCGCGCGCGCGTGTGTGTGTGTGTGTGTGTGTGTGTGTGTGTGTGTGTGTGTGTGTGTGTGTGTGTGTGTGTGTGTGTCTGTGAATAGCACAACTAAAAAACGAAAAGTTGTTAAACACTAAACTTGGTATCCGAGTTCAGCATTTTCCAAGGATGTGACACAAAGATTTTCAAGAAAATCTTCCCACTCCTACCCCAAGCTATCCTTTACACGTTTAGTTATTTATTTCTGGTTTTCTCACAATGGTGTCACCGATTAGTCTTACAGGATAAAGAGAACTTCACAGACTATTCGCAGGAGATTTAAGATATGTTACACGAAATGAGCAATGAATGTTTATTTCGCTTATCAAGAAGTTGATATAAGAAAAGAATAGTTTGAGAAGACTGGTAATCTACTTCCAAGTATCTGTCTTCCAAGGATGCGAAATGGATATTTTTAAAGAATATCCTTCCACACCAAAATCGTTTTTACGTAGAAACATTTTCGTTGTTTGTTTTATGTTTTTGATTAAAATGCTACTCATATTTAAGAGTTTTGGATGGAAAAGAAAGTTACATCTTAGAGTTTCTGCGAATAGCCTGTGAAGTGTTCTTCATTCTGAGTGAATTGTTTTCATTTTTTGTTAACGTCCTCCAACGTATCCTATCGGACAGTGAGTGACTGAAACGGGTGAAATGATGCTCAAATGAGCCCGAGGTTCATAGAGCTTTAAGTTACCCGACATTCGTCTTCTCAGAATAAGGGAAAACCTCAGGAAAAACCTTATCCGGATATCTTACCCTAAGCGAGATTCGAACTCACGACCTCTTGAACGTGAGGCAGACACGCTAACCATCACACTGCAGAGGCGGACTCTAAGTGAATTGTATTTAACTTGTAGGAAAGATGTAGATACCGTTAAAACACACAATTTATGTCAAATAATTTTTAGTGTGGCGGCGCCGAGGTGGCCCGCGTTCGATCCCAGGGACTCAGGGACTTGCATGTTATCCGTGGTGCATGAAGCAGCGTCAGGGTGGGTTTTTTATCCGAGTTCTACGGTTTCCCCCGCCACTCATTTCACCAAGTGCTCCATCATCCCCTTTCCAATCATCCATTTCACCTGTATTTCATATCATCCTCTTCCTCACTATCATACATGGTGCTTGGTTGACCACCCGCTTCCAGGCCTTCACTCTGTTCGGTTCATAGGTGCGTCTCTGCTCCCCGACAGGCGCCTGACCCTAGGCACAGGCTTGAAAGTCCTAGGGGGTGAGGGTAAACAGCAGCAGAAGAAGACTTTTTGTGGCATTAATCATTTCCAAGATATTCTTGCTTGAAGTTTAACGCTCTTTAGTCGGGTAAGTTATACCGAATGGCAAATAAATGTAATGGCTTCAGTTATGATCAAATCGTCCCTACAGCTTAGTTACCCGACATTCGTCTTCTCAGGATAAGGGAAAACCCGATCCCCTATACTACGGAGCTGGGTGAGATATTTTTTGTTATTGCTTTGAAATGTCAAATACTCTATAATTTTTGTTGTTGTTTTTTTCAACTGCCAAATCCCAATTCATTGTTTTTCTATTTCGTGCTCTTGTAAAGTGTGTGGAATTTCAAACCAAGCACGTAGGAGACCGGATATTTGAAATGTTTGACTATCGCTTAAGGTTTACAGTACGTAAAGCGAAGTGTGTAATAAAACATTTTTACAAATTCGACTAGTATGAAGCAGGTAGAAGAATAAGCCTTTATAAGAATAGTGTGTAGGAGTAGAGAAGGTCATGTGAACGTAACAGACTTTTTAAGTCTCGGGTTAGCCGTTAACCTCCATGTATCTGCAGCACAAGACACGTGACTTTTCTCATGGAACAAGAGTTATATCATCTTCTGCTTGGGAATGCGTGATGAAAGCACCGCCGCGCTGCTGTCTGCATGTTGGTGTGTCCATTTGGATGTATTTTTCCCCTTTTGTTTCTTCCTTTTTCTGCTCTTTATTCCTCCGTTAAATTCCCCAAGGATCTAGGCAACTCGCCAGACAGGACGCTTGTACAAAAACAGAAGAAAGTGGAGATGCAGAAAAATAAAACAACATAAGAAGCGTTGGATTTCGTTTGCAGATAAACTGGAAGGAATGTTAACCGAGGAGCGAGAGACCGTAATCAAATTTTCAGACGTTCTAACATTTTAAACCGCAGCAAAAGTTCTTGAATATTTTTTCCCTTCTTTTCGAGCGAGTGTTTTTGCTGTCTGTGATCCTCTTCACTGGCTGAGAGAGGAGGAGGTCTCTTGGGAAATGCGAGGGAATTCGGTACCTTTTTCTGACGCTGAGCTGTTCTTGGTTACAATGAGCGCTTCATTAAGCAGCCGCTTTTGCTTATGAAAAGGGCCCAGACCGCCTCTCACTGAGCAAGTCTACATAAATACAGCTGTGTTTCCCAATTTTCTCTATTTTTTTACGATCCAGCAAGTGTTCAGCCCTCGTGCACCAGTGAACATCGCAGTTCGTCCCGATGTACATTTTGAATATTTTAAAGGTTTACAACTCTTCGAAACAACTCATTCATTTCGTAATATCATCATCAACAACAACAACAACAACAACTTATTCAGGGATCATGCCCCTCATTCTGTCTCGGTGTCATGGAAGTTAAATGTATTCAGTCTATTTCTTCTGTGCTGACCCATGCTACTTCGGTCTGTATATCGTTATGAGCCCAGATTATTATATTATAAAGAATATTAAAAATCTGATGTGTTGCACTCACATGACTTCCTCTACTCTTGTACAAACTATTCTTACAAACTCTTATTCCTCCATCTTCTTCGTGTTAGTCGAGGTAAACATTTGTAGAAATTATAGTATTGCTAATTTTCTTACGGATGCAAGGGGAATATGGGAATACAGTAGGCTTTGAGCGATATTCAAATGCAAATATTTCAAGTTCCGTTCTCTTTGCACGCCTAACATATAAAAACTGAATAACAATCCTCCATTTGTGGAAAGTATAAGTATTACAAAACTCACACAAATAATAAGGAATATCTCCTAAATGGTTCACTTCGCAAAAAATATATTTGGACATAATGTGTCTATTTTAGCGTGTTCTATAGTTTTGGTATAGTAAGATTTGGCCTATCTCTTATGGTTTACAGTTACGGAAAAGTCATCAAGAGTAAATAGGAGTACATAGGCTATAGCCAGAAAATTCAAAATATACATTTCATTTACCATAAAAATATATTAAATATGTGGCATTTTAATTAAAATTGTTAGAGGTATTTTCGAGAAAATCAAAATTTTCGAAAGTGATCCATGTAAGGGGTAGTTTAGGAGGAGGAATTTTCTTAAAAATCTTCGTGTCGTGTCCTTAAAAGATATTAAACTTAAATACGAACTTTGGTTTTTAACCGACTTTTCGTTATACTTTTCATAGACAGACACACATACGATTTTTCTAAAAATACTTTTCTGGATTCAGCATACTTCCGGTGAAATCTGGACATCGGATTTTTGGGTGGAATACAATAGATGTTTCCCCTGCTTACTATGCGTAGTAGAGAGAGTAAAAATGACCTCAAAATGTATGAAATGACCTAAAAGATCAAAGAATTACTTAAAAACTACCCTCATTTGTTGATCTTGCTTATTTCAGTTATACTTTGTCACGGAGTACTGAGATACAATTCTTGCAAATAGTTTTTGTAAGTTCAAGATTGAAGGACTGTCTATGGGAGGCATGGGCATGAGAGGAGGGGTAGCGATTGAACTTGCCTTACCCCACATTCTCTTGCCGAGTGACGAAGGTTGTTTTGATACAACGCTTGCGGTGGTGGGTTCATTCTACCTGCATGATAGTAATAATTTCTACGCTGTTACTATTTTGTTTATATTAAATATATTTTGCATGCAATAATTATTACAGCCACCTACTGTGATTAGGCAAATCATATAATCTTCAAGTTTATACCATCCTTATCTTATTCACGTAATATTCTTACGGTACCTTATGATTAACACACTAAATTGTTACTCTTTCACAATAAATAAAGCAGTAAAGTTTCATTGCTATTTAAGATGAGAAATATTTAAAAACTATTTTATCAACATAATAAATTGTTTGGTTTTAAACTCAATATTGTGTTCAAACTTTGAAACCTTCCATAAGAGTTAGATTAGTCCTAACCCATTGCACCAATTCTATTCATTTAGAAGTCAAACCATCAAGTTAACCAATCCCAATAAGCTATTGTATTTCGTGTGACGTCATTGTGTGCTTTAACGGAATCTACATCTTTTGAAGGTGAAGTGGACAAACTTGTTTTTCCTAAAATGGGAAATGTGTATTCCCTCGATGAAGAAGAGCTGGAAACAACCACAATATTTGTTGTACGTCAAGTATAATTGTTTTGTGACATTAACCATTTCCGAGATATTCTTCGCTCTTGGTTTGAATTTTGCAATGTTTATACTTTTCTTCAAGTGGTAAGGCGCTATTTGATATTTCTCGTCGTTATACAAATATCATGGAATCTCACATAGCGATCCCCTTTTTAAAACTCTGCCTGTTGGTTTAGTCTGCTGTGTTTTTCTTACATCTATAAGAATTGTATAAAGTGTAATGAAAATGTATCTTGATTGTAATATTTAGGTAGAAGAGTAAGCTTTTGTTAGAAGAGTGAGTAGAGAAAGCCATTTAAATACAACTAAACCCGTTGCACAATAGCTCTTTCCGGAACAAGGTCTACCGCTCGGCCGCTGCGTCCCCCACCACTTCCCACGACAGGCGTCATGAGAGGGATGCAGTACTGGAGAGTGGGACGTGGTCAGCGCCCCGGTCCTTCTACTTTTCAATCAAGTAGCTCCTCATTGGCCCCTCAAGGACCTAACGAGGCTGAGTGCACTTTGAACCAGGTCTCACAGCGCAAGAAAATCCCCACGTTGGTACTGGGAATCGAACCCGGGTCTCGCATTTGGTAAGCAGCAGCGTCATCACTGCGCTAAGGAGACCACTCTCATTTAAATACGACATTCATATTTTTCGCTTTCTATATACACAAGATGTCTAGCGTCCATTTATTGTCTCTGCATGGTGACAGCAGAAAGAAATGAAAATGATGCTTCACACAAAAGTGCATGACAGTGGTCCTGTGCAGTAATGTCACAGTTCGCTTGGTCTGTGTAAAACATGGCATGGAAATTTATGCGGAATGTAAAATCCGAACTTGAAACGTGCATAGTGTGGAAGGCCATGCTGTCGGAATTAACACTGAAGTATCACCGGAAAATGTTAATTTTATCATTCCCAAACCGCTGTGAGAGATTTTCCCTTGTATCAGCAGTGAAACTGCCCGCCCGACTTGTTTTCCTTGGCAACTTTCCGAAACATACACTCGCTCTTGTTAATCCTGTAATCTATGGACTTGGTAGTTAACTTTTAGTGTGGAACAGTTCAACTTTACTGCACTTTTGAATTGCATAATTTTTTCATTCATTATTGTGCTCCCTAGCTACGTATTATTTTTACCACCCCTAATTATACCGCTGCCTTGCGTGTTTCCTCTTGAATGAGGTGACGCAGGTGATAGCGCATGTGACTTGCACTCGGAAGGTCGTGGGTTCGATCTCCGCGTCAGCCTTCTTCACCCTTGGGTTCCCCCGGGTGGCTAGGCCAATGCTGCGAAGGTTCCTTTCATCCCCTGACTCTTGCCTCCCTCCATTTCATTTCGTCCTTTATCCCCTTGGTTCCTTCAGGGTTGTAATGTCGACAGGTGTCTCGGCTCTGCATAGCAGGTAAAAAGGATGCTCTTAGTAACTCCGTCCCCCGAAACAAGAGCATCTGGGTCTAATCCTCCCCTGTGAGAGCCTACAGGGAGACCGGCGTCGTGAGCTTCAATTTGGAAATAGTATGGACCCTGACCTCTGCTATCGTGGCTCCTGTGTAGGCCGCCCTCTGCCCCTTTCACTTCTCCGGGAGCTTCACGCTAGGGCACAGGTACAAAAGGTCTATGAAGGCCGACGTGCCATAGTACCCCTCCGCTCCTACTTCTACTCCTACTTCAGATGTTCTACTCTTTAGAAGTCAAATAAGTTAGCCAACTATATAATATTTTCTACTAGTATACAATTAGACTATTATTTACTAATGATTCTAGGAGAAACATGAACGAATGCCTTCTTTTTTTCCGAATTTCATAGTTTATTACTTACTCTACGACTTAATCTTTTGGCCACACCTTGCCCGAGCGGCTAGACCGCTTGGCTCTCACCAAAGCAACCCGGGTTCGATCCCAGGCGTCCGCATATGGGATGTATGGTAGACACACCGGCGTAGGGGCGGGTTTTCTTTGGGTTCTCCGGTTTCCCCCGCCATCATTCCACCAATTGCTCCATCGTCCTTTCCTCTCCTTCCATTTCACTTTACAACTCATTTCGTTCATCCTTTCATCCGTTTGGTATCTTTCAGGGTAGAAAACGTTAGCAAAGGTTCGGGTGCAGCATGGTGGGACGAAATGCTATGAGTGACTCCATTCCCTGTCACGCCAAGTGTCCACGCTTCTCCGGTCTCCGGATCGTGTTCACGCCGAGGCCCTTGAAGTAATTGCACATTTACCTTTTCTTTCTTTTTTTAATACATTTTGAAGTTGATAGGCGTGTCAAACAAAAGGAGCTTACGGGCCGGGTTCGGCCCCAGGGCGCAGTTTAGCAAACCCTAGTTTATATGAATAATATTTGTGTAGCTAGGTATATGATCAAGAAAACACATTGCAAACGATCTACTTCGGCAAAGAACGAACAAAGAAAAACCAAATGTCATATAAAAACGAACCACACCGGAAGTATCAAATGTATAGAAGTGCACGTAGATTTTGCACCTGTATAAATAGAAGCAGTGCGTGGTAGAAAAGTGAAGATAATGAATACCCCAAGGCCAGGTTGAGCGTGACACAAGTAGTGACAAACAGATACTGCTAGCACTTCAGTCACGCATGTCTCAAATTGCATTTAGAAGGGAAGGTACTCAAACAGTAGCAGCAAAATAAGCAGGTGGATAGAGGCAAAGGTTTTGCAATGATAGAGGCTCAGAAATCAACTAATCTTCCAACACGATTATTCCAAGTTCTTAAATTTAAATTGTCAGTGCATTTAGGCCAAATTAGGTCGCATGAAGGAAGTAATGTTTTGTTACAGTTACCCGAAAAGATTTTTTAATCTCCTCAGTTTCCTCGTTCTTCTCATTTTTACACTCCTGAAGCCAAGTGAAATTTTTGTCTTCGTCAATAAATCTGTGCGGTTCACCCTTTCAAGATGACCGCTCTTTGTGTAGCAATTTGACTACAGGCCATATGCATGTTCCCATGGCACCAAACATCGGTCTAAGCGTTCAAGAAAAATGTCCAAAGAAATGAATACGCTGTCGTCAATTTGTAATGGTCAGCGATATTTACGATGCAACAGCGAACTTGTGATTTCTTACTCTCTTGAGAATTGCAATGCAAGGCTCATAAAGTCAGTGACAAATCCGTGTTGAATTCCCTTAATCTAAATACAGAGTGCTTGAGGCTATATTCCTGCTCCAATTCACAGAAAGCATTAGCGTTATTCAATGGTTTCCACAAGCTTAGGAATGTGTGGGACATGGCCTGAGATTACTCACGGGTCTTATGCTGATTGATTGATCTTCATCTTCACCCAAGGATTAGGCAATGCTGCCTGTTCCGGCTTCAAAACATGTTTGATTAATTGATTATACCAAATTCCTCGTCACACTTCGTATATCGCCAGTATTATTTTCCCAACCTTCGTAGGTGTGCTATTCTGCATTTGACAAATGTTTATTCTCATTTGGAGCAGTTTGTTGTCTGAAGAACTTCAAATTGATTTTCTCAAAATACAACTTTCGAGAATACCTCAGCTGAGGACCAACTCTTAACAATGAAGTTAGATTTGTATTTAGGTAAGGTAGCAGTAGTACGATATTCATATTAAGAGCTTTATTACACAATAAGTCTAGATAGGTAGCTTGAATACAGCTGTGTTCCCTTATCATTTCTTCTGAATTGCGCTCCCTAGAACAACTAAGAATGTTGGCGACCAAAGGGAAGCTTTAGTT
Source organism: Tenodera sinensis (assembly GCA_030765045.1). NCBI lineage: Eukaryota > Metazoa > Arthropoda > Insecta > Mantodea > Mantidae > Tenodera > Tenodera sinensis. The sequence goes on along the minus strand of CM060968.1, from coordinate 43,604,784 downwards.
ATAGAAACACCTTTCAATGCTGATGTTCTTAGAACCGTTTCAATCGCTCGATTTGCATGTTTGCAGCTGCCTTACTTTTCAGCAATGGTGGTATCCTGGTTCCATATATGCCGTCCCTACTGCGTCACGGGGCATTTTACCAACCTTCTCAGCCTACGCTTACCTAGCACGGAGGAGGTGTGTGGAGCGTTCTGCCTTTGTTGTTCGACCAAGCAGTGCTGTATGTTAGGGACCCTAGGTTTTTAGGTGAAAATCGTATTTTCGGGTTTTGAATAATATCATATAAATATTCTATAGGCACCTGTGAATGATTGTGGCCAAACATATTTTCCTAACCGCCATTTTTAAAGCGACGTGTTTAATTCGCTCGTGAGCTTTATTTTAACCACTCTGGGGTGCACCACACATTGCATTTTGTATGAAATGTATTCCTTACATTTCAGTTTTGCTCTGATTTGTATGCAAATTTGCATACATGTTATCTAAAAATTCAAATATGCATTTTATGATTGCATTATGCACAAAAATTATTTATGCTGAAAAGAAAAATAATTTCATAAAAGCAAAAATGTATTTCTCTGAAAGTCATGATATCAGTTTCAATCAAATGCTTTACTTTATTTTCAGCTTACTTAAGTATCAGAAAATGTCAGTAGTGTATTTCTATGAAAAAATGTGAAGACAGTCTTCTTTAATTTTTTTTTCAATGATTAAGAGTATTTAATTCAATTATCTGAGAATCTGTTTGAGCTAGAACTCTGAGCTTTTCTACAGCCATTTCTTTGTTTATTCATGTTATAAGTTTCCCTTAGCTGCTGACGCGATATATGCAAATATTACAGAGGTGCATCAAGGAAGAATTGTGGGTATATGGGAAGCCACTTTGAAGTTTGAAGACATTGCTCGAAGTTGTATATTCAGATGTGAATAATCTGGAACTGTGCACATAAAACAAGCGCCACTGCATCCGCGAAGGGCCCAAATGACCTCGCTGTCGACGGGCCCTTAAATTCCACTCCGCTCCATTGGATGCGCGAAAAGGTAAACAGATACATACAGGTTGCTCCTTGCTTACATACACTACCTGTGAAGGCCAGTAGAGTGCCTCTCAAAGCTGCGGGGGATGGCATAGGAAGTAAGTGTATCAATCATGGTGTTCCGATTCAAAGAAAACAGTTCATTTTGGAAGTTTTTATAGAAAGTATGAGAGAGGTATTTATGATTTCATTATCTCCTATATTTTCATTGTACATACGACAGTTGGGAGTAAAATAAACAAAACACACGGATATATCAGTTATGGAAATGCAAATATAAGAAATAAACCCAGGGGGCACTTAACTGCCACATTTCATTAACACAAAGGAATTCCGGAGCGCCATCAGCACGATAAACAGACAGGAAACTACACGGGTGAATGGCCTGTACGGACAAATGAACGTGGTGAGAGGGGAAAGACTGTAGCCATAAGCTTGAAGTCTAACAAGTCACTAACAAATGTCCAGAGTTGCCCTTGAAGTAGTTTCGTCAATAAACGTCACCATGCTGTAAATTAAAGTTGGTTTTAATTACAGTGCAAATAGTAGTATATCTCACAGGCTTATGCAATTCTTTTATCTCCGTAAAACGCTTGAAATCGATTAATATGTGTCAGAAATTTGTCTCTTCACCGCCGACCAAGAAGTTATAAGTGCATTGATTCCACATGTTTCACCAAAAGTTTAACTATTCATTGAACCATGTATTCAACATTCTTTCATTCGTGCATTAATTATTTGCAAATTATGGGAACCTCTGTTGCTTGGGGAAAATATTTTGTAACAAACAAAAATGGTATTGATATAAACGTTAAATAATAGTTATCTAGAAATACATCTTAGGGAATGATACTTATAAAGACAAAACACTTCGGCTATTCTTTTATTTTACCTGTAGATATTAATTACTTCCTCATGTTGAATCTTATTAGTTATTAGCACGTATAGAAATACTTATGCATTTGCTTCAAATTAGCTGCACTCAATGCATAGAACGAAAGTTTTTTTTTTTTTTTTAAAGGTTAACGTCCTCCAACATTGTGTCATATCGGACGAATGTTAAGTGACCATGAGTCACTGGGCAGGTGAAATGCGACCCAGGCTTTAATGCTTGGAAACTCCTACTCCTGGTTATCAGAGTTGTAATCACAAGTTTATGATATTCAAAATAGGTGGACATTTCAAGTCCCACAGCGTAGACTAATGAATGCAGCCAGACACAATGTGAAGAATATATTTTCCCTCTAAACCGCAAAAATTGCAATTTCAACCCAATAGCATGGGATGTCTCAAAAGTGGTCAACTCCACAAAAAAATCTATTCAACATAAATTGTGTACTTTAACGAGATCCACATTTTGTTGTGTTGTAAGATTTTGTGTATTTCTTTCGGTTTACCAGTTATGCGAACGTCATTCAGAATGAAGAGGACTTCAGAGGCTATTATAGATGTGAATTTCATTTGTCATGAGAATATCCTAGACATATAGTTCTAGGATTTTAATTAGAACCGTTAGAGCTATTTATAAGAAATTCGAAATTTTCAAAACTTTTTCATGTAAAGGGTAGTTGAGGTAAGGGGATTGTCTTGAAAATCTTCGTGTCGCATCCTTGGAAAAGTAACGTATATACCAGCGATTTTTCGTTTTTGAGTTATGCTGTTTGCAGAGAGACAGACTGCGTGCGAAACTTTAGCTAAAAAACGCTGTTTTTTTATTTTGAGGGACCTCAAAACGAAGATTTCCAGTGAAAGCTCGGTGTTTGTGTGAAATGCAAATGTTGTGTTTGTGTGTGTGTGTGTGTGTGTGTGTGTGTGTGTGTGTGTGTGTGTGTGTGTGTGTGTGTGTGTGTGTGTGTGTGTGTGTGTGTGTGTGTGTGTGTGTGTTTGTATAGGGCAGAATAATTCATCAATACTTAACACTAAATAATACCTAAATGTATTATATTAAATGTAATATGTGATAAGTTTATTGAAGCACTAATAATATATATGCACATTAGGGTTACATGTAATAATCAGAGAGAGCTTCAGATGCTTAGGCATTACGACTTACAAAGATGGAATGGGAAAGAAAAGCCCTTTTCTCAAGGCAGAAATGGAACATCCCTATGCTCACTGGGATATTATAGGACAGACTTATCATGAAAAGGAAAAAGCACTGTATTTATCATTCATTAGTTAAGAAATTAATACAATATGGTTCAGAAATTTGGTCAATGAAAAGAAGAGAGAAAAGAAATTATTAGCAAGAGAAATGGATTTTTGGAGAAGAGCAACTAGAACCTCTAGAATGGAAAGATCAGAACTGAAGTAATTCGGGAACTAAACACACTATAATAGGTGAAATTAAAAAAAAAAGTAAAACAACTTGTATGGTATGACTATGAGTAGAATGGGGGGGGGGGGGGGGCAGGTTACCAAAGATGAAATTCTCCGGGCAGAAAGAAGAGATCCAAGAAGATATGAAGAAGAAAAACATATCTGGGAACTTATGGAAGGAGAATAGAGAAGCTTGGAGATTGAGAAGATTAAATATGTAGAATTCACAAAAAATCATAATCATGATGATGCCACCGACATGTTTTGAGCTAAATTCTGCTAATTCTCAAGTTTGCTCAATTTTTCCTATATTTAGTAAGCTCTCTATCCTCTCCTGTAGTATTTTTGCTCTTCCTGAACTTAATTCTAAATAAAATATTTCAAACTTTTCTTCCCTCCGTCTGTAAACTTCTATAAATCAATAGGACCTTATATATTCTTTCTTCCTATCAATATTTACTTCTAATTTTAATATCAGATGGTGATGAAAGCTAGATTTTACTGTATTTATGACCTTCGAAATCTGAAATCCACTTTTCAATCTCTTGTGAGCATATTATATAGTCTACCACACTTAGAATATTCTAATTTGCAAACACATAATCCCCTTCTAAGGCTGACCCTTTACATCCATTGCAAATCATAACATCATTTTGCTCACAAAAATCGATATATCCACTAATATTTGATTATGATAAAAAATAATAACATAATAGCAATTATAGATCATAAATACCCTCATAAATGATTCATCAATCTTTGACCAACTTAAGTAAAATTCGACAAGGCCTTCCCTCAGAGCGAAACAAAGTTTGATGATGATGATGATGATGATGATGATGCCGATGAAAAGATCGAAAATTGTACAAAATATGAAATAACAGAGATTTTAAAAGGGTAGAATGAGACTGTAAAATTCAATACCATAGCCGGAATTTGAACCACAGATCTTCCAGTCTCCGTCCGGCTGCTCTAATCGCTGAGCTACCATGGCCAACATGCCTACACGACATTAAATTCTCCAACCCACTCGCATTTTTCCCGGTATACCACACAAGGAGATCTCAAATTGTATGAAATAGCATACCTTAATGGCGACTTACCATATTGCAAGCACGTAATTGTTTTAGTTTAACCAACTATAAAGTCAATCAATGTAATTAACTATTATTTCAGATAATAGCCGTGCGTAGTACAAGGTTTAAAAGGGGTAGAGTGAAACTAATAAATTCAATGCCATAGCCGGGATTTAAACCGTGGATCTTCCGGTCTCCGTCCAACCACTGAGCTACCATATTATAAGTATATTTATTATATAGTATAGTATATTTATTATGTAGCCTATATTTATTATATACTATATGCTAATATCATTCATCTTTGGAGAATGGTAATATTTTGCAACAGTTATTAATTTAAATTATAAGATCATACATAAGAAAGTACTTACATATTTAACAAGTAGTTTATAGACTTCTAACAATGGCAATTTACAAGAATTTGCTGACAAATGTAATTACTTTTTCCACAGTAGAGAATTTGAAATTTTGCTGGATAAATATAGTTTCTGTTCTTCTTATTGTCACAACCGCGTGCGAATTAAGACTTTCACACTTAGATAGCCGGCAATATAAACTATAAACATTACTTCCATCTGGTTCAGTGGTGTTTGGCGTAAAATTACGTAGTTTTATCGCTTCCTTAAATGACCTCACAGTGGGTAATTCTTTTTCATGGCCATGTTGCTCATTTATTTTATCGTATTCATCCTTGTAATCTTATCACTTGCTTTTGTGGCATTCATTTTCTCTTTGTGTTTGCAGCAAGAATGTCGGGAAGAGTCTTTAATGAAACCAATTAAGATTTCATTCCCTTGAATACAGTCTGTTTGAATAGCATTAATGATGTCTTTTTAAAGTACAACTCGCGGTAGGATCTGTGGCTGACATTTGTGACGTTGCGGGTTCAAATCCTGAGCATTTTCCAATCTGAGACTGTTTTTCGTGATTTCTCTGCCACCACATGAATACTAAATTAGATATTTGACTACCACAACCCAGTCTCACCCACAGAATAAACAAAATAGAAATAGCACAGTTGTACGCGTTGGAGGCGTATCAATAAGTTACGCAAGTAGATGTTACAGAAAGGTAACTACATAACTACGGTTATCTTCCCGACCTTAGACTGACTTCAGGCACGGCCACATAACAGCAATTCCACGCTCCTAAAGCTAAGACTTCCGATTAAGCAACAAGAATAAAATATACGACACAGGAAGGCGAATATGCACTACAAAGCCGCCTGCCTGGCACATGCAGTCAGATGAAACGACCATGAAGTCAAAGCAACGCTTAAACAAGAAGCCATCAGACAGTGGCAGTTATAACAGTTGAGACTATCGAAGCCAACCAAGCAGATGCTAAAGGAAGGCAAATACATAATTAAGGCTCTTACAGAGGTGTACGCTCACAGAAATACCATCACGTTATGAAATTAGCTGACATTGATATAACCACGTTCGTATACAATACATTTCCTATACTTCGACCTTAAACAGATCTGTTGCGCTGCCCCAACTTCCTTTTGATGTTCACGATGAACTGAATCAAAGTAGGACAGAGAGATGGATGCTCGAGTTTTGGAAATTGTCTGCCAAAACAGAGTGCACCTTGATTAGCGAGTACAAAGCACTCACATAACAGATGGATAGCTGTCTCATCATTGTGCTGACACCCTATATTATCCGGTGCCTCGTATAATCCTTGAGTATCCACTGATAGCATGTCTTACTGATAGCTCCAGGGCTGGTTCAGTTCCAACAAATGTCATTTCACCAGCCTTTCTTGGCGATCCTTTCTATCCCTCCATTGCTTAGAACCCCTACATGTCCTAATACTCATTTAGCCTCTACCGTGACGTCATGAGGGACTCGTGATACTCCAAAAGCAGTAGTTTGAGGCAAAAGCAGTCATTTTTTTTAATCAACGTTCTCCAACGTAGTGTCATATCGGACGGTGAATGAATGAAACGGGTAAATGATGCTCAAATGAGCCCGAGGTCCATGGAGCTCTAAGTTACCCGACATTCGTCTTCTCAGGGTAAGGGAAAACCCGGATAACTTACCCTAAGCGAGATTCGAGCTCGCGACCTCTTGAACGCAAAAGCAGTCATGTCGCCTAGCTTTGACACAGTAAATAATTACTACTTTTCCATGGGGAATTCATATAAATGAGTTCTCATTCCGGATTGAATACTGCATGGAAACGCGGATTCAGATCGAACTGAGTCCTTGGATCCGATCCTCTTAGAAGTGGGATCGGATCGAAATTTTGTTCCATGGAAACACCTACCGGATTCAAATCGATTTGAATCCGCCAAAGATGCTAAGTTCTACTGTACTGGTAACACGCTGCACTCTCGTCAGTTTGTTTTTTTTGGCGAAAAGTGATATAATAATACACAACAACAAAGTCACTTTTATTATTTCTATAATCTTGCAATATATTCTCAAAAACATTCACTAACCTCAAAACCTAGGTTCGCCAACATAAACCAAGTGACCAACATAAAATCATGAATTATTTATGCTTGAGCCTTGCGTATCCAAATTGATCTCATCCCAGAATGAATTCAAAGTGGAAACCGCATCGTATTGAAAGTGGGATTGCACTCAAATCGACTTCAATTCCCCGTGGAAACGTAGTAAATGTAGACCTTTTTTATATCTTCGCTGCCTAATGTACAAGGTTGGCCATGGCATGAGACTACCTCCTTGGTGTGAGGTAGCATGTCTGCCTACACGTTCAAGAGGCTTTTAGTTCGCATCTCGATCAGGATCAGTTACCCGGATAAGTTTTGTTTTTTCCGGGTATTCCTTCATTTGTAAAGATGAGTGTCGGATAACCCTATGGATTTCGGGATCATTTGAGCAACATTTTCACAATTGTCCATTCCTGGCTTTGTCGAACCAACAAAAACCTTACGGCCGCGCCGTAGCCGAGTGGTTAGACCATTCGCTTCTCACCAAAGTGGCCCGGGTTCGATTCCAGGCAACCGCATGTGGGATTCGTGGTGGACGAAGCGAGCCTCCTCCGGGTTCTCCAGTTTCCCCCGGTTTCTCATTCCACCGGTGCTCCATCTTCATTCCATGTATCATCAGTGTCACCGCCTGCGGTGCCTAAAAGCGGGCGTTAAACACTACAAAACAGAACCTTTTAATCAAGAAAGAGGACCATGCGATACCAATTGAACTGCAGTCACAGTAGGTAATCTTTCCGCTTCTAGAAAAAATCCCCACCCTTGGTTGGTCTTTAGTTGGTAAAATACTTACACTAATACATCATCTTATGGATGCTTTATTTATGACCAAAATATGTGACGGTAGAAATTTCAAAAACGAAATAAATGTGATTCAAGGTTATAAACTCAGCTAGAGAGTTAACAGTTTTTCAGTTACCCTGGGTTAGGATGATTAGACCTTCATTGCTATCTCGTTTTGGCCTCGGTGACATGGATGGGTGATTCTATCAGCGATTACACCTCCATACAGCCCACAGGTTAGTTCACAATACCCAACCCCTCCCACCAACTTCGAGGTCATGCAGGTTCTAGCACTTCACCAATCGCTCACCGGAGGGCAGCAACTCACGCTGGTGCAGACATGATTGCGGTGCTGCTTCAAATACAGCGACTTTATAACCACAAGGTGGCCATTCTCTTACTCACTCCACGTATTATACCTTGGTGGCCATTGAGAGGGACACGCCCGTCTTCCGTCATGATTCCAAACAATGGTTATTCTTATGGAAGCTAAACGAAATTTGCACCTAATTGGTATTACTGACATGAAACTTTTTAAGCAACATCTAACATGTTTAACAATCAGTACAATGGTCTTTGTTTGCACCTACTGTGCGTTGATGTAAAATAATGCGAGCCTTAACCGTACAGCTAGATTAGGTATTTTTCTAGGATTATGAATTTTTCGTCCAAACAACACATGTTTATGTAGTTTGTTAGTAATGTGTATAGCAATCGTTCAAAAATTCCATATGGAGATTTAAGTGGATATATAGGGTTATCGAGAAGTCGCTCCGCAGCTCTCGTGTAACCAAAATTCCCCTAGAGACGGGAATTCTGGCGGCAGCACAGGCTGTCGCAAGCGTATGGTTATAAATTATAATGTTCCGCGAAATAGTAAATGTGTTAAGTTCACGTTAGAGGCGGACTGAAGTATTCAAATCTAAGGATACACAAAAATGTTAAATTAATCACCACAGAAGGCGGAATTATTTATTTCCTTATTCCACTGATGTGTTATCCCATTTTTATTTTCTCTACTGGTAAGTAGGGGAAGTATTCTATTCCACCTAAAAATTGGAGGTCGAGATTTCACCGGAAATATATGTTTTGAGGCCCCCTGAATCCAAAAGAAGTATTTTTAGAAAAAGGTCCGTGTGTGTGTCTGTGTGTCAGTCTGTGTGTCTGTGCGCAGCATAACTCAAAAACTAAAAGTCGGTTAAAAACCAAAGTTGGTATTTAAGTTTAATGTCTTTCAAGGATGCGACACGAAGATTTTGAAGAAAATAGCCCCACCCTAAACTACCCTTTACATGGAAAATTTTTCGAAAACTTTGATTTTCTTGAAAATGGCTCTAACGATTTTGATTAAAATGTCATATGTTTGAGATATTTTTATGACAAATGAAATGTGTAGGTATCTTGAATTTTCTGGCTATAGCCCCTGTAGTCGTATTAACTCTGGACGACTTTTGCATAACTGGTAAGCCGTTAGAGATAGACCAAATCATACTATACAAAAATGTAGATTTTGCTAAAATACACACTTTATGTCTGAATAAATTTTCTTGTAGGGTGAACCATTTCGGAGATATTCCTTGTTATGTGTGTGAGTTTCGGAAAACTTAGAACTTTCGTGAAATGAATAATCGTTGTTCATTTTTTTATATGTTAAGTGTGTAAACAGAGCGGAATCTCAAAGCTTTAAAAGATTTGACTATCACTCAAAGGCTACTGTATTCCCATATTCCCCTTGTACCTACAAGGAAATAATTAATAAGATAACTTGTACAAATGTTTATCTCAACTAACACGAAGAAGATATAGGAATAAGAGTTTGTAAGAATGGTTAGTACAAGAGTAGAGAAAGTCATGTGAGTGCAACACATCAGATTTCTTAAATAATAATATACACATGTTTGTACACACGGTCACGACATCCAACATTATTTTTCCCTGTGGTTTCCATACCGTGATCTCGTGATGGAATTACTGTCTGTCTCGTCATCCTCAACATTATGTCTGTATGCCTCACCTCTCGTATTTTTCCTTTGCGAATGCCGTACATTTTTGTTATTTTGAGTTCCTAATCTTATTCTCTCATGTTGGTATTGTTTGCTGTCGCTAACTTCCTCAACAAAAGATGGTGGGGTTAAGTCACGTAACGAGTAATTCCTATTGTAAGGATGACCTTGATTTGCTATATGAAGCATCGAAGTTTCCAATTCGAAGTTTCCACATCGAAGTTCCGATATCGAAATTTCGACAATGAATATCGACATCGAGAGTTCGAAATCCAGGGTTCGCAAAGCAAGCTCCAACGTCGAATTTTTAACATCAAGGGTTCGACATCGAGAGTTTGACATCGAAGCTTCGACATCCAAATTTCGACATCGAGGGTTCGGGATCGACTGTTCGAAATCAAGGGTTCGTCATCGTGGGGTTCGTCATCGAGGGTTCGACATCGAGGGTTTGACGTCGAAGCTTCGTCATCCAAATTTCGACATCGAGGGATCGACATCGAGGGTCCGATATCAAGGGTTCAACATCGAGCGTTTGACATCCAGGGTTCGACATCGAAATTTTTAGATCGCGGGTTCGACATCGAGGGTTTGACTTCGAAGCTTCGACATCGAGGGTTCGCAAAGCAAGCTCCAACATCGAATTTTTGACATCGAGGGTTTGACATCGAAGCTTCGACATCCAAATTTCGACATCGAGGGTTCGACATCGAGGGTTCGACATCAAGGGTTCGTCATCGAGGTTCGACATCGAGGGTTCAACATCGAGCGTTCGACATCGAGTGTTCGACATCGAAGTTTCGATATCGAAATTTCGTTATCCGTTGTTCGACATCGAGTGTTCCTCTTCGAGGAATTGACATCGAAGTTTCGACATCGAAATTTTTACACCGCGGGTTCGACGTCGAGGTTTCGACATCGAGGGTTTGACTTCGTAGCTTCGACATCGAGAGTTCGACATTGAAGTTACGCCATCGAGGGTTCCTCTTCAAGGGTAACACATCGGGGTTATACATCAAGGGTTCGACATCGAGTGTTCGACATCGAGGGCTCCACATCGAGAGTTCGACATACGGGATTCCACATCTAGTGTTCCACATCGAGGGTTCGACATCGAAATTTCAACATCCAATTTCGACATCAGAGTTCGACATCGAGGGTTCGACATCGAAGTTAAGACATCGTAATTTCTACATCGAAGTTTCGACATCAGAATTTCAACCTCAGGGGCTCGACTTCGAGGTTTACACATCGAGAGTTCGACATCGAGCGTTCGACATCGAAGGTTTGACATCGAAGCTTCGACATCGAAACTTCGAATTCGAAGCATCGTCATCAAAATTTCGACATCGAAATTTTTACATCGGGGGTTCGAAATCGAGGGTTGCACATCGAAGGTTCGACTTCGTGAGTTCGACATCCGGGGATCCACATCGATGGTCGACATCGCACTCTCGATATCGAAATATCGATGTAGAAATTTCAACATCGAAACTTCGATATCGTGGTTTGACATCAAGGGTTCCACATAGAGGGTTCGTAATCGAATTTTCGACATCGAAATTTCGACTTTGAAGTATTGTAATCGAAATTTTGACATCGAAATATTTACTTCGGGCGTTCGACTTCGAGGGTTTCATACCAAGGGTTCGACATTGAGGGCTCGACATCAAGAGTTCGACATCCAGGGTTGCACATCGAGTGTTCCACATCTAGGGTCGACATTGAAGTTAAGAAATAGAAATTACGATGTTGAAATTTAACATCGAATATCGACATCGGGGTTAGACATCGAGGGTTGGACATCGTAGTTTCTACATAGAAGTATGACATCGAAATTATGACATCGAGGTTCGAAATAAAAAATTCGACGTAAAAGTTTCGACATCGAAATTTATACATCGGGCTTCGACTTGGAGGGTTCCACATCAAAGCATCGGCATCGAGAGTTCAATATCGTGTGTTGGACATCGGAGGTTCATGATCGGTGGTTCGACATCGAGGGTTCGACATCGAGTGTTCGGCATCGAGAGTTCGACATCGAGGGTTCCACATCGAAGCCTCGACATCAAGTGTTCGACATCGGAGGTTCGAGATCGGGGTTCGACATCGGAGGTTCGACTTCGAGGGTTCGACATCGAGCGTTCGACATCGAGGGTTTGTCATCGAAGCTTCGACATCGAAATTTCGAATTCGTAGCATCGTCATCAAAATTTCGACATCAAATTTTTTACATCGGGGTTTCGAAATCGAGGGTTGCACATCGAAGGTTCGACATCGAGAGTAAGTCATCCTTGGTTCCACATCGATGGTCGACGACGAAATATCGATATCGAAATTTCGATATCGAAATTTCAACTTCGAAACTTCGATATCGTGTTTTGACATCAAGGGTTCCACATCGAAGGTTCGTAATCGAATTTTTGGCATCGAATATTCGGCATCGAAATTTCGGCATCGTAATTTCGACATCGTAGTATAGTCATCGAAATTAGGACATCAAAATTTTTACTTCGGGCGTTCGACATCGACTGTTCCACATCGAGGGTTCGACATTGAGGGCTTGACATCGAGAGTTGGACATCCGGGGTTCCACACCGAGTGTTCCACATCGAGGGTAGACATCGAAGTTAAGACATCGAAATTTCGACATCGAAATTTTTAGATCGCGGGTTAGACGTCGACGGTTTGACTTCGAAGCTTCGACTTCGAGGGTTCGCAAAGCAAGCTCCAACGTCGAATTTTTGACATCGAGGGTTTGGCATCGAGGGTTTGACATCGAAGCTTCGACATTAAAATTTCGACATCGAGGGTTCGACATCAAGAGTTCGTCATCGAGGGTTCGTCATCGAGGGTTCGACATCGAAGCTTCGTCATCCAAATTCGGACATCGAGTGTTCCTCTTCGAGGAATTGACATCGACCTTTCGACATCGAAATTTTTACATCGCGGGTTGGACGTCGAATTTGCGACATCGAGGGTTTGAATTCGAAGCTTCGACATCGAGAGTTCGACATCAAAGCTTCGACATTGAAGTTACGGCATTGAGGGTTCCTCTTCAAGAGTAACACATCGGGTTATACATCGAGGGTTCGACATCGAGGGCTCCACATCGAGAGTATCTAGTATTCCACATCGAGGGTTCGACATCAAAATTTCAACATCCAATTTCGACATCAGGGATCAACATCGAAGTTTCGACATAGAAGTATCGACATCGAAATTTCTACATCGAAGTTTCACAATTGAATTTCAACATCAGGGGCTCGACTTAAAGGTTTACACATCGAGTGTTCGACATCGAGCGTTCGACATCGAAGGTTTGACATCGAAGCTTCGACATCGAAACTTCGAAATATAGGTATCGTCATCAAAATTTCGACATCGAAATTTATACATCGGGGTTCGAAATCGAGGATTGCACATTGAAGGTTCGACATCGAGAGTTCGACATCCGGGGTTCCACATCGCAGGTCGACATCGAACTCTCGATATCGAAATATCCATATAGAAATTTCAACATCGAAACTTCGATATCGTGGTTTGACATAAAGGGTTCCACATCTAGATTTCGTAATCGAATATTCGACATCGAATTTTCGACTTCGAAGTATTGTAATAGAAATTTCGACATAGAAATTTATACATCGGTGTTCGAAATCGAGGATTGAACATCGAAGGTTCGACATCGAGAGTTCGACATCCGGGGTTCCACATCGCAGGTCGACATCGAACTCTCGATATCGAAATATCCATATAGAAATTTCAACATCAAAACTACGATATCGTGGTTTGACATAAGGGGTTTTAATTCTAGATCTCGTAATCGAATATTCGACATCGAATTTTCGATTTAAAAGTATAATAATCGAAATTTCGACATCGAAATTTTTACTTCAGGCGTTCGACTTCGAGGGTATCATATCGAGGGTTCGACATTGAGGGCTCGACATCGAGAGTTCGACATCCGGGGTTGCACATCGAGTGTTCCACATCGAGGGTGACATTGAAGTTAAGAAATCGAAATTTCGATATTGAAATTTAACATCGAATTTCGACATCGGGGTTGGACATCGTAGTCTCGACATAGAAGAATGACATCGAAAATTCAACATCGAAATTATGACTTCGAGGTTCGAAATCGAAACATCGGGATTCGACTTGGAGGGTTCCACATCGAAGCATCGGCATCGAGAGTTCGACATCGTGTGTTGGACATCGGAGGTTCACGATCGGTGGTTCGACACCGAGGGTTCGACATCGAGTGTTCGACATCGAGGGTTCCACATCGAAGCATCGACATCAAGTGTTGGACATCGGAGGTTCGAGATCGGGGTTCGACATCGGAGGTTCGACTTCGAGGGTTCGACATCGATAGTTCGACATCGAGGGTTCGACATCGAAGCTTCGACATCGAAATTTCGAATTCGAAGCATCGTCATCAAAAGTTCATCAAATTTTTAACATCGGGGTTTCGAAATCGAGGGTTGCACATCGAAGATTCGACATCGAGAGGTCGGTATCCTTGGTTCCACATTGATAGTCGACATAAAATATCGATATCGAAATTTCGATATCGAAATTTCAATATCGAAATTTCAGCATAGAAACTTCGATATCGTGGATTGACATCAAGGGTTCAACAATGAAGGTAAGTAATCGAATTTTCGACATCGAATTTTCGGCATTGAAATTTCGACATCGATGTATTGTAATCGAAATTTCGACATCGAAATTTTTACTTCGGGCGTTCGACATCGACTGTTCCACATCGAGGGTTCGACATTGAGGGCTTGACATGGAGAGTTCGACATCCGGGGTTCCACATCGAAGTATCGACATCAAGTGTTGGACATCGGAGGTTCGAGATCGGGGTTCGACATCGGAGGTTCGACTTCGAGGGTTCGACATCGATAGTTCGACATCGAGGGTTCGACATCGAGGGTTCGACATCGAGGGTTTGTCATCTAAGCTTCGACATCGAAATTTAGAATTCGAAGCATAGTCATCAATATTTCGACATCGAAATTTTTACATCGGCTGCTCGAAATCGAGCGTTGCACATCGAAGGTTCGACATCCGGGGATCCACATCGAAGGTTGACATCGAACTCTCGATATCGAAATATCGATATAAAAATTTCAACATCGAAACTTCGATACAGCGTTTTGACATCAAGGGTTCCACATCGAGGGTTCGTAACCGAATTTTTGACATCGAAATTACGACTTCGAAATATAGTAATCGAAATTTCGACATCGAAATTTTTACTTCGTGCTTTCGACTTCGAGGATCCACATCGAGGGTTCGACACCGAAATTGGGCATCACAATTTCGACATTGAAATTTGAGATCCAGTATATGACATCGTGTGTTCCACATAGAAGATTCGACATCGTAGTTTCGATATTGACATTTTGATATCGACATTTTAACAGCGAAATTTTGACATCCTGCTTCGACATCGTGGGTTCGTCATCAAAGTTTCGAATTCGAAGTATCGTCATCGAATTTGCGACATCGAAATTTTTACTTCGGGCGTTCGACATCGACTGTTCCTCATCGAGGGCTTGACATGGAGAGTTCGACATCCGGGGTTCCACATCGAGTGTTCCACATCGCGAGTCGACATCGAAGTTAAGACATCGATATTTCTATATTGAAATTTAACATCGAATTTCGACATCGGTGTTGGACATCGAGGGTTGACATCGAAGATTCGACATAGAAGTATGACTTCAAATTTCGACATCTAAGATTAAACATCGAAATTTCGACATCGTGTGTTTGCCATCGAGGATCCACATCGAGGGTTCGACACCGAAATTTGGACATCAGAGTTTCGACATCGCAATTTGAGATCCGGTATATGACATCGTGTGTTCCACATAGAAGATTCGACATCGTAGTTTCGATATCGACATTTTGATATCGACATTTTAACAGCGAAATTTTGACATCCTTTTTCGACATCGATGGTTCGACATCGAAGGTTTGACATCGAAGCTTCGACATCGTAACTTCCCATTCGAAGCATCGGCATCAAAATTTCGACATCGAAATTTTTACATCGACTGCTCGAAATCGAGCGTTGCACATCGAATGTTCGACATCGAGTACGACATCCGGGATCCACATCGAAGGTCGACATCGAACTCTCGATATCGAAATATCGATATAGAAATTTCAACATCGAAGCTTGGATATAGTGGTTTGACATCAAGGGTTCCACATTGAGGGTTCGCAACCGAATTATCGACATCGAAATTTCGACTTCGAAGTATTGTAATCGAAATTTAGACATCGAACTTTTTACTTCGGGCTTTCGACTTCGAGGATCCACATCGAGGGTTCGACACCGAAATTGGGTATCACAGTTTCGACATCGAAATTTGAGATCCGGTATATGACATCTTTAGTTCCACATAGAGGATTCGACATCGTAGTTTCGATATCGACATTATGATTTCGACATTTCAATAGCGAAATTTTGACATCCTGGTTCGACATCGTGGGTTCGTCATCAAAGTTTCGAATTCGAAGTATCGTCATCGAATTTGCGACATCGAAACTTTTACTTCGGGCGTTCGACATCGACTGTTCCTCATCGAGGGTTCGACATTGAGGGCTTGACATGCAGAGTTCGACATCCGGGGTTCCACATCGAGTGTTCCACATCGCGGGTCGACATCGAAGTTAAGACATCGAAATTTCGATATTGAAATTTAACATCGAATTTCAACATCGGTGTTGGACATCGAGGGTTGACATCGAAGTTTCGACATAGAAGTATGACATCGAAATTTCGACATCTAAGATTAAACATCGAAATTTCGACATCGTGTGTTTGCCATCGAGGATCCTAATCGAGGGTTCGACACCGAAATTTGGACATCACAGTTTCGACATCGAAATTTGAGATCCGGTATATGACATCGTGTGTTCCACATAGAGGATTCGACATCGCAGTTTCGGTATCGACATTTTGATATCGACATTTCAACAGCGAAATTTTGACATCGAGGGTCTCACATCGAAGGTTCGACATCGAGAGTTCGACATCCGGGGATACATATCGGAGGTCGACATCGAACTGTTGATATCGAAATATCGATATAGAAATTTCAACTTCCAAACTTCGATATCGTAGTTTGACATCAAGGGTTCCACATCGAGGGTTCGTAATTGAATTTTCGACATCGAAATTTCGACTTCGAAGTATTGTATTCGAAATTTCGACATCGAAATTTTTACTTCGGGCGTTCGACTTGGAGGGTTTCATATCGAGGGTTCGACATTGAGCTCTCGACATCGAGAGTTCGACATCCGGGTTTCCACATCGAGTGTTCCATATCGAGGGTCGACATTGAAGTTAAGAAATCGAAATTTCGATATTGAAATTTAACATCGAATATCGATATCTGGGTTGGACATCGAGGGTTGGACATCGTAGTTTCAATTAGAAGTATGACATTGAAATTTTGACATCGAAAATTCAACATCGAAATTATGACTTCGAGGTTCGAAATCGAAATTTAAACATCGGGCTTCGACTTGGAGGGTTCCACATCGAAGCATCGGCATCGAGAGTTCGACATCGTGTGTTGGACATCGGAGGTTCATGATCGGTGGTTCGAAACTGAGGGTTCGACATCGTGTGTTCGGTATCGAGAGTTCGACATCGAACGTTCGACATCGAGGGTTCCACATCGAAGCATCGACATCAAGTGTTGGACATCGGAGGTTCGAGATTGGGGTTCGACATCGGAGGTTCGACTTCGAGGGTTCGACATCGAGGGTTTGTCATCGTAGCTTCGACATCGAAATTTCGAATTCGAAGCATCGTCATCAAAATTTCAACATCAAATTTTTAACATCGGGGTTTCCAAATCGGTGGTTGCACATCAAAGATTGGACATCGAGAGTTCGGCATCCTTGGTTCCACATAGATAGTCGACATAAAATTTCAACATCGAAACTTCTATATCGTGGATTGACATCAAGGTTTCAACATTGAAGGTTCGTAATCGAATTTTCGACATAAAATTTTCAGCATCGAAATTTCGACATCGAAGTAGTCATCGAAATATCGACATCGAATTTTTTACTTCGGGCGTTCTACATCGACTGTTCCATATCGAGGGTTCGACATTGAGGGCTTGACATCGAGAGTTCGACATCCGGGGTGCACATCGAGGGTCGACATCAAAATTAAGACATCGAAATTTTGATATTGAAATTCAACATCGAATTTCGACATCGGTGGTGGACATCGATGGTTGACATCGAAGTTTCTACATAGAAGTGTGACATCGAAATTTCGACTTCATTGATTCAACATCGAAATTTCGACATCGTGTTTGCCATCGAGGATCCACATCGAGGGTTCGACACCGAAATTTGTACATCTCAGTTTCGACATCAAAATTGAAGATGCGGTATATGACATCGTGTGTTCCACATAGAGGATTCGACATCGTAGTTTCGATAGCGACTTTTGATATCGACATTTCAACAGAGAAATTTTGACATCCTGGTTCGACATCGAGGGTTGGACATTGAAGGTTTGACATCGAAGCTTCGACATCGAAACTTCGAATTCGAAGCATTGACATCAATATTTCGACATCGAAACTTTTACATCGGCTGCTCGAAATCGAGCGTTGCACATCGAAGGTTCGACATCGAGAGTTCGACATCCGGGGATCCACATCGGAGGTCGACATCGAACTCTCGATATCGAAATATCGATATAGAAATTTCAGCATCGAAACTTCGATTTCGTGGTTTGACATCAACGGTCTACATCGAGGGTTTGTAATCGAATATTCAGCATCGAAATTTCGACTTCGAAGTATTGTAATCGAAATTTCGACATCGTAATTTTTACTTCGGGCTTTCGAATTCGAGGGTTTCATATCGAGGGTTCGTAATTGAGGGCTTGACATCGAGTGTTCGACATCCGGCGTTGCACATCGAGTGTTCCACATTGAAGGTTAGACATTGAAGTTAAGAAATCGATATTTCGATATTAAAATTTAACATCCAATTTCTACATCGGGGTTGGACATCGGGGGTTTAACATCGAAGTTTCGACTTAGAAGTATGGCATCGAAATTTTGACATCGAAATACAACATCGAATTTATGACATCGAGGTTCGAAATCGAAATCTCGACATAAAAGTTTCGACATCGAATTTTATACATCGGGCTTCGACTTGGAGGGTTCCACATCGAGAGTTCGACATCGTGTGTTGGACATCGGAGGTTCGACATCGAGTGTTCCACATCGAGGGTTCCACATCGAAGCATCGACATCAAGTGTTTGACATCGGAGGTTCGAGATCGGGGTTCGACATCGGAGGTTCGACTTCGAGGGTTCGACATCGATAGTTCGACATCGAGCGTTCGACATCGAGGGTTTGTCATCGAAGCTTCGACATCGAAATTTCGAGTTCGAAGCATCGTCATCAAAATTTCGACATCAAATTTTTTACATCGTTATTTCGAAATCGAGGGTTGCACATCGAAGGTTCGACATCGAGAGTTCGGCATCCTTAGTTCCACATCGATGATCGACATCGAAACTTCGTTATCGTGGTTTGACATCAAGGGTTCACATCGAAGGTTCGTAATCGAATTTTCGACATCGAAGTATTGTCATCGAAATTTTTACTTCGGGCGTTCGATATCGACTGTTCCACATCGAGGGTTCAACATTGAGGGCTTGACATCGAGAGTTCGACATCCGGGGTTCCACATCGAGTGTTCCACATCGAGGGTCGACATCGAAGTGAAGAAATCGAAATTTCGATATTGAAATTTAATATCGAATTTCGACATCGGTGTTGGACATCGAGGGTTGACATCGAAGTTTCCACTTAGAAGTATGACATCGAAATTTTCACATCAAAAATGCAACATAGAAATTTCGACATCGTGTGTTTGCCATCGAGGGTTCGAAACCGAAATTGGGCATCACAGTTTCGACATCGAAATTTGAGATCCGGTATATGACATCTTGTGTTCCACATAGAGGATTAGACATCGATGTTTCGATATCGACATTTTGAGAGCGACATCGAAATTTTTACATCGGGAGTTCGACATCGAGGTTCAACATCGAGGGTTCGACATCAAGGGTTTGACATCGAGGGCTTGATAACGAGAGTTCGAGATCCGGGTTTCCATATCGAGGGTTGGAAATCGTAGTTTCGACATCGAAATTTCGAAATCGAGTGTCGAAAGAAAATTTCTACATAAATGTTTCGACATCGAAATTTTTACATCGGATTTCGACTTGGAGTGTTCTACATCGAGGGTTCGAAATCAAGGGTTCGACATCGAAGCATCGACATCGAGAGTTCGACATCGGAGGTTCATGATCGGTGGTTCGACATCGAGGGTTCGACATCGAGGGTTCGACATCGAGGGTTCGACATCGAGGGTTCGACTTCGAAGTTTCGAAATCGAAGTCACGACATCGAAGTTTCTACATCCAAATTTCCACATCGGTGTACGGACATCGAAATTTCGACATCGGGTGTTCGACATCGAGGGTTCCACATAGAGGGTTCCACATCGAGCGTTCGACATCGAGGTTTCGAGATCCAGGATTCGACATCTATGGTTCGGCATGGAGGGTTCGACATTGAGGGTGCGACATCAAAGTTTCTACATCGAGAGTTCGACCTTGAGAGCACCACATCGAAGTTACATTATGCGTTCCACTTCGAGAATATCACATCGAGGGTTCGACATGGAGGGTTCGAAATCAGAGTTTCGACATCGAAATTTCGACTTCGAAGTATCGACATCTGTCTTTCGACATCGGGGTCCGACGTCGAGGGTTCCACATCGAGGGTTCGACATCGAGGGTTACAAAGCGAGGGTTTGAAATTGAAGTATCGACATTGAAATATGGACATCAAAGTTTCGACATCGAAATATCGACATCGAAATTTCGTCATCGAGCGTTCGACATCGAGAGTTTGATATCCGGGGTTCGACATCGAGTGTTCCAACTCGAGGGTTAGACATCGAAGTTTCGACATAAATTTTGGACATCGGAGTTCGACATCTAGGGTTCGACATTTAAGTTTCGAAATAGAAATTTCGACATCGAAATTTCGACTTCTAAGTATCGAAATCCAAATTTCGACATGGAAATTTTTTCATCGGGTTCGACTTCGAGTGTTCCACATTGAGGGTTCGACATCGAGATTTCGACATCGAGTGTTCGACATCGAGGGTCCCACATTGAGGGTAACACATTGGGGGTTCCACATCCAACGTTCGACATCGAAATTTTGATATCGGGGTACCACATCGAGGGTTCAACACCTAAATTTCGACATTGAAGTTTCGACATCCCGGATTCGACATCGAGTGTTCCACATCGAGGGTGCAAATTCGAAGTTTTGATATCGAAAATTTGATACGAAATTTCAACATCAAGATTCCGACATTGGGCTTCGACATCGAGGGTTCCACATTGAGGTTTGGTCATCGATGTTTCGACATCGTAATTTTGACATCGTAGTATCGTCATCGAAATTTCGACATCGAAATTTTTACATCGAGGGTTCCACATGTGTTCTTTATTATTATTATTATTATTATTATTATTATTATTATTATTATTATTATTATTATTATTATTATTATTATTATTATTATTATTATTATTATTATTATTAATTAACGTCCTCCAACATTGTGTCATATTGGACGAATGAATGAAATGGCTCAAATGAGCCCGAGGTCCATGAAGCTTTAAGTTACCCGACACTCATCTTCTCAGGGTAGGGAAAACCTCGGAAAAAAACCTTACCCGGATAACTTACCCTAAGCGAGATTCGAACTCGCGACCTCTTGAACGTGAGGCACACACGCTAACCATCACGCTACCGAGGCGGGACATGGAGGGTTCGACATCGAGGTTTCGACATCGAGCGTTCAACATCGAGGGTTCTACAATGAGGGTTCGAAATCGAGGGTTTGACTTCCAAGTTTCGTATTCCAAGTTTCGACATCGAAGTCATGACATCGAGTTTTCTACATCGAGGTTGCGACATCGAGGTTGCGACATCTAGATTTCGACATGGAGGTTTCGACACCGAAAACTACACGGAAGAATCCACACGGAAGAATCGACACGGAAAATTCTACATCGAAAATTATATATGAATATACGTCATTGAAAATTTGACATAGAAAATTCGAATACAAATTTCGATGTCCAAACTTCGACGTCCAAGGCTCGTCATCGAAATCGAAATCTCGACATCGAGTTCGTGATGGAAGACTCGAGGTCGAGGTCGAGATCGAAGACTCGACGTTGACATCGTATGTTGGACATCGACATCGTAAGTGGGACATCGACATCGTAAGTGAGACATCTTTTTTTTTTTTCTTTTTTGAATTAACGTCCTCCAACATTGTGTCATATCGGACGAAAGTGAGACATCGACATTGTAAGTGGGACATAGTCAGTTGGTCATTCTATGTGCGACATTCTAAGTTCGACATTCAGTGTGCGACATTCTAAGTTCGACATTTTAGTTCAACGTCGAAAATTCGACTGAAATGCACATTGAATACTCAACATAGAAAATTTGACATCGAAAACTGGACATAGAACATTGAACATCGAATATTCAACATCGAAAATTAGGCACCGAAAATTCGACATCGATAGTTCGACATAGAAATTTGACAGAATACTCGACTTCGGATATTCGACTTAGAATATTCGACATACCAATTTCGACATACAAATTTACACAAATGAATTTTGGCTCGGCGATTTCGACTTGGCGATTTTGACTCGGCGATTTCGACTTGGCGATTTCGACTCGACGATTTCGACTCGGCGATTTCGAGTCACCGATTTCGACCACAGACGTTTTTCTAAGAATGCTTCGGACGTTTTTCTAAGAATGCTTTTTTACTTTCTCTACTGGTAAGTAGGGGAAGTATTGTATTCCACCCAAAAATTCGATGTCAAGATTTCACCGGAAATATATGATTTGAGGCCATGCAAAAGCATTCAAAACATTAAATACAATATAATATAAGAACTTATTTTTAAACATTTGACTTGTTCTAGCATCCTGTGTATCTCCATATAGCTACAACAAAATATGCATTGAAATAATTTCGGAAGACATTTATTACGTATAACAGGAAGTAGAAACACAATTTTTAAAACAATAATTTAGGGAACATATACACAATTAAAGTTATGCGAATGTAACCCGTCACATGTTTTTATGTGGTGTATCAATTTGTAATGTTACAGATGTTCGTGATGTGGTGATAGTGGTACTGAGTCAAGGAGATTCGTACCACTCACAACAGGCCACCAAACTCCGCTCCAGCGTGCAGCAGCAGGCGCAGCAAATGAATCAGGCAAGTGTACCTTCATCAGACAAGCTCACCATGCTATTACTTTTAATTTTCGGCAAAGGTACCAAAATCCATTAGGTTCTTCTCACTGACCAAGAGAATTAGCAAAGCTAATTCCTACTATTTATATTCAGAGGGAACAAAAACTATGAATTATTGGCCATAACTTTTGAAGTTAAACGCTAACTTTTTCGTTTCTCATGGGAAATAGGGGCCCTCCAGTCAGCGTAAGGGACAGGACCTCAATAGAGACGAGGGGAGGGTGAACTTCAGAATTTTAGATGGAACCATATTATAATTTTAGATATTCCGATAGTCCTTAATAAATTAAGAAACTTTTGTTCAACAAATTTTTTATAAAAAATGAAAACAAGAGAATTTATATAGGGTGTTTAAATCTTATTTAGCGCACTAAATTAACATAGAGAAAGAAACGTTGGAATAATGCACAAAAATAACATTGATGCGTTCTTACCTTTCTGTAACCTTATTCAAAGAAGGTGAACTAATTTATGGTGAGTATTAAATGTTAACAGAATACAGGTCATGTTAAAATAAACCTAGTCTTTTTATTTGTGTAGAATATTACCAGCTATGGAAAACATCAGTGAAAAGAAAAGAGTGCAAGTTTTAAGTATAGTTGGATATGATAATAAAATGAGAACTCAACAAGAGGTGTGTAATTTATTTAATAAAGTGAATCCAGACAGAAATATGACGCATTCCACAGTGTCAAAAATGGTAAAGTTTAATGGAACGGGAACCAGGGTCTCCTTTGAATGATGAAAGTGGTCAGTCCATTACTATCTTTCTAGGAAAATCTGCACACATACACAAGGCAAATAACAGCACCTTACAGAGTCAATGTGCCTTTGAAACCTACAGTTGCCAGAAAGTTATTTTATTTTATGCATCATTCCAAATATTTCTTTTTGTGGTTCACTATGTTAACTGACATTTGTACACCTTATAAATTCTCAACTTCTGATTTTAGAAAAAAATGTTTTAATTAAAAGTCAGAATCACATATTTTAAACATATGCGGGCGGTATTCAACTGCTGTTTTGACCACAAACACTACAAATGGCACAGATCATTGAAGAGGAGCTAAATAATAGCAAGGCTGTGTGTTTTCTTTGGAGGGGTTGGGGGGAGTCTGTGAAAGCTACACGATACGCTCATTAACTTGTTGAATTATTGCCTATAGCTTCGTGATAAAACAAAAATGTGTATATTAAAGAAATGTCGAAATTCTTAATTCGAAATAATTTTTCCTTGTAGGTGCCTCCTGTAGTGCATCTGATTCATGAAGATTTCCCCCATACCGGAGCATGGACCGTTGTACCACTTCTGTCACGGTAAGTAATTGACGCATGCGCTATATGTCATAAGGGAATATATTTACGATACCTTTAAGGAGAACAAGATCAAAATGAGGTACTATGAAGTAATATTAATGAAACAGAATGGACAATAGGAAAATCATTCAGAGTTTAATATTTGGAAACTAAAAATATATTTAATTGAGACAGAATTAAAAAAAAAAAAAAAAAAAAGCATGTATCTGGGCTTGTTTTGGATTTATTGTAGCATCTCCAAGTTGTGACGGGACAATATGATTGTCGACTACATTCTACCCTAAGAATGTTTGCACCGTAATAACCTAACAAAATGTTTTACATTGAAAATAAAATTCAGGGTCAATTTTTCAAACATACCATAAAATGTAGCCGATAATAGTCCAAAATGAAACTTACCTCGTGGGGAAAATGTTGAGCAAACTCTGCTGGAGACACATGCAGTGTACATCAAACAGCTTGCGCTCATCTCACCACAGAACCATCTTACTGTCAAACTCGAACAACTGAGGGCTAGAAGCCATACATGACTACTAACAAAAAACAATTGAATATTAAAAACAAAGGATAGTGTCCACTCACGGGTTAACCGGAAAAGCAGTTGAGGACTTAAAACAAAAGCTAGTAACTACTTCTCCATATTTTTCCCTCCCACGTGTACTCAGCTTTTTACGGAGAGGTTATCCTGAAATGTTCTTTAGGGACGGATTGGTTATTAAATTACCGATAACACACGCACGAGCTTACTCACATAAAAGCTCTGAGCCTACCGAGAAACCTTGTCAGAGGCATCCCCTGAAAATTTTGCAAAGGCATGCAATTGAAGCATAGAAGTTATATATGTACATTATACCTACATAAATAACCCCAAGTTCTAAAGACAAAGTAACAAACACGACCAGCAGAAGCACATAAAATTTTTTAGAGCTGCATAACCAAACTTTCTATAAACTTTTGAGTTAAATGTACTCACGAAGTTCTTCACTTCCTTTTCCGTCTTTAAGTTTTTCAAATCGGAAGTAGGTTTCTCTTTCTTAACTAAGTCTAACTTATTACCGCATGAATGTGACAGAAAAGGTTTATTGATTACCTTAATATAACATCATTTTCAGAATCACCTATAGTACCTATACTTTGAATATTCAGCGGCAAATTTCACCCTTAACAAACACTGCTCATACCTTGAATGCACTAACACGTGGTGCATGCGTTTCTTCGTAACTCACATACTGGCGTTGTAATGTCATATGTGGTGAGAATATCTCAGCACCTCGCCTAGCCTGTTAAAAGAATTAATAACCGGCACAAACAGTTATCCATTATTCAGCATAGTAAACGTTTCTTTGGAATAATACTAATGGCTTTCTGTCTTAGTCCATGTGTTATTGCTGATTCCTCTGCCTTTTAAATAATATCTTAATTATAGATGAATGTTAGTCATTTCACTATTCTATAACACATGCGGTGTATCTATTGTATGGCTAATATGCCACAGTATCTTGTTAAAACATTTTTTTGTGCCCAGCCGAAATGAATCCGGGACCCTTCTCACAACAGGCAAGTGCTTTCGAAGGGGGAAATTCCGTACCCTCACTTACACCTTCCTTCGTCCCAATGAATGAAAATTGAAATACAATCGCATAGGTAAGCAACTGTTTTACTAATGCGTAATAATGTAATATTACCCATCCCTATCACACCCTTTGTAGAAATGTGTCGCATTGCGCATAATTCTACTCAATCTTCTATGTTCGATACAATATAACCTATCTCGGAAAATGTACAAACACTGTCGCATTCAGTTTGTGGTTTGCGATGGCTGGTATTTGCATCTTTAATGAAGTATCGAAATACCGTTGCCGATATCGTCGCGTTGTTGTAGAATTTATGTCCTCATTCCAGCGACGCTGGCTAACGCGACCATTGTTACAAGTTATTGTGCCACGCTTCTAGTTCCGAAGATTACTTTCCTGAAATACTGCAAAAGTGTTAATACCTGGTGCTTTAATGTTATCCACAAACAATAGACAATCAAAGCGCGGGTAACCTTACTCGTTCAAAAGTCCTAAAGCAATCGCCCCATAAATTTATGAGCTATAACTTGCAAATCAGTCTTTTATAGAGCAAATCGCATTTGGCCATAACACATATGCTAAATTTTAGCGGCATTGTTGGCAATAAAAGGATATAAAAGATGCA
This sequence comes from Tenodera sinensis, assembly GCA_030765045.1. Classification (NCBI taxonomy): domain Eukaryota; kingdom Metazoa; phylum Arthropoda; class Insecta; order Mantodea; family Mantidae; genus Tenodera; species Tenodera sinensis. The sequence goes on along the minus strand of CM060968.1, from coordinate 43,578,137 downwards.
ACCTGTTTAACTGCACCTTAAAAGAGCCCACCTCTGTGTTGTAGTGGTGGAAGCCTGTCTGCCTCATATTCAAGAGGGTCCGAGTTTGAATCTCGGTTAGAATGAGTTATCTGGAGAAGATTTTCTCCTTATCCTAAGAAGACGAATGTCGGGTAACCTTAAATTCTATGGACCTCGGGCTCATTTGAGCACCATTTCACCTAAACAAACAAACATCTACACAGAATTGGAATACACCAGTCTCCAATCTGTAGATTTTTTGGATTTTCACAGATGCATTCTCTCTAATGAGCATTAGTCACAAGTTAAATTTCAATATATTACTGCAGGTTAATATTCCCATAACAAAAGTTGCTATAGTTTACGATGTAGGTATATAAAGAATTAAGAATAGCCACTAAATGCTTTTTATCTCATTTTTAACAAATAATTAAGAACAAGTACTTCTAGAGAACTGTTTTATGCTTCTTCTTTATTCATCTTGATGCTTATAGCATAGAATTTATGTTAATGTACAACCTAGATTTTCAATGTTTGCAGGTTAAATGCTCTGCATGGCTCCAACAGCTCCTGGATTGTATTCTGTGAAGGTCACACAGCAATAGATATAGCCCAGATGCTGCATTTACTGAATGATTTTGACAATACACAGGTACTGTTTCCAATTTCTAACCATAAAATCAACAAATTAACTAACCAAAATTGACGTTTTTCAAAGAAGTCATGAAGTTCATTAATTATTTCTAAATTACAAATAAGTATAAGTTCTATAAGTTTAGAAAATGCAAATAGCATAACTTGAATTCATTTGTTATTTCTGTATGTCAGTGTAGTCTTCTGTGATACATCCTATAAATTCATACCCATTTGCAAAAGTTAAGAAACTATATTATGTCATGAAAATAAGGTATATAAATGTAAATAACACTGCTTAATGTTGCTTTATATTTTTATGAGGCTTGAATATAACTCATCATTTTTATAATTTACTTGCAATATATAACATTCTTTATAAGCTTATGTAGGTATTTATTTTTGAATACATAAAAAGTCCATATACAAATTTAACAGCTTTTAATTATTCATTTAAAAATGCAAAAATGCCTTTTACAGAGCTACTAAACGTAGTAGAGAATGTAAAAATGAAAGGAAACATGCATAGACACTGGTATCCCTCTAGAACACTAGTAGTGCTAAAGTTAAGATTGTGCACATAGAGGTGCTAAAATTAAGAGCTTTAACTGTAAGTTTATGTAGTTTATTTCATACAATAAAGCCTTATAAAATTGTTGCAATTGGCAAATAAAATATTCCTGATGCATTTGCATTCATGGGGCCATGAAAATGTGTAATTATGCATTACTGCCTTTAAAGTATGTTTGCAACTTTTCAATGCAATAACAAAATAACATAAATGCACAAAATTAAAGCTAAATCAAATAAACATAATCATTAGCTTTATTATTTGACACATAGATAACCTGTGAGTCTTAAACAACTTGTATTGACATTATGTTTTATGATTTCAGGAAATCTGGATTGGCCATGCATTGCACGATAGAGAAGCATCCATTATCCACCATTTTGCTTTCTCTGAGGACCCTCAACAGTTTAAATACCCTAATTTTGCTTCAGGTTTTATTATGAGTCAGGCCCTCTTGCAAAGGTAATCTACTTATGGGAGAAAAACCATAAAAATTGACATTTTGACAGTGCCTGTATAAGAAAAAGCATATACTTCAAGATGCTGTTGACAAAATAAATCCAAAGGTTTCATTTTGTATTGCCCATTTTCTTGTTTAGTTCTGATCATGTGTTTATATGTTATTTCATGATCCTTTTTTGCAAAGCATAAAATATTATTTTCTGTATGCTATAGATAGGGATCATGCTTTATAGCAGATAGATAAATAAAATCTGGTGCAAAATGTGCATTAAAAATTCATAAATTCAGCATATTTATACACAAAAACAAAATAAAAAATCTGATGTGTTACATTATAGTGACTTCCTCTACCTTCTATTGCATATTAATAAGTGTACAAACTATTCTTACAAAAGCTTATTTTTCTACTTACTTTATCTTAATAATTGAGTTAACTGTTGGTGAAATAGCTACATTAATTTAGTTATAGTTACAAAAGTAATAGCTATAGTTAAATGTTTAAGAATTGGATGCTATATTCCAATGGTATTTTAATGCTATGCTGTTGTAAATTAAACAGTGTGTTATCTTAATTATTTGTTTTGTTTTGCATTTCCTTGTTCTGCACTTCACCCATATGCCTCACAACTATCACGTCCAAAGGACCACATTCTTTGGAGAATGAGTATCTATCTGTCTTCACTGTATGGTTTCCAGACAATATAGTCACCGTCTTGTTCCAACTTCAGAAAATATGTCTCCTTGTGAGTGCAAAAACAAAGACCACTCACAATCAAAAAGTTTGTTAGGAATTTCCCCACTGTTGTTCCCCTTTGTTGAGTAATGGCATCTGGTACAGGTGAGGATGTGGAAGGCCCTCATGGGCCAGACTGACATGTTCTGGGGGGCTTGACATGATTTTATCTACTAAATTACTGCAATCATTCTAATTTATATATATATATATATATATATATTAATGTTTCTTGTTTGTACTGTATGGGTTCCTGTACCATTCATATGATTTCGATGAAACTTTGGTAAGTTGCGTACATCCCTGTGAAGGTTTCTCAGTTGGTCAAACCATTTTGCAATAAGTAGAATGTGAATAGTTTCAACAAATTTGTGTACCTATCTAATATATAAAAATCTGATGTGTTGCACTCACATGATTTTCTCCACTCTTGTACTAACCATTCTAACAAACTGTTATTCCTATATCTCCATTTTAGTTAAGATAAACATTTGTACAAATTATCTTATTGCTTATGTCCTTGTAGATGCAAGGGAGATATTAGAATACAGAAGGCTTTGTGCGACAGTCAAATCTTTTTGACCTTTGAGATTCCGTTCTCTTTGCACGATTAACATATAAAAAAATGAACAACATTGTTGCATTTTGCTAAAGTTCTAAGTTTTCCAAAACTCACACACATAACAAGGAATATCTCCGAAATGGTTCACCGTACAAGAAAATTTATTGAGACATAAATTGTGTATTTTACCAAGATCTTCATTTTTTGTATAGTATGATTTGTCTATCTCTAACGGTTTACCAGTTATGCAAAAGTCGTCCAGAGTAAATACAACTACAGGTAGCCAGAAAATTAAAGATATACAGACTGACTGATACACAGACACACACACACACACGGACCTTTCTCTAAAATTGCTTTTTCTGGATTCAGGGGGTCTCAAAACATATACCAGTGAGATCTCGACATTGAATTTTTGGGTGGAATACAATACTTCCTCTACTTACCAGAATAGAAAGTACAAATTCATACAATTTGCTACGTATATGTTTGAAATGCAATGTGTTATATTCACATGTTTTCTCTACTCACTTTTCTTTTATGAAACATAATCATACTTTATTCTCTACTCACTCTTCTACAAACAATTCATACAATTTTCTACATGATTGAAATAGAAATGCAATGTATTACATTTAATGACTTTCTCTACTCACTTTTCTTCATGTGGTATTTGTTGTTCAGCGTGTTTTTGCATAGTGTCTTCCCGGTGTTTTTATTTATTTATTTAGATTATTTTTTGGTCTTTATAATATACTAGGAATTTTAATTAACAATTTGTTTAAGCATATTAAGTAAATGTCTCCAAAGAAGCACAAGACAAGTGCAGCCTAAATTCAAATTCAAATTTGTTGCTCATAAAACTTGTAATACAAGCATGGAGCATTGAATAAAAAGTACATCATGGCACATAATTAGACTTATGGTTAGTAAAAATGATCTATATATCATAATACAAACATGGAATATTGAGTATATAAAAAATACATTAACAGTACACATTAATTTAACATCTCTTCTAACCTGTATGGGCAATTTTCAATTAGATAATTCTTTAACTCTTTAACAAAGGAGTTGTAGGGATATACCGCCAAACCATGGGCAATGCTGTGTATTTCAGCTAGTATAGCTATATGATGCTAGCACACTATGTACAGTCTCAATAGACCATGTATGTTAATATAATTTCAAATGAAAAAATAAACAAAAGTAAGCTCTTATGATTATACTAAAACACATAATGTCCACAGGCTTGCACGGCGTATGGACCAAGGAGATCGACCAGACACAGATTTCTCTATTGATCCTTCACATGAGTTAGCCTTATATGTTTGGGAAGATGGAGATGGCCCTGTCCTGACACATTCACCTAACTTGTGCCTTACTCAGCAGCCTCAGTGTGCCTCATATCCTCTCAGATTCCAGCCATGTGTAAGTAGCAGAAAAAATTACATTCTTTAAATTAGCTTCTTTGAAGCTTTGTAACAGTGAATAAAGTTCTAATATGCGAATATTATGTAGTAAAATTATGGAACATGTTTACTCAGTCACACTATAAATTACCAGGCCATGTTTCGGAATCTCTTGCTTCCATCATCAGCTGCAACTTGACTGGTGGCATTGGTATCCTCGTCCCTGTGGTGCATGATAGGCATGGTATGATGACCTTGGTATACATATCTGGAGGTGGGATTTTATAATTCTATGAATCTTTTCTGATATGATGGGCTCTAGTGGGTGATTCACTTCTTCTAATAGTTCAAAGTTTGTGTCCAGTTCATGGTGGGTTTCCCAAAACTGAGCTGTGATGGGTGATTTGTCTGTTTACATTTAATGTTCCAAATGCATTCTTTAGTGCAAAAGTTTATGTTTTGTTTGGTCTTACTGATTTATACTCTATTGCAATCCTGGTACCTAGTTAATCTTGTAAATCTCAGGTTTTGAGGTTTTTGGATCCAGTCTTTGGGAAGTTTTCTCAATAGATTCTTCAAGCTGAGCTTATTATGTACAGCTAGGGTTATGTTGTGTTTGGAGAAAACCATATGAAAGTGGCTATCCAAAAATGTATGGAATGCAAATTTCTCCAGTTTCAAATTTGTAAGTCTGGTACACCGGTTAATTTATACAACAAAGAATATTAGCAAAGAATATATGTCAATGATATCCCAAATATCTCTGATGGAAAGATATTTATGTACACTGATGATACATCAATATTAAACATGGGTATAAGTTCTCAGGCTCTGGAAAATGTAACAATAGGTAACACAACACAAATTATACAATAGGTGTAATAACTTAAACATAAACTTAAATAAGACAAATTACATCCATTTTCAAACTCCACAGAGTAGGTCATTAGCAAATACAAAGATAGTCATTGAAAACAGAGAAGTAAACACAGTTGATAAGGCAAATTTTCTAGGGGTAATCGTGGATAAAAACCTTACATGGAATGAACACATGAATTATATTTGTAACTAAATAAGCTCAGGGTTATTTGTAATGAAAAAATGACAAATATAGTGGATGTTAATACATAAACAATGTTATATTATGGATTAATCTACCCGCATCTATCATACAGGATAGTGTGGGGACGCTATGCTAAAAAGTACACTAACTGAATATTCTTTCTCCAAAAAAGAGTGTTAAGACTAATTTTGAGAATGAAACAAACAGATTTGTGTAGGCAAGCCTTCAAAGACCTAACAGTTTTAACTCTATACTCCCTATACATGTATGAAGTAATAGTATAATTGTTCAACAGGCAAGACGTAGGTCAAACAAACAAACAAATATATGAGCACTACACCAGAGAAAATACAAACTTTCAAATTCAGTCACATAGGCTAGAAATTTATAAAATCAAACCTACTACTGCAGCTCATGAACTGTATAATAATCTCCCGGCTTATCTGAAAAACATTAATAACTTTAACATATTCAATCTGAAAGAGTTAAAGAAATTCTGCATAAAAGATTGCTATTCCTCAAGTGATGAATATCTTAGATAATATGGACCAAATAAGTAGTATTGTTATAATATTAAGTTGTAATGGTGTATAGTAAGTAACCCATTATTGTAAATATGTTACTATAAAATTTATCTATGTATATATAAAACTGTATGATTGACGATGCTTTGAATATGCATGTATTCCTTTAAGTAAATAATAAATAAATGTATAAATAAATGAATCACCAAAATAGCACTTAGCAATGGGTTTAATGCAAAATTGATAAGCAGGAAAATACAAAAATTCAAAGGCAGGAAAGAAATCAACAAGATCACAACTTGGACAACAAATGAAGAAAAAAAATTTAGACTCCATCCATTTTTGCATAGCAAGTTTCAGAAGATTTTCCACCATCACATTACCATAGTTCTGCAAAAGTATTTTATGCCATACAAATTATTTGTTTAATCCAATTATTTTCATATTGTGGCATAAATAAATAATAATTAGATGATTGAAAATATATTCATTTTGTTAATTTCCTTTAACCAAACTTCTTAACCAACATTAAAAATAAATTATTCTAACATCTTCCTACCTTATAATTTTAGCCCTCTAATAAAGTTCGTAAACACGTATGTGCATTACTAGTTACACAGAATGTAAACACAGCAATCAAAGCATGTATGTATGCAGTATCATGTAAGCAATTCTTTGTTTCTGTAAAATAGCACATTTACTTCCATTCATCGCAACAGATTAAGCCTTTTCTGAACCAAATGCTGTATTTTGAAAACCATTAATTAAGGAAGGAGTGCTATTTTAAACAAATGGTTTGCACAGATATACTCAGTGCTATTGAAATAGGGGCAGTCATACCAAAAAGAAGCATTTTGTCTGCTGGTAAACTGAGTACATTTTTTTAAAGTTTTGAGTTTTTTATTTTGAGTCACTTATTTACACACACCTTCACTAATAACTGCTTTTTTAAGCAGAAACGTTTTCAGGACCATTCGATCCCATCTTCAGCCGTTGGATGACTGACGTTATCCTCTTGTTCCTTTTCTCTGTTGTCTCTAAATGAGTACATTTTGTTGTGGTGTTCCTTATATATCCTTGACATATCAAAATGTGACATTCATACTCCTTTAGTTTGTACTTGTGACAGCCTGCTACCCTTTAATTGAGTTATTTCTTGTCGACTGCTAGTCCAATAGGTAATTAAAAATTACATGGCAATTTTATTTATTTTTAAGAAGCATCTAGTAATTATTTTTTTATGCCAACCAACTTATGCTGGTGGTTTTAAACACACAGGCTGTGTGTGGGCAATGTTTAAGAGGTAGAATCAGGAAACTGAAAATTCAATGGTGTAGCTGGTAGTTCTATTGGGGAATTTAACGTCATGCTGGCAAGTTGGCCATGGTAGCTTAGTGGTTAGAGCAACTGCACATGAAGCGAAAGATCCGTGATTCAAATCCCAGCTATGGCACTGAATTTTTCAGTCCTGATTCTACCTCTTAAGCATCTAATAAGTTTACTATAGGAGTTGTAGTCACAATTGAAGTCACAATTTAGCTACAATTGTAATAATCTTTATAAATCTTTTCTTGTATGCTATCACCAATATCTGCTAATACAATGGGCCTTGATATTTTGGGCGGAGATGGTTCATATTTACTTTGATGTGAAGTTTGTGTTGCTTTGAAGTTAAAAGCTTGTACTCTTTGAACAGCCAACTTCCTTTCTTCAGAGTCACTATATCTGTCAAAGATGCAGTTCTGTGTCATTCCCTTTATATTTACAGAATTTTTCAAAACATCATGACCCTACTTACTCCTTGCTCCAGCATTACTTTGAGGTTTGAGTTTACAAGGTATGTGGTTTATTGGAAGCAGAAGAGTGGTCCTATTTATGAGGGTTGCCTTTTGTTTGCTAATGGTTATTACCCAATGGCAATGGTAGCAGTCCTCTTTCAAGGACATCATACTTTTAAAATACTTTATGGATTATTACATTATGTAGCATATTTGCAAACACCATGTCTTCAATGAAAAACTGTGAAGCTATTGACAGTGAAGCAATATAAGTCAACAAATATAATAAATATTTAGAGACTAGGCTTTGGTATAAGTTGTATTGCAAGTTGTATCACAGGCGCACCAATGGGAACATTGAGAATGTGAATAAAGATTCACAAAACCTTGGTTTATCTATAATGCAACTTATTATACAATTTACACCAAAGATAAGTGAAGCTTAGTCTCTAAATTTTTATTATATTTATTGATCTATATCTTGAGTTTCAATTAAATCTCCATAGTCAGAATGTCTAAAGTTAACCTCTAATATTTTCTCAACATTGTTTTATTTAATTATATTTATTTTATTAAAACAATTAATAAAAAACCAATATAAAAATTTCAATAAAATAAATAACATTACAATATCTCAAGGATTCTTTCCCAGAATCCAAAAGTAATACCAGATCTATGTAGGAAAACAACAGTTTCAGCTTTTCGATTATTAACAAGACATGGTTGCATGGTTAAACATTTACAAACCAGAATATATGAGTCCCCAGATTGTTCACTATGCAGTCTAAATGAGGAAATGGACAATAATCATCTTCAAAAATGTCCATCAGTTCTCTTCTTTTTTTATTCTTTTCCTGTTTATCCTCTCCTTACGTAGGACTTACAACCCCTAGGACTTACATGCCAGTGCCTAGGATCAGATGCCTGTCGGGGAGCACAGGAACCTAAGGACCGGACAGAGTGAAGACCTGGAAGCGGGTAGTCAGCCAAGCCCCAGGTATGATAGTGAGGAAGAGGATGATATGTAATGCAGGCAAAATCGATGATTGGAAAGGTGGCAATGGAGCAATTGGTGGAATGAGTGGCAGGGTAAACTGGAGAACCTGGAGAAAGCCTGCCCTGATGCTGTTTCATCCACCACGAATACCACATGCGGGCCCCTGGGATTGAGCCCAGACCACCTAGGTTGTAGGTGAACACTCTAGCTGCTCAGCCAGGGTGCCACCACCCATCAGTTCTCAATATACAAAATGATGATGAAAAATATTGGAGTGTAAGAAGACTAATGACTTCATTGTCAACCATCGGGTATTAGAAAATGACAACATATTTTCTCAACATTGATTGTCTTATGTTGCACATGCACATATCTTACATGTATGCTAAAACTAAACACTCCAAGAAACAAACTCCTATTGCAACTGCAGCATTCATATAATTAGAATAGATAGTTATTGCATGTACATGTTACCATCAAATGTCCCTATTAGACAATAACTGAGTTTTAAATGGCTAAATTCATGCTACTCTTTTTGCTTGGAGCAATTTACATTTTTAGGTGTTTTTGCATGATTCTGTGTATTCAAAGTCAATTACATCCCTTATAAGTAATTTTGCATCACTCTTTTATCTCTTTATTCTTTTGTCAGGTATAGTGAGCAACATTTCACTTATAAATCTCATATATCTATATTTTAGGGTCCTCCTGTACCCAAAGAGTCCATATATTTTGCTGTGAAAACTTGTGAAAAGTTCCATAAAGACAGAGTACCTGTAGTGAAGAACACGTGGGCCAAACACGCAGTCCATATTGGTTTCTACAGTGAAGTCCAAGGTTAGTGGTATGAGATAGCAACAATTATCACATTTACTACTGTTTTATGTTCCTGCTGTTAGAATGTATTGCAGATATTTCATTTTATGTAACTCAAAGCTTATGTAACTCAAAGCTTATGTGTATTCTTTGTTACCTAGAATGGTTTAATGCTTAGCAAGAATGCGCTAAAATTGTATCTTTAGTGTCTAGAAGGCACTTAAACTTACTTTGATAAATGACAACTAAAATTTTATCTGTGTTAATAATACTAAAGAGACAATTTAATCATAACTTTTGCTCAGACCTTATATTAAAAATCTGATGTGTTGCACTCACGTGACTTTCTCTACCCTTGTACAAACTATTCTTACAAACTCTTATTCCTCTATGTTCAAGTTAATCGAGATAAACATTTGTACAAATTATGTTACTGTTAATTTTCTTGTAGGTACAAGGTTTTGAACGATAGTCATATCTCTTAAAGCTGATCACTATATGAAGGCTTTGAAATTCCATTCTCTTTGCATAACTAAGATATAAAAATGTGAAAAACAACCTTCCATTTGAGAAAAGTATTGCAAAACTCACACAAATAACAAGGAATATCTCTGAAATGTTTCACTCCACAAAAAAATTCTTTTGGACATAAATATTGTGATCTACATTTTTGTATAGTAAGATTTGATCTCTTACAATTTACAGGTTATGCAAAAGTCATCAAGAATTAACAGGACTACATAGGCTATAGTCAGAAAATTCAAAATATATACTTCATTTCTCATAAAAATATCTCAAACAGATGGTATTTTAGCCAAAATCATTAGAGCCATTTTCGAGAAAATAAACGTTTTTGAAAAATTTTCCATGTAAAAGGTAGTTTAGGGTGAAGGAATTTTAATCAAAATCTTCATATTGCGGTCTTGAAGAAATTAAACTTAAATACCAACTTTTCGTTTTGGAATAATGCTGTTCACAAACATACACACAGACCTTTTTTCCAAAAAGGCTTTTTTTGGATTCAGAAGCCTCAAATCATATATCTCTGGTGAAATCTTGATATTGAATTTTTGAGTGGGATACTATACTTCCCATACTTACCATACCATATGTTCATGACTATCTGTATTGTGGGCCTTTTCTGTTAGCACTGTTGTTTATTAGGCACCTATGAAATTAATAAAATATAATAAAACTTTTGGTGTAAAATTCTAGCTTTGGTTAAAAATTGGAGTAAGCAGCTACTTATCATCAAATACAATCTGGGACATGCATGATCCCTTGGAATAATTAAAGTTATTTGAAGTTGAGTGCCTCCTATTGGTCTGCAGACTACTATAGAGACCGCTTATTGTATTATTGCTAAATAATGTTTTGACTAATTTATCACAAAATTTATTGCTGCATGATTTTCAAGCTTAATTCACTTTCCATGTATATTACAATTCTATTATACCTTAGCAGTATCCATTGATTTTAAATCAGCATATGACTCAGTCTGGAGAAACAAATTAATTGAGAAGTTGCAATCAATAGGTGTGAAAAGTAACATGCTTAAATGGATAACTCAGTTTATTTCACAAAGATTTTGTGCCACAAGATATAATACATACATTTCCAATTGGGAGGTCTATGAAGAGGTCCATTGCCTGTCTGAGGATGGTAGCCATCGAAGAGCAGATATCGTAGCCATCAAGAGGGATGCAGGAAAGGGTCTCATTCTTGATCCAACAGTAAGAATGGAGCAACATTTACAGCAGGCGACACAGGTGAACGAGGAAAAGGAAGCCATCTACCAACCATGCATTCCTCACCTTAGTGAGAGATATAATGTACCTGAAAATGAATGGGAGGTAAAAGGACTACTCTTTGGTGCCCGTGGAACATGTTTTAAATTCACAAGTACCTCCCTCAAAGCACTGGGTGTGCAATGGTCCGAAATTGTAAATATATGTTTACATGTCCTAAAAGACTCTTTATATATTTTAAATAATCACTTGTATTCAATGTGTTAACTGTTATCTTCTTGTTATAATCATTTAATGTTTCTTTAGATATTTTGAATCTTAATTTTAATTATTTTTTTTTCTTAAAATTGACTTTGTCATATATCTTTGTATTCTGGATCTCTATGGTCACCTGCAATGTCAGGCAGATGTCACAATTTTTGTTTGTGAAATATATATATAAACAAACACACCGAGGACTTCCACAAGATGCTGTTCTGAGCACAACACTCTTTAACATATATATAAATGACCTTCCATCAATAATAAAAACTTTAGAAACCAAAATTGCTTTATTTACTGACGAAGTAGTCATTTGGACTCCAGGCTCTCCATAAAAACCTGAATTAATTAAAGACAGAATAGAAACAGCCCTAAACAAAGTACATGAATGGAGCTTCAAAAACCTCATGACTATCAATGTGGAAAAAAAAAATTATGAATTATTTACACTAAAATACAAACCAGTTAATATTAACATAAATTATAATGGTAAACCACTCAAAGCAGTTGATGATGCAAAATACTTAGGCATCACTTTCGACAGAAAGCTAAATTGGAAAAAACATACAACAAACATCTCAGAAAAAGTTGAAAAGAAACTGCAAATCCTGAAAAGGTGTTAGCTGGTGCTAAATGGGGCTGCTCAAGGAGAGTCCTTAACACAACATACAAAATGTATGTTAAACCAAACCTCTTGTACTGTTCTGAAGCTTTAATAACAGCAGCAAATGCTAACATCAATAAACTTGAACAAATACAAAATCAGGCTCTTCGTCTAATCACTGGAGCAGTTAAATCCACACCTATTGATACCATGCTTGCCTTAACACGGACCCCATCAATAACAACAAAAGTAGAAGAACAAGCATTGCTCCAACACGAGAAAATGTTATGACTGCCAAACTCTAAATGGACAGAAGAGAACCTCCCCCCTTCAATCCTTAAAACTCATAGTAGTTTCCTAGAAAAGGTAACACAGATTAAATCCAAATTGAACATTCCTAACACCAGAGAAAATCTACTTATAAGAGAAAATCCATCGGAATTATTGCAACCTACCTTCAGTTTGGAATTAATAGAGGAAATAAGTAAATCAGACACCAAAAGAAATACAAAAACTTCTAGCTCTGGAAACAATCAATATTAGGTATCCCACAGAAGAATGGCTGCACATATATACTGATGGATCCTCCACGGAAAACCTTACTGGAGCTGGAGTTACGTGTTCACATTTTTCCTTTTATCATTCTGTTGGCAGAGACACAACAAATTATGATGAAGAAATAGAGGCTATACACATTGCTCTCCGACAATTATTAAATCTTCCCTTAAATAAATTTAACAAGGCAGTAATTCTTTCAGATTCTAAAGTTGCAATTCAGGGAATATGTTCAAATACTACAAAGAAGTCAACAAAAATTAGAGAATGCTACAAAATAACACAACTCCAAAAAGTTAATAAGACTGTTCATCTTCAATGGATTCCAGCACACTGTGGAGTCATGGGGAATGAAACTGCAGACTCACTTGCAAAGAAAGGCACAACAATAAAACAAAAGTCTAAATTCAATTTCTCATATTCCTCAATAAAACGCTTGATCATTAAAAAATTTTTCTCATTCATACCTACAAGAAATAGAAACAAATGCCAAAGATAAAAAATGGATTACACTACTTTCCAACCCAGATATAATCCCCCAGAGACCAAGGAAAACAGCGGTTGCAGCCTTCCGACTATTGACAAATCACGACTGCTTAGCAAGTCATCTCTACAGAATAGGTATCTCAGCTTCACCAATATGTGTCCTGTGTAGCGATCCAGCAGAAATGAACGAAGACCACTTGAAGACCTGTGAAGCATTAAGATCAGAAGAAACTACAGTTCAAAAGTATTGGAAAGCACGAATGCTAATGGCTTCATTGCCAGATGCAAGGCACTAGAAAACAACAACAACAACAATTCTATTACAGTATTTGAGCAAGAAAGAATGCTTTTGTTTTATGCAGTAATAAGGAGGTGGATAAAGATGTGATAACTTTTTTTAAGCTTTATCATATTAAATTATAAGTATATGGTTTGAAATACACTGACTAAAATGTCTAAGTACTAAGTAATCAGCAAAAAGGTAATTGAAGACATTACTGTATGAAAAAAGGCCAATAAATGAAGACTGAAGCAAAACATGACAGCAATGAAGTAAATCAAAATAAAATTTAGGCACCTTATTATTTATTTATGCCAACAAACTTACTGTTGGTGTTTTTAAACACACAAGCCGTGTGTGGGCAAAGTTTAAGAGGTAGAACTGGAACTTAAAAATTCAATGCCACAACTGGGATTTGAACCACAGTTGTGGCATTGAATTTTTAAGTTCCAGTTCTACCCCTTAAAATTTAGGCACCTTATTTATCTGTTCACTGATCAGGGACCAAGAAATATTTAGATTCATTAGGAATAAAGATTTTTCATAACTGAGATATAAATTTCTCTTTTTTTAAGTATGTATGTTTTCCATTACAGATAAATCAATTCCTACAATAGATCTTGGTGTTCCAAATACAGAACATGGTCACTGTGGGAAGACTCTGGCTATTCTGAAACATGCTGCAGAAACAATTGCAGATGATTTGCACGATGTAAGATGGGTAGTGGTATCTGATGATGATACTATTCTTAGGTAAGCTGATTTTCATATCGAGTTGCAAAAAATATCCTAGGTTAAGAAGAGGGAAAAATCTAATGTTACATCCACTGACTTCCTCTGCCCATTGTTCAATAAACTATTCTTACAAAATCTTATTCTTCTACCTATTTCAGGTTAATTAAGATAAATATTTATAGAAATGGTTTAAAGTACAATGGCAATAGGCATAGTAGGTTTAAAAATAGTAAAATTTTGTAAGAACTGGTTACTAAATGATGGTTTTAAAATTCTGTTCTCTTTGTATGACTGCAAAATTTATATGTCTAAAACTGTCATGACTCCCCATTTTAGAAAAGTATAAGTATTGAAAAATTCAAACCCATAACAAGCAATATTTCAGAAATGGTTAAGTGTGCAGAAAAAAACATATTTGGTATAAATTGTGTGCTGTGACAAGATCAACAGATTTTGTGCAATAAGATGTCTATCTACTACGGTTTACCAGTAATACAAAAGTCATTCAGGATGAAGAGGACTTTGGAGGCTATTACCAGAAAATTCAAGACAATCAGCTCACTTTCCATGAAAATACCTTAAACCTATGGTATTTTAATCAAAGCTTTTACAGTCATTTTTAAGAAAATCAAAATTTTCCAGGTAAAAACTAGTTTGAGGTGGGGGGGGGGGGGACGACTTTCTTGAAAATCTGTGGATTGCATCCTTGGAAGATGCTGAACTACAATACCAAGTTTAGTTTTTAACCAACTTGTAGTTTTTGAGTTATGCTGTTCAAGCATATGCATTGAATGTGGGGAGAAACACTGTGAAGAATGTGCCCAAGGAAAAGTGCCCAGTTAATTTTAATTAGCCATCTGCAGTTCTACATACACAGAGGTTATGAGATAACCCTAAACCTTCACTTGATGCATTTCAAAAGAATGCAATTAGGCAGTACGTGTATCATTATGCTATGAGGAAGGAATTTCCTACACATGAGAAGCTACAGTACTCTCTGAAAGCCTGGCTTATTTGATGGCAGAAAAACTAACCTAAGAAAAATGTTGAAAGTACCTTAATAACCAATTTCTATTAATATAATATTGTTGGTTCTTTCTTGTAAATTATATAATTGTCTCCATATTCTACTATTCTGTGATCATATATTGTCCACATAAATTTACAAAATAGCAATGTGATTGCAAATGTTTGAGATGTTTAAAATATTCTGGAATTGCTGCTAAAGAACTGCCAGGTCTTGAGAAATGTCGGGGCCAGAGATCCATTGGCCATACTTTTAGATACTACTAACTCACAATACCACCCAATAACTAAATATGGTGTGGCAGAATTAAAAATAAGCCATATGAACATAAGATGGAAGTAACCACTTATCACAGAATTTATATGGTTGAATACTGCTCCTGAAGAGTAAAGATACGAGGTGGAGTCTGTTGTTATACTATTGCCATCGTGAGAATGATTTTCTCCACTCTTGCCCAGAATTTCATCAAATCCCAAGAGAAAACATAATAAAAAGGATTAAAAGATTATACATAAATGAAGCTTAGTAATCTGATGTTTTTTTTTTATTAACATCCTCCAACATAATGTCATATCAGACGGTGAATGAATGAAATGGGTGAAATGATGCTCAAATGAGCCCGTCCATGGAGCTTTAAGTTACCCGACATTCGTCTTCTGAGGATAAGGGAAAATCTCGGGAAAAAATGTACCCCGATAACTTACCCTAAGCGAGATTTGAACTTGCGACCTCTTGAACATGAGGCAGATATGCTAACCATCACGCTACCGAGGCAGCGATCTGAAGTTAATTTTTTATGTATTCCTATTCAACTCTTCCGTAGTTTTTATTACAATGCCATTAATTTGGTTTTGTGTGTTGTTTTCTTAATTTATTCTGTGTACATCAGCTTTCATTTTTGCTGTAAAGAGTATACACAAGCGTTTTACAAGTTATACCCAAAAGAAGTTCCAAATGTAAACCCTGGAGAGGTCCCACTTCCCTAAGGTGACCTTGAAAATGTTGACACTCACCCCATCCACTCATCGTTTACTAGTCCTTTGCCAGAGGCACTAGAGATAAACTTGCTTCAAAGCACTGATGCCTTGAGCAAACAATTGACTTGCAAGAAAGGCCAAATAAATCTGAAGACCTAGAAAGTTTTAATTACCTGTTAAATTACTATTACCAAAATATTTTGTGTATTTCAGTGTGTCAAGATTGCAACTGCTCTTGAGCTGCTTTGATGCAGAACAAAAAGTGGCTCTTGGAGAACGCTATGGCTACAATGTACAACATTCACCGCAAGGTTACAACTACATTACTGGGGGTGGTGGAATGGCTTTTAGCATGACACTGGTGCAGCACTTGGTATCATCAGGAATTTGTCACTGCCCAACTAATTCAACACCAGATGACATGTATCTAGGCATATGCCTTGCCCGTCTTGGGGTTTCTGTCACTCATTCCCCACTCTTCCATCAGGTATGTATCTAGGATTGCTAGGTGAAATTTCTGGGGCCAAGAATTTCAAGGGAGAGAGGCAGAGAGTGAGAGAGTGTGTGTGCATGTTGTGTGTGGTATGCAAGAAATGTTGGACAAAATTCCATTTTAAGTTTCCAGAGATTATGGTTACTAGCTATCCATAATCTCAATAATAAAGATTGATATACAGTGTTTTTAAAAAAAAATGATTTCAAAATACTATGCGTTTGTAGTCAAGGCCATTATTTCCCAACCTATAGTATTGCAAATAAATTAACCATGTATTAAGCATGGATGAAAAATAACATATTGTTACATTGTAACCACTATTGAAGCAATTGGGAAGGGGGGGGGGGCACAGTAACTAATTGACTGTAAACAGCATCTAAGTGGGTTTCCTCCAGGTTCTCTGATTTCCTCCACCATGCCACGTATTGGGTTGAACCCCCATCCTAAAGACTATTCTCTCTAATTCAGAGTTCATCCACTCCTTGACAGGCATCTGATCCCAGGCACTGACTTGTTATCTTAAGGGTTGTAAGTCCTCCATATAAGGAGAGTGAACAGTGAAAAAGAGGTCCATTCAAAATTAATCCAGAAAAACCTTCCCACATTTGCATTGTGGCTGGAGATACTAAAAAGAATTTTGCTATTTTCAACAGCTCAGATTAGGAAGTTAGAGACACAGGAAACTTGTGACAGAATGCACAGATTAATAGTATTAATGTAGAATGTAGGATTGTACTATTCAAGGAATATGTTGTGACCAAGAACATAATGAAAAATACTACAATTGTGATAACAATGCATACAGTTCTTGCCTTGGATTGTATTTTGTCAATATTTAATATCTTAATCAGTATAAAGAAAGATCATGCAATTTAAATTCAAATTTAGTTCCTTGATGCAAAAAAGAGGATATTTTTAAGTTTTAGTTTTTTATTTTGAGTCACTTATTTACACACACCTTCACTAATAACTGCTTTTTTAAGCGGAAACGTTTTCAAGACCATTCGATCCCATCTTCAGCCATTGGATGACTGACGTTATCCTCTTGTTCCTTTTCTCTGTTGTCTCTATTCTGCAACCCTAACACCAGATGGCAGCAGAATAGAGACAACAGAGAAAAGGAACAAGAGGATAACGTCAGTCATCCAACGGCTGAAGATGGGATCGAATGGTCCTGAAAACGTTTCCGCTTAAAAAAGCAGTTATTAGTGAAGGTGTGTGTAAATAAGTGACTCAAAATAAAAAACTAAAACTTGAAGAATACTTCACTGTCAATAGTGCTTCTATTTTTAATATTCAAGAGGATATTTGTCAAATTTTCTGAAAATCTACCCAGAAACTTTTTTGTACTTATCCAGGAAAAAGAAGAAGTGTGGTTACCATGCCTAAAGCATCAGAAATATAACTTTATTTAGTTGTAAACTGTGTTGCTCTTGAGTGGAATATTTGTCTTGGTAAAATATCTAAAAGAAAAAATCATGGTTTTGTTTGTTTATATAACTCTTGGATTATTTTGTAACATGAGTTACTATAGAATGACCTATTAATGTTTCAGGCAAGACCTTTGGACTATGCACCAGAATATCTAGAACCTCAGCTGCCAGTTTCCTTCCATAAGCATTGGAATATTGACCCTTTCAGTGTGTATGAGAAGTGGTTCTCAGCAGTTGACAAGGAACCTGAAGCAGACACACACATAGAACTGTAACATTTTACTCTTCATTTTCAACAAAAGACGCAAACTGGACGTGAAGCTTTTAGTGATAAAGGAACATTTGTTACTTTATTTGTGTGCGGTAAATGAATCTGTGAACTGGTGCTCCTTGTGTGCATAAAAGTGCAATGCTTCTATGGAATTATGTTGAGTGAATGTACATATGTTATTTTTTCAAATAAATGGAGTTTGTAAAAAAAAAAATATTGTTAATTCTTCCAAATACCTCATTTTAATTTTCTGAGACTATTATAATGCTGTAATTATGACATAATTTATGGAGACAGCATGGAAAACTATATTTCATATTTGAATGTGCCACACAAATTGCTCTGTCGATTTGGATGGCTCCATTGGTTAGGTGCTGGTCTACTGATCCCAAGGTTACAGGTTCAAACCCAGCCCAGACCTTTGGGTTTTAAGTATGTTAAAAGCAACATCATGGCATGTAAAAGAACTCCTGCAGGATGAAATTCCAACACATGGCAGCAATCAATTGATATGATCCTGTCAATTGACAGCATCCTTAACACAATGCTGTTGCACCAATCAAAAGAGGACTGTTTAAGCAACTACACCTTATTTAAAGATAATATTTTATAAGTCGTATTCATAAGGATCTCAATGTTTCTAAACATTGTGTCATCACATCACAAGAACCCAACCATTACCAAGCAGAATGGCTCAGTCGGCAATGTCTGTGGCCCACAGTCAGGAGGTTCTGGGTTGTATATCATGGATGAAGACACCATACCAATTTACAAACAGGAGGGATCAAAAAGGCATATGGAAAACTACCATCCAATTTTGTTGTGCTCTATTATTCTTGGTTATTCTTAGAACAGCAGCAGAAATTCTGCAATAAATATAAAAAATTCCAATTCGGATTTCAGTAAGCAAAATCAACAGTAAATGCAATATAATTGGGGAACGACTTAATGGTAGAATCTTTAAATAGAAAAGAATGTGTAGCAGCAATATTTATTGATTTGTTGAAAGCACTTGACTATGTTAATATTGATAAATTGATTGAAATTATGGAAGGATATGGGATTTAGAGAGTTGCATTAGATTGGCTAAAGGGTTACCTAAAGAAAAGAGAACTGTATAGAAATAAGGCATGAGGACAAAGAGAATGTGAGAAGATTTAGGTCATCCTTTAAACAGATGAAACATGGAGTACCTCAAGGTTCTAAGCTGGGCCTTATTTATTCCTGTTATATATGAATGAAATATTTAGTAAAACACAGGAAGAAGGGGGATAGCAATTGGATACGCAGATGATATTAACAATAACAGTAAAAGCAAGCACAGAGGACAAACTTGAGCAAGAAGCAAATAACGTATTAGCAATAGTAAATAGCTTTTTACAGGGATTAGGCATGATATTAAATACCGAAAAAGCTGAATGGATGCAAATTAGGGTGGGAGAAAAAAATGATTCAAGTACAAATTTAAACATAGGGGAACAAATGTATCAGACAGGTAACATACACAGACTTTTTGGGCTTAGTGATTGATAGAAATTTAAACTGGCAAATGCATATAGAAAAAAATTACCAAAAAAGTAAACAGTGGAATCTATTTAATTTAAAAGGTGTGTTAATTAATAACACTGAACAACACTTACAACATATTTTTCCGGGACATGTTTCGAAGGTTAACTTTCCTCCATTATCAACCGGACAATAACTGGGTTTCCATGGTGTTTCATGGTGCAGATGGTGATGCTTCTTCTGGTGTTTCTTCTGGTGGCGGTTCAATGAACTTACTGAAAATGTCTCTCTGAGGAATGTCGAAATTAAATACTCGGAAAATAGTGGAATCTATGTTTTGAGACAAACTAGGCAGGTGATGAATGAGGACAGCGTTATGCAAGTGTATTTTGCCTTTATTCACTCACAGCTAACATACAGTATTATTCTATTCTCAAACAACCTTAATTACATGCATACAAAACTAAAAGTAGAACAAATTACTTCAGAAATAGATTAAGAGGTTCACTAAACAATAGAAGTTAGAAAATTGTGCGAAGGATCTGTACAACCACCTGCCTTACAGAATCAAATGTTTGGAATATAATAAAAAACTAAAGGAAACAAAGTTTTAACTAATGGATAATGTATTTTACTCAGTTGAAGAATTCAAAATTGTATGTAATCAAATATGAAAGAGCAATTTATGTGCCATATTACACTATCAGTCCTTGTAAATATTTAGCCACATTAATCATCATCTTGATAATACCTTGTAATATTTTTACAAATGGTGAATAAACTGAAACTGCATATTTAAATTTCTTACACTGTTTCACTGAAGCAAAGGGATTTCCAATTCCAACTTGCTGACAGGCTGAGGTTCAGCTTGAGTGATTTTGCTGTGCGCCCACTCTTAATAAGGTTTAACCTCAGTTTTTATATTGTGGTGGGTGTTCAAGGATAGATTTTTCTATTGGGATGGAAAGATTTGAAAGGAGGTAGCATGTAGTTCAACTGTTTGTTAAGATGCAGCAGTCCTTCTGTACCTCTGGTAGGAGTGGTTTTATAATACTGTAATCTTATTGGCTAAGGCAAAATGATGAAGTCAGTCAGTTCTTGGCCAGATTAAGACTGTAGCTCAGCTTTAGCTAGCTGATGGAGGTGTTTCAGTATTACCTGGTGTGCCCGCAAGCTATGCAGGGCATCTGATGTTACCTGAAGCAGTGAATTCTGGAACTATAATCCCCAAAAGACCTAACAATAGCAATCTGATGTTGAGGCAAACTGTTCTATAATTTTTAGACCCAGCACTCAATTTCATTTTCCACATATGAAAGGGAAGGGATAAGGCTTTGTGGAAAAGGAATGCTCTAGTACTTTTAGTATAATATTCTAGCTTTTCATGAAATGTAAGCAATGCACGATATAGGAGACGGATGAATTACTTTATTAAAATCTGTGTTTAAAGACTTCCCCATTAAAGTTAGGGACACATTGATAGTAACTTATAAACCATAAATTGTGGCTCAAGACATACGAGTGCTGCTCCAACCTTATGCTTCACACAAAACACCACCTGACAGATTCTAATGTCTGCTGTTGCCTTAGGAAATGATATGGAGCATGGCTGGTAACTAATATTGTTCCTTTTCTACCCTTTCTTTCTTTTTTCCTCTCTATTTCTTTTACACCACTTAAATATGTAGTCATATTGCAATGGATCTGTTAGGACAGGGGTGTTGGACTTATGACGTCGGAGCAGGCAAATGCCAACGAAGCACTGTGTGAGGAGCAGTAGTCATGAGCAGTGCACATCCATCAGCGACAAGCACGTGTAGTGCCATGGCACCTTGTCTTGCAATTCATTGTGTCAATGTGTTTGCTTATTGGCTTACACATTGAAGTATATTTACACCTCATGGCTGAAGTAGCAGAATGCAGTAGTGAAAGACCATCAATGCCTAGTACATTTGCATCCATGTGGGAAGCTTTATACCTGTTTACAGAGTATGGGGTCGTATCAAAATGTTTAAGTCGTCATAAGGTATTACAATATGTTAAAAAGTTCAATTTTCAGCACCATTATTCATGGTGTCATACTTCATCATTTTCAGCTTATGTAAGCTGTGCTCCAATGACGTTACAATTAGAAATTTTGATCTGCAAAACAATGTGGAAATGGAAGATGCATTCCAAAATAAACAGGTACGTGTACCTTTTTGCTTTCCATGCACAAAATTTCCTCACTTGCATAAATTTGCTTCAAGGCTGTTCAGCATGTTTGGTTCTAGCAGGTATGGGGAAGAGGGCTAACAGGAATACATACCCCATCACCAAAAGCAGGCCACCTCACATTTTTGGTTCTGTGTTTACGCATGCACAGGTACATACATTGCAAGGCAAAAGCAAATAGAAACATGATATATGAGTTTTGTGATTACATTCATTTTCTTTTGGAATAGCAAACACAAAGCTTTACGAGAGGTAGAACTGGAACTTAAAAATTCAATGCCACAGCTGGGACTTGAACCACAGACCTTCCGCTTACCAGGTGGCTGCTCTAACCATTGAGTCACCCAAACCGACAACTATATGTGAACAGTTCTTTTCGTGCATGAAGCTATATGCAAGCCTCATGACAGGAACTGCATTTTAGTTGTGAACTTAACAAATGTTCTTTATTGGCCTATTAGTCAGACAATGACCCGAACATGGACACATTAGTGAAGGAGAAAAGAGCAAAAAGAATCCTGAAAGCTCCAAGCTTGGAAAACGAAGTGGCTTAAAAATACTGAGACTGTATACAATTAAGTTTCTTAATCCCAGTATGTGTTATTCTGCTTTGAACCTGACAAATTATTATGCAGAATAAGTTGTGGCACTATTTTGTCATTCTAATAATGAGTTGTTTTTCTGTCACACTGAATAAACATTAGACTGAAAGCTTTACTTATGGTATATACTGCATGTAATAAACTGGCTTATGTAAAACCTATCTGTTGTTATATCACATTCATAGTACTTCAGTTACCATTTACCATTCAAAGTAAAGAGTTATCAACAAGTTCCTCTGTGTCATGCCGGCACCTACCACTCAAGATATTGTTGGTATCCTGCATCACCTTTCATGCCCGCCTCGGTAGCGTGATGGTTAACGTGTCTGCCTCACGTTCAAGAGGTCGCGAGTTCGAATCTCGCTTAGGGTAAGTTATCCGGGTAAGGTTTTTTTCCGAGGTTTTCCCTACCCTGAGAAGACAAATGTCAGGTAACTTAAAACTCCATGGACCTCGGGCTTATTTGAGCATCATTTCACCCATTTCATTTCATTCATTCGTCCGATATGACACAATGTTGGAGGATGTTAATTCAGAAAAAAAAAAAAAAAAATCACCTTTCATGAATTACATACATGAATCTATCAGATTTTTTATTTCGAGGAACGTTATAGAGCAATTCTGCGAATATGTCATACCGAGTGTTGAAATTTGAAATCAATGTTTCACTTTTTTTACTGAGGAAAGATGATGCTAGATACTCCAAAGTATCTTATGAAGTGAAAAATAAATGTTTTTCACGTGAATATGGGTTCAAATTTCACTTCTTACCCACATATTTCCAAAACACTAAAAATAAGCGTGAATAACGGTGATTTTCATATCAATATTTCAGGAGCTATGTACAACTGTTTTAATTTTTTTTCGATGTACATCACACAATGACTCTTCATCTTCAAAACATGTATATGGCTAATAATTTTCGACATTTATAAATAATCCTTAGAGTCTGTTTAGTTATTACTGTGTGTCGATGTCAGTCACGGTAAATAAGGATAAAGTTCTCTGCACGGAAAAGTAATAGACTGAAATAAATCTCCTTTTGGATTCTGCGTCATTACAATATAACAAATAAAAAAGTATCAGAAAGTTTTCCTCTAAAGTCATTCGTTTTCCCACAAAACACGTGACTAACGGACAATTGGTGCTGGCGCCCTGTGGTCGTCATACGCGTACAGTGCTTGTGAGACTTCAGTCAGGATAGACTATCAGTCCGTTTCTGACTCCATGGCTAAAACACCAGCCCAAAGACAACGTGAATACAAACAATATCTGAAGGAGCAAGACAGTTATCCACAATGGAAGGAAAAAGTAAAAGTGGCTATGAGGAAAGGAAGAGCAATACTGAAATAAACAAAACAAGGAAGAGAACACCTCAAGTCTGAATTAGGAGACATAAACAAGCACAGTGGGCAAGACAGAAGATAAGAGACCAAGAAGGGATTGATAAGGATACTCCATCAACATCAGCGGGTTTCAAAAGAAGACAGCATTTTGGAAAGTGCAGAAAACGTGTTGAGGAAGCATTGCCGCAATCTCCATGCAAAAGAAAAGAAATGATTCGTAAGTTAGCAGTTGAAGAGGGATTACATGTTGTAAAACCAAAGCATTCTGTCCCGGTATCAGGAAAACAACTATCAGAGGAACTTAAAAGTGCAATCATCAAGTTCTGTCAGGATGATTCAATATCTTACCAAGCTCCTGAAAGAGATGATTTTATTGAAATCCATGTTCAAGGAGGAACAAAAAAAGTTCGCATTAGGTATCTAGTGGTAACATTAAAAGAAGTACATGCACTCTTTCTAGAAGATCGAGAAGAAATGTCCGTGGGGTTGACAAAATTTGCTGAATTACGTCCTGCTCACGTGCGTCTTCAAAGTCAGATCCCACATAATGTGTGCACATGCATTATACGAAGTTTCTTCTCAAAGCATTGTGTAAAAATCACGTACTCACTGAGACTGAATTTTGTAAGTTCATAGCACAAGTGGTTTGTGATCAGAAATAGAGTGAGTGTATGCAGGGAGGATGCTCCAACTGCCTGGGATTGAGTGAAGCAGACATTTCAGATGAACTCGCTAATTCTCCATGCGAATGGAAACTGTGGAGTTCACGTAATGGAAGAATGGAAATAGAAGTTAAAAAGGGATCTGTAAAAGACTGCATTGAAGAACTGACCCATTGCCTGCCACGTTTCTTAAATCACGTTTATGTAAAAAGACAGCAATCTGAGGCCTTTAAGAAGGCTGAGGAAAATGTTGCAATTAGTGAAGCTGTGATACAGACCGACTTCTCTGAGAACTACACATGCAAGGAGCAAAATGAAATTCAAGCTGCCCAGTGGAACAATACACAGATCTCAATATTTACTGCTGTTGCCTGATATAGGAAAGGAGATATTGGTGAAATTCAGAAACAATCTTTTGCTTTGGAGTCTGATTATGTATCACATGACAAATATGCAGTTGATATTTGCTTAAGGAATATATTTTCGAAAATATTGGATATTGTTCTGAATCTTGAACTTGTGAAAGTGTTTTCTGATGGAGCTGCTAGTCATTTTAAGCAGAAATACACAATGAGTCATGAGACATATCTTTCCAAAGTATTTGGAATCCAAATTGAATGGCACTTCTTCGAATCCTATCACGGAAAGGGGGCAGTAGATGCGATTGGAGGACAAGTGAAGAGGATGGCATGGACAGCTACAAAAGCAGGAAGCAGGATTCAGAGTGCTGAAGAATTTGTTAATACTGTTAGAAAGAAAACCAAATTATATCTTCTTGAGGTTTCTCTGCCTGAAATTGAAGAAGCAAAAGAATTTCTCGACAAAAGATTTGAACATATTTTACCTATGCCATCCACTCAGCGGGTTCATTATGTGAAAGTATTAGGTTTAAATGTTGTGGAATATGCTTTTCTTTCATGTGCGGAAAGTGTCAGAATGATGCACAACTTTCGGAAATAAAAACAGTGTAGTGATATGCGCGTGTACTACGAGGCTACTGCATTTAGCGTTCCTACACTATAAGGAGTCCAATCCAGAGTGTGTTACAGGTATGTGCTGTGTGCTGTGCTCTCATGTGTCGTCTTTGTTATGGTTTTGAGTCAGCTTTTTATACTTGCAATGACGTAATTGTGATAAGAAGTGAGAGCTGCCAACATGTTTATTCTGTTTATGTTGCATGACATTAATGCTTCTCCAAAGGATATGATTATTGTCAAAACGATAAATACAATTACACACCTGTGTGTATTACATGTATGTAACGTATAATACGTATCACTGTGATTTACCATATGTTATACCATGTAAAACAAAGGCAAGGTATTACAATTTTCGCATATGTCAGTAAGTCACAAACTCATGTCAGTTAGTCACGCTGACCTTTGAATAAATATCTCCAGATGAGAATAACATACCAAACCTTTTTTCAGGTCATTTGAAAGCTTAGAAGTTCCTCTCTCAAGTGATTTTTCAGAACAAATCAAATAAGAAAACTTTCAGGGAAAACGGAGGACAAACGTTTGAAGTTGGACCTGCAGTTGACAAAAATGTCAGTAAGTCACGAAAAGTTTAGCGCTCATTATTAAATAATTGTTTCACTTTTTTAAGGTTTTTATCTTTCCTATCACAACCGCCAATGTATTCTTTGTCATCGTATGTCATTAAAATAACATTTTTACACCTATATTGGCCATTAGACAGACATTTTAAGAAGAAAATGTAGTGTAAATGTCAGTTAGTCACACGCGGAATTGCTCTATAACCATACACTCATGGCAATCAGTGCCGCCACTGGAATTCCCGCCTCTAGAAGAAACTTGGCTACACCAAAGTGCAGAGCGACTCCTTAATAACCCTATAGAAATGCTACCAAAATTGTAGTTTGAGTGTTTTGTTATATTTACTTCATATTACTGTGACTTAAACTTAATTATGAAATTCAGTTAACTTTATTTATTGCTTAAAGTAATCTAATCTAGATTATTCAGATTCCAGTATGCACTATTAGTTTCTGATGAATTAGAATTTATATTACTTTTGTTAACAATAGACACAAACACATTTACTGAGGTTTGGTCCAGGTGCATAGTAAGGGGGCTTCATGTTAAATTTCCCATGAGCCTTTTCAGAGAAGCTACTATACTATATTTATTGAGCTCCTTTAATAAGCTAGTGCTACATTATTATATTGGCATGCCTGTCATATTTCAGATAGCGGAATAGAAGACCCCATTGGCATAAATAAATTAAGCAATTTTAAGTTTCCCAACAATGGTAACAAACCCTGGTTGCATTACTGTTTATCAACTAAACGCAGCCATGTGTAATGCCCAGGCCATCCTACTCAGTGGATGGTTTGCATGCCATCACTCCCAATGCTCTTAGAAGCAGCTAGCTCTACTGAGAAAAGAGAGACACTGTTCAATGAAATGATGTCACAGAGCAGATAACCTGCCAATCCCTGTGTTAAGAGACACTCGTAGAACAGTGTGTGGCAGACAGCCTTCATCACGGGTCCACAGAGGGAGCAATGAAGGGCAATTGTACCTCCACCTCTATGACATCAGATGGCATTAGGGTGCCATCCAGGTTATTTGCTTAAATTATCTTTGAATAGATGGTACAGCATTTGCTGTTATCATTTGTTTTTTTATTTATACAGTAAAACCTGGTTTATTTGGCCGTCATTTATCTGGATGAGATTTGTAGATTTTTTTAAATTTAATGTTCACATTAGATAATGAATATAACTTTGATAGCAAGAACATAACTATAAGTATGTACGCCAAATATTCATGTTTTAGTTTGATTGAATGTATGGTTCCTGCATAAATTTCACAATAAATTATGGCATTATGTACTGCACTGTGAAATGCTTACCTGTTGGGTTTAAGAAAGATTTAGTAGTCTGCCACATGGTGCTGATGCGGTATGTCTTGTCAGCTATAAATTGCACTGGAAGAAAGCATTGACCTTGATCCCTAGCTGTCACTACACCTCCTTCAATCTCTTCAGTTTTCCTGCTATTTCCAAATGGCATGTGTCATTGAATTTATCATGTGTGTTTCAACCAGATTGTTTTTGTGTCTTATTAAAGCTTATTTGCGAGTGTAATTAAAACTTTATTCAAACCTCACACATGTTTAAAACAAAAGACTGTGGATAAATTTTTACTTTCTCTATACGCATAGTAAGTAGAGGAAGTATTCACCCAAAAATCTGATGTCAAGATTTCACCACAAATACATGTTTTGAGGCCCCCTGAATCCAAAAAAAGCATGTGTGTGTATGTGGGCAGCATAACTTAAAAACAAAAAGTTGGTTAAAAACCAAAGTTGGTATTTAAGTTTAATGTTTTTCAAGGATGCGACATGAAGATTTTGAAGAAAATTACTCCACCTTAAACTACCCTTTACATGGAAAATTTATCGAATATTCTGATTTTCCCGAAAATGGCTTTGACAATTTTGATTAAAATACCATATGTTTAAGATATTTTCACGGCAAGTGAAATGTATATTTTGAATTTTCTGACTATAGCCTGTGTAGACCTGTTTACTCTGGATCACTTTTGCATAGCTGGTAAACCATAATATATAAAAATATTATATAAAAATGTAGATCTTGCTAAAGGATCCAGTTTCTCTCCAAATACATTTTTTGGAAAACAAACTTTCGTCAAATGGGACATCGTTATTCATTTCTTATGTTAACTGTACAAACAGAACAGAATTTCAAAGCTTTAAAAGGTTTGACTATCGCTCAAAGCCTACTGTATTCTCATATTCCCCTTGCACCTACAAGGAAATAGCAATAAGATAATTTCTGCCAAGGTTTATTTTGACTAACATGAGGAGGATAGAGGAATAAAAGTTTGTAAGAATGATTAGCACAAGAGTAGAGAAAGTCATGTGTGCAAACATCAGATTTTTTGTTAAGGAATGATATGATTTTATGGTATTAAGATTTTTATATATTTAATGTCTTGTAAAGAATACATACTATGTACCGTACATAATTCCTTTAGAAGACATAGTTTTTTATTGTCATAAATGGCAAGTGCGCTTATTTAAGTTTTACTTATTATCCATATAGCCTGGACTATCCAGATTTTTTATTTTCCGGATTGTCTTTGGTCCCAGTTAGTTCAGATGAACAAGATTTTATATTATGGAAAAATTGACGCTATTAACAGTGAAGCAACAAGATTCTAAAGTAAGAACAAATTAGAAACTAAAAACTTCACTTATCTTATTATTTTGGTGCTGACCCTGGGGTTTCAAGCTATATCCAGCTCATTCTCAAAGCTGGATATAGCTTGAAACCCCAGGGTCAGCACCAAAATAATAAGATAAGTGAAGTTTTTAGTTTCTAATTTGTTCTTACTTTAGAAGATTTTATATTGCTATGTTTTAGACCTAAGGTGAAAGTCTGGGTCATGGCGTTAAATATCCAATTCAGTATTTATCTTGGCGATTGAAGGAACCCACAGAAAACCCCAGTCAGATTGCTTGACCCTTGAGATTTGAACCTGTAACCTCCTGAATGCAAGCCTCACACATTACTGTGAAGCCATCTCATTCAGTTTTACCCTTTCTTGTTTAAATTGTACAGATCCCTTTAACTTCTATGGTGATAATGAGAACTGCAGGGAATGATTTAAATAAAGACTTCCTTGGCCCAGGCAGTTCCAAATCCAGAACCTCTAGGTTGAGAAGTCAGTAGCTGACCACTCAACTGGGTAATCTAGATATTTGTTACCTAAATGTAGACCAAATTGTGGTGTACCAAAACTTACTAAAATTATAAGCTAAATAAAGTAGTAATTACAAGTTTAAAGAAAGTATTTTTGCAGTGATGCCTTGTAACAGCGTTTGCAAAGAAAAGTAGCCCAACTTATTCAGTTTCCTGATTGCTTTCATTAACTACAAAGAGGACAGCTACCTGACAGATATTGCTTTTTAGAACTATTATTGTAAGGCTTTGAATCCTTTTAATAATCACATAAATGGATTATAGAGTACAGTGATAGCTCATATCTGAGCACATATCTTTATTAAAGCAGAGTAAAAAAAAAGGGAAGTAAAGTAAACCCCGGTGCAACAGCCCACGAAGGGCCAAGGCTTGCCACTCAGCCACTGTGTCCCCCACCTTTACCAAATACAGACGTCATTGGTGGGATGCAGTACTTGAGGGTAGGATGAGGTCAGTGCCCCAAACCATTAAAGCAGAGAGTAGATTTCTTATTTCTTTATTTTAATTGGGATTTACTTTATTAAATGTAACATATAACTAAAAATATAAGGAGTAACTGATAACTAAGAATAAGAACAGAACAAACAGCAATTTATTGTTTAATCTTACCCTTGTGCAGGGTTTAATTCAATTGCTTCAATAATGTTATGGCTCTTCTTTCAATTCATGGTCTCATGAGTTATGTACTGAAAAGGCAAATTTACTAAGAATTACTATTGGCTTACAAGGTATCACATTAATGCTGCTTCATTCTTTAAATAGCATTCTAGCAATTTCAGTAAGTGCTTAGTTAATGCGTACTTCACTAGGGTGAAATATATTTTTCTATAACTGCTGGTATAAAAAATACAAAATAGCCAAATTTGCAGATATGACTGTCATATATTGACCACCAATATATTAAATACAGAGAGAAATATTGAATATTTCTCAACTGGGAGCTGAACATTTACATATATCACAAGTGTATGCAACATAAAAGTTCAAGAGGTAGAATCAGAAGTGAAAAATTCAGTGCCACAGCTGGGATTTGAACCACATACCCTCCGCTTACCAGACAGGTGCTCTCACCATTAAGCTAATGTGACAACCTGTCAGAATGACATTCAATTCTCCAACTGATTGCTATTTCTCCTGGTAAACAACAAAGGCAGTCTCACATCAGTTGTGTGTTTAAAAATATCAACAATAAGTTTGTTGGTATAAATAAATTATCATAAAAGTTCAAATTTAAAAAGTAAGGTCAAAGTATCCATACAAACCTTTGCACAAGAGATTGCATTATTTTCGATAAGTTCAGCATTGAGATCCTTTTTAGTGACTTTGTAGTATTATGTATCTATTAAGTGCATTTTTTAATATAATTAATAATATTAATAATAATTGTTAATATTAGTAATGATAATTAATAACCATCATCATCAACGACGACGACGATGATGATGATGATTATAATAATATTTCCCGTTTCAGTGCATATATGGGCCACATTAAGCAACTCGCTGCATTTATATTCACCTCTTCTTTTTCCTTTCTATCTTTCCAGTATTTTGTCACTGATTTTTTTTCTTCTTTCTTCTGTCCAAATTGTGGTTGTTTTCTTCTTTCTTCTGTCCAAATTGTAGTTGTTTTCTTTTTTTTTTAACTGGAGGCCTTTGGAGTTACCATTATTATTTAGTGACAAGAGTCACACAAGTAAGACAAGGCTTCCTTACCAAAAGCAATAATTTTTTCTCAGGAAAATGGCAAAACAAGGAAGTCTTGCTAAATTACTTTCTTAACAATTTTTGTTACCATATTTTTGTATCACTGATGTTTTCCATGGGCCCTGGAATCACATGAAGGGAAAGTGGCAACCCTTCCATTGTGCAAGAGATAACCTAATGTCGAAGTCTATCTCTAGCAAGTTATCTGGAAGAGTTGTTGTTGTTGTTGTTTTCTAGTGCCTTGCATCTGGCAATGAAGCCATTAGCATTCGTGCTTTCCAATACTTTTGAACTGTAGTTTCTTCTGATCTTAATGCTTCACAGGTCTTCAAGTGGTCTTCGTTCATTTCTGCTGGATCGTTACACAGGACACATATTGGTGAAGCTGAGATACCTATTCTGCTATACCTGCTAAGCAGTCATGATTTGTCAGTAGTCGGAAGGCAGCAACCGCTGTTTTCCTTGGTCTCTGGGGGATTATATCTGGGTTGGAAAGTAGTGTAATCCATTTTTTATCTTTGGCATTAGTTTCTATTTCTTGTAGGTATGAATGAGAAAATTTTTTAATGATCTGGAAGAGTAAAAGTCCAGAAAATTCTGAGTTAAACATTATAGATACTACATAGTAAATTAGGAATCTTCAATAAAACTAGAAGAATATACACTAACAATAAAATGTTTTATTTCTAACCAGATTCTTCTTGCATAATATTCACTCAAAAATATTATAAAATACATATATAATTCTTTGAATATACAAACATTGCTGCTTTGTGATGAAATTTAACAAATACTGAACAAAATTAACAATTAATTTTATAATGAACTCTACAGCAGCATTAACTACATGCAGATGCTATCCTTTCAACATTAAAACCTCAAAAATATTCTGTTTTGATTACTCTGTTAACTTTAGTTGCTTGAAATGCAATAACAATGACTGTTATTTTATGAAATGTATGCAACATTACAATAATTATCATCAATAGTTAACTTTAAACGCTGTCAGTGGTTTAAGACACAATTCCTTAGTGCTTCTAGTTTCATATCGTTTTGTCCAGGCATTTAATCTTTTTGACTATTGTATTGACTTTCAAAACAGGAGATTAAGGCTTTTATTGGATATATTCTGAAGGTTTTTTTAGTGCAACAGCTATGACTAACATTGTTTCAGAAGTTAAATGTATTCTTTTTCTTCTTCCTAAAGAATTGAGCCCATGCAAATGTCTGTATAGAAAAACAATAAATAACTAACATTTACTTAGAAGTTCTGAAGGATGCTGTTGCTGTCAAAACATTTCCAGCCTCTGAACGTTTTCCTTTGCTGCCAAAAGTAAATAATGCATATTAATATTTTGTAATAATTCTCATTTTTCTACTGCAAGTGGAAAGAGGCTCATTAATTTTCAATTAAAAAAAAATACAATTTTTATGTGCTTTGAATGCATTAATCTTCATATATTGGAAGTAGAGACGTGTTGTTGAAATCATTTAAGATTTAGAACTAAGCAACTTGCCAACAAATTTAAAAAGATTTTCAGAGAATAAAACATCTAATTGGGTGCAACAAACAAGTATGTCAACAATATACCATTAAAGCAGCCTCCCTTCAGTTTAAAAAACTGGTTTGCCAATAGAATGCAATAACTACAACCAAATTTATATAGGAAAAACAAAATGGAATTTGCAAGGAGTATAAAACACAAACAAAATGCAAAGATAAGTAGTTGTCACCAAGTTTTGGAAAAGTCATGACATGTAAATCCAGCACTAATATTAAAACACACAACAGGAAAACAAGAACTGACAACATGGGAACAAATTTTCACCGGGACAAATAAAAACGTGTTGAGTTTCAATATTTTCCTGAGTGACCCATTATACAAGTTTCTAGAAGCATCACCAGAGCAGTCCACAGACGTATCACTTCACCATCTAAGAACTTAAGCTCAGCAATGTCTGGTGGATGATAGAGGAAACTACCCTCCAAAATGGGTTCCAGGAAATTTAAAAAGTTGTGTATTAATTGACTCAGTTCTAACTCTTAAATGAATACATTTGTTACCCTAAGCAATACAGTAAAACAAAACCAGCATATGCTTTGTTGCTAATTTTCATTTGCTTTCTTTTGGTTATTCTTTAAAATATTACAGCACAATTTCAGCAGTGACAACAAAGCCTATGATAATCGTGGAGTGGTGGACGAATAGTTAACAATGAATGTAAAACTTTCTGATTTAGAGCCTAGCATGAACAAAGTTTTTTGTCTCTTCTTCAGTGAGATCACATTCACTGTTCCTGGCACTTTTGTTTTCATTTTTCTTGCCTTCCGGTTTTTCTTGAGTGAGCCTTTTGTCATTGTTTGAAGAATATCCACTACCTGTAACTTGTTTCTGTGTTGTCATACTCCTGTTCTATATTGGACAAAAATGTATCTTGGTCTGCCTGCTTTTCCAATGTTTATGACAAAAATAACCAACATAATTTTCACATAAAAATATGGAAAAGCAACCAAACAGATAAATTTTTGTCCAATACAGAACAGAAGCATGACAACATAGAACGAAAACAGGGTACAGGATGTTCTTTAATTAATGATAACAAGCTCACTCAAGAAAACACAGAAGGCCAGAAAAATGAAGACAAAAGTTAGCAATGAAGTTTATATTTTTGATAGGCACATTCAGAAATAGTTAGCAGTTGTATGAACTTTAAAGCATTCTATCAAAAAATTACTTACACTGTAAAATATATTTGTGATTTCTCATGTTTTTCCTGTGTGTGCAATGGCCATGAAGGTTAATGGCAGTTTGTAAAATTTATTAAAGAAATAATTCACAATTTTAACCTAAACTTTTTAGTCTGTACTAAGCTGACAGCATTTTTACATTTATTTTCCTCGTATAAAATAAATGAAATTAAATCATTTCACCCTCACATTGATTTCACTCTTGGATCTTGGTAGATGAACCACTTTATCTGTTGATTTATTCTCTTAATGTTATTTGGAATTCAAAACACCTACTAATTAGTTATAAAGTCTCTTACATGTCACAAGTACTAAAATTATAATACCACAGTAGAATTTGGAAATTAAAGAAGGCTTAAACTCATCAGGCTGCACATCTTTAACATTCATGAAACACCTTGGGGTAATTTATTTAAAAGTAAATTGCTACTTCAAAAACACCAGAAATACAGCACAACTACATATGTCATGCTTAACTCAAACAGACTTCAATGCTTTCTAAATATTATCATCTTTGGAATATAAACCCTCAAATATTTACATTCATTTCATATGCATTAAAGAGAAATGTAAAATATAGCTAATTATAATCAGTGCATTAATTTTGAAATACTTTTGATTAAATGAATATCTTAATTCATAGTTATTACATTTAAACATTTTGTCCAATATGGGCTCATAAACGAATGCTTCTAATGTCTGAATAATTGACATTTTCAAGCAATTGCACTGTTGTTTTAACCTTTCAACCTGTTTCGCTATTTTGTTTATGCTAAACTTAAGTATTTTAAACAAAGGACACTTAGGCATGTGCAATGTTTGGCATGGTAATTAAATTCCAGGAATCTTACAAAAAGCCACTAAGTAGCAAACAAGTAATATCTGTGCATCATTTCGAATGAGCGAATCATGCTCAGAACTGAGCATTTCTGGTACATCAGCCTCAATACATGGCATCTAATTTAGCAGAACTTTCTGCTCTAATGCAACATTTAAAGCAAAGATGAGTGGATGATTGATATCTGTCCATTGTGCACTCCAGACACACAACATATACACCAAGCAAGATTGAAAAGGATCAGAATGGTGGTTTGGGATGTACTTCCCAATGTCTCCATTCTGCTGCACATTAGACTGCAACAAAGATGATTTACAGTTAACATTCAAATATTGTCACCCTTCCTAAATTACAAATTATTAGACTAAACATTCTTAGTCGCCTAATTCTTGAAAACACAATCATGTAACATAAATGGTTTAATGTTATTATTGTAATTACAACATTATTAAACATTAAACATTGTTGACTCCAGAGCATTAGCTATATACATTAAACATTAGAAAATGTTATTAACTATCAGTGCCTAGCTTAGTGAGTGAACAATGAAGATGCAAAGAATTTTGAAAAATAGGATCAGAAAATGAAGAATTCGATACCATTGAACCATGGATCTTCTGCTCTATGTGCGACCTGGGTTTTGGTTAGAAAATTAAAACTACCGGTACTCAACTTTTTAAATTTTTCCAGGCTGGTTCGAAGAGATGTTATCTTCAGTCACTTTTCTTTTACAACAGAGGATTAGCATCTGCCTGCTGTATAAGGGGTCCTAGGTTCAATTCCTAGCTGGGAGGATCAAAATTGTTCGTCCACTATGATTATTCCTTATCCTCCCTAGAATGAATGGGAGTGTGAATGTGTGTTTGAATTAAAGAAAAAAGCAATAGGACCTAAAAGTTTAAAACTACCACTAAGCGAGTGAACACCATTGCTGTTGAGCAATAGTTCCACGAAGTTAAAAAACGCTGATATGACCTTGGATGTTAAAGGCAGCATATAAATGGAACCTTGAAAAAAATTCACAGCAAGCACTTGTCTGTGGTTATAGCAATCCCAGGCTATGATAGAATGCAAATAATTGTTTAAGTTGTGCCCCTACATCTATTGCAGAGGCACCATTACATGACAAATATATGAGACATTATCTACATATATAAAAATGAATTGCCGTGTGATGGTCTTGCAAGTACTTTAAAATGGTTCAACCAACTTCAATAATTTCTTTATAAATACAATATTTATATTTGTTTCAAATAATCTTGTCACAATCAGGAATAAAACACTCCTAAGTCATTCTGCTTTGTGTTATACCTTCACCTATTTATAGATTCACACAAGCTGCCCCTGAAACATTACTATAAAAAACTGACAAAATTTGTAGTTATATTGATTCATCATATTGTTCCGAGTTGATGCTGAAAATATTTATCTTCCACTCACAAATGTACAATTAGTGTAAGATGTCGGCTACCATTATTTGTGCCTCAATTATAATTTTAACAGGGCTAAGCTTATACTCCATCCTATGTTAATGTATTAGTGTAACTCTTATTGCTTCATCCACCAAAATATTTTTAAAATCATTATTTTTTGCATTTACATTTTACTTACAATTAAGTATTCCCTTTGCTTTGCCAAGGACAGATGTTGCGGCATTGTCTGTTGTCTCTGTTGCTTTCCCTGTCTTGTCCTTTACAGTCTTGATGACTTCATCTCGCTTTTCATCTATCACCTTATCTACTTCCTTCATCTTGTTGTCTACTGCTGTACTTGCTGCTTCCAGTGTACTGTCCACCTGAAAGTATTATAAGCCACAATATCACACACAAATAAATATGAATTGTCATGCTCAACAGAAATGCTGCCATGATATTTCTTACTCTGCACACTGATAAACTGATAATCTCTAATTGACAAGATAAATAAATATTCATATACACTTTTGTGATTTTTCAAAAATACTTAAATTTTGTGGTAGTTCAAATGTATTATATCTAATATTGCATGGATGGCTTAGAAGTCAATCTTAATAAGTCATAAAAAATATGAAATTGAGATTGTATAAGAAATGAAAAAGATCCAGCTATAGAATGACCTGCAAATTGGAGTAGGTGTGTGATAGGTGCTAGAAAAATATTTTATATAAATATTTAATGAAACTAAGATATGCTGTCTATTTGTGAGGTAAGAATTTTAGTGCATCTTTGCATGTACCATTTTGTCAGCGATTCTCGGTTCTCTCATGCAGTGGAGACAGCCCGCACTCTTTGGGGGTACATGGAGAAAAAAAGTCGAATACCACGGCTCTATAGCAATAAAGATACATTTGGGCAACTAAAATACAGTTTCCACAAAGTAAACATTTAATTTTGTGTATCTAAAATGTACTTCCACTTTCTAAAATCACAATTAACTGGTGAGCATTAAAAATCACACAGTAACAAAAGGACAAAGTTTGTTAAATTATTATCACTACAAAAATACTATGTCTTAAACTGTGAATTTATGATTGCTAGTGCATAATTTGAGTTTATACAGTTGAAAAAAAGACATCCTCAAAAGTTATTGAACAGATTCCAGTGGAACTGCACCGTACACTACAGATAATACAGAGTCACTCTTCAAACTGTTTGCAAAACACAATATCTCATTAAGAATCAAAATTTTAAAAGAACTGCTTGAAATATATTTGAAAGGGCAACATCGAAAATGTGGAGAAATCTTTTGAACTTGGCATATCAACTGCTCATGCAGGGGATGAGATATGCAAGGGGTAACATGACTAGAAATATGCCACCGACCCTTCTTGCTCTTCGGAAGGGATTTCTGCAATTCTGCAATCCCAACCAATACAAAAGGATGACAGAAGAAGTTAAGAAAAGTGATACTCCAACTAGTGTTCTAAAATTATTGGCATTAGAGACAATCCATACTAGATTTCCAGAACACGAATGGCTCCATATTTATACTGATGGATCATTGATATCAAACCGAGATGGAGCAGGGGCTGGAGTCACGTGTCACCTCTTTTCCTATTACAAATCTTTAAGTTATGGAACTACAAACTTTGATGGAAAAATGAAGCAATTCAAAGGGCCCTACAAAATCTCTTGTATAGAATTTCACATTGTAATCAAGCAGTTATTCTCTCAGATTCCAGGGCAGCAATTATAGCAATTACTTCTAAGTTGTCACCAAAAAACCAAATAATTATAGAATGTTGGAAAATCCTTACCCATCTAACAGCACTTCAAAAACACCTAGACTTCCAATGGATACCAGCTCACTGTGGACTGAGTGGTAATGAGAAAGCTGATTTTCTTGCTAAAAAGGGTACCGGCAATGTGCAGAAATCTATAGTTAATCTACCATTTTATGCAGCTAAAAGATTAGTCAACTCTGAATTCAAAAAAGTTATTGCAAAATATTACTATGAAAAATCAAAAAATAAAAGATGAGGGAATTGTAGTAGCATTACTTCCGCTGTCACTGTTGCACGAGATTGGCGATGAATCGATGGTCTTCGTCAGCCGTGGTGTAGCCATCAGAATACTTCTATGGTAAGGAATGGTAAAATACTTGAACGGCATTTGGCAGTAAAACTCAAGTTAATAATAAAAACATTTAGCACTCACTGCTTTCGCGGACTTTAATCTCTTCGTCCAGGACATTTCTCTTCTAGCATAAAACAGCGGATTGTCCTTAAAATCCGCGACGTA
Organism: Tenodera sinensis; assembly: GCA_030765045.1. Taxonomy (NCBI): domain Eukaryota; kingdom Metazoa; phylum Arthropoda; class Insecta; order Mantodea; family Mantidae; genus Tenodera; species Tenodera sinensis. Next base: position 43,539,616 of record CM060968.1, on the reverse strand, counting down.
TGGCAACCCTCGGTACAATGGATATGATTCGTATAGCATTTCAAAAACCGTCAAGAGGTTTTCGAGAGGAGGGATATGGAATAAGCAAAAGCAACTGCCTTAAGGCCATCTTAGTCATGCCCATCACACGCCAATAGTGCCTTTTTTCTTGCCACTTTTAATAGACCCCTATAACTTCTTTGGTCATGCAGGGTCGTCTGAGCCTTTTGGAGCTTAGTTCCGAAGGAGATACCTGTAATAGTACCATCACTATCATAAAAGTGTGTTGTTTCTATTCTAGTCGTCATCGCCTAGTTATCATGGGACAATTTTCTCCTTTTGCAGAATAGCATAAATCTGTAGGACAGCGCTCCTAGTGGCGTAAAGCTAGAGACTACCTGCTCTCTAGAGGGTCCTGCTCTCTACGCTATCGGGCTGATCGCGAAAAAGGCATGGCTTAACCAAAGTGAAGGAAACTCGGTAAGAGAGGGAGAAGGGGAAGTGTGGCTAGTTGTAGCAGGATTCGGGACTGTTTCACTTTAGTCGCGTTCATGGCACTAATTGCTGCTGTTTTCATTCCTGGCTTTATTTCGCTATGAACAAGGTCGATGTTGTTGTTGTTGTTGTTGTTGTTGTTAACAGCGCCATTTCAGATGTTAGGTGACCAAGAAAAACTTTGTATTAAACAATTAAGCTCTGATGATCCTAATGTTTCCCTAATACAGGAACACGAACCACAGTCGGCTCTTTCAATCCAGATGGTAGGTAGAAGGAAAAAAACATGGTTGACAGCTAGTGAGATCAAGAAAACCTTGTTTTGCTTTAACTGTTCGTTACCTAGATTAGTCACAATTAGTGACCTTAAACATCTTTCAGAAAGAATTAAATCACATGAAATAAGTTCTCCTCCACCTCTGTGCTGTGGGAGTAACATGTAAGTCTCACATTTAAGAGCTCCCAAGTTCAAATCTTGGTAAGAACAAATTATCTGAATATGGTTTTCTGGGGTTTTTCCTTATGCTGTGGGATAACTTTAAGTTGTATGGGAACTGGGCTCATTTGAGCATCATTTCACTCATTCATTCTTCGTCTGATAAAACTTACACACTTAAGGGTTTTCTCACATTGGAAGCTCCTTAAAGCTAAGTTTGTCTGGAGAAGTTGATGTTCGAACCCAACTTGATGAAGGATACAGGCCATTTGTTCCATGACACAATGAATTACACCAAAATAATTGGTGCAGACAAATGCTGGCAGATATTAAATAGAATTATTTACTACCTAATTCTTCATTCTGCTTGCACTAAATGGACATAACGAAAGAGAAGAGGTATATTCCTAGATTTAGTACATAAAGTTGCTAACCTACATGAACATTTGGAAGAATCCAAAGTAAACAAATAGTAAGTTCTTCAGCAACAACACAAAACGAGTTATTGGAGTGTATGTATGCACCTACCTGCTTGACAAATAAACCCTACATGGTTTCTGTCTGTACAAGCGAATGAAAACAGCAATATCTTCAATAAGACACAGCTGGTTATGGTTCTTCGATTTGTTCAGGAATCAAAAGTAATGCAACATTTTCATAGTTTCATATGCCTCAATGAAATATGCGAACCAGGGATAGCCCACAACATATTAGGTGCAGTGCAATGAACACTTAGTTAATCGTGTCAAATTTAATGACAAAGTCCAGTTTTCCTGATGACTGACACAACTGTGCCAAGTACTTCCCTTAATGAGAAGAGGGAAAACCAAAGTGCTGAACTTTGTGTATTTCATTCTAGTGAAGAGATTACAATTCCATTAAAACAAGTCCATCCTGATAGCTATTGTCGGACTGTAATGCACATCCACTGTGGTTGCCAGCTCCTCCCTCAGCCTAGTTGTGTACCGTGCAGACAAACCATATCTATATTCTAAATACCACAAAAAGTTAAATTGTGTAGTTTTAAAATAGGTAAATAATAAACTACAACACTCACAAATGCTTAGGAAACACGTACATTTGACAGATCTGTATAGCAACTAAGAAGGGCTTCCAAACAGCTTATGGCGAGGGAATGTGAGGGGTACAGTGTAACACCACACTACTGATTGGTGGAAACGTTTGTTACCATCAGAACTCTTGTCAAGCACAAGTCTGCACTTAGTTGTCAGAATGGACTAGTTGTTTTAATGCACCTCTAAGAACAAAATACTCTCAACCCATTGTATTTTTTTCATTAAAACAATTTAGAGGACATATTTTCAGAAATGTAGCATTTTTAATGTAGTTCTAAGGAACCCAGTTACAACAACTGAATGTGAAAGGTGTTTCAGCACACTAAAACACGTTAAAAATATTTAAGGAATACAAAGGGATAAGGAAGACTCAATGTCTTAGCAATGTTTTTCATTTACCTTTCAAAGAAGAAAGAAATTGAGAAAGATAGGGAAACTCCAGCACTAGAGAATTTAAAAAAAATAACAAACACAAAAATAAGTTCCAGTAAAACTAAGTCTATGGTAATAAGCAGAGAACATAAGATACACATAATAAAATTAGGAAAGGAGGTACTCGAGCAAGTAACAAACTTTAAACATTTGGGATTTCTATTTAGCAATGATGGAATAACAGATGATGACGTGAACAACAGGATTGCAGCAACTGGAAACTTGTATCATGCTTTAAATAAGAACTTCATTAGCAAGAAGGAGAACTCAAATAAGACTAAATTAACAGAATACAAAACAACTTACGTACCAACATTAATTTATGAGTGCGAATCTTAGCCATTAACATCTAAGTCAATTAGCAAACTACAAACAAATGAAATGAGATACCTGAGAAGAGTGATAGGTAAAACTAAACAAGATATAAATATAAATCAGACCATAAGAACAAATTTGAAAATTCAACCTTTACAGCAACAAATAGAAAATCAGCAATTGAGATGGTTTGGCCACGTTCAATGCATGGCTGAAGAAAGGATCCAAAACATGCTTGGCAAACCAGAGTGCAGGGAAGACTTTCCTGGGAAGATTGAATTGAAGGGATTTTGAAGGGGAAAGGACTGGATATGAATGAAGAAAAGAAGCTTGCAAGAGACTGAGCAAAATGGAAGGCTGTTTTAAAAGCCTCAACAGCGGATTGTACAAGAGAATCGACTACGTAAGTAAAAACAAAAATAAAAACTTGTGGGCAACATCCTAATAAAGACATTTCTGGAGTAGAATAGCTTACAGGTTGTAAAAGTAAAGCCCAACTATTTTGTTGGTCATGTCTATTTTTCAAAACATTATTGCTTCCATACCATATATTGTCACCCAATCTAAATATGAACATTGTTGAAACAGAAATTACTAGTAATAAAAATCTTAATAATCAATCTGGACACCACTGATACATACCGCCTTCTCAGCTTTGCTGAACTCAGCATCCAGAGCATCCACAGCAGCATGTTTAGCTTCCACAGCACCATCTACAGCTGCATGTTCCAGTTCAGACTTTGTAGACCAAATGGCATCTCCAGTCTTTTTGGCCTGATCCTGCAGCATCTCATTAGCCAGCTTCTTCTTCTCTTCTGTTACATGTTCAACCTCGGTCTTCTTCTTCTCTAGAAGCTGCTCAGCTTTGGAGCCAAGATTCTTCAATGCTGAAATAAAAGAAGAATGTTCTCTGCTTAATTTTGAAGGATTGCTTTGCTCATTCAGATTGTTACATGTCTGTTCACCCAGATTGATAAAAGCAGTGCAGAGAATACACATGCTGGATTAACTAGTAATAGTAATTTAGCTTATTATTTCCCAAGACTGAGCTTGATGTGGGGAACCTGGAAAATGTTCAGCCTCCTAAAGCACTTGCAGACCAATTTGGGAGACTTGAAATAGAACTAGTACAGACAGAGAATAGCAGTTAAGAGAGTTCAGTATATTGAGCAGACCTCTCAATCTGTTAGTTTTATCGGCCTTCCAATTTGTCTTGGGCATTAGTCTGTAGTGAGAATCATATACAAGTTGTCTCAAAATATACCTACTCTTTGAATGACCATAAAATCATTACTTATGAACGTAGAGACAAGTTTAAAGGCTTGAATTACTGATGAAAAATGTAATTAAAGAATCATGTTCACAAATGTTCAAATTAATTAAAACTAAAATTAAATTGTTTTTTTCAAATTGATGGTCATCACTGTCCAGACCAAGCTGATAACGCAAATGTCATGAAACAGCTCATTTGGAATTTCACTGCATTCTCTTTTAATGCCAATTTCAATGCATTAATTGTTCTTGGTTTAGTGCAACAAACTATTCTCAAGGTATCCTCATAAAAAGAAGTCCATTGGCGTGAGGTTTGGGAAACGGGCAGGGTATTCAGTACTACCCTTCGTCCAATCCATGTGTTTAGATAAGCTGCATCGAGGTGAGCTCTTACATCACGATGGTAGTGGGGAGGTGCTCCATCTTGCTGAAAGTAAATCTTGTCATCATCACCAAACATCTCTTCAATGTGTGGACCGACAGACTCCTGCAGCAAGGTTAGGGCACCTGTCACCATTGAAGGTTCCATTAAAAAAATGGTCCTATGATGCCCATTGCTGATATACCACAACATACTGTTACCCCTGGTAAGTTTATGGGTAGTCATTCTTTAATTACATTTCCCTTCTCTAATTCAAGCCTTTAATTACATTTCCCTTCTCTAATTCAAGCCTTTAAACTTGTCTCTATGTTCATAAATAATTATTTTATAGTCATTTAAACTGTTGGGACATTTTCAGACACACTGTGTTTAAAAACTAGTCCTGGCTGAATTAAATTAGTATTCTGAACACACTATTTATAGCATTCTACTTAGACAAACAAGGAGCTTTTAGATTATTTGAAGAGGGTATGTCTTCTAGCTAGATGGCTGAATTAATTCCAAATATGAAAAAGGTGTATATTAATTTAGATAATCGTTGGTATGTGTCATGAATGTGTCCTTAGGTGAATAGAGATTAAAGACTTTGAAATATTACTAATTTAAAAGGTAATGGAACCAGTGTAAATTTGCTTGCAAATGGCTCACGCATGCACTCAATACGTGAAAGGGTTGTACTCATCTCCATTTAGGAGGTTTCCTAGTTGGAAACTTTTATAACTGCTCCTTGTTTGGCCACGGTTTGAAATTTTTGTTTTTAATAAACTATATTTATGCCTGATGACCTAGCTTCGCACATGTCTCAACCAGAGTATCTCATGTTATGAACAGTATTACCAGCACTGTAGGTTGTTTGTTTTTACTTTATGGAATGTTAAACTAAATAGAATAGATTATTTATTAATACATGCCAAATAACCCCATTTATTTCCTCCATTAAATTGTTATGAGGTAGCCAATTTTTGTTCTGTTTTCAATCATTACTTGGAGCTGTATTTTATTTACTTCTTTTACAGGATTTTGAAACAAAGAGTCTCGATTTTACTCGTACTTGTTTTCATTAAATATAAATACTAGGTGTTCTGTGATTTCCACTTTGCTCTCTTCATGAATTCCGTACTTCGTTCATAAGCTCTTTAGCTTTTATCTGAAAGGTAAACTGAAGGTTATGCTAATCATTGTCTTCCTTAGTTAATTTAAGCAATCAATTAAGCGTTCCACTAAGCCTGATTGCCAAATGTACACATTTTGTTCCATGTGTGAGGCTTCAGGAATTGAAACTCTTAGAAGACAAATCGAAGTAAAAATACAAATTATACAGATATACTACGTACAAGGAAAACGACTTCCTGGAGCAATTTATTCCCCACATAATTTTCCAATGGAATGCCCGCCAAAAGAAGTCCTTCACGCGCTGTTTTCTGCGCCAATCTCTTCCTTAATGGAATAAATTGGTGGCCTCAAGACCTATAAGACGCCTACTAACCTTGACAGTCCCACGCGCTTACGCATCATAAGGAAGCATCACTTTTGCTTGTGACCTTCCGCTTAATCTAAAGTTGGAATCCAATGGGAGCCGATTTCATGGGAGAGATCGTATCTTTGGCCTACCGCCAACTTTGGTGTTAGGTACTGTACTTCGGACATCAAGCATGCAGTTTACCGAAGAGGCAAAAATGGCGGTTGGCGAGTGTTGGATTAAAAAATACCTTAAAATAAATATATGTCTGTAAAATCTCAGGAGAAAATGCTATTGAGGCTAATAAACCTAAACAGATTTGATGTACCTGACGTGATACGGTTATCATTTATTCTTTAAATAATAATTGGCAGATTTAGCCAACAGGTTTTTCTTTTCCTTTAAAATCTAAGAAAAGCTCTTTGTGAAAGTAATGCTTTCTTATACAAACACGAAGTAAGTCTTGAGACACAACCGTCTGCAACTGGGTCGACAGTCAACAATAGAGTCAGTACATCTTTCTAACTTGCTGCCCTACAAGTATCGCCCTTATATAGTGAGAGTGTGCATAGCTCAATATTCAGGCGGTTGGTGATCATTGTTCTACGTAAGGGAGTTAAGCGATTAAAATCTCATTTGAGAGAAAAAAGAAAAAAGAAAGAAAAAGAAACCACGGATTTGCTCTATGGTGATAAATACAAAGACTAACATTTGATATGTTTCTAACGATTAAGAAATGATTAAAACAAGAAAAGTTACATTTGAATGCATATGCTTCCACGGCTGAGTCCTGATCAGTGCTCTTGGCTTTCGGTGAAGGCTGCGTCATTTTGGTTGAGATTACCGACGTTTCGCTCATCCTATTGTGAGCTTCTTCTGGGCTCTTGTCCGATCAGCAACAGAGCAGAAATCAGACAACAGCCCAGAAGAAGCTCACAATAGGATGAGCCAAACGTCGGCAATCTCAAGCAAAATGACGCGTCCTTCACCGGAAGCCAAGATCACTGATAACGTTAAATTTGCTCCCTTTTGGCGAATATTTCAGCAATGAATAACCTCAAACAATATTTACCCTTTTTTTTTTAAACAAAATCCATATTTTTTAAATTAAAATATGTTAGAACTCAATCTCGAAAGTTCTGACACTATGACAGCTATTATCACGTGGATTTTTTTATTTTACACCTTTTGGCTTTTGAGGGTAAATCATCCTTATCTCTGGCTTTTGCTATGATTAATTCTGTATATTGGTATTTGCCTGTGAAGGTTGCTAGGTTTTTTATTTTGTAGGTATTTATCATAAGTAATACCATGGGATTGTTAATTTATCTGCAGAATTTGACTATCGCGAGTTTATTTATTAAGACTATTTCATGAATTTAAGAATGATGCAGCCTATGAAATGTTATTATGGTAGTTGCAAAATTTAATGGCGGCTGATGTGTGACTATTACTGTTCTTTTTCCTATTGTGCAAGTAACTTTTGTGGGCGCCAATTATATTCATATCATTGGCTTTACAGCGTGATTTCACAGTGTGTTTAACTATACAACACGGCAGGGGCATGGCAAACCTATAATTGAACTTAGTATCGAGGCACCCGCCATCAAATTTTGCGTCAGCCATAGTACTAACCTCTTAAAAGAAACATGGAGCAGTCATGCATGCATGCATGCATACATACATACATCAGCGCCCATTGGTAGCTACGACCTACAAGATTCTCATATTGAAGCTCCAATTTTTTAAGATGTTGGCAATGTCAGGAGTTGGGTATTTTGTTAACTTCTAATTTCGTTCAATACAAAATTCATCAAACTGATTCAAACATAGTTTCTGTTGTATTGTGTGTTCTGAGGTTTCCCTCTTCGAATTATTTCATCTATTTCAGCATTAGGTAGTTCACCGAATGTGAGAGTCAGCCATTTTTGACATTTGAATAGCGGCTCTGTTGCCTCAAATTACGTAAGCTGTTGCGCACCTGTAGGTAAATGCAGCTAAATTCTCTAAATTGATAACATAAGAAAAGCAGAGGAGGTGATAATGAAATCTGATAATTTTTTTCGCGAATGAAGGTTGTCATTGGTTGAAAATTGAAATTGTTATGCACATGATTGGTAGATTTCAACCAAGGCAGGTATGAGTGGAATGGTCTTTATATCTGACCTTTGCCATAATTAGCTCTGTATTCTGATATCTTTAACTACTGTCATGATTTCTTGAACTGATGCTCTTCTCTGGCCTTTGCCATGATCTGTTTTATGAGGGACCCGCATGTGGTATTCGTGGTGGACGAAGCGGCGTCAGGGCGGGTTTTCTCCGGGTGCTCCGGTTTCCCCCGCCATCTCATTCCACCGGTGCTCCATCTTCATTCCATGTACCATCAGTGTCACCGCCTGCGGTGCCGTAGTAGTAAAAGCGGGCGTTAAACACTACAACAACTGTTTTATAAGGGCGCTAATGACCTACTAATTGTGCGCCCTTAAATATACATCATTCTACACCATCCATCACGTGAATTAACAACCAAAATGTGACGTCATGCAGTTTTCTTACTTTGGGCAAAAACGCGCAAACTCACATTTCGGCCTATGCTGCCAAAGTCCGCAGAAGCTTGACTCATCCTCATGTCCAACTGTCCAAGTTATGACCGTGTCGAGTTCTTTGCGCTAGGGCGTCGCCGAGCAGACAAGAGGTCACAGGGCGTGCCTTGTGTCGGGTCGCGGTTCAGCAACAGCAGTAATGAGATTAATTCTCAAATTGACTAACGTAAGTGAAACGCGGATGATTCTATTCCAGACGTGAACTCCCTGCAAATCGAGTAGGTACTGTTAAGACATACCACGCTATCTCGTAACAAATTCTCTTCGGCTTTGCTTTAAACTTCTATTCGCTTTTGAGAGGCAACAAAATTCACAGAACCTAGAACTTTATCAGTTAGCTACAGTAATTATGGGAAGTATTATATTCCATCCAAAAATTCAATATAGAAAGCCAGCAAAATACACGTTTTGAGGTCCCTTTAACAGTTTTTTTAAAGGCCGCGTGTATACACCACTGGCTAAAAGTTTTCAATCATCTTCACAACTTGGATTTGTGGTTAAAAGAGAGATTTCCTATCATATTCCCATTCCTATTTGGATGATAAAACAAGCAAAAACAAGTAAATACTAAGCGCCTACGTCACAAATTTCAGTTGCAGTGCGCTTCGACTTCGTGGAGAACATATGAAGGGTCAATGTGTGACGCCAATGGTGAAGCATGGTGGAGGGTAGGTCATGGTGCAGGGATGTTTTGCAGGTGATAAAGTTGGTGATCTAGTGAGAATCAATATAACATTAAAGAAGGAAGGATATCTCAGGATATTGATGAAAAATGCTGTTCCCTCTTGCAAGAGGTTTATTGGTCTTGGGTTTGTTCTGCAGCAGGACAGTGATCCCAAACATGCGTCTAAATTGTACAGAGAGTGTATCAATAAAAAGAGAAATGTGGAGAATGAAGAATATGGTTTGGCCAAGTTAGTCACCTAATTTAAATCCGATTGAACTCTTACGGGATCAACCTGACAGGGAATTCACAAAACTGAGGTCATCTAATGTTGAAGATCTATGAAACAATTTATAGGCCTGTTGGACTGAAACATCTTCAGAAAACACTATATATCTCCAGAATGCCAAGAGTTCCTGCAACTGTTCTGAGGGCAAAGAGTGGATAGTTTGAAGAGGCTAAAATCAAACCAGATTGTATTTTACTTAATGACAGAGAGAAAATATTTATTTGGTTGGTCTATTTAGTTTTTTTAGGAAGTATTTACACATTGAAATAAAGTATAGGTAGGTATAGTGTTTTTCATAAGTGATCGGAAACTTTTGAACGGTAATGTACCTCTGAACAACATAATTGAAACAAAAAGTCAAATACATATAACGCTTAGCGCCAAGCTTCTTCACGCCAAGTTAGTCTTTACATGGAACATTTTCGTTATTTTTTGTTTTCTCAAAACGGTTCTAACGATAAGGGATGTTCAAAATCCATCCAAAATGAGCTGGCGGATTATATGTTGGAAATTTCAGAGGTTATGTCGGAAAAATAAATATTGTAGCACACTGGTACATTTTTGCACTGTTAATTTTAATGTGTAATAATTTTTCACCTGTCTTAAAGACGAAGTCGCCTTACTCCATTGTAGAGTGTGTCAATACAAAGGCGGATATTTCATTAAACTTCCCAGAGCTGTTGATTTGCCATAAGGGCCTTCTGCATTGTATCATCTGGTAAGCGTCTTGAGGCTGCTACGACCACTTCGTGACAAGTTCACCTTGAGAAGATACAAGTTTTCGCTCACATTCCCATTTATTGCGTCTGCAGTGTTTTACAGCAGGTCTGTGTATGCTTGTAAGGCCGAGGGGATTTGTTGGCTTTGTGCTTGTTTTCTTTTGCGATCACAGATAGAAGTTGGTGATATCGCTTTCATTACGATTCCAAGATTCAGAGAGATGAATGAAGCTGGCAGAATGGCCGAAGTGTGGGTTTGATTACCTCATGCTAATGTAATTTCCTGATTCGTTTAGCTAGGGCGTCAATCTGGAGCCAGCAGTCAGTGTGGGTTAAGTAGGGCATCCAGCATTAAGGCTATCCACAGTGACAGAACCATTTCTGATACGACTTTAGTTCCTTTGTTTTCCTTTCTTTTTTCATTCTAGTTCTACGTAGGGACGAAATTCAGAAATAGCCCGTAGTAGACATTGTGCCAGTATCTGCCTATATATAATATGAGAAAAAAGCTGTGCGATATATATGGGAACTGAGCCTAATGTGGGGAGGGGTGGAAAGCGATATCTGTGAAAGTGTTGTAGTTGTAAATTCTAACACCAGAACCTTACCTTTTACGCGTCAGTCAGTTGTTTGTATTTGTGCATATCCCAGATTTTCAGTCTTCTCATACATTTCATCATTACTGTAGAAAGGGAAGGTTCATTAATCAAATGAATATTGTAATAGAATCAGTTTTAGTGGGCTTTCATCCCACATCTGTGGATATTTTTACAAAAGAGAAATACAGTTTTGCAAACAAAGCTAGTCTGATCCTAATATGGGAAATTGTGTTATGCCGAATATGGGGCTCCCCATATTTGGAACATCATTTATTCCCGACGCGGAACGTATTTTGAACGAGTCGAAAAATTAAAGATTTAATGGTGCTTACAACAGCTTTTCTGTGCAACTGACTTTCTGGAACAAATACAGAGCAGCGATTGCATGGCTAAGATTATATTTTAATTTGGTGTATAGGGCTGATTTCATCTTAAGCCTCCGCACCACATACATAGTAACAGGGGCGAAACAATCTTTGTGTAAATGTCATTTTTGAACTTAATTAACACTTCCCATTGAGAAGAGATACAAACACACTTGCCTTCCTTGAGCTACACAGGCAAGCCGAAGATCTGTGGAACTTCAACTGCTCATATTTCGTATTTCTAAATCGTATAAATGTTAACTCCTATGTGTCATATTCAAGTACAATTGAAAATACATACTGACCAGGCTTCATAAAAGGGTAAAACATCTTTAATTATAATCGATTTTACCAACAGTTGCAAGTAACAAGATGTGTCAAGAACAGCAGAAATATCGTTATTGTTTATTTGGAATTATTTGATGTTTGTACTAACTATAAACTGTTTTGGGGAAACTTTCGGTTCAAACTGGATTAGGTCAGCCCTAAAAGCCTCGAACCGTGCAGACTTCTACTCTAATCTTTTCATTGCCCTTTTATAGCAACGTCAGGAACAGGTTTGAAGAGCTACGGGGAATGCAACTATGGACACTTGAATAAACACTACCAAGTTACGCAACCTTTCGTTGGCGTAGTTCACGTGCCACATGCAAGCTTCCACAAACATGCTGTCAGGAAAGAAACGCGGGGAAACAGGTGGGAGGGAGGGAGGGAGGGAGGGAGGGAGAGAGAGAGAACACTGTCACGAAAGAAAACTGACCGCTCTCAAAAATAAGGTTAAACTCTGATTTTACCCAACACTTTTATACCCACAATATATCTCCAACTATACAGCAATAATACACCCACAGAGTTCGTGTCCATCTGTTCTCTAATCAATGTGAAGTTTTGAGATGCTTGTTCAATCATCTAACGCATCATTCCAACATACCGAGCGAGATGGTTCCGCGGTAACGCGAGAGGAAGGTCAAGGTTCGATTCTCTCGACTGGCAACTTGAGTTTTTCATAGTTTTCCCTGGCAGGTATGTGACTGCTGGTGTCATTCCTTACCACACTTTTCTTTCCATTTCATTGTGTTTCCTTCTCATCTTTCAGGTGTGCTTCTAGGTTTCGCGGCGTGTGGCGCTGTCAGACAGTTGACGCGGATACACAAATGCAAAATAACATTAATAACGTTGTTCATATGAGATGGAACCGCTTTCTTGAAAATCACTTATTCAAACAATGTCTGACTCCAATAAGATATTGTATTCAAAACATACGTGCACGTACACACACATACAACTACGTATTGCGTTCGTGGACTTTTTCATAGCGAAAATCTCGATATGTAATTTTGGAACAAAATGCAATGCATGCTGTAAGTAGGTTCTGAGGAAAGGAAATAGGCTTCAATGTTTGGATATTATTAATTATTAACTAATTATTATTATTATTATTATTATTATTATTATTATTATTATTATTATTATTATTATTATTATTATTATTATTATTATTATTATTATTATTATTATTATTATTATTATTATTATTATTATTATTATTATTATTATTTTAATTTATCAAATAACGTTTTTTTACTTTCTCTGCTACGTACATTCGATGTCAAGATTCCACCGGAAATATATATTTTGAGGCCCACTGAATCCAAAAAAAGCATTTTTAGAACAAGGTTCGCGCGCGGATGTATGTGTGTGTGCGTGTGTGTGTCACAGTATGTGGACAGCATGACGCAAAAAGGAAAAGTCGGCTATAAACCAAAGTTGGTATTTAAGCATAATGTCTTTCAAGGATGCGACACGAAGATTTTGAAGAAAATTCCGCCACCCTAAACCACCCTTTACATAGAAAATTTTTCGCAAATTTTTATTTTCTTGAAATGACCAATGGTTTTGATTAAAATGCCATATGTTTGAGATATTTTAATGACAAATGAAATGTATATCTCGAATTTTCTGGTTATAGCCCATGTAGTCCTATTTACTCTGGATGACTTTTGCATAACTGGTAAAACCGTAAAAGATAAACCAAATCTTACTATACAAAAAATGTAGATCTTGCTAAAACACAATTTATGTCTAAATAGTTTTTTGTGGAGTGAACCATTTCGGAGATATTCCTTGTTATTTGTGTGAGTTTTGGAAAACTTCTAGTTCTGTCAAATGGAACATCCTTATTCATTTTTGTATGTTAACCGTGCAAAGAGAACGGAATTTGAAAGCTTTAAAAGATTTGACTATCGGTGGAAGCCTATTGTATTTCCATATTCTCCTTGTATCTACAAGAAGATAAACAATAAGATAATTTCTGCAAATGTTTATCTCAACTAACACGAAGAAGATATAGGAATAAGGGTTTGTAAGAATGGTAAGTACAAGAGTAGAGAAAGTCATGTGAGTGCAACACATTAGATTTTTTACTTTATAGCTGAATTAATTGCCATACCTCAATTGATGCACATTAAGGAAACCTTGCTATGTCCTAATATACCTGTACAATAAAATAACTTCAAAGCTATAAAGAAAATAAAAAAAGACTTCACAACACATAAAATAGGAAACACTGCCATTGTAATGAACATTTGAGTCTTGCATGTTTGCCTTTGGACGAGTATGGCATATCTGGAGATCTTGATGGATACAGAATAGTTAAAAACAGCTCTAAAAGGGATTAGCGTACGTTTGTTGCGTGCCTTAAAAGGTTGACCTTTATGCGCACTCGGAAGTTCTAAACCCCTCGTTAGTATTTTCATTCGGTAGCAAAGTCAATATTTAATTCTTCAAAACTCGATTATCTAACAGTTCGTTTACTATAACAAACAAGCTGATAGTTAATTATTCACTTCCATTAGAAACATCTATCAGTAACTGCTGAAATTTGCAAATAAGTATCGGATTATTATTGGATGTTACCCCAAGTTAAATCACAGTACTTCGTGACGTATCACCAAATGTGTGCCAAGGTTAAATGTAAATTATGATGCATGCTGAGGCACAATCCTTTGATAAATGACCCATACGTGACCTATCACCCAATGTGTGCATAATGCTCTAGTGCTAAAATGAACAGTGGGGACTTCAAACTCTTACCATGCCTGTAGAATGCGGGTCATAACCAAGTCGTTAGGTATACATTTAATTTTGGCACGGTTGTTTTAATTGCGTTTTATTATTATTCCTGTATTTACATGATTAAACGTTTCTCGACAGTGTTTATTGATCTACTTCCCGCTCATGCAGTAATGGCGGGAAGATGAATTCCCTGTATTCAGTGCTGGTAATACTGGATGTTGCTTATTTTACTGCACGTATATGCATAAACTATACTAAATACTCTAACGTTTGATATGTTTATTGTTCTAGACATGGAGACAGCCTTTGATTACTGACTCTTACCTGGCTTTTACTTCCCTTCTACTTTTTAATGTTTATTCACGTTTTAATTCATGCAGCAGCTCAGACTAAGTAGTGCTGCCAGCTGCTGATATTTTTGAGGCAAACAACAAAGCGTGTATTATCGATCGCTATTCCACCGTCAAGGTTAGCATTTTTTGTAATGTTGCCGCTTTTAACATTGAAAGTGTCATATCGGTAGCTTTTGACCTCTTAGAACAATTGCTCAACAGCAATGGTATTCACTTGGGTTTCTATTACTTTGGATTAACTTATTGCATCAAATTCACACACATTATCACTCCCATTCATACTTCTAGAGCTTAGAAAAGATGGTAGTAATCCTAGTTAAAGATAATGTAAGTCAAATATAAATTTCCACCTTCCAGCCAGGAATCGAAACCGAGACCACTTGCACAGCAGGTAGGTGCTCAACCGACTTAGCTACGCGGCCAGTCTTGATGAGCTTGCTACTAAAACTACCAATGTGTATAGCCGTCAGTTTACATTTAAAAACATTAGAATGTTATTTTTTTATCAAAGGAGATAAAACGTTGTACGATATACGTATCTTACTGTCATACTAAAATACTGATACCGAAAATAGCCATTACATATCAAAGGAGTGATAAACTAGTTTTTGCTTTGCGTGCAATCCAACGACTATTAGGGAAAAAAAGGTAAATTATTTTAAATCGAAAATTCACAGAACGAAAACTGGAGCCAGTAGATATGTTCTCTAATTAGTCCAAAGAACAAATAGACGCCGGCAGAGGTGGAATCAGGATTGAAAAATTCAATGCCATTGCCGGGATTTGAACCGCGAACCTTCCACTTATCGAGCGGCAGCTTTAACCACTAAGTTACCATGGCCAACTTGCCAGTACGCCATTAAATTCCCCAGCGGATTCGTACTTTTCCCGGTTAGACCACAAGGGAATCTCACATCAGAGACAAGCTTGTTACGCGGAAGGTCCGTGATTCAAATCCCGGCTATGGCATTGAATTTTTCATCCATCTCTTAAACATTGCCCACGCGCGGCTTGTGTGTTTAAAAACACCATGTGGACCTCCAGTCCGCTAATCTGAGCCTCAACGACCTCGGCCACCCGTCACGGTGTTTTATTCGTGGTTTTCTTTTAGACTCTGTGGTAAGTTTGCTAGCTTTGGGCATTTCACACTTCCATTCATCTTTTAATGAAGCTAGTTAAAAGGCAAACAAAAGAATAAATAACTTGAACCGTGATCAGCTTTTCATTCAGCGACAGAGTAGGAGGGTACTATTTCACGTATGTAGTGCATGTTGGACACACGCTTCCCGCTCGGCTAGGGTGAACTTTTGACATTTCACGTGCGCTAATCTGAGCCTCAACGACCTCGGCCACCCGTCACGGTGTTTTATTCGTGGTTTTCTTTTAGACTCTGTGGTAAGTTTGCTAGCTTTGGGCATTTCACACTTCCATTCATCTTTTAATGAAGCTAGTTAAAAGGCAAACAAAAGAATAAATAACTTGAACCGTGATCAGCTTTTCATTCAGCGACAGAGTAGGAGGGTACTATTTCACGTATGTAGTGCATGTTGGACACACGCTTCCCGCTCGGCTAGGGTGAACTTTTGAGATTTCACGTGCAATGACGTGTTTCTCGAGTCTGAATTTACCTATCGGCATCATTTGTTTATGTCAGTACCTTTACATGGCACAAAGCACGACGTAAATTTATACTTTGGGTCTAGGACAGAACTCCAGTAATGCTGTAGTATATCGTTTTCTTGATAAGGGAGCACCTTTTGTTCAAAATTGGGGGTGTTTAAGCACGCCTACGTATTCTTGCATGTTAGGTCACCATTTGCGCTTGCGTGTGCTGCAGCACTGCCTATGTGGACAGGCACGATCTTCTTATGTTTGGATCACATTCTTATGTTAGGCATGTGTAACAAAATCTGAGTTTGAAATCCATTTCCTTAAACATCAGGAAATTTTCCAAATTAGTTTATCACAGCAATTTTAGGACAGTATTTTACGATGATTGCATAATAAATGTGGAAGGGGGAGGGAAATGAAATTAATTATATTGTCATTCAAGGTTTTAAAACCTTGATTTCTTTAACGTCGTGGTGAGGCAGCTGTTTGTTCTTAGCAGATATTTTTTCTATCTATTTCTTGCTAATCTCAGTAAACATTGGTCAGATATAGTTCCAATATATATTTTGTTATAGATACACATCACCATAGTAGACGAGAGGCAACTTTTACTTGACAGAACCACATCTAACATTCCAAAGCATGCAGCTTAAAGCATCCGAAAATCCAAATGAATAGCAGCAAATATTTTTTAAGCGTTTACTGATGCGTTTTTGACATAAAATATCGTGAATTTTAAAAAGACCAGACTTTTTCCTGCCGTAAATTTTCATAAAATGTAGCCACCCGCAAAGCCTTGATTAATTTCATAAAGTGCTTTCTATTTGTACAAAACTCAGCAAGAACAAAAAGACTTCACCGTATAGTTATACAACCACTTCAATATTTCAAATATGGCATTTTAATCAAAATAATTTGAGTAAAACTTAAGAAAACATGTGATGAAAAATTTTGGGCTTATAAGTGCAGTATCGGCTGAGGAATTTCCGAAAATCTTGCATCTTCAACAGATGTCAGACTTGTGAAGTTTGATATTTATCTGACTTTTCGTGCTTTATTTCATAGACAGGCGCGCACGGATAGGCAGGCAGTCAGAAACAACCCTTTTAATTTATTTTCGGGTCGAATTTGGGTCGAACTTAGGCCAATGCGATATATACTTACTCTACTTCAAGGTAAACGACAGAGAGAGCAAAATGGATAACAACAAGAAATAAAAAAGAGTACATTAAAAATCTGATCACATCACTTTATCTATTCTTACGGGGCCCTAATGACCAAGTTGTCGGCGGGCCCTTAAACCCAACACACTCACTCACTCTATTCTTACAAAACTATTCATCTATCTAGTTCACGTTAATTGGGATAGGAATTGCAGAAATGGTTTTGTTACATATTTCCTTGTAGGTTACAAGGGGAATATGGGAATATAGTAGTGTTTAAGCAATAGTCAAATCTGTTAAAGAGTTGTCGCTATATGATGAGTTTGAAATTCCGTTCTCTTTGTACGGCCAATACATAAAAAATAGCGATTTCCTATTTGAAAACATATAAGTATTTCCAATAACAAAGAATATCTCGGAAATGTTTGATATAAATGTTATTTTGTGCTTAAACCAGATCTACATTTTTTGTGTACAAAGATTTTGTCTACGTATCTCTTGGGTTTACGAGTTATCCAAAAACGATTCAGATGAAGAGGACTTCAGAGGTTATTCCCAGAAAATTTAAGGCATACATTTCATTTGTTATGCAATTATTTTGAACCTATGGTATTTTAATCAAAATCGTTAGAGCCGCTTTAGGGAATATCAACATTTTCAACGTAAGGGAGAGTTTGGGTGGGGGATTTTCTTGAAAATGTTCGTGTCGCATCCCTGAAAGAGGCTGAGCTTAAATACCAAATTTGGTATTTAAACGACTTTATGTTATTTAGTTATGTAGGTATATGGTGCAGAAAATAAAAATAAATACCTGTTTGGAATGAAGAAATAAAAAACATCAGCAATGAAATGGAAATCACTAAACAAATAAAGTTCAGAACAAAATTAAAGAAGTGTAAAGAGATATTCGGCTGACCGTCCCTTTACTTTACAGATTGGGGGATGAAGGACTTCAGAATACAGAACAAAATGAATATTACAAAGGCACCAGTTTCTTTGTTGACTCGCCGAGTCCACTAATATTCAGTTGAGGCCAGCGGGCCCCAAGGATGGTGGATGTGCTGGTAGCGTGACGTTATACATTAAGAATGCAGAATGTGTAAGAGCGGTCAGGTTCCGCGAAATCGAGGCGCACTGAAGGCGAAGCGTCACGCGAAAGGCCTTTTATAGTATATAGCGTGTTGCTTATCCAACCTTCCTGTCATTTCCAGTGATGCCAATTTAGTTGTTTTTAAACTAAAACTGGTCTTTTTGGGAAGATGTTTAGTTGGCAAAATTTATAAATTTAACATTACTAGTATAAGAATTTAGTTGTTTGATAAACTGCATTTAGTTGGAGAAAAATATCTTTAACATCGACAACACAGACATTTAGCGGATTTCTTATTTTTGTCTGGTTATTTTTCTTGATCCTCTATTGGCAACACTGGTCATTTCACTAGCAATCGTGCAGTTTACAGGTCAGCTGAAGCCTGACAAATATGAACAGTTTTACGTGCTTATGTTACAAGTATATTTAACTTTTCAGTCCTAAAAATTAAATACACTCACCAGTTTGTAATGTCGGATAGCTGAGGTCTAAGACTCCGGGCTCATTTGAGTATCATTTCTTCTAAATTATTCATTCATCGTCCGATATGGCCTACCCAACCTAACCGGTTCTTGGTTAAAGGATGCTAAACATAGTGAGTGAGTGGGAGAGAGGAGAGAGAGAGAGAGAGAGAGAGAGAGAGAGAGAGAGAGAGAGAGAGAGAGAGACTAAAACACAATTCATGCTTGTAGAACATAGGCGAGCGTGTATCTCTTTCACCGTGTTCACGTTCATCGTGTAAAATAAGTGTTATTCGAAATGTATGTACTCTTTTAAATTATGATTTCGTTTTAAATTGAAACGAAATTCAAACACTTGGTGGTGCTCGCGTTTTTATTTCAGCTAATTCAAGAAAACAGAACACCCTCTGTTGTGCTCACATCGTCATATTTGTGCATTCTAATCTAAGCTTATGTGATCATTGTTGACATTGTCATTGTTGCAATCATAAATGGCAATAGAAACCACTAATCATATGTCAAATACTTTTCTATATGGATCTGTTAACAACTAAAACTATAAACGTTTGTAATATTAAACACATAGGGCGGACGCCCTACATACTTGTATATTCAACATTTTTCTATAATGTACTACATTTTCGCGTACCTAGTCCTATATTTTAGGTCACTTGCGTTCTATATTTCGTTAAAAAAACGCTAACTCTAATTTTAGGTTGTTAAATAGGATGGGCAGCTCGTCTCCTTAGCGCGTTGGTAGCGCTGCTGTTTACCAAGAGGGAGAACCGGGTTCGATTCCCAGTACGGGCGTGCACCTGGTCCGGGGTGCAGCCTGTTAGGTCATTGAGGGACCAATTGAGGAGCCCCTGGTAACCTATCAGATTAAACGCATATATGTGAAATACGAAATTAAGTTAACCGCAGTTTCCATGACACTTAGAAAAATAAGAAGATCGATATTCTACAGAAACCGGTGAAAGAAGAGAATTGCAAGTCTAGCAATAAAAGTAACAAAGTTCAGAAAAGTAGAAGGAAGGGGAAACCAATAGAAAACTGTCTCTATTCTGAAGTTTAACACAATATGCATAACTCTGAGTGCTGTTATTCAGAAATTCTGTAGCATGGACTTATAAAGCATCTGACATTTCTGTCCACAAAAAATGGCAGCAGTCATTGTTCTAAGTTTTCATTACTCTTCCTTTTTTTTTTTTTTTACGCTTCTTTTATTAAATGGCTGTCCCTTGGACAAAGCATCACACACAAAATTGCCAATAGCAATACATCTAAACGTTTGAACAGGGCAACAAAATCATAATGAAACAATGTTAAAAGGAAGAAATAATGTTATGATTAGAAAACAAAAAACAAACTGAATGAAGTTTTTAAAGTTTTAGCAAATGTCCGTGCTTTGAAAAATGAACCCAGTAGGTCTAACTGGCATCCGTTCATAGAGATTAAGCTCTGTTTAACTGCTCGATATCTACTTTTTGTTTTAAGCTTCCGGGCAAAGTACTTGAAATGGCTTAGACAAAGGACAACACTTTTGATTTTACTACTTGTAGTTTAATCGAGTAAGAAGGGTCATCATTAGCCTTTGATTAAAATCGTTTCCAAAAGAAAATCTATCGTGAGCAAATAACTAGCCTTAAACAAGCATTATTTACACTTGTCCTTCAATGTTTCTTTGTAATGTTTCAGTTCCCCTTTAGCCTTGAAGACGCCATAAAAACACAGCTCTGTGGTATTATAACTATCTGCCAAATAAAGCCAGACACACGGCTAAAACTACAATTCAGAGTTAGCTTCTAATGGATTTCCGTTCTCTTCCGTACTCCACAGGCTTCAAACAATGACGTAATTTCTCATTTGTACTCGGTGACCTTTCTTTAATGCTGACGTAACATGCAAACGTGAAGGCTTGATAGATGTAAAATTACAGTGTTTCCGTAATGACTGGGGCGAAAGCTGGCGATAACAAAGAAAATATGTTATAGCAGGCGCCCATACACCGGGCATTTGTCTAATGCCTACTTTTCTGTGAGACCGGCGTCCATGTTGAAGTTGATATCCATAGCACTTCAAGTGTTGGTGCTGGGCAAAAAGTGAGCTTATCCCAGAAGCGAGAGCAATTTACTTACATAAATATGACCTTACGTGCTTCCAGCGCAAAACATAAGCATGTGACGATGATTCCTATTTCAGTTCAGAAAAATAACAAAAGCGCAGCGAACTACACGAAAGCAGTCCACTACGCGAAGGGCGTTCGGAATGCCACAAAATAAAATTATGCTATAGTTTGCGCTTGGACTATGGAAGGAGAGCTTGCGCCTTCCCTCTCTTGCATCCATTTCCGAACTCTGTACCCTTCTAAGCAAAGGAAAGGTGAGGTGAGGTTTAACACTACAGTAATGAAAGACTGGGATCCGGAGCGCGTCTTGTTAAACTTCCTTTACGAGCACTGGTTTAGAGAATACATATCACAGAGGATATTAATTAGTTCCTGAAATGAACACTCAACAAAAATGCCGCTTTTGGCAACATTTCATAAGACATTAACTCTGTAGCCTCACGATAAAAAGGAGCGGAGCAAGCGTGGGTTAAGCTCAAGGAATTTAGGTGTATTATTATAGGTTGCTGCCAACACACCTTTGGCATCTCCTGTAATTAGGAGGTGTGTGTTCTGAATTTGGGAGCGTGAGTTTATCCAACTAGGCGGCGCCGTGGTCGAGTGGTTAGACCGCTCGCCTGCCACCTAGGCAGCCCCGGTTCGATCCCAGGGACCCGCATGTGGTATTCGTGGTGGACGAGGCGGAGTCTGGGCGGGTTTCTTCCGGGTTCTCCGGTTTCCCCCGCCACTCATTCCACATAATCGCCTTTCGATTCATCCATTTCGCCTGCATTTCATATCGTCCACTTTCTCATTATCATACCTGGTGCTTGGCTGACCACCCGCTTCCAGGTCTTCACTCTGTCTGGTCCATAGGTTTCTCTGCTGCCCGACAGGCGTCTCACCCTAGGCACTGGCTTGTACGTCCTAGGGAGTATTAGTCCTTTATAAGGGGAGGATAATCAGGCAAAGAAGAGCTTATTCAACCAATTCGGTAATCGAAAGCCTTACTGCCTGTATAATTTACAGTGACTAATATAGTAGCAAAATATTTGTTATTGTTTCAGAGGCTATTGCAAGCTAAAAAAGACATGTTTCAGGCTTTTCGTGTTATTTTTAAACATATTGTATGTATATTTACTTTCTCTCAAACATTCATCTTGAATATGAACGATAATTTTGTGGTGGAATAAATAAAATAATAATAATAATAATAATAATAATAATAATAATAATAATAATAATAATAATAATAATAATAATAATAATTATAATAATAATATTTAAAAAAAAAAAAAAAAACATTCTCATATATTATAAAGGTCCCGATGTGACAGCTTCAGGTCGCACTGCGCAAGTATATTGCGCATATGGTCTGTAGGTTCCAGGTAGGTTTCTCTACGAAACCTTTAGACATACCAGCCCTTGGGCACTACCTATGCTATTCTTTTCTTGGTGTTGAGGTTATATCAAAGTATCAAATTCACATCTAAAGCTCCATTTGTGTTAGCTAAAACTCATTAATGTGCTTATTATATATTCGAGCAAAATCCTCAGCTCATTTCTTCTTTTTCCCTATCTCACTTGTTCTTTTCTCCATCTTCTTTTTCTCCCTCTCCTTTTTGCCTTTCTCTCTCTTCTTACAACCACCTTTTCTATCCACCCACCACTCTGTCTCTCTCTGTCTCTGTGCAACTTGGATTACAACTGATGTGTAGAAAACCAGTAATAAACTACTTTTTCTAAGAGATTTAACATTTGAAACGCAATTATTTAAAAGAACACACACATATACACCCGCGCGCGCGGAAATTTCTCTAAGAATACTATTATATGGTTTAGGATCTTGGAAACGTGTATTTGCAGTGAAATCTTGGTATTGAATTTTTGAGTGCAATGCAATACCTTCTCCGCCTGCTGCGTAGATTGTAAAAACATGTCAAAAGTATCCCTCAGATGCAGTGTGCCACACATTGGTCACTGTCAGCATGGACATGGTCTGGCTGCATTCCAGGGGCATTTCTGAATTGACGTAACAGTATTCTGTAAAGGGAAGCGTTTGCCAATGTCTCTTCCTCTACAGAGGAGTTCAGAAATAGGTGTATACTATTCAATGTAAATAGGTAGCTGGTAGATAGACTTTCAAAAAAAAAAAAAAAAAAAAAAAAACTTGATGTTTAACCGTGACACGAGTTTCTCTAATTTCGTTTAATTTTGATGACTATTCTTCACCAATTCTCAATATAGACAACAGATTATTATTTTATCTTCTTCTTGTTAGTTGTTCACAAATGATTTTAATCTGTTAATACTATGTTAATTTTCAAATTACTATGCAGAATAATTAATTTACATGAGAGGAAACTCAATACTTCGTTCACGAGAAACCAAAGAAAGGCCACTTAATATCCCAAAGATTACTGTTTAAAATGTCGGGAAATTTAAAAGTACAACAATGCTATTTTTGGAATTACTCCCACAACTGCCTTTTTATTTGACATAAATTGTACTACGTTTAACATTGCTTCTTATCCAGGGGTTTTTCTACTTGTTTGTGTTTTCCAGGTAAATAAAAAGACTGGAGTGGACTTTCCATGTTACTTACAGAATATGCACGATTTCAGTACTAACACCTGAACACAAATCCTAGAACTTTTCCACATAAGATATTGAAAGCCTTAACCCCCGCATTTATCAAGTCCCTGTGAAATTTGGCATGTAGATGACACTTCGTTTTCGAGTCATAAGGTTCCCTCTCTCACTCTCATATTAGACATACATAGACTTTTAGCCTTTAATTTGTTTTATAAAAAGTAAATTTTGTCCTTTCATTATTTTCATGCAGAGACAATAGAAATCAAAACAAAATTAGGAAGGAAAAATAGCACATAAACACAAGCTTGAGAAGTTAGTTTTAAAGAATAACAGAAAATTTATTAAAATAAGCGAAGCCAGCTGTTTTATTTCCCAAATTCTGTTAACCACTTCAGAAAGGCGAATTGTGCAACACAACACATATTGTGTGGTGCTATACGATGAAAATCTGTTGTTTCTAATGCTCCCCATATGGTAAATAACTTCAATAGAACCTAGCTCCACCAAGCGATGCCTAGGTCTATTTTGAAAATATAAGACATGCTGCCAAAAACGGTGAGACTGTAAACAGCGTCTCGTCCACAGAAATTTCTGTTAAATGGATTCAATTCAGAAGAATGATTTAGGAGATCGTGACAAACAATGATTAATATACTTGAGAGCAACATTGCGGAAATTGGTAACTATTGGGATTTTTTCTATATAATTTATTTCCAAGAAAATGCACAATCATGGATAAACGTTATTATTCATTACTTTCTGAGTGCCACGCTGTTAGTGTCAGGTAATTCAACTCCAAGTACTGAATCAAGTACCAGGGGACTTATTCTTTTCTTAAAGACATCGCATGGAACCGTCGAAAGTATTTCCAAATACTTAGCTATTCACTATTAAGTGTTTCTGTATACCAGCACGATATTCTATCCAGTTTTCCCCTTTATTAAAAATTCGTTGCTGTAGAGTTGTGTTCATCACATGCCTCCTTTAGGAAGCAATACGAGTGAAACTGAGCAGGTGCCAGACATGACAACGAGGAAGGTCATTGCACTCTGATGCGGCTATTGATTCCCTCATCCTTACTTTCGGTGGGTAATCAAGGACATTGCTTGTAAATTTTGTTCCTCCAAACCTATGAACTTCTATAGGAACAGCATAATGGATATTTATACCGGATGTATCTTAAGTTAAAAATATTTCTCAGCCCATATTGCCCACTATGCACCTGTAAGTTGGGATTTGTGGGATTAAAGTCTGAAAACATCACATAATGTGATTCACTACTTAAGCCTTTTAGCCGGATTTCCTCACAGCTGCAGTGTTAAATACGTTACCTGCTATGGATTCTGCTTGAAATCCCTGCTCCCTGAAGTATAATAATTACCCATTTCACGATGTACATATATGAATATTTCGTTTTGAAATTATAGTACAACAGTTGGTAGCACTGAATGTATTAGCTACATCTTCTAAAAGTGGGAAAGGGTCCAAAATGTCGCAGGAAATTGGAATTGGCCTATTAGACGTTGGTATTAATCACAACTATTCTGTTTTTCTTAAATACATTCAAGTTATCTTCTGCATTTTATTTAACGAGCCTTTGAATACCATTTGGTTCCTTGTAGCGTCCATAGATGTGTTGGCTTATTTTAAAATTGGGACATTTACCCAACTAAGTGCCCTTTATTCAACATTTTGAACTAAATCTTCATTTTGTGTTTTTAAATGTTACAAAACATTATTCTTACATACAAAAATCATATGTTCATTGTTCCTAAGCGTTCACAGTTACACAAGACGTCATTTAGGTACGTGATTCTTAATGTGATAGAAACTTCAGTTCTGTTTATTTTCAGATAATTCAAAGTGAATAATCTTTTTGTCTCCATCTTTATGTTCGCCTCATTTTCCACGTTCCATTTTGCGTATATGTTCTTGATAATTTTTGTAGCTTCCGTATTAGGAAGTTAGGTATTGTAATTTGGTCCCAGATGTCTTGCCCATTTTGCTGGTTGAACAGCCATTTCATTTCCTTTAATAGCAGTATGGCATACGCCATACTAATTTAATGTTGATCCGTTTTATTTTGAGCTATATGTAAAAGGTATTTTGTCACGTTCAAGCAATCCATTTTATCGTCTATTTCTTGCTTGTGAATCTTCACAAGGAAGTTTTTTTTTTAAATCAACATAATATGACCATAATTATATCAACACTCAACATACCATGATGTGAGGAACCTGAAAAATACCGTACTTTGTATGAAGAGAATGACGCGGTGTGCCCGGGTTCGATCCTGGTAACCGCGTGGGGATCTTTCTCCGCTGATAGTCTGTTTCAAGGTGCACTCAGCCTTGTTAGGTCTCTGAGGAGTCAATTGAGTAGCTATACTGAAGGAAAGATAGCGTCCCTAAAAGTTCAAGTAGTCGCCTTATGGTCGGGGAGTCAACACGCTGACCCCCACCACTCTTAACCTGCACTTCTCCGTGATCTTGGCTGCAGCTGGAGGATGCAGAGGTCGGCGATAAGGATGTCCTCTATTTAGGGGAGACGCTCTAGGGATTAATATCTATGAAGGGAAGATGGGGGTTATCTTTTAAAAGTTTGTGTAACTTATTTCTTTTATATAAAACAAACAGATCTGCTTTCTAAAACTTACAATTACACTCTTAGACTTTTGTATTTAAAATTTGAGTAGAAAAGATTGATGTCCGTGATAGTATCATACTAAGGACTTGTATGTTAATGTTTTTACTCGTAGTTTGTAGTCAATATTACATTTGCACCCTTAATATTTAAATTAACCTAATAAACCCTAAAGTGATTTCACACCTAAAACTGGCTTAACTGTTTGGCGTTATTTTGTCATTTCGTTTAAAATACTCTTGATAACTGTGATGTATAATTATTATTATTATGAGGGTTATATGCATATATATCGTCCATATGACCTAACTTTTAATTACATAACATGCGTTTAAAAATTAAAAAAAATATATAAAGCAGTTAATAGCTTCAATATTTTAAAGTACCTTAATGACAACTTCCTTACCTGAATGCACCAAATTAATCAATAAATCTACCAATGTTTTACTTGTACAAAACAAACTAAATTGTAAAACTTGAGTGAAACAATACCTTGATATGTTTATTTGTATAACATTTAAATATTTGATTAATATTTAAAATTATTTAATGAAGATGTTTCTTGCATGCCGCTTCTTGTTGTACGAATTGCGCGCGCTAAACTGTTTAGATTTTCTTAAAGCATACAATATATTATGTTAAATAAAACGTTATGGTGCTAGCCATTTCCGAAATATTCTTTGTTACTGTTATTGTAGTTGATTAATTAGTTTAGCTTACTGTATTCTTATATCTACAACGAAATGTTTACATGAGTGTTGGAGGTTTGTCTGTATTAACAAGAAGTAGACAGCATAACAAACTTTTATAAGAATAATTTATAGAAGAATGAGTAGAGAAAGCCATAAGAATGCAACACATCAAATATTGTTATAAATTAATTGTCTACATCTTATGTTCTATGATATTATAATGGAAAGAGAGAGAGAAAGGTGTATCAAAAGAAAATATAGGAGAAAGGAAAGCAAACAGACAACCTATTCAAAGGTTCGGAAATGATAATGGACAGGAAAACTGCATTGTGCACCGTGACTGTCAGTTAACAGAGTACGACGCCCTAGGCTCGGTATTATAATCTTCTGGATAGATTAAACCGCAGTGCAATGATTAAAAAATGGAACATATTCTTGTAGGAATACAGGACATGTGACAGGCAATTAATGTTCATAGAAGCTTGTACAAACAACGCCAAAGAAAATCTTCGGCGAATTTTGTATCGTTTCCTTTGGTCTTTTGAGGCCTGTTCTTCACCTTACCTCACAGAGTTATGGTTGATAACACAGCAATAAAGGGGAAAAGAGGGGAGGTTGGAGCCTTTTCTTTTTCTGAATCTCTCTCTCTCTCTCTCTCTCTCTCTCTCTCTCTCTCACACACACACACACACACACACACACACACACACACACACACACACACACACAAGACTTACATATGTATGCTCACGAGGAAAATTTGTTGTATAGGTCCACTTAAAATTACTAATAATAATTGAAACCAAATGGAAACAACAGTATTAAGTAGAACTACAGGAATATAGTTATTTATATATATGATACATTTGTAAGGGTAAAAATTTCTGTTATTAAATAAATTACCTACTTTTATTATAATTGACTAATCATGTTTAGAAACTAGATAAATATATCTATGTACCTATAAGGTTTACACGAATATGACAATACTACATAGTGTGGCAATACAATTGTGTTATATTCTTGTTGTGATCAGCAATAGGTTAGTAAAGATAAATTAACTAATTATAGTTTGAGTCAGAGAGAAAATACGCTACACTATTTATTTGTTTATTTATTCATTTATAATTTATTCATTCACTTAATTATATTTATTTAGTTTTGCTTCTATGCAGCAACAAATATCGATATTACTGTTGAGAATACTGTTCTGTTTACTTATTTCTTATAAAGCTATGCTTTGGTATTTAATGAATACCATTCAAGGTTTAATTTGGATTCCCTGAAGATCTTTTCACACATGCGCGTTATACATTTCACTAACCTGGGCGCTCTTCAAAATTTCCCCTTAGATTTTAACCCTTTCAAAGGTATGTCCCGCTCTAGCCGATAAGGCATGCCTATCAGTCACGAGAAGAGGTCTGTAGGAGAAACTGAATGCACTCACTACCTCTTTATCATTTAGCCAATACAGTCGAAAGTGTAAACATGTATTTCGTTTCTACGCCATTTTGTATCCTTTGTTTTGAGTATTGGTTAAGGTTATTTAGCAAAAGGAGTGGTACATCATTGCACCGTGGCTTAAAGCAACCAATGAAGTGGTCAAGGCTTCGTATAACGATAAATAATAATGTGACGCTCACGCGACGTGCAGAGATATCTTAGGCGTTCTCTGTACCTATGTTTTGGTGATGCATGGATTAATCGCATTGGGTAATTCCTAGCTTTTATGTCTAAGCTTAATATTCAGGCTTGTGTGATTATTTTAAAGAAACCCAATAATATTTTAGTATATGGTTTTACAGTTTATACCTTCTCACCTCGTATTCTGTATCCGGTTTCGAATTTTACCTAATAAGGTTAGGATTGTTTCGAAAGCCTAAAACTGCTTAAATATTCATGATCATTTCACATCTGAGAGCGAGGTCGTTCAATTATTTAACTGCACCATTTAGGAATTCCTCCAATACCTCCCTGATATCCATGTGTGCTGCTGGGACCGCCTCTTACAACATGGCATTAAACTGCTGTATAATTAAACGGAAGAGAGTTCCAGTAAAGTTCCAACTGAACATTAACGTTTATAATACGAGGGTAATTCGGAAACTTAAGGTGCGAATCGCCGTAGCTCATGGATTTTCGCGCGAACATTGAAACGCGCATGCGCACGACTCTCGGCATGCCTTGCGCGTAATACGACATTTGCATTGGTAGGGTTGCAGTGTGCTGTTCACAGTATCAGTTCAAAGCGTTTAAAACTATTGATGGGTCTGCCGACTGTGATTCTGGCAGATTTCTACGACGTCGGCATACAAAGCCTTGTACAACGTTATGAAAAATATTTAAACAAATATGGCAACTATGTAAATAACAGAGAAAGGTGTAAGAAATTAAATAAAACAACTGTTTTGCAACTATGATGGTTTCATGTGTATGAAACATCGGACCTTACTTTGCGAATTGCCCTCGTGGGAAGTAAGACTAATAATTACAGTTTAAATCTAACCAAGGGTTTAAATGCCCTTTGTAATGGCGGGCCTGTCACCCAGAGGCACAACGCATGCCTCCGCACTGCCATCATCGCCAACAAGGAGAGGCCTTGCGTGGTTCACACAAGGAATTATAAATACACGCATGCCACGTTTCCCCTAAAGTCTCGGCTGGCGATTTATCAAGCCTGTTCTGGGTAACCATTAGTGTTACTACGTCATTCCCAAACATTGCTGCCCTTGTTCCTGAGCATAATGGGTCTGGGTCATAGAAAAACTGCTAAGGAACTTGCACAATGGGAGTATTTGGGTTGGGTCGATCTTGGCGGTTACTATCATCAGTTGAATAAACTACTCTTTAAAACTTTATTTTCTTCGATATTTATAAAATGACAATAACCTACTTTTTCCGCGCATATTAAACAATGAGAGTTACGCCTATTATCTAAATTATATAAATGCCCATGTTCTAGGAACTGTCCAGAGGTATTCCTAAGATACACAAATTGGTCAATTTAATAACCAGGCACAATCCTACAGGAGAAGAAAAAAGAAGTCTTTTCTGAACACAATAATAAAACTTTTTATTAAAAAAGTAGAGTAAGATATCGAACTGGGATCCACAATTTGACGCAAAGGTTCCTTATCCACTACGCCACAAGATCAACATTTTGGATGTGTCAAGAATAGGTAAATAACCTCAACAGAAGATTCCGTAATCAATAACACGGTTTTAGGCGCAGTAATATACCTACATGAATAAGGAGTTTATCGCAGTATTAAGTAAACAACAGAGCAACATTTGTTACTTCCGTTTGCCAACACAGCAGCAGTCCAAAGATATTTGCTAATCTACTTGAAAGAAGCAATGTCTTTTTTATCTGCTTACACCCCCTAGGACCTACAAGCCAGTGCCTAGGGTCAGACGCCTGTCAGAGAGCAGACCGGACAGAGTGAAGACCTGGAAGCGAGTGGTCAGCCAAGCACCAGCTACGATACTGAAGAAGAGGATGGTATGAAATACAGACGAAATGGATGATTTGAAAGGTGGTGATGGAGCAATTGGTGGAATGAGTGGCGGGGAAAACCGGAGAAAACTCACCCCGATGCCGCTTCATCCACCAGAATACCAAATGCGGGTCCCTGAGATCGAACCCGGGCCCCCTAGGTGGTAGGCGAACGGTCTAACCGCTCGGCCACGGCGCCGCCCTAAGAAGCAAAGTGGAGGCGTGAAATTGGGTTAAGAGCAGACGCGACTTTCAACTTTAGCTCAGAGCACCTTTAATCCCTTACTTTCTGAGTTAGGTTTCCCTTGAAGTAACAAACCAAAATATAGACTATGAACTTAGAATAGGCAAGTTTGACCATACGTATTATCAGAGGTAAGAAATCGTATACCTGTTTGGAATTAGATTGTTACGTGCAACAGCGTTAAGTACCTTAAGAGCTCCGGAGTAGGTCAGTAGTTTCATTCGCGGTTCTCGTGCTGAGGGTCCATAGTTCGGTTCCCAGCTCTGAGGTGGCGATTTTAAGTTGGCTGACTAGCTCAAGTGGAGTATTCCCAAGGCCCAAAAGTGGTTCAGAATTCAAGGTAAAATGTGTAGATCCCCTCATCCCACCGCCATCGTTCACTCTATCATCGCAGGTAACGCACTATGCCCTCTAGGGGCCTCCACCTCAGAAACGTGTCCAGTTATCGTTTGGTGAAATAGCCCCGAAGGTCATAGACCATATGGGGAACGCTAGAGACTACGACGACTTGGGTATTCTCTTGAAGAGTTTTACCTCATTTCAATTACGGAATGTGAATAACCCACCAAGTATGTTTAGGTAAAGTATGGACTAGAAATTTGATTGGACCCTCTACATACAAGTTTATTTCTAACTCGTGTTACTAGTTCCAATCTCTCGCCTTGTCTTCTTCCTTATCATAGTGATCTACCGTAACTCAGCCTATTTTGAAAATAAACATAATTTTACCTTGGCACATTGAAAGTCCAGCAGGCTGCAGCTTTGTTTCATTCTTAGTTTTGCTTACAGCATCAGACCATAATCCCAAAGAAATTCATTGTTCAGTAATGTAAAGCACATACTATTTAACACGCAGAGCTGCCTTTACAGGGCTATTATTTGGGAGAGTGCCATACAACCGTGTACCACATATTTTATCGAACGTCCACTATCACCTATTCCGTTGTCAAAAGCGCAGATAATAGAAATCTCGTGCGTAAGCGCAATATTTTGTTGCTTCTCTGATAAATTACATGGTATCTGTTACATCCTTCCTCTCCGACTTCTCGTAAACGATTGAGTATTGTTTACCAGTTTGTAAGGAAACAAAATAACTGGTTATACAAACAAATCAATAAAGGACATTTCATTAAAAGTTACTTCTCATTTCAAGGGAAAAGTTTAGACAATCTCAACCCCAACATACAACAATGAAGACTAATAAAATACTTTTCTTCAGATATGTTTAACGTTTAGCACGTAAAAATGTTGCATAACACAATGAATGAAACGAACGTTCACTCGAGGTACTTCGGCTTCTGACGTCTTCGATTTTCAAGACAAGGAGATGCCTAAAAAAGCCTTAGTGTGACGGACACAAAATTAAATGGCGGCTGATACCTGACCACTATTAGTGGGCGCAAATTATATTCATATCACCGGCTTTACAGCACGATTTCGTGGTGTGTTTAACTATACAACACCGCAACGTGCGACAAGTCTCTGATTGGATTTCGTTTTGACCAGCTCCTCCTGTCATCCGCCATTAAATTTTGTGTCAGTCATAACGTAGTTTATTCCAATCGAGGATTGAACGCGAATTTTTTGAATCGGAGGATGTATTTCAGACCTAAATATATGATTTAATGCAGACGTAGCCAAAATGCATTTCTTCCTCCAGTCTCAGGAACATATAACCTCCATGACATCGTCTAGCACTCAGAAGTATCAATGGAAACGAAACGGAGTGACGTCCAGAAATTGAGCCTCGACAAACTTATTCTTTGGAACGATTAGGAAGCTACATGAAAATAAATTGTAATAAGGGAGGCATGTGAATGTAACACAACGTAATTTTATTTTTTACTTAAGAAACCATTTCCTGTTTACATGCAAGACCATGTTTTCTTCTTTCATTTTCTGAAAAACTTGTATATGAATTTGACGAGGCAGATTTTTAACGATGAATCAAATGCACTTTTCATTGTTAAATATTAATGTTTCCTTTCATCCCTATTTCACATTTTAAGTCAGTACCTGGGTGACGGAGCTTCGCTCGGCTTTTCTTTTCTTTTCCCTTTTTCAATCGTGTTTTTTGGGGGGACGAGAAGATAACTTATTTAGATAAACTTGAAAAGCAAAATGTTAACTAAATATAAATTTTCATCCTAAATGTTGGAGCCGTTTTCGTGACGAGACTTTTAATATCTTGGCTTGTTTGTTGAAATTGGACCATTAACAGAGAAATTATGGCCAAAATAAGGTTTCGACTAATTGTGACTGTTACGCGTAGACTAAGATAGCTAAGTCAACTTTCTTTAGGGTTTCTGAAAGCTCTTGACGATACATTTATTACCCCGGCTTGTTCGTTGAAATTGGACCATTAACAGAGAGATTATGACCAAAATAAGGTTTAGAGTAATTGTGAATCTTACGCGTAAAATCGCGTTTTTTCAGGAATGACACCTATACAGAATAATAAGCAAAATCCATTCAGAGAGGAACATTTGATCGAAATCGTTAGAGCCGTTTCCAAGTTGCGCGGAATATATTTATATACAAGAATTGCTCATTTGAATATATAAGATAAGATTTAAGGTTTTATTATTTTATTTAAACTTATAGTTTTCAGGGTTAATGTAGTATTGTAATGTTCATCAATGAAGTAAAGAATACGAAGGTAAGATAGAGCAATACAAATCAAATGTTTGCAGGAAGATAAACCATTTGAGATGTCAAATGGCATTAACAATGTTGTTTTGCAGAGACCACCTCTATGCTGCACTTGGATTATAATTATCACAACATGAACTTGACCTGCATGTAGAGAATACACATACAACAACGTATAGTAGTAATACATCATTTGTTGTTTTCCTTTCAGTACCTACCGCCCAACTTTCTTCTTCGCATGTCTATGCTAATCTTTCTGCTCTGGAATGGATCGTCACAAGAAAGCTTTATGCTCTGCTGAAGGTCCCTCATGGTTCACGAGTTCAGCAACAATTAACAGGAACCAAAGATTTAATTATAGTCATTAAATCGTGGTAAGTTTGGCAGTTCTCGTCAGCGTCCGAGTAATGCAAAGATGAGGTAGTCTGATAGGGGCTTAACTAGGCTGGTGCAACCGAGGTCCCCTAAGCTAGGTGCCCCAAATGAGGACCCCCGCCACCCCCAATAACTGTGGGTTTCTATTCAGTAAGTTTTTGAAGGCACCTCGCGGTAAATTCATTATTTTAGTTTAGCAATAGCGTTTGAGTGGCGCAAAACTGTTAAGGTTATGAGCGCCACGCTCTGGTTATCATCTCGTGGTAAAGTCGTTGATTTTTAACCATGCACAAATGTTGAAATACACTTAACCATGTTTTTTCTGTTGAATAAATTAGTTATTTATTTAACTAGTTATATAACGCAGCATTTCCCATATTACCCCTACCTGCGCATTATATGTCATTTACCGCCATCGCTCCTGATGGCTACTCTAGTATATACTGTGATTGTGACACGGGTATGTGTTTAACGCGTGAGCAAAAGCGAAACGCTAATTTTTACGAGTGTCACAATGAAAACATTATACGCGTGGTACATACAACGTTTTATGCAATTCCAGCATTAAAATACGTGAAAATAAATAATAAATTTGCTAAATATAAAATTATAATGTATCAGAGATAACAGATGAATGGCGTAATATGGTTGCTATACAGATGTTTAATTTGTTTCAACATTTAAATAAAAAAATGTTTACGAAAAAGAATATGAAAAGTTTTGTGGATACAGAAACGAAAAATGCGTTAGTTTGCGAGAGTGACGATTTCAGATTTTCTTATAGGTACACACCCATTGGAGAGTT
Organism: Tenodera sinensis; assembly: GCA_030765045.1. NCBI lineage: Eukaryota > Metazoa > Arthropoda > Insecta > Mantodea > Mantidae > Tenodera > Tenodera sinensis. The sequence continues at coordinate 43,505,169 of CM060968.1, read as the reverse complement.
GTGTTACGGCGGTGATGACGTCATTGCTGTCTTGTTCTTATGGTAATTACGTCATTCATTTTCTGGCACGTATGCCAACTATTCCATATTTGAATGACATTTAGCTATTTTAATTTTATAAAAATATTCAATTGATTTATTCATACAAAGTAATTTTATTTTAAAAAGCACATTGTTATTTTGGCTTGATAAGACCTTAAGTCCGAAACAATTGAACGAGATGGCGCAGGCGATAGCGTGTGCGACTTTAGGAGGTCGTGGATTCGATTTCCGCGGCCGACGTTTGCAGGGCCTTCTCTGGACCGCTAGGCGAATTCTGGGAAGTTTAATTACATCCCCCCAATTTCCTGTACCTCTATTTCACCTTAATTCTCTTTTCACTTCAGCTTGGTTATTGCAAGGCTGCAAGTGTCAGTGGGAGTCTCGGTGTTGCATGGCAGGGAAAAAAGGATTCTCTCGTAAATTCCGTCCCCGGAGCAAGCCCAGGGCCCCCAGTGGGGTGTACAAGCTTGCAGGGAGTGATGAGAGTTGGTTGTACAAGCTGCCACCGAAGAGTTTCAATCTAAAACGTAGGGATCCTGCTCTATACTTTATTGTGACTCCTGATCCGGCCGCCCTCTGTCTCCTCTCACATCACCCTCCCTCTCGGGGGTACAGGCACAACAGCTCTACAGAAGGTCGATGTGCTAAGGTCATACGTCATACTTCTAAACAATTTCTGATCCTGTTGATCCTACTGTAACGATGAATGAGTGTCAATTTTTGGACACATAAAAATCTAATTCAGAATCTCATTATTTGACACCGTTGTTTATCAAATTTGTAAAAGCAAGTGTTACGTATGCATAATGATTTGTGCATGGTTAAATGTAATTTTGCGTGATGTCTACATAAATTAGATTAAAACTCTTGAATTCATGTCTGGCAATTGCAGTTGGACCTTTTCCGAAAACCTGTGTCACTGGGTCTGATAATACTACAGAGGGCTGGAATATCAAGTAGTACTAACTTTTCGCTCTTTAAAAGGGTCTGACTAAAACGTCGCAGAACAACTCTTTGTATTAGCGTGTTCCGGTGTCCTTCCATACGCATAGCATTCCATATTTGGCCATGTGTTGCGCCTGCATGATGCTATTGAGTACGCATTCCATTGCGACTTAAAAGAACATGAAAAACGCTTTTAATTCCAATATGGCGGTCTTTCTTTAAGATATACATCCGTGGAAATCCAAAACTATAGTTTTCTTCCAATTCTTTGACTTTTTACTTTCTCTACTGGTATGTGTTCCACCCAAAAATTCGATGTCGAAATTTCACCGGAAATATACGTTTTGAGACCCCCTGAATTAAAAAGAAAAACATTCCTTTAGAAACAGATCCAGATATTGTGTGTGTGTCTGTGTCTGTGTGTGTGTCTGTGTGCGTGTGCGTGTGCGTGTGCGTGTGCGTGTGTGTGTGTGTGTGTGTGTGTGTGTGTGTGTGTGTGTGTCGGTTAAACACGAAAGATGGTATCTAAGTTTAATGTCTTTCAAGGATGCGACACGAAGATTGAGGAAAATTCCTCCACCCTAAACTACCCTTTAATGGAAAATTTTGATTTTCTTGAAAATGGCTCATGATTTTTATTAAAATGTCATATGTTTAAGAAATTTGTATGACAAATGAAATGTATATTTTGAATTTTCTGGCTATAGCCTATGTAGCCTTGTTTACTCTGGTCGAGAAGACCGCATAACCCGCCGGGAGGGACCGTCCACCTCCAATACTGCACCCCACTCATGACGCTTGTGTTTGGTAGAGGGGGGAACGCAGCGGTCGGGCGGTAGGCCTTGGCCTGGATGGGCTGTTGTGCCACAGGGTTTAAAAACTTACGAATTGTGCACGAATTCCTTAATTTTATTCTGTTTAAGAAAAACATTCTGTATAAATGTTTATTGCATTTATCATGTGGTGAATTACAGAAAATAGTTTCAGCTGAACTATTTAATATTTTTAACTTGTGCAAAACAAGTCTTAAATCTGCAATTCCTGAAATTAAACTGAAAATGCCAAGCTAATACGTTATCAACTGTGGTCTAAGGAACATTTTGAATAGTGAGAACTGCTTTTCTTCTTTCTTAGTTGAAGATCAATCGGGAGTTTCCCGCTTTACAAATTAGTCAGAATACCTACAAGATACGTAAGGTGGCACAAAACTGAATTACAAATAAATAGTTAAATAAAAAATGGCAAGTAAATATAAAAGGACAAAACGAGGTCAACCCCAGTCGGGCCCCTCCCTGTCGTAATGATCGTGTTGGCTACGAGTCCGAGCAAAAGAAAAAATGCTGTAAAGAAGGGATTGAGGAAACTGGAGTTCGAAGTTGAATACATACGTTACCTAAATTGTAATGGATCGATTAAACAGCCATGTTTTTTTTTTAATTGATATTAAAAGTCTGATGTGTTGTACTCACATAGCTTTCTCTACTTGCAGTAACCATTCTTATAAACTCTTATTCCACTTATCTTCTTCGTGTTAGTTGAGATAAATATTTGTAGAAATTATCTTATTGCCTATTTCCTTGTAGGTTCAAGGGGAATATTAGAAAACATTAGGCTGTGAGCGATAGTCAAATCCTTTAAAACTCTTCCGTTGTCTTTGGACGGCTAAGATTTAAAAAAAAATGAATAACGATCTTACATTTGACGAAAGTGTAAGTATTCCAAAACTCACGCAAATAAGAAGGAATATCTCCGAAATGGTTCACTCCACAAAAAAATTCATTTGGACATAAATTGTGTGTTTGTTTTTGTATCGTACGATTTGGTCTATCTTTAACTGTCTGTCAATTATGAAAAAGTCGTCAAGTGTAAACACGATTATGTGGGCTATAGTCAGAAAATTCAAAATATACATATCATTTGCCATAAAATATCTTAAACATGCGGCATTTTAATCCAAATCTTTCATTTTCGAGAAAATCAAAATTTTCGAAAAATTTTCCATGTAAAGGGTAGTTTAGGATGGAGGAAGTTCCTTCGAAATCTTCGTGTCGCACCCTTGAAATATATTAAACTTAAATACCAAATTTGGTTCTTAACCGACTTTTCGTTTTTGATTTACCTATACTGTTTACACATACACGGACCTTTTTCTAAAAATACTTTTTTTTTGGAGTCAGGGGCCCTCGAAACATATTTCAGGTGAAATCTTGACATCAAATTTTTGGATGGAATACAATACTTACTAAGCACAGTAGACGAAGTAAAAATTGCGAAGCAGGAGAGTACAAGTTATAAGTATAATACAAATGCCCCCCCCCCAAGTGCTCTTTGTCAAATTGTGCTTCTTTTTCATGACGTAAATTTCATACATGGGACCACCGGCTTTACTTCCCCTCCAAAAGAAGCCATGCAAAGGATTTCTCGAACAAAATACATCTCATCACCCTCAACGTCAGGCCTTGTCATCTTGAGGAAATGCGTAATAATAAACTTGTACGAAGTGTCGTAATGAAAATAATGTTTAAAGATAATGAAAAACTTTAAATATGCCATAAAAAACAAAGAGTATGAAGACTCCAACACGTCTCGTCATAAACATGTGTAGAATATTTCAAAGCTTTCCTGCAGAGGTTCATTCTGAAGCTGGTCACAAAAGTAAGCAAGAAAAGCGTGTTTCATCTTGCTCGGAAACTAAGGACCGAAGCACCCCGCAACTTATGTATTGGCTAGTATGCTTCAATATTTTACAGAAGTCATGTAGGAAGATGCAGAGTCGCAATCATGGTTGATTTTATAGCTTGTAGTGCGACAGTGAATACAATTCCTTATCAGACGACATGACATTAACGATTCTTAAAGAAACAATCCGACGACGCAGACCTTTTGTTTCCAGCATCGACAAAATCCCTTGGTTCCGTAACGACTTTCATCTGTTCACGAAATTGTGAACCTCTACGGGACGAATGATTTGCCAGTAACTATGGAGCGAAATGGTTCACCAGACTCCATTTAGCATTCTTCGGGAATGAAATATAGTACGTTTATGGCACGGAAGTCGCAGATATTATCTAAGCACTGCCCACAGAAATTTTCTCTTAATTTACCCTTACCTGCTTGCAAAAATTTTACTCACTCAGGAAAACTACGCGATATATGCATTCATTCATCAAACATAAATTATACAAAGGAGATAAAGGAAAATCCAACCTTCCCATTGACCATAGCTCGCTTAATTCTTTCAACGTCCTTTATCCTTTCATTTTATTAGCTATATTTACACATTTACGGAAAAATAAAATTACATTCATGGCATTGTAATAATAAATATAGCAAGTATTATTGTGAAGGTAACTAGTAGGTAACACGTGAATGAAAATCTTTTCTACTCCCCATCGTTCTATACTTAGTGATTAATTATCAATGCTGCTGAATTTAATGCCGACATTAACAATAGGAATGTACAGCAAAATTTATAATGTGAGTTTTCGTGAAACAGGACTGACATGTTTAAAACGATTTAACGAGGTAATTTTAAGTAATTCAGAATTTTAAATAAAAAGAGTTACTATGCACAAAATGGGCCGCTGGAGAACATGAAATAAGCTATAATAAAGCACCTTTTACTCCTGATAACGGTTTTAGGTTTTATTTAGCGTACTAGCAACAAAACAATGGAGCGTTTTATCACTGGCGTATTGGTTAAATGTGATTACGCAGAATCGTGAATTCGTAAATTCAAATCAAGCCATTTGCCTAGCACCTCTCTTTAAAAGTCTCAATAGAATTCTGAAACATCCTGTATGGTGATGGTTATTTAAACATTGTATCCAAACTACAGACAAGGTCTCTCAAGGTCCTCTCTCTGGTGTAACTGTAATTTCAAGTAACCTGAGAACTACAAGAAAACAAAAGAAGACTGCGCTCCCACGGCTCTGTACCGTGCAACAAGCTAAAAACTGCACTTGACAACACGCCCCACCCCCCTTGGCTAGCAAACTTGGTATTTAGATTCAGTATAGCAATATAAAAAATGTACAACTCAAATGGTTTCTAAATAGTAGGTATGCTTCTGAAATGTACCTGCATTCTGGATACTAAGCAATGCGACGCAAAATGAATAGAGCCCAGACCTTTGTCGCCACAGGTCCGGCGATGGAGGTGAAATCGATGTGCTCATCTATTAACGCCGGCAATTTAACTGGGTCAGTGTAACAGAATGAAACCGGCACAAACAATTCGGTTCAAGCATACATTTAATAACGTACACATTCTAGAAAAATTGCAAAACCAGGCCGTGGTGTAGCATAAAGTAAAATTGTTTTAAGTTTAGGGAACATCTGACACTGATCGCACAGTTGTGCATGCGGTACCCATTATACTCGTAATACCATTATACGAATATTTATGCCTGTTATACTCTTGCTTTTATGTACCATACATCTTTAATAATTGTGTCGAATGACGTTTTCGTTCATTTGAGCACCATTTCACTCATTTCAATCATAGTCCTATATGACCCACCAAGTTAAGGGATGTTAAGCTTAAAATTAAAACTGAGAAAAGAAATTAGTTATATTTTGCACCACTTTAATTCAGCAATAAGTAACACTCTTAAAATTAATGACATATTCCTATTCTTCACAGAGTTGTCTCCCAAATTACAGACTTTATTATAGCTTTCATTTTATGATGAAAACGCATAAAATATTTTACCTCCCTCACAAATCTCGCAAAAATGGTGATACTAGTTTGTTTTATTATTGTAATAATTATTTAATCCAGTACCCTTGATTGTCTTTATTAAAAAGCAATAAACACAAGCCTTAACCAAACTTAAACTTACCGTAGCCAAATTAAATGCATTAAACATGTAAATATATATCACTTAAACTCAAAATACACTTACAGGCACCGAATCCACCAAACATGTTGTCAAATGTCAATTATAATCCTTCCGCAACAAACGTATACACACACTGTCAAGTCCGCAATGCTGTCAGTCGGAATGTGCGGCGTCGGCGGCAACAAAAGCACATCGGACTTCGCAATTCCTTCCAAGGCCTATGTTTGCGCATGCGCAGGTGAAACCAAGCGCAAAGAATTCCGCATCGATTCCGAAACTACGGATGCTTAGAGAGGTCATGGGTGGTACATCCTCGAGCCGTAATAAAATCAAAATATCTGGCGCCACGTCTCCCCACTTTCCTATACTACTCCAAGAGACAGGCATTTAATTAAAGTAGTGTTAATACTTCACTTTAGCGCTGTCTCTATAAAACATGCGCGCAGCCCGCTAAAATTGAACTGTTCACGGATTTCAACATTTGCGAGCTTACTCTCACAGCAATATTTTAAGAAATAGGCATATAACTTTCAGCTGCTTCTATTTTACTTACCCAAGGCGCTAATTTTATTCCGGTACGCAAACACATTGGTGGCATTGCTGGATCGGATTTCCGCTTGAGCAAACCAGGCACAAGTTTTGCAGTAATGCCGAAAATGATATAATGCACTCCGATGCCTATCGAGATGAACGAAACATGCCCCCACCCCAACACTTTCTAAATTCATTTGTGACACATGGGTAACCCAGGGCAGTAAAAAATTATACAAATGGTAATGCTACACATCCTCTATTATAGTCAGTTTTCAGTTTATTTACCATTTGTAAAAATGTTACAAGGTATTGTCAAGATGATGATTGTAGCTGAAAGTTTACAAGGAATGATGGTGTAAAATGGTACATAAATTGCTCTTGCATATTTGATTACATACACCTTTAAATTCTTCAACTGAATAAAACACATTATCCATTAGGTATAACTTGGTTTCCTTTAGTTTTTGATTATCTTCCAAACATTTGATTCTGTAAGGCAGGTGCTTGTACAGATCCTTTGCACAATTTTCTAACTTCTATTGTTTAATGAACCTCTTAATCTATTTCTACAGTAGTTTGTACTGCTTTTGGTGTTGTATGTGTGTATATTTAAATCTTTTTACTTCCTCATGGTTTTTAACTATATATTTGATACATTCATATATACAAGCAAGGGACTGTAAGTATGTTTAGCTTCCTAAATGCAATTCTACAACTTTCTCTGATGTGTATTCTTTCAATTATTCTTATTGCTTTTTTTCTGAGGCCTAAACTATTTTGTAATTAAGGTTTTTTGAGTGTCACCCCATAGAATAATACCATATGTTAGGTATGAGTGAAAAAGGAAAAATACACTTACATAATGCTGCCCTTATTCATCACCTGATAGTTTGTTTCAAAACATTCCACTGTTTACTTTTTGGTAACTTTTTCTATATGCATTTGCCAGTTTAAATTACTATCAATGACTAAGCCCAGAAAGTCTGTGTACATGGGCGTCGGCAGACTTTTTTTCAGGGGAGGGCCACATTTTAGAAGTTTGCAATCAGACACTCTTAATTAATTATTCTGTTGTCAAAAATTATAGCATTTATTGTGGATAACTGTATTAATTTGTTCTGAATAAAAATTGTTCCTTACATAAGAATTAAAACAATCTTAAAGGCAGTAATTGACTGCACCTTAAATTCATTAATTTCCAAGGGGAGGGGGTGGAAGTGGCCAACCCTTGACCCCCTTTGCAATGCCCATGTCTTTGTGTGTTACTTGTGTGATACTTTAGTTCCCCATTTTTACTTTCTCTATTACGTATAGTAAAGTAGAGGAAGTATTGTATTCCACCCAAAATTTGATGTTGAGATTTACCGGAAACATAAGTTTTAAGGCCCCCTGCATAAAAAAAAGAAGCATTTTTAGAAAAAGGTTCAGGTGTGTGTGTGTGTGTCTGTCTGTCAGCCTGTGGACAGCATAACTCAAAAATGAAAAGTCAGTTAAAAACTATAGCTAGTATTTAACGTTAATGTCTTTCAAGGATGCAACACAAAGGTTTTGAAGAAAATTCCTCCATCCTAAACTACCCTTTACATGGAAAATTTATCGAAAATTTTGATTTTCTTGAAAATAGCTCTAACAATTTTGAATAAAATGCCATATGAGAGGGCGTAGATTTTCACGGCCGGAGTCACTATAATTAGGAGTTATTTCCGGCCTGTTGTGCTGTTGTCTGCTGGAGTTTAAGTACTCAGACATTTCGACCACAGCTGCAGTGGGCATCTTCAGTGGCACAGTTGTAGTCTCCTCGGAGAAGTTAACGTGGCGACTGAGGTGTGAACTCTCTGAGCTGCTCTATTTATCCCTTGAGTGGCCTCTGCTGATTGGTCTGGATGGCAGACAGCAGGAAGGAGAGGGCAGGCTTCACCCAAGGTGTTGTTTCCTCTTGATTGGTTCACTTGAATTTCTCCTGTTTTGTGCTGTTTTTTGCCTTCAATGACAGGATACCAGTTGCTGTTAAGTTTCAAAGCTTTTTTCTTATTGCAATTGTGGAGATGTTTATAAGTTTCAATAGTTTCACATTGTAGTCGGACATGGTAGTGTATTGTGGATGATAGAATGCTCGTGTCCTGGAACTTATGTGTTCACCCTCTGCTTCAATGGCATGTTGGGCAACTGCAGACTTATCCGTTTGACCCAGGCAGCAGTTTCTCACCGAACACAAAAGAACATTGGTACAAACCTCATTTTTGAATAAAGAATGCTCTTCTCCAACATGTACCTCATTAATTGTTCCTCTCTGTCTTCCTCTACTCAGTTATAGTGTCTTTCAACAGATGATTTTCTCACTCGTGTAATTATTGTACTGCAGATCAGGTATTTGACTCTATGATCATGATTTTCAAAGAAATAAGGAAGTTGCCTCTATGGTTTCTTTGGAACAGGTTGCTCCATTAATAAGTAGTTGTATTGCATGTATCTACTTCACCAATAAGCTAGCCGCCTATGAATACAAGTCTAATGCTAAGCTCAGTGCACTGATGCCTGAGGTAGTGGAAAGATAAAAGATTGGGGTGGTAGCATCTGAAAAAAACTACAAACCTCAACATTATGTTAGACATCCTTTCACTTCTCTTACAGATGCACATAGCTGAGGATTAAACAGAATTTTGAGGAAACAAATGGAACTCGGCATACGCAGTGCAGATTGCCCAACAACAGTAGACAATATTTTGTTTGTATAACTATAAGAAGAGGTTATAAAGTAAAGCTGAAACAAAGTATTAAAAAATAATATTTATTTAGCTTTTTGTTATACTAATTTACCATTTTAATTATTATAAAAAATGTTGAGTAGAGGAACAAAAATTAAAAGTATTGGTTGAAAACTTAATAAATGTTCTGTTTTTGCATAGTTATATAAATCTCTGTTAGTTCACAATTCGAAAACATGCTTTTTTGAGTTGAAAAAAAGAAAAACAAAGTTATAATAGAACAAAATTTGAATGATTCACATTATTGCATTTCACTTAACTTGGGGAACTCTAAGAAAAAAATAAAACTAATAAAGAATTTAAGAATTTAAATGAAGAAAAGGTTTACAAATTAAAATGAAAAGCACTTTATCAATGCTGTTGCTTACATGATTTTCAGAAAACAAATTCTGCACCATTTGTTTTAATCATCAACTGGTAATTGACTACTGTGAAACAGACTCTCACACAATTGATGTATGAGAAGTGTTGCTGTCTTAAAATTTTGAATTATATTTCTAAAAATAAGGATCTCTCAATTATACTGTCAGAGTAAGAGTGTGTGTGCTATAATGGTAAACAATTTTTATGATTGCATAATGGTGTAATATGAATTTTAACTGATGATAATATCTGTACATGTGCATAGCATTCATGTGGCTATAAATACAACTCTAAGATTAAACAAAAACAATGAAATACATGGAAGAAAAGGAATACTGCACATTATGTGCATAATAGGCATAATTTTAACTTCATAATGTATTTCAACTTCTATGTCTTAACATATTTGGTAGCAAAATTCATGCTTGCAGTTTTGTACATTATTTATCAAACAAAATACTGAGTGAACGATCCTTCATGCAACTGGTTTTGCAGCATCCAGTCAGCTGGCGAAGCTGACTGCTGTATCGGCAGTGCGAGTGACAGGAAGTCTGCAGTTTAGTTTGATGTGTAAGTTATTTCTAAGATACATAACAAACACTTAAGAAAATTAAATTACTCACATATATTAAGCCAGGAGATTTGGAACTGCCTCCCTTCATTGTTCACACATTTCTGCTTAGGAAATTTCTCATTAACTCTGCGGTTCCCTCTGTAAATTGGCAGCAATTTATTGATAAATGTTTCTTTTTTAATTTCATCCAAAGCATATGGATTGTTGTTTTACACTTTCTCTTTTAATGCCCACAGAGTTAAAAATTGCAGGGTTAAACCGGGGGAACGTTAGATTTATCACTACGCTATGATAACTGTGTCTTAAAACACGTTATGAATTTCCAGTAATGAGAAGTTGGCTGTGTGTGTCGTCAAGAGTCCTCCTGAAAGGTTGCGAAAGCATGTTCTCTCTCAGTTAACTGGTCATTAAAAGGCTGCAAAATGTTTTGTACATACCTCTATCTGTTAATCGTTTTAGGGTCTATTATTTTCTCACAACTATTAGTGCACCACATACTTACTTTTTTAACATGCAGTGGTACCTTGTATTACATTTCAGAACTCCAATAACAGTTAATTTGTGAATTAGGTTCAACCATGATTCGTTCGAAAAGAAAAAAAGTTTAGGCTCAGTTTCTCCACCATGCACCCTATTTAAAATCCATTCATAAAATTGCAACTGGCTCTTCCACTAAGTAATTTCATAAAGCTTTAACTTAAGGATAGTGGTACGTGTGCCACGCTGAATATGGTGTTAAACTGTATACATTTCAAAATCAGTGTTCAGGGAGGTTAGTGGCGGCGGCGTGGCCGAGCGGTTAGCGCACTCGCCTACCACCTAGGCGGCCCGGGTTCGATCCCAGGGACCTGCATGTGGTATTCGTGGTGGACGAAGTGGCGTCAGGGCGGGTTTTCTCCGGGTACTCCGGTTTCCCCTGCCATCTCATTCCACCGGTGCTCCATCTTCATTCCATGTATCATCAGTGTCACCGCCTGCGGTGCCGTAGTAGTAAAAGTGGGCGTTAAACACTACAACAACTACAACAACAAGGGAGGTTAGTTCTATTGGAGGATAATGAAAATTATACCATGTATCAAATACATGTTTTTTCACATGCTGATAATACAAAATATGTAATATCAGTTCATAATTTTTGCCAATAGACTTTTTAAGTCAGGTCTATAAATGAAATTTTAAAAGCCTATGTTATTAGTTAGGGACACACACCTGCCACAATGTTGTTTACAAATCTTCCAATTTTTAGGAGACTTTTTTTTATCCAACAAAATAAAACCTCTAAAAAATTTGTGTATAGAAAAAATATTATTCCACTTAAATAGCAGAAATTTTAATTTTTAAAAATTCAGTATATTGCAAATAAAAATTAGCTTTCCATTCACTTTGTTAAACAAAATGGTTTGTAACGTCAGAAAAAATTTCAGCCCTTTAACTTAAGAGAGAGAAGTTTAATCAATTCTGTAAAATGTAAACTTGCAGAAAAATGAAAAACACTAAATAAAAAGCTCATCAAAATTTATCATTCCTGCACCATAACTTCCTGTTCCTATGGTCCTTTATGCTCACTCTTCCTCTTCAAGCTCCTGTTCTTGATTCTAGCCTCTCTGGACAATTTTTGAGCAAATTTTTGTGTAGCTATAAAGTTATAGTAAATTTAATATCGACGATGATACTGGTATTTAAAAGGGGCATGACCAAGAAGATGTCTAATTTAAATCTCCATTCAATGGACTTAAATATTAAGAATACCAGTATTGTAATACATCACTGGATTTGTAAAATCTCGTGGACTCTAATAACACACAAAATAAAAAATTGATTTTTTCAGCCATTGACACGTAATACTGTCCTTAAGTAACTTCATAGCTGTATGAACAAACCCATTGAAAATTCCTACTTGCTGATAAAGACAGCCAACTGATTTTCTAGAAGTCTTTAGCAGAGCATGTCCAATGTTATCCAGAGTTACTTCTGTGAGCTGTACATGTTTGTCGGTTTCTTGTTCAAGAACACTTCCCATTTCACAAAATTCATTTACTAATTGATGACTCAAACTCCAAATTGGGATGTGAACATCAGGAAATTCCTCATGAGGTAATCTCCTTGCAGTATGCACTGATATTGTATGCATGTATGAATCATACATGAATACACTTTGGGGAATAGAATACTTATATTGCCCCGTTGCACTTGATACACTTTCATTCAATACATATGTTGGGTCACCTAACAAACACAAAGCCTTGCACAGTGGAGGGGAAATAAACTCCCTGCCTCTACCAATAAAGCAGCTGGTCCCATGTTTGCATCAAGCATTGCTCACCCAGTAAATGGATTTAGCAAGTCAGAAATTTGATTTTGTTCTCTCTCATAAGGATCAAATGGTTCTACCTAACTTAAGGGAATCACAGGTTGAGAAGTAAAAGAAATTGAACTACCTTTATTAGCTATCATTCACCTATAGACTATTTCGTTGCCAAAATACTCTTAAATTCTTCCAAAATAAAGTATATTAAAACAGTAACTGAAGACAATTTAGTGTTGTGAAATACAAACTGACTGAAGTGAAATAATATTCTAATTTGTAAAAGCTTCAAAGTTGTTCTTTACTCAATAGACAAGTTTGCATTAATTCCTTTATTCAACTAGTGACATGTTAGAAAAAGTTAAAAATTCTTCAAGTCATTCGACTCATTCCACACATACATCCAACATGTACATATGATCCACAATTCTCGTCTTATGAACCAAGCTATACAGTCAGTTTCTGAAATTAGTTTCAGCCTTTTAACAATTTCTTGTACACAATATACAGAATTTTAAAACTGACTTTCAAAAAATAAGGTCAATGAAATGGTGTCATGTTCAGGACATTTTTCCAGTTATTAGGAAATATATGTATGTTACTGTATTCTTAAAACAACAGGGAGATAATCATTTACTGGTCTTGAGCTCTCCATAAAATAAATAAGCCAACAGTCTTCAGTAAATACTGCATTAGGAAACATTAAATCACAGAAATTGTAAGTACCAATTGTTTTAGATAAAGAATGAGTTGAAACTAATACCTTTGTATGTGAATTTAAAATTATCTTGTTATAATTAATGAAAATTCATGACATACCAAAATAAAGGTCTGATGAAGGGCCTAACACCATAAATAATTCAATATTTTGATTTTATTATGGCAATTGATTATGGACTTTTAGCAAACTTTCTGTACTACAATGCCTATTCCCTATAAGTTATTTCTAGGGCCCTTAGCATTCCCAACATATTAGGCTTTTAGCACCTTCCTCAAATATATACATTCATTTCATATGCATTAAAGAGAAATGCAGAATAAAGCTAATTATAATCAGCTTAGTAAAATGAAGTGCATTAATTTCCAAATACTTTTGATTAAATGAATATCTTAATTCATTGTTACTACATTTAAACATTTTGTCCAATATGGGCTCATAAACGAATGCTTCTAATGTCTGAATAATTGACATTTTCAAGCAATTACACTGTTGTTTCAACCTTTCAAGGTGTTTCGTTATTTTGTTTATGCTAAACTTAAGTATTTTAAACAAAGGACACTTAGGCATGTGCAATGTTTGGTGTGGTAATTAAATTCAGGAATCTTACAAAAAGCCACTAATTAGCGAACAAGTAATATCTGTGCATCATTTTGAATGCGTGAATCATGCTCAAAACTGAGTATTTCTGGTACATCAGCCTCAATACATGGCATCTAATTTAGCAGAACTTTCTGCTATAATGCAACATGTAAAGCGAAGATGAGTGGATGATTGATATCTGTCCATTGTGCACTCCAGACACACAACATATACACCAAGCAAGATTGAAAAGGCTCAGAATGATGGTTTGGGATGTACTTCCTGATGTCTCCATTTTGCTGCACATTAGACTGCAACAAAGATGATTTACAGTTAACATTCAAATATTGTCACTCTTCCTAAATTACAAATTATTAGACTAAACATTCTTAGTCGCCTAATTCTTGAAAACACAATCATGTAACATAAATGGTTTAATGTTATTATTATAATTACCACAGTATTAAACATTAAACATTGTTGACTCTAGAGCATTAGCTATATACATTAAACATTAGAAAATGTTATTAACTATCACTGCCTAGCTTAGTGAGTGAACAATGAAGATGCAAAGAATTTTGAAAAATAGGATCTGAAAATGAGGAATTCAATGCTATAGCCAGGATTTGAACCATGGATCTTCTGCTCTATGTGCGACCTGGGTTTTTGTTAGAAAGTTAAAACTACCAGTACTCAACTCTTTAAATTTTTCCAGGCTATTCGAAGAGATGTTATCTGCAGTCACTTTTCTTTTACGACAGGAGATTCCTTTTTGCAGTTCAGAGCCAGAATGTCACATAATATGGCATTGGATCAAATTCAGAAAGAAGAGATCCAGTTAGATCAATGAGTTGACCAAAACTTTTGGGCAGGTGTTCTTTGGTTTCTTCGAGATTGATGGTATAGATCAGGCATCCCCAAGTCGAGTCAAGGTCGCTTAAGGGCGCGTGGGGCTGAACATTGCACTCACTGCGGGCCGCACAGCCACACAGTCCAGTATATCATTGCAGTGGTGGTGTAATGCTACATATTAGTACTGCGGTGCGCTACTTATGATGGTTACGACAATTGCACGAAGAATTTGAACCTAGATTCCAGGACATTATATCACTTGAGAAACAATTTTATGTTATTATTTATTTATGCCAACAAACTTACTGTTGGCGTTTTTAAACACACAAGCCGTGTGTGGGCAAAGTTTAAGAAGGTCTGTGGTTCAAATCCCAGTTGTGGCATTGAATTTTTAAGTTCCAGTTCTACCTCTTAAATTTTATGTTGTTTGCAACACCATTTTCAGTGGATATCCTCGATAGTCCTGTTGAACTGCAGTTGGAAGTAATAGATTTGAAAAATGACAGAGTTAAAAGATAAATATCAAAATAAAAAAGTATAAACCATTTCTACACCTCTGTAAAATGTTAAAGATTTTCTAAATCTAGTACAAAGAATTTTGTGCATGTTCAGGACAACCTATCTTTGCGAATCACTGAAGTGTACAAAGTCACGTCACAGAAGCCAATTAAGTAATGAACACTTGAAAGCATGAGAGGTAGAACTGGAACTTAAAAATTCAATGCCACAACTAGGATTTGAACCACAGACCTTACGCTTACTGGGCGGATGCTCTACCATTGAGCTATTGTGACAAACTGCCAGAATGGCATTAAATTCTCAAGCCAGTTCGTATTTCTCCTGGTAAATAAATAATAATTGGCATAAATAAATAATAATTACCACTTGAAAGCATGTTTGCGATTAGGTAGCTCGCAAACAATAGTCCAACGTATTGAACAGCTGGTGGAAAACAGACATCTGCAAAAATCACGGCGATTGTCGGATGGCTAAGAAAGGGTACTTTTCATAGAGACTTTTATTTGAAGAATATTTTTTTGTATTTTTTACTTCATTGAATTGCATGGCACCAAAAAGAAGAAAGTTCTATGTTATATTACATTATTTATTTAATTAGTTTTATACGAGTGCTTGTATTTCGTTAATTGAATTTCCTGCCAATAAGATTTTATTTTGTGTTATATTAGTTATCAGTATTAAAGTGTATAAAATACTGCTATCATTATTATGTAATTGACAGTGAAAGTGTAAGTTAATTTACACAATCCTAATTCCGCCACTGAAGCACCTCCACTTCTTGCCTGCAACCAGATGGTCAGGACTTGAGGGCTTTTACTTCCGCCTGAGTGGGCAGTCTGTTGGGGACGCCTGTTATAGACATATAATTTTATAAGAATATCTGAAAGTAATTTATTACATGGAAGAATTCACAGCTGGCCTCATAGCTCAATCGTTAGAGCATCTGCCTGCTGTACAAGCGGTCCTAGGTTCAATTCCTAGCTGGGAGGATGGACATTTTTCTTCCACTATGATTATTCCTTATCCTCCCTAGAATGAATTGGAGTGTGAATATGTGTTTGAATTAAAGAAAAAAGCAATAGGACCCAAAAGTTTAAAACTACCACTAAGCAAGTGAACACCATTGCTGCTGAGCAATAGTTCTACAAAGTTAAAAAATGCTGATATGACCTTGGATGTTAAAGGCAGCATATAAATGGAACCTTGAAAAAAATTCACAGCAAGCACTTGTCTGTGGTTATAACAATCCCAGGCTATGATAGAATTTAAAAAGTTGTTTAAGTTGTGCCCCTACATCTATTGCAGAGGCACCATTACATGACAAATATATGAGAGATTATCATGTATAAAAATGAATTGTCATGCGATGGTCTTGCAAGAACTTGAAAATGGCTTGACCAATTTCAATAATTTCTTTTTGGTTTTGTTTGCCTCAATGCTGGGATGGTTTAGAAAAAAGGAAACTAGGAAAAATCCAAAGGAATGGCCAAAAAATCGAAACAATCAAAATTGGTAATTTTGTATGGGAATTGTCATCATTTGGGATTACTTTCAATGTATAGTGTTTGTGGCAAATCTAACCTTTGATATGGCTCTAAATTTTGATGATGACTTCTTAGAACTGTAAAGATCAACGTTATTTGTATATAATGTATGCAGATTCTGTTTCATGTTGCATGTCGATACCGAAGTAATTAAGAAATCTGAGGTGCTGCGCTTAATAGAAAACCAAAACTAGTGGTAAAGTACAATGATCTTCTTCATTTAATTACTCTACCTGTATGTAGGACTTACAAACCTGTGCCTAGGTTCAGATGTCTGTTGAGGAACAGACAAACCTACGAACTGGACAGAGTGAAGACCTGGAAATAAGTGGGAGGCAGACAAACCTATGAACCAGACAGAGTGAAGACCTGGAAATGGGGGCTGGCAGACAAACCTATGAACCAGACAGAGTGAAGACTTGGAAATGGGGGACAGGCAGATAAACCTATGAACCAGGCAGAGTGAAGACCTGGAAATGGGTAGCAGGCAGACAAACCTAAGAACTGGACAGAGTGAAGACCTGGAAATGAGTGGGAGGAAGACAAACCTATGAACCAGACAGAGTGAAGACTTGGAAATGGGGGCAGGCAGACAGACCTATGAACCAGACAGAGTGAAGACCTGGAAATGGGGGACAGGCAGATAAACCTATGAACTAGACAGAGTGAAGACCTGGAAATGGGGGACAGGCAGATAAACCTAAGAACTGGACAGAGTGAAAGACCTGGAAATGGGGGGCAGGCAGACAAACCTATAAACTGGACAGAGTGAAGACCTGGAAATGGGGGGGCAGGCAGACAAACCTATGAACTGGACAGAGTGAAGACCTGGAAATGGGGGGGGGGGGCAGGCAGACAAACCTATGAATTGGACAGAGTGAAGACCTGGAAATGGGGGGGGGGGGCAGGCAGACAAACCTATGAATTGGACAGAGTGAAGACCTGGAAATGGGGGCCAGGCAGACAAACCTATGAACTGGACAGAGTGAAGACCTGGAAATGGGGGGCAGGCAGACAAACCTATGAACTAGACAGAGTGAAGACCTTGAAATGAGTGGCAGGCAGACAAACCTAAGAACTGGACAGAGAGAAGACCTGGAAATGGGGGGCAGGCAGATAAACCTATGAACCAGACAGAGTAAAGACCTGGAAATGGGTGGCAGGCAGACAAACCTATGAACCAGACAGAGTGAAGACTTTGAAATGGGTGGCAGGCAGACAAACCTATGAACCAGACAGAGTGAAGACCTGGAAATGGGTGGTCAGCCAAGCACCTGGTATGAGCGTGAGGAAGAGGATGATATGAAATACAATCAAAATGGATAGTTGGAAAGGTGATGATGGGGCAGGAATAAGTGGCAGGGGAAACCAGAGAACCGAGAGAAAATCTGTCCAGATGCCACTTCATCCACCATGAATACCACATGTGTGGGTCCCTGGTATCAAACCTGGGCCACCTAGGTGTCAGATGAATAGTCTACTGCTCGGCCATGGCACGGCCAAAATACAATGATAGCATTCCTAATTAGTATTTTAAGCTCTTTACATTTATTTGCTGAACCAAAGCAAGTAATGGGCTCAGTAAAGCAAACAGGTGTATATTCTGATCATAAAAGTTATAATACCATATATACGCCAATCTAATGTGCACCCCACACTTGAAACTTAAAATTATGAAGAAAAAAAAAGGGTATGTATTGAATGTAAAACATATATGATAGAAAATAGTAGGTATTTTATTTAAATTTATTTAATACAACAATAGATTTCTCACTGTATAAACCATCAGATTATAGAATTGAAAGTGCCCTATTGTTAGGTGACAAATATAGAAAAAAATTAGTGAACATGAAATAAGGAAAGCACACAATCAAAATGTATTTACTAAATCAATACCATAAATTACAAGTGTGTCACCATTATTCAGTGATGCTTTCATACTGGAACTCCCTTCCTGCCTTTCTATTACCATTTTTTTCAGCATACAGGATTAGTTTACACTTTAAAGAAGTGTCATAATGTGTTGTTCTCTGCCCTCCACATCATAACTAAAAATGCTCAACAGTAGGTCCATGATAAATGAGTGGTTAGCTTGCCGTAAGTTTCCAGATGCATGTTAACTCCTGCAATTCATTGTGATGTAATAACAAAAAAAATTGAATGAAGTTACTGGCGTTCTATGGAACAGATTTATATTCGAATCTAATGTGCACCACGATTCTGAGTGCTACATTTGGTCAAAAAAGATGTGCATTAAATTTGCATAAATACAATATTTATATTTGTTTCAAATAATCTTATAGGTAACAATCAGGAATAAAATGCCCCTAGTCATTCTGCTTTGTGTTATACCTTCACCTATTTATAGATTCGCACAAGCTGCCCCTGAAACATAACTATCAAAAACTGACAAAATTTGTAGTTATATTGATTCATCATACTGTTCTTAGCTTTGCACCAAAGAACTTGCAATATTACTAAGATAAGTGAAGCTTTTAGTTTCTAATTTTGTTCTTACTTTAGATACTGTTCTGAGTTGATGCTGAAAGAATTTATTATCCACTCACAGATGTACAATTAGTGTAAGATGTCGGCTACCATTATTTGTGCCTCAATTATAATTTTAACAGGGCTAAGCTTATACTCCATCCTATGTTAATGTATTAGTGTAACTCTTATTGCTTCATCCACCAAAATATTTTTAAAATCATTATTTTTTGCACTTACATTTTACTTACAATTAAGTATTCCCTTTGCTTTGCCAAGGACAGATGTTGCAGCATTGTCTGTTGTTTCTGTTGCTTTCCCTGTCTTGTCCTTTACAGTCTTGATGACTTCATCTCGCTTTTCATCTATCACCTTATCTACTTCCTTCATCTTGTTGTCTATTGCTGTACTTGCAGTTTCCAGTGTACGGTCCACCTGAAAGTATTATAAGCCACAATATCACACACAAATAAATATGAATTGTCATGCTCAGGAGAAATGCTGCCATGATATTTCTTACTCTGTGCACTGATAAACTGGTAATCTTTAAGAGGTAGAACTGGAACTTAAAAATTCAATGCCACAACTGGGATTTGAACCACAGACCTTCCGCTTGCCGGGCGGACGCTCTAACCACTGAGCTATTGTGACAAACTGCCAGAATGGCATTAAATTCTCAAGCCAGTTCGTCACAATAGCTCAGTGGTTAGAGCGTCCGCCCGGCAAGCGGAAGGTCTGTGGTTCAAATCCCAGTTGTGGCATTGAATTTCTAAGTTCCAGTTCTACGTCTTAAACTTTGCCCACACACGGCTTGTGTGTTTAAAAACACCAACAGTAAGTTTGTTGGCATAAATAAATAATAATTACCATGTGAAGGTTATTTAATCCTGGGATATAAAGTACTTGCAATTGTAAGTCACCATTGGGGTAATTGTCTCTGATGTGAGACTGCCTTTGTGGTTTACCAGGAGAAATACGAACTGGCTTGAGAATTTAATACCATTCTGGCAGTTTGTCACAATAGCTCAGTGGTTAGAGCGTCCGCCCAGCAAGCAGAAGGTCTGTGGTTCAAATCTCAGTTATGGCATTGAATTTTTAAGTTCCAGTTCTACCTCTTAAACTTTGCCCACACACGGCTTGTGTGTTTAAAAACACCAACAGTAAGTTTGTTGGCATAAATAAATAATAATTACCATGGTAATCTTTAATTGATAAGATAAACAAATATTCATACACACTTTTGTAATTTTTAAAAAATACTTACATTTTGTGGTAGTTCAAATGTATTATATGTATATGGACTGTTTTTTTAGTTTTGGTAACAATGTTATAACTGGATAAATAGTTCACTTAGATGGTTCCAAGTTTCACAGACCCTCAATGTAGTCCACACCATTGCGTACGTGTTCCCAGCGATGCAGAAGTCGCTGGATCCCGTTGGCACTGCCCAAGCTATTGATGGTGCGAAGAGAGTGCTCAGCAGCCTGCTTAACGTTTTCAGTGGTACAGGTAGCGGTTCCCACACATTGGTATCTTCATCTTCTGGATGAGATCACAGTCGCAGGGACTGATGTCAGGAGAATGGGGGGGGGGGGGGGGGGTGATGATAGAGCACCTCCCAGCCTCAGCGATTCAACAATATGGACACAACGCCTGCTGTGTATGCCCTAGAATTGTCATGCAGAACGATGGGTGGTGTAACCATGTGGTGGTGGCATTTCCTTCTCAGAGCTGCTCGGAGATGGTCTTGCAGAAACGAACAACAGTACGCTGCATTAATGGTTTGATTTTGGGGAACGGTATGGTTGATGATCACACCATCCCAATCATAGGCAAGAATCAACATTACCTTCACATTGGTGGGTTTGGTCGAACTGTTTGTTTTCATGGTACCGCCACTGGTTCGATTGATGTTTTAACTTTGGTTCATAAGATTTGGCCCACGTCCCGTCAATGGTTATGATTCGCCGTAATAAGGCCTCTCCTTCATCCTCACAATGCTGCAAGTGTGTACGAGAAGTGTCATATCACAGCCATTTGTGCATGTTGGTTAAATCATGCAGAACCCATTTTGACGCAATCTTCCTCATTTTCAGTACGTCCTTCAGGATGTGGAGGGCATCGAATGTGCCAGTCCAGCTTCTTGCTCTAATTGACGAATCATTATGTTCCGATTCACCTCCACTAATGTGGACACCATCTGTATAGTTTCATCACTTACTGGTGTGTGTACAAATCGAGGCATGTCCTCCACACATTCACGGCCATCTCAAAATGCTGCAACCCATCTTGCTACTGTACTGTAAGGTAACGCAGCTGCAGCGCAAGCCTCGTTCAATCCTCAGTGGCACTGTTGAGCCATTCGGCCCCTAGCACACTGAATTTTTATCCATGTTCACTGCTCCTGCTTGGGAAACATTTCGACTGTCGTTCCCGAGTGCTGGCTTCCCACTACTCATTTAAAGGGTGCGAATGCACCACAGATTATGCTGCACTGGAGTGCACTCGAGTGGTCAGTGGTATGGGCGAGCTCTTGTGCTCTGAGGGAGGGGACGCAGGTCAGTAACCTTCGGTAAAAGTGGTAGCGCCCTTCACTGTTGCAACTTAGCTCTGCAGCATAGTTGCCAAAACTAAAAAACCAGCAAATTGGAGTAGGTGTGTGATAGGTGCTAGAAAAATACTTATATAAATATTTAATGTAACAAGAGATATGCTGCCTATTTGTGAGGTAAGGATTTTAGTGTATCTTTGCATGCACAGTTTTGCCAATAATTCTCGGTTCCCTCATGCAGTGGAGACAGTCCACAAACAGGTATCATAATCGCCATAGCATACCTGTTAGTTTACTTTTCTATCGCGTAGGTGCATAGTAGGGTGCATTTCACCCAAAAGTCCGATACTGAGATTATACTGGAAATACATTTTTTAAAAAAAAAGCAATACAGTGGGCCTAAACATGTAAAATTTTACAAACAACAAAGATATGCATGAAGAAAACATTATGTTGAACTAGGTCCTCCTTTAAAGAAATCAGTTAATTTGGCTTGTTTCACTTTTCTTGCATTAAGTACATACCTAGACCTACTTTCTGACCTAGTGTGTACCGTTTCCTTTTTCTGTTCTCCATGGCTGATTAAAAGCAACTGAGAACTGAAAGACAAAACCGCTGTTCAACAGGAAATAATACTGAAAATATTTATGGTTAATTCTCGTTTGTTGCCATGACCTTGTCACGCCAAAATCCGCCTGCTCAGGTTGGGTCTTTGTCAACAGAGATAAGGAAAATTCGACTCAAATTACTTTTAACACAATGTATGCTGTCTTTTCATTATAATTATGTAAAACTCAGTTGTATTTCACTAAAATTTAATACATATAACTGCAAATTACATATAAACAAGGTCTTTTGGAAATGTCTGTTGACAGTTGGCTGAAAATAAAAATAAAATACATGTCAAACTGTGATTTGTGGTATATACATGCAAAGAGTACACTGAACTTAGCGACACTACCTTCTTCCATTTGTATGAGTAGGCTTCTCTGCATTGACAGCAATCAAAATAAAACAAATCACTTGAATGCAGAATCACCAGGAACTCCCAAAAATGAAAATTCATCCAATAGTAGAGGAGTGGATGTCCAGAAAGCACGCTCAGACGTCTCTAACAGCTCAGAAAAATATACAAATTCATATACCTTTTTCTGTATGTGCTATGCCTAACCTAGTATCTGTATTTATTGCATACATTTATAGCACACACCTCTCTTTTGTAGTATTTAATAAATTATAAAATTTTAAATCTATTTTAGACATGGTTATTTATAATTTGAATTAAGGATAACTCAAGGGTTAGAGGTGCAAGGCTGTAATAGAAAATTCTCTTTGGGGGTACATGGAGAAAAAAGGTTGAATACCACTGCTCTATGGCACTAAAGATACATTTGGGCACCTAAAATACAGTTTCCACAAAGTAAACATTTAATTTTGTGTATCTAAAATGTACTTCCACTTTCTAAAATCACAATAAATCTAAAATCACAATTAACTGGTGAGCATTAAACATCACACAGTAACAAAAGGAGAAAGTTTATTAAATTATTATCACTACAAAAATACTATGTCTTAAACTGTGAATTTATGATTGCTAGTGCATAATTTGAGTTTATACAGTTGAAAAAAAGACATCCTCAAAAGTTATTGTACGGGTCCCAGTGGAACTGCACTGTACACTACAGAAATATCATTCTTGAGATGGTACAGAGGCACCCTTCAAACTGTTTGCAAAACACAATATCTCATTAAGAATAAAAATTTTAAAAGAACTGCTTGAAATACATTTGAAAGGGCAACATCGAAAATGTGGAGAAATCTTTTGAACTTGGCATATCAACTGCTCATGCAGGGGATGAGATATGCAAGGGGTAACATGACTAGAAATATGCCACCAACTCTTCTTGCTCTTTGGAAGGGATTTTTGCAACTCTGCAATCCCAACCAATACAAAAGGATGACAAAGAGCCCTAGAGGAGCAAGTATACCTGCCAAAGTGCTCAAATAAACCATTTTTCTGGAATGTCCCATTCCAACAACCAAATTATTACAAATTCTTTAAACCAAGCCAAACCCATGATATCAATACCTACTCGTCTTTCAATGCAGCATAAAAAAATTAAGGAAACAATACAGAAAAATGGGCACTTATAGGCTCTAAAACCTTAAGATAGACCTCACCTGCCAAATTAGTCATTTTAGACATCGCAAAAACCTTTCCATATATATATTTTACATAAAACCTGCAGATATTTAATTAGTTTTAATTTATTTATGGATACTACAGAAAAAGAATAATTATATTTCACCTATATCTGAGGTCTGTTAACATATGAAGTATCCAAGGCGGTCGTAGGAGGCGATTGATTCTCTGTATGGTGAACCGAGTCCCTCTGGATGTCGGCTATGGAGAGCATATAAACACACGAATTTGTAGCTCCATCTTGCTGGAACAGCCATTCGTTAACTATGACCCATGAAATTCTGAAGAAGCATTTCAAGAATGGCCTTGTGTCGCTCGTCTACTGCTCCTTTGTCATCCTCGAAGAAATAAGGCCCAATTATGCATCCAAAAATATTCCGCTTCGGCATACATCTTTTTGACCGTGGAGCGGAGGTTCATTAAGGTTGCTGGAGGCCTAGTATTGGAAGGTAATTCTATATACTCACAGATGAAACCTTCACCCGATGCGATTAATAAACTAAGTTTAGTCTCGTTCCCATTTCGTACAAAATGAAGTCCCTAACCTGGTCTTGCTCTGTAATATCCTGTTTCAGTTGAGTCTTGCACAACTGAGGATCTTCCTGCAATATTCGATGAATGCTGCTGTTATGCAGTCGAAGAGCTAGAGCATGTTGCCTAATATGTCGCTTAGGACTACGCATCACCGCTTTTCGAACTAGTCCTACATTTGCTGGTGTACAAGTTGAACAAGGACATCCCGATCACTTGGTATTCCATAATGATCCCTCTGTATACCATTTTGTTACCCACAACAATAAGGAATTACAACCAGATGAATGGTGCATATGAAACTACAATTGAAAACTACGCTGTGTAGCAACAACAGACCCTGTTTTGATAATTCTACCGCAGCCATACGCTCTTTAATTGACCAGCATTTCATCTTAACTAATTCCCAACAGTGCTCCTGGGTCACACACTTACCTTCAGCCTGTGCCTTCAACCCTGGAATCTAGTGCTACAAACGGTCCGAACTGAAGAAGGCTTGTGCTTTCCCAAAGTAACAACTGTGCATCGTTGTCCACACTCCAGTGCAATCACTTGTGCATTTTGCTGTATTGCATTATCTTTGTTGATGCTGGTTTACTTTTGTGTTTAACCAATTCAAATGCCTGAAGCACATCCAGCATCAACACCACAAACTCCTGTAAATAGTAAAAGAATAAGCCATGTGCTTAACCTTCCACTTTAGCCATTGGCTAACCTGACTGCGTAAAATACATGTGAAGTCCTATTGCTGTCTTTGACAATGCTATCTGAGAGCTCAAGATAAAGCCATATGCAGTACAGCAGCTACGTACAATTAGGGTTGCCATAATACAAGAGCCAAAATCAAGTACATAGTCCAAACATTAACGCCGTCGGCAAAGAAATTGTCATTAATGATTAAAAATAATGTAATTTGCATTAAATAACTTGTTAATTAAAACATTAAACAGAATGACTAAAATAGGTATGCACAATTGTGTTGCTACAATTGAGATCTATTTTACACTAAGCTTTGTACCAGTCATATTTGTCTGAGTGCTGAACAGAAGAAAAGAACTAGCTCTGATTCTGAATGAGTGTCAAAAACAGCACAACTTATATTTTTCATGTTATTCTGAATATGGAGCATTGAGTTGTCTGAAGTTAATACAGCCTGTTTCTTTCTTGTGTTCATTGTGCATTCACTGAAGAAAACACTCTCCACATTAGCATTATGCACTGGGATGGAGAAATAGTATTGCACAATTGCAAGCAGTTCTAAATATTGCTCTTCAGAAACACAATTTTCAAAAAATTTCACCCACTTTTTGGGAGGTGTAATCTCACAAATTTTGATTCTTTGCTCTCCTAGAAAACGTTTTAATTTTACTACCTGGTCAAATAAACTCTCATTCGCTTGGAAGTTATATTTTCTTGCAATGAGGATTCTACATTTTCCCAATCAGGTATAACCTTCAACAGTATCCTGTCAAAACATACAAATTGGGACAAAAGCTTGCTTCATTTCATCAGATACTGCTTCCACTGTCACTAATACACGAGATTGGTAATAAACTGATGGTCTTCGTCAGTCACGGTGTTGCCTCTGGAAACTTCTATCTTAAGGAACGCTGAAATACTTAAACAGCATTTGGTGGTAAAACTCAAGTTAATAATTTTTAGCACTCACCGCTTTTGTGGACTTTAATCTCTTCATTCAGGAGATTTGTCTTCTAGTATAAAACCACGGATTGTCCATAAAATCCGTGACATATGCCAACCTTCGGTACAAAGTATATGATTCTTATAGCATTTCAAAAACCATCAAGATGTTTTCCAGAGAAGGGATTTGGAATAAGCAAAAGTGAACTGCCTTGAGGCCATCCTAGGCATGCCCACCACATGCCAGTAGTGCCTTTTTTTTCTTCCCACTTTTAATAGACCCCTTTAACTTCTTTGGTCGTGCAGGGGCATCTGGGCCTTTTGGAGCTTAGCCCCGAAGGAGACACCTATAATATTATCATCATTATCATAAAAGTGTGTTGTTTTTATTCTAGTCGTCATCGCCTAGTTATCATGGGACGATTTTCTCCTTTTGCAGGACAGCATAAATCTGTAGGACAGCGCTGCTAGTGGTGTAAAGCTAGAGACTCTACCTGCTCTTTACGCTATCAGACTGATCGCGAAAAAGGCATGGCTTAACCAAAGTGAAGGAAACTTGGTAAGAGAGGGAAAAGGGGAAGTGTGGCTAGTTGTAGCAGGATTTGGGACTGTTTCACTTTAGTCGCGTACATGTGGCACTGATTGTTGCAGTTTGCTTGGTTGTTTTCATTCCAGGTTTTATTTTGCTATGAACAAGGTCAATTTTTTTTATTAACAGTGCCATTTCAAACCTTAGGTGACTAAGAAAAACTTTGCATTAAACAATTAAGCCCTGACGATCCTAATGTTTCACTAATACAGGAACATGGACCACAGTTGGCTCTTTCAATCTAGATGGTAGGTACAAGGAAAAAACCATGGTTGACAATAGTGAGATCAAGAAAACCTTGGTTCACTTTAACTGTTCATTATCTAGAGGTGATACTTCATGGACAATTAGTGACCTTCACATCTTTCAGAAAAAAATTAAGTCGCATGAAATAAGTTCTTGTCCACTTCTGTGTAGTGGAGGTAACCTGTAGGTCTCTCATTTAAGAGCTCCTGAGTTGGAATCAAGGATTAGAACGAATTATCTGGATATGGTTTTTTGGGGGGTTTTTCTTATCCTGCGAGATAACTTTAAGCTGTACAGGAACTGTGCTCATTTGAGCAACATTTCACTCATTCATTTCTTGTCTGATAAAACTTGCACTCTTAAGGGTTTTCTCACATTGGAAACTCCTTAAAATTAAGTTTGTCTGGAGAAGTTGATGTTTGAATCCAACTTGATGAAGGATACAGGCCATTTGTTCCATGACACAATGAATGAGACCAAAAAACAGGCAATGTTAAATAGAATTGCTTACTACCTAATTCTTCATTCTGCAACGTGAACTTACACTAAGTGGACATAGCGAAAGAGAAGAGGCATATTCATAGATATAGTACATGAAGTTGCTAACCTACATGAACATTTCGAGGAATCCAAAGTAAACAAATAAAAGGTACTTCAGCAATAACATAAAACAAGTTATTGGAGTGTATGTATGCACCTACCAGCTTTACAAATAAACCCCCCATGATGAAAAAGCAAAGCAGTGTTTCTGTCTGTACAAGCAGATGAAACCAACTATATCTTCAATAAGACACAACTGGTTATGGTTCTTCAATTTGTTCAGGGATCAAAAGCAATGCAATATTTTCATAGTTTCATATGCCTTAATGAAATATGCGAACCAGGGATAGCCCACAACATATTAGGAGAATTGGAACTTTACAGGCTCAAAGATAAATTGCTCTGTCAAACATAGTATGGCAGATCTGCATTTTGAGGAATGCAGCATGGGGTCCAGAAACTTTTTAACCATGTGTTTATTTTGTGATGAAATATAGTTATTCAGCAAGCTAAGAAAGATTTGGTGCAATGAACACTTAGTGTTTCAATCTAGTTAATCCTGCCAAATTTAATGGGTTAAAGTCCAGTTTTCCTGATGACTGACACAACTGTGCCAAGTGCTTCCCTTAATGAGAAGAAGGAAAACCAAAGTGCTGAACTTGGTGTATTTCATTCTAGTGAAGAAGTTACAGTTCCATTAAAACAACAAGTCCATCCTGATAGCTACTGCCTGACTGTAATGCACATGCACTGTGGTGCCAGCTCCTCCCTCAGCCAAGTTGTTGTCCCGCAGATAAACCATATCTATACTCTAAATGCAGAATTGGGATATATTCTTCACCAGTCTGTCCTCATTGTGATCTGCAAGAGGAAATGGATCGAGACCACCTTTAAATATGCCCACCCACTTCTAGTGTGCCATCCATCAGTGAAAAATATTGGAGAGCAAGAGGATTAATAACTTCATTGTCAGAAATCCAGCATTAGCTAACAACAACATATTCTAAATGCCACAAAACGTTAAATCGTGTCGTTTTAAAATAAGTAAATAATAAACTACAATACTCGCAAATGCCCAGGAAACATGTGCACTTCATAGATCAGTACAGTAACTAAGGAGGGCATCCAAACAGCATATGGGGAGGGAATGTGAGGGTGCAGTGTAACAGCACACTGCTGATTGGTGGAAACGTTTGTTACCATGGGAATTCTCTCAAGCATAAGTCTGACTTAGCTGTCAGAATGAACTAGTTGTTTTAATGCAACTCTAGGAGCATAAATTTTCTGAGTCCATTATATTTTTTTTTATATTAAAACAATTTAGAGGACACATTTTCAGAAATGTAGCATTTTTAATGTAATTCTAACAAACCCAGTTACAACAACTGAATGTGAAAGGTGTTTCAGCACACTAAAACATGTTAAAAATATTTGAGGAATGCAAAGGGACAGGGAAGACTCAATATATTAGCAATGTTTTTGATTTACCTATGCAAAGAAGAAAGAAATTGAGAACGATAGGGAAACTCCAGCATTAGAGAGTTTAGAAAAAATAATAAACACAAAAATAAGTTCCAGTAAAACTAAGTCTATGATAATAAGCAGAGAACATAAGATACACATAATAAAATTAGGAAAAGAGGTACTTGAGCAAGTAACAAACTTTAAATATTTAGGATTTCTATTTAGCAATGATGGAAGGACAAATGATGACGTGAACAATAGGATTACAGCAACTGGAAACTTGTATCATGCTTTAAATAAGAACTTCATTAGCAAGAAGGAGAACTCGAATAAGACTAAATTAACAGAATACAAAACAACTTCCGTACCAACATTAATTTATGGGTACTAATTTTGCACATTAACATCTAAGTCGATTAGCAAACTACAAACAAATGAAATGAGATACCCGAGAAGAGTGATAGTTGAAACTAAACAATATAATTTGAAAATTCAACCTTTACAGCAACAAGTATAAAATAAGCAATTAAGATGGTTTGGCCACGTTCAATGCATGGGTGAAGAGAGGATCCCAGAACAGGCTTTGCAAGCCAGAGTGGAGGGAAGAAGATCAAAGAGATGATATTCCTGGGAAGATTGGATTGAAGGGATTTTTAAGGGGAAAGGACTGGATATTAATGGAGCAAAGAAGCTTGCAAGAGACCGTGTGAAGTGGAAGGCTCTTTTAAAAACCTCGACACTGGATTGTACAAAAGAATCGACTATGTAAGTAAAAACAAAAATAAAAACTTGTGGGCAACATCCTAATAAAGACATTTCTGGAGTAGAATAGCTTACAGGTTGTAAAAGTAGTGCCCAACTATTTTGTTGGTCATGTCTATTTTTCAAAACATTATTGTTTCCATACTATATATTGTCACCCAATCTAAATATGAACGTTGTTGAAACAGAAATTACTAATAAAAATCTTAATAGTCAATCTGGACACCATTGATACAAAACAAAGGAGTTACTGCTTCCCAGTTTTGTTGAACTCAGCATCCAGAGCATCCACAGCAGCATGCTTAGCTTCCACAACACCATCTGCGGCTGCACGTTCCAGTTCAGACTTTGTAGACCAAATGGCATCTCCAGTCTTTTTGGGCTGTTCCTGCAGCATCTCATTGGCCACCTTCTTCTCTTCTGCTACATGTTCAACCTCAGCCTTCTTCTCCTGTAGAAGCTGCTCAGCTGTGGAGACAATAGTCTTCGATGCTGAAATAAAAGAAGAATATTCTCTGCTTAATTTTAAGGGATTGCTTTGCTTATTCAGATTGTCACATGTCTGTTCATCCAGACTGATAAAAGCAATGCAGAGAATACACGTGTTGGATCAACTAGTAATAGAAATTTAACTTATTATTTCTCAAGACTGAGCTTGATGTGGGGAACCTGGAAAATGTTCAGCCTACTAAAGCACTTGCAGACCAATATGGGAGACTTGAAATAGAACTAGTACAGACAGAGGATAGCAGTTAAGAGGGTTCAGTATTCTGAGCAGACCTCTCAATCTGTTAGTTTTATCGGCCTTCCAATTTGTCTTGGGCATTAGTCTGTAGTGAGAATCATATACAGGCTGTCTCAAAATGTACTAATTCTTTGAATTACTTATGAACATAGAGACAAGTTCTTAGACAAACAAGGAGCTTTCAATTTTTTTGAAGAGGATATGTCTTCTAGCTAGATAACCAAATAAATTCCAAATATGAAAAAGGCATATATTTATTTAGAGTGAGTGAGAGTGAGAGTGAGAGTGAGAGTGAGAGTGAGAGTGAGTGAGTGAGTGAGTGAGTGAGTGAGTGAGTGAGTGAGTGAGTGAGTGAGTGAGTGAGTGAGTGAGTGTGAGTGAGTGAGCGGGTATGGTTTAAGGGCCCGTCGACAGCTAGGTCATTAGTGCCCCACATCAGAAGATAAAACACAGGTAAAAACTCACCACCCCTTAACACTCAGAATTAAATATTAAAATGGGAAATGTAAAAAAGATAAAAGCTAAAACAGTTAAAATGTAAAACTGGTCTAAAAAGGTAAGCTAAAAACAGTTAAAACCTAAAAACTGATCTTAAAATGTAAGCAGATAAGAAATGCGAAAGTTAAAAATGAAACACGAAGTAAAATACAAGTTAAATCTGCTAACAGTAAGTGTTTGGTCTTCATCTTTTTCAGTCTTATCTTGACCGACTTGGGACCTGGTATGTTCAAGTCACCATCCTCGTTTGAGTCTGAAGAGCCCTGTCGACTGGTTGAGCGGGAGCAGGGCTTCTTTGAGGATGGACGACTACTCGCCAGGTATTTAGGTCGTGAACAGTGAGCGTTGACAGGTAAAACGGTGTGGCTACTGCTTGTGGATGGCTGGTGAGAAGGTGTCTGCACGGCGGAAGATTTAGTTGCCAGTGCAGGTGTATCACGGGTCAGTGGAGAGGTGCTCGTGGTGAGTCAGTCTGCGTGGCAGCATCAGCGACTGGAACGTGCTGAATGGCCACAGTGGGGGCAGGAGTGCTGACGGAAACCTAGGGTGGTCGCAGGTTTCAGCTGCTCAAAGCGACAACGTGCTTCCAAAAAGTGAGTCGTTCTTTCACGCGCAACTCCTGTATTGCTTTCTCGTCCATAAACTTAGAACACTGACGCGAGCTTGATGGATGGCTCTCTCCACAGTTCACACAAAAAGGATCCCGCGTACATGCCGAGTCTTCATGGGCTGGTGATCCACAACGCTCACAAATAGCAGGATTATTACAAGAGGTCATAGTATGGTCGAACCGTTGGCACCTGAAACAAAGCATTGGGTTTGGCACATACTGGCGTACAGCGGCACGTTCATATCCACAAAAGATGTACTCAGGCAATTTGGTGCCTTTGAATGTTATAAACACTCTACGCAAAGCTAACTCCTTGCCATCCTGTTTTTGCGTAAGGCGGTAGGCCTGACAGAGAGACAGGTAACAATCTCCTCGTTCGACAGATTGTCCAGACTGGAGGTGGTGACAACTCCCCTGCAGGTGTTAAGCGATTTGTGTGGGGCTACCCGAATTGGGTAGGATCCCAACAAGTTCGCTTTAGAGAGTTTCTCTGATTGATCTGCCGTTTTGGTCTCGATTAACAGCGTATCGTCACGTAGCCTTGTCGCGTTCTGCACCGGGCCACATAATTCTATCTACCTCACGTTTGATATAAACAGGCCTAATATCCATAATCGTCTTCCCTTCACAAGCCAATGTCACAACAAGAAAAGAGTCAAAATGAGAGGGTTCACGCGGATGCATATTGAAGTTGGACCCTCAACCGGAACCGTCAGCGTCAGCCTGCCATCCGGAGGTCAAAGACAAGAAAGACACCAAAATCTCCACAATCTGTGCCACCATGAGACCCCTCCATGACTGACCTCAAGGCGTACTTCAGAGGAGCTACCCTCCGATCTCCACTGCTTGGCCGCATGGGTAAACCGTTCACCACGCGACACCCCGGCTTTGTGCCCCCACCACACGAATAACCACCTGTCGCTCCCCGCTTTAGGCCGCGCTGCGTCAACGGAGTCAGCGTGTATTCAAGGGACTTCGGGTTGATTACACCGGGGTTCCGTCAGCGGTAACACGTCCGGCCGGTGATACTAACCCGACGGCACGCGGCCGTCGGGAAATTAACACCGGCCGTGCCCTCAAGGAGCTACGTGAGTGTAGTGAGTGTACATGACGTGTGGACGGGCTCCGCACCTAAGGCTACACATGGGGGCAGTGTGAAGGGTCCGCACAACCTTCGCACCTGAGACCTCCGAAGAGCACACGAGTCGGGAGCCGCGCCGAAAAGCGTGGGACAGGACCACGGAGATAGGAAAGATCTCTGCTGGTGAGACAGGAGTTATAAAACTAAGGCCTCACTAACTAGTAATCATAATAAACCTAGAAGAGCAAGAGGGTGATGATAAGAAGCAACATAAGCTGCAGCACGTGGCAACAGTTAATGAACATGGAGGGGGGGTGAAATGATGGTGAGCGGCTCGGTGCCCCGGGTGCGCCAAATCCGGACCTACCGTAGTAGGTCCCCCTGGGGGGTATTTATTTACTAACACTTTTTTAAATCTTAGAATTGCCTATTTTGATGTTCCATAAATTTTAATTGCCCAGTTCCAGAGGAACTGATATGATCCCAAAACACTAGTAAAAGTAGTCTCTCAATATATCACTTGTAATAGACGCAGATCATCAAATTATGGGAATCAGGGTTTAAATTTATATAGCGTTTCACTCTTAGATGACAGTATGGAGTTAAATGGGACATCTCTGTCTCTATCTAGCGCATACAAGTTGCCATTAGCCGCGTCCTTTTCTACCCTCGCGCTGTTGCCAGATTCCTAATAGCATCGTATAAATATTCATTTGTTATAAATTTCAGGTTTGAACACATTATCCTATGCAGAATTTTTTTCTCTATCAGGTTATATCCTTTTCAGAGTCATTATACATTTCTACAGGCCCAAATTTCTTCAGAAAACTTTTTTTTTTTCAATAGAAGTCCGATATTTGCTGTTTCTATACTCATCACGCACTAACTAACAAAGTAACTGCTAGAATGCATCTATATTTTTTTCCTAGGTAGAGTAAACCATAGTGCTACTACCTGCCTACTTTGAATTCTCTATGTTTACCCAGTTAAGTGTTATAATTTTTTTAATTAAATATTTTCGGAGAATTTTATATCTGTGCACTGCAAAAGTTACGCAGTGTGAAACTTTTTGTTATTGAGTTTACATCAGGGAACCAGCGAGAACAAATGTTGAGGAAGGTTGGAGAAAGTTTTTAAAATAAACCAAAAGGCAGTAACCTCTTTCTTTTATCCAGTAAGGCAAACAAAAGGTATTTATCTATTCAGCGTATTCTCGCGCCAGGCCTGACAGAGAAGATAGTATAAGGAGCAGCACTAACATTAGTTCGAAAGAAGCCATGTATCTAACTGTGAGCTGTTATTGCGTTATTTGTTTAATATTTTTGCAAATATTTGTAGTTATGGAGGGGGAAGCTAGGAAGAGACGATATATTGGTAAATTAAGAAGTAAGGAACGCCAAATAATTATGAATATGTTAGATTATTTTTGAAGCTAAATGCGTGTAAGGCAGTAAAAGAAACAGCTAAGGCTATCGGGTGTTCAGAAGCAGTAGTGTGTATGATTAAAAAGGAACTAATGAAAGGACCTCTAAGAACGCAATCGAAAAAGAAAGCAAAAAGGGCGGGACTACACAAAACGCTAGGTTAACGCAATATGATTGAATAGTGCAAGGTGGAGTGCGGCGAATTGTTCATTCTTTAGGGTTTGCAAACATTCCACCCACGTTGAATATACTTTTGTCACGGGTCAACAGTGATGAGACCCTACCAAATTTCTCAAGGGCCACTCTTAGTCGGTTCTTACATGATTTGGGATTCGAATACGAATGAAGGGGTAACAAGTGCATATTAATAGAAAGAGACGATACCATCAGATGACGACATAAATATCTAAAAGACGTAAAAAGGTTTAGGGACCAGGGGAAATCAGTTATTTATACAGACGAGTCATTTGTAAATTTAGGTCATACAGTGACAAAGGCGTGCAGGGATACCAAGGTTAAAAGTGCCCGTCTCGTCAAGCAGCAATTGAAGGACTAAGTACAGGACACCGGCCACCTCGGATTCGCTCGCGGAGAAAGATTCTCAACTAGTACATGTTGCAACACTGCGCTCCATTTAACGTGTACTTCTTCTAAGCGTGGAATGCGCTTTAGAAAAGGAGAATCGCCATGTGTTGGAAGTTCAGACAAAATCCCAATTACTGTTCATTTATCCCTGCTTCCCCCTCCTCCCCCCCCCCCCCTAAATGACCTAAACTGAGTGCTTTAATTAGATATACATTATTTGTGTAGTAAGATTTCGTCTATCTCCTACAGTTTATCAGTTATACAAATGTGATTCAGAATGAAAAGGACTTCACAGGCGATTCCCCCAAAATTAAAGGTATACCTACATTTTAATTGTCATGTAAATATTTTTAACATATGCCATTTTAATCAAAATACGAGTATAAAGGCCATTTTTGAGAAAATTAAAAATTAAGTTAGTTTTGGATGGAGGGTTTCTTTAAAGTCGCACTCTTGGAGGATATTGAACTTCAATACGAAATTTGGTTTTAAAAGTGACTGCTTGGGTTGTGATATTCACGCTGACACATGCAGGCACGAACACCTCTCTCTCTCTCTCTCCATCCAGGAAGGCTCAGAAGGTGTATTTCTGCTTTAATTTCGATATCGAATTATTAGGAGAAATGCAATAATTCCTCTACTATACGTTTAGTGGCTGAGGAACTAAAAAATTACACAATATGCAGGGACTTGGATGAGAGCAGATATAAACAATTATTATTATAATCGCGTTTAAAGAGAAAATGTAGACATTTGCTTCCATAGGGAAGTGAAACACGAAGGGGACCTTTAACAATGCTGAAAACATCCTAGGTGTTGTCATCTTGCCTGCGTATGATAACGCTAAACAGAATGTGAATGAGGTAATAGTGATCCGGTCTCATTACCGACGATAACGTGATCAAAGCGATACATAGAGTAGAATATTGTGCAATTCAAAACCGGGTTATAACTGAAGACTTTCATATAAAACCGACCCTAAATTTAAATTTCCACAAAATGAAACTTCATCCGGTATAGCTTTAATTTAGGATAAAGTCTTATATATTCTTAGAATTAGTTATTGATATTTTATATGTTTAGATATAAAAGATATCAGTATACCGGTGCAAATGCACGAGTACAAATTGTCTACTTCCATATATCAGTTGATACAAGTTCTCAATACTATAAAATTAAGAAAATCACTGATTTAATTTAGAAAGTGTATGAACGTTATCGGAGCCAGGAATGCCAGGCGAATCTTAAGTTCTATTTAATTTGTCAAATCTTTACTTACGTTTTCGTTATTTAAAATCAGTAGCTCTATCAGGTTTATTAAATGAGGATACGTTTAACATGAATAAGTATATGGATATCTAAATGCTGCAAATATTTAAATCCCCTCCAGACAGGAAAAAAGTGTGTTTATTTACGTGGCGTGGTGAAAGCAAGAGCTGGCGGTAGAGGGGAAGTTTTTATTTATACAAAATCACGACCTTATGCTTGATTCTCAACTTGCTTACTAGCACTATAGCTAGTTTTTATTTATACCACCCCATGCCTTGCTAGGATCTTAAATGTGTAACGCTTCTGCGAGGCTATTGGAGTTATCAGCTAACCGCATCCGTTTACATCGATAGCAAACTGCGGAATTCCAGGCCTGGTTGGAATACTCAGCCAAGATTTAAGGAAACTCTAAACATTTCACGTATAATTACTTCATTTTATGCTCCACGGTTCGACGCCAGAGAATGTTCAACGTCTACACATACAATGACGCACTCGGTGCGTTCCCTGTGTTGAAAAAAAGAGAGTGTAAACTTTCACGGCCGGAGTCAATATATCTAGGAGCTATTTCCGGGTCTGCTGGAGTTTAAGTACCCAGATGTTTCGCCCTCCACTGCGGCGGACATCTTCAGTGGCGCAACCGTAGTCTCCCCGGAGAAGTTAACGTGGCGTCTGAGGTGTGGATTCAGATTCAGATTTGTTTATTGAGAACGTTTTTTGCCTGGTGCCGGTACAATAGGCCCGGCTTATAGTCTACAATTATCATTAACTTATAATTATCAATATTTAGAGTTTTTGGGCTTAACAAAAATCCATGCGGTAACCATCTTTAGGTCACCGAGAACGTTTTTGCTTGTAGTCATTGATTGTCTTTTGAGTTTGGACCACGACCAGGAACTGCTGGCAGGCTGAGGTTCAGCCCGACGAATTTTGCTGCGTACCTACCCCCATTAGTGTTTAACCGCAGATAGGAAATATATTAGGAAGGGTATCTAAGGGTGGTGTTTTTAGTTTGAGGTTGTTTTGGTTTAGAAGGGAGCTGTATGCCCCTTCACAACTAGCTTACAAGATGCAGCAAGGTCTGCATTCTGATGGTGGAAACAAGTTTTAAATTGAGTATTTAAAATTTTTGAGTTTTTAATTTAAAATTTTGATGGCGGTGTGTCTGCAAGCCATGCGGGGAACCCTGTACGACCAAAAGCGGCGTGTTGAGGTGTCATAGTCCCCAGGGCGCTTAGATGGGTTGGTAACTTGTATAATTTTGCTGCCCGGCACCTAATTTCATCCTCCATGTATGGAAGAGATGAGGCTTCGTGAAGTAGTCTCACGGGGAAAGGTGGGGGAACAGAAAAGATGGACTGGAGTCCTCTGTTCCGTGCCCTTTGGAGCACAGGAGCCAACTATTTGCTGCCATGCCCCACACTTCACAGGCGTAAAGCATGAGGGGGATTATAAGAGCCCGGAAGAGGTGTAACTTCAGGCGGACTGGCATCTCGGACCTCGGCATAGGGTACAGGGAGCCAATAGCCCCCTGCGTCCTCGCCGAGAGATGTGCCCGCGAAAAGTTAGACCCCTATCCAGTTTGACTCCTAGGTAGGTGATGGAGTTTCTCCACTCGATTCTTCGACCTCGAAATTGGAAGGTGTGGCGCCTCGTTAACAGGATGGCGTGAATCTTGTCCGGGTTAACGGACATTCGCCAACGCCGAAACCACTCTTAGACGAGGCGAGGTGTCTCTGTGTGAGATTGAAGGCTCTGAGGATGTGTTTATTGGTGCAGCACAGCAGCACGTCATCAGCGTATTGGGCTATATTGACCTGTGATTGTAACGGTAGATCTGCCATGTAGACGCTGACTAGCGTAGGGCACAGTACAGAGCCTTCGGGGACTCCGCCTCTTATGGGCCTAAATGTGGATCTTCTCCCCGCGACTGTGACCTTGAAAGCGCGATGTCTGAGGAAGCTGTGTAGTATGGTTGTTAGTTGTGTGGGTAGTCCCAGTTGGATGAGCTCGTAAAGGAGCCCCGCGTGCCAGGTCGTTGAGAAGGCCTTCTCCACGCCCAGGGATACCGCGCCGGTGAAGTCGCGTACCAGGAAACCAAGGGCAGTAGCCTCCACCACCCGCAGCAGCTGCTGAGGCGTAGAGTACCCAGGACGGAACCCGAACTGGTGTTCAGGGATGGCTTGAATGTCACCCAACAATGGGGACAAGCGGTTTAAGACCATTCTCTCGAGTACTTTCGAGAAGGTAGACTGGAGGCTTATGGATCGGTAGTTTGAGGGGTGAGCCGGGTCTTTCCCGGGCTTCAAAATGCAGATCACCCGGACTTCTCTCCACTGTCGTGGAAAGTAACCCAGGGCGAGACACATGTTAAAACCCCTTGCCAGGAAGAGTACGGCGTTGAAGGGAAGGTGGTGAAGCATGAGCGGGGTTAACTCGTCAGGTCCCACTGCCTTTTTGGGTTTGAGGCGCTGGAGTGCGCCATGGAGTTCACTGGGGCGTATTACCGGGAGTCGTTCCGTATCCTTCGGGGGGCGTCGAAAGTTTCGACGAACGTCCCGGCGGATACGTTCCGAGAATCGGCAGTCCTGAAGGTCGTCTCTTGGTCACATGGTACGTTCCAGGTATTTGACAAGCACATTTGCTTTGACTTGGGGTTCATAGGCCAGGCCTCGGGTGCCTTGGACTGGAGAGGTGTATTGACCTAGACGGTTGCGAAGGCTTTTGGCGATCTTCCACACTTGTTTAGAAGTTTTGTGTAGTGTGGTTTAATTTTCAGTTTGTTGTTTATGTAGATTCCTAGATATTTAATTGATCTTTGGCATGTGATAGTTTGCTTGTTAAATGTTAGTGTAGCTGTTTTGTGTGTTTGTTTCATTATCACAATGGCTTGTGTTTTTTGGATGTTGATTATTATGTGCCATTTGCGCGTCCAGTGTAAAAATGTATTTAGTTGTTTTTCTAGTTTTCCTCGTGCT
Source organism: Tenodera sinensis (assembly GCA_030765045.1). NCBI lineage: Eukaryota > Metazoa > Arthropoda > Insecta > Mantodea > Mantidae > Tenodera > Tenodera sinensis. The sequence goes on along the minus strand of CM060968.1, from coordinate 43,466,379 downwards.
GCTAAGAGAGTTGCGTGTGTATCATCTGCATATAGGGCTAGGTGTAGATTTTTGTGTATAGGTTGTGGTGTGTCTACTGTGTATAATATGTACAGGAGACCCGAGATAGCACTCCCTTGTGGTGTTCCTGCTTGCATGTGTATGGTATTAGATAGTTGTCGGTTGATTTTTATATGCCCTGTTCTATCGGTAAGGAAGCTGGCTATCCAACATATAATTCTGGGAGAAATTTTGAAGTCAGTTTGTAGAGCAGTCCGTTAGTCCAACATTTATCGAAAGCGGATTGTACGTCTAGGAAAGTCGCTATTGTTACAAATCCTCCATTATATGCGTCTTGGAAGTTTGATAGTACTCGTACCAGTTGGTCTTATATTATTATGTCGCTTCTATAGCCAGCTTGTGTCGAGGGCATAAGCCACTTCTCGCTGCAAATGTCAGTCTGTGTGCTATTATATTTTCAAATGTTTTTGAAAGGTGGACGATTAATGATATTGGTCTTTAGTTTTTGTCTCTTCCTGGTTTTTCGAATAGGAGTATATGTGCTCGATTCCAGTCTAGTGGTTGGTTGGTATCCGTGTCTGTACATGTAGTTGTATATGTCACTAAGAGTTTTATTGTGTTGTCTGGAAGTTATCTAGGCATTTCGTATGCGATGTTATCTGGTCCTGGTGCTGTGTTTCTTGTTTTGTGTAAAACTGTTTTAATGTCTTGTTCTCTTAGTGGTCGGTCTGTTTCGTCATTTGCGTCGTTCTGTGATTTCCATTTGAGGTGTGAAGAGATTTTAGTGTTGTTGTATGTGTGAATTTATTGTTCTAAAATGTATTTTATAAAATGTTGGGTCGTCTGGTGTTTGAAAAAGTTTGTGTAATGTCCGAATATTTCTAGTTTTTGCGTTGTGTCATGTATGGTCTGTCCATTGTCTTTAATGGGATATTGTGGATATGTTTTCTGTCTTGTGCTTTTTACTAGTCTCCAGAATTTGGCTGGGTCGCGTTGATGTGTCTCTGTCATTTTGTTTAGCAGTGTGTTCCATCTGTCTGTTAAAAGTCGCAATGGAGTGTTTAACGTCTTGTTGCAGTTTGTTCAGTATACGTTTGTCTTGTGGAGAGTGGGTTTTTATGTACCTACTGTTTGTGTGCTTTCCTTATATTCTTTATTATCTGTACTATGTGTTTTGAGAACTGTCTGCTGTATGGGTTTATGTTGATTGTTATTTCTGGAACTGATTCTTTTCGTGCTTATGTTATTATGTCAGTTAGTGTAGCGGCATACATGTCTATGTCATGCCATGTTGTGGGTGTAATGTTGTTTGTTAGTCGTTCGGCTGTCTGTACAAGTTCCAATCTGCGTCTTTAAAGTTATTTATAATTATGCCCCTGTTTGATTGTGTGTACCAAGGACGTATTCTAATAATTGTAAGTATTATGGGAATGTGGTCTGTACCTGGAGGTGCATCTGTGATTGTCTTCAACTTGTGGGAAAGTGCGTTTAGAAGTGAGGTTTTGGTTTCCGGTGTCTATTCTGGTCGGTCATGGTGTCATTACAAGTCTTAGGTCTATCTGGTCTAATATTTTGACAAGTTCGCGTCCGTGAGCCTTTGTATATTCGTCCAGTAATTGTGTGCTAGAAGCGTTTAGGTCTCCTACCAGTAGGTATTAGTTCGGGGAAATTGGGGTTTAAGTATTTTAGTAATGGCGTCGGGAAAGGGTTGTTGGGTGGAACGTATAATTCGGCAATAATGGTTTTTCTTCTCTGGGTTCGAACTTGAACCAATAGAAGTTCGTGTTCTTGGAATGCCGGGGGCGTGGTTATGAGGATGGGGTTAAACTCAGCTTTCACCAAAATCATAACACCGCCTCCGGCGCCCAGTGATTTGTCCTTTCGAAATGCCTGCAACGGTTAGAAATTGATGTTTGTTTTTGTTAAGACTCTGAGCTACTGTATTTATCCCTCTAGTGGCCTCTGCTGATTGGTCCCGATGGTGGACAGCAAGAGCGAGGGGGCGGGCTTCACCAATTTTACCTCCCTCACAAATCTCGCAAAAATGGTGATACTAGTTTGCTTTAATGTTGTAATAATTATTTAATCCAGTACACTTGTTTATTGCTTTATTAAAAAGCAATAAACACAAGCCTTAACCAAACCTAAACTTACCCTGGCCAAATTAAATGCATTAAACATATATCACTCAAACTCAAAATACACTTACAGCCACCGAATCCAGCAAACATGTTGTCAATTACAATCCTTGGAACTTAATTCCGCAACAAGCGTATCCACACACTGTCAAGTCCGCAATGCTGACAGTCGAAATGTGCGGCGTCGGCGACAACAAAAGCACATCGGACTTCGTAACTCCTTCCAAGGCCTATGTTTACGCATGCGCAAGTGAAACCAAGAGCAAAGAATCCTGCATCGATTCCGTAATAAAATGAAAATATCTGGAGCCACGTCTCCCCATTTTCCTATACACTCCAAGAGACAGGCATTTAATTAAAGTAGTGTTAATACTTCACTTTAGCGCTGTCTTTATAAAACATGCGCGCAGCCCGCTAAAATTGAACTGTTCACGGATTTCAACATTTGCGAGCTTACTCTCACAGCAATATTTTAAGAAATAGGCATATAACTTCCAGATGCTTCTATTTTACTTACCTAAGGCGCTAATTTTATTCCCGGACGCAAACACATTGGTGGCATTGCTGGGATCGGATTTCCGCTTGAGCAAATCAGGCACAAGTTTTGCAGTAGTGCTGAAAATGATATAATGCCTATCAAAGATCAACGAAACATGCCCCCACCCCAACACTTTCTAAATTAATTTGTGACACATGGGTAACCCAGGACAGTATAAAATTATACAAATGGTAATGCTACCATCCTCTATTATAGTCAGTTTTCAGTTTATTTACCATTTGTAAAAATATTACAAGGTATTGTCAAGATGATTGTAGCTGAAAGTTTACAAAGAATGATGGTTTAATATGGTACATAAATTGCTCTTGCATATTTGATTACATACACCTTTAAATTCTTCAACTGAGTAGAATACGTTATCCATTAGGTATAACTTTGTTTCCTTTAGTTTTTGATTATCTTCCAAACATTTGATTCTGTAAGGCAGATGCTTGTACAGACATGGGCATCGCAAAACGGGGGCATGGGGGGCATGGGCCGCGGCCCCCCCTTGGAAGTTGGTGAACTTAATGTGCAGTCAGTTACTGACTATTAAACTATTATTTTAATTTTGATGTAAAGAAGAATTTTTATTTAGCACAAATTAATACGGTTAACTGCAACAAATATTATAAATTTTGACAGTAAAATAATGATTTAATATTATATGATTGCAAATTTCCAACATGTGCCCCCCCCCCCTCCCCTGGAAGAAAGTCTGCCGACACTCGTGTGTACAGATCCTTTGCACAATTTTCTAACTTCTATTGTTTAGTAAACCTCTTAATCTATTTCTAAAGTAATTTGTTCTGCTTTTGGTGTTGTATGTGTGTATATTTAAATCTTTTTTCTTCCTTATGGTTTTTAACTATATATTTGATACATTCATATATACAAGCAAGGGACTGTAAGTATGTTTAGCTTCCTAAATGCAATTCTACAACTTTCTCTGATGTGTATTCTTTCAATTATTCTTATAGCTTTTTTCTGAGGCCTAAACTATTTTGTAATTAAGGGTTTTTGGGGTCACCCCATAGAATAATACCATATGTTAGGTGTGAGTGAAACAGGCAAAATACACTTACATAATGCTGCCCTTATTCATCACCTGATAATTTGCCTCAAAACATAGATTCCACTGTCTACTTTTTGGGTAATTTTTTCTATATACATTTGCCAGTTTAAATTACCTACTATCAATCACTAAGCCCAGAAAGTCTGTGTACATGGCCGTCGGCAGACTTTTTTTTAGGGGAGGGCCACATTTTAGAAGTCTGCTATCACTCTTAATTAATTACTCTATTGTGGAAAACCATATTAATTGAATAAAAATTGTTCCTTACATGAGAATTAAAACAATCTTATAGTCAGTAATTGACTGCACATTCAATTCATTAAGATTTCAGATTTTCTTGAAAATGACTCAAGAATTTTGATTAAAATGCAATATGTTTTTGAGATATTTTTATGGCAAATGAAATGTATATCTTGAATTTTCTGGCTATTTACTCTGGATGAACGTTTGCACAACTGGTAAGCCGTAAGAGGTAGAGCAAATCTTACATTACAAAAAATGTAGATCTTGCTAAAACACACACAATTTATGACTAAATAAATTTTTCTGTAGAGTGAATAATTTCGGAGATATTCCTTGTTATTTGTGTGAGTTTTGGAGAACATACTTCTGTGAAATGGAACATCATTTCTCATTTTTTATATCTTAACCGTGCAAAGAGAACAGAATTTGAAAGTTTTAAGTTTTTCTATTGCTCAAAGGCTACTGTATTTCCATATTCCGCTTGCACCTACAAGAAGATAAACAATAGGATAATTTCTGCAAATCTTTATCTCAACTAACACGAAGACGAGAATAAGAGTTTGTAAGAGTGGTTAGTACAAGAGTAGCAAAAGTCATGTGAGTGTAACACATCATATTTTTAAATGTATGTTTGAATCATTCTTGTCCCCTGCCCTAATTTGCATCCATTCAGTCTCTTCAGTATTTAATATCATGCCTAATCCCTGTAAAAAACCTATTTACTATTGCTTATAGTTTATTTGCTTATTGCTCAAGTTTGTCCTCTGTGCTTGCTTTTACTGTTATTGTTAATATCATCTGCATATCCAATTGCTTTCCCCCTTCTTCTTGTATTTTACTAAATATTTCATTTATGTATAACAGGAATAAATAAGACCCCAGCTTAGAATCTTGAGGTGCTCCATGTTTCATCTGTTTAAAGGATGACTTAAATCTTCTCACATGCCCTTTGTCCTCGTGCCATATTTCTATACATTACTCTTTTCTTTAGGTAACCCTTTAGCCAATCTACTGCAACTCCCTGAATCCCATATCCTTCCACAATTTCAATCAATTTATCAATATTAACATAGTCAAGTGCTTTCAACAAATCAATAAATATTGCTGCTACACATTCTTTTCTATTTAAAGATTCTACCATTAAGTCGTTCTCCAATTGAATTGCATTTACTGTTGATTTTGCTTTCTGAAATCCAAATTGGAGTTTTGAAATAATATATTTATTGCAGAATTTCTGCAGTTGTTCCATCCTTCTATAGTTTTTGAAAATACAGAGCACAATGAAATTGGACAGTAGTTTTCTATGTGCCTTTTTGATCCCATCTGTTCATAAATTGGTATGGTGACCACTTGTTTCATAAGTTCCCATACTAAAAGATAGATTTCCAATATCTGTTAGAGGTTGTACTATTTCATGTTTGTAATGCTTGACCATTTCATTTGTGTATTCATTTAGCCCATTTGATTTTTTGTGCTTTATAACTTTTGTTTCATAATTTCATCCTCTATAATGCTAAGCAAAACCAGTCAAGTTTTTCATTACTTATATTTGTTGCAATCCCTAATAATTCTACAATATTTATGCAGTAATTGTTAAAGAGTTAACTTATTTGTTATGGTTCTATAATTGTTACTTATTATGATATTTTCTATGCTGTTTCTGTTGTTCTCTTTATGTAATGATTTTATTATTTGCCAGGTGAATTTTATCTTGTTTTCTGAATTTTGAACTAGTGCTTTATTATGAATCTTTTTTGCTTCTCCCATTATTTTATTTAGTGTGTTCCTATACTTTTCTATATGTCTTAGAGAGTTTTCATTTAGACTGGACAACTTCAGTTTATTTGGAAATTTCATTCGCCCATGGAGGTCCCCATCCCTTTACTTATGTAATTACAGCCTGTGCTTTGTTACAATTGAATTTTTGCCATGGTATGGAATCTTCCAGACAGCTTTTTAATGTACTAATGAAATTATTGAATATTTGATTTATTTTTGTAACTTTATATTAATTTACCCAATTAATCTCTCCAAGATTTAGCCTTAGTGTGGTTAATCAGTTTAAATTTATTACTCTTTTTACTTCATACAAATTTTTGTGCTTGCCATTAAATTTGTCAGTCACATTACTTTCTAATAGTTGTCCAAAATGATCACTTAATCCTGTTTTGATTAGTGAAACCCTTGGCTTTCTAGTTTCAGGTTGGTATACATATGGTCTATGCAAGTAGACCATAATGCCATATCTCTCCTATGGCATTATAGCCTGGGGACGCAGCACAAAGAAGAATACAAACCAAGTTTTTGTGTTACAAAAAAGAGCAGTAAGATTGATTCAGGGTTTAAAACAAATAGAATCCTGTAAAGAGGCATTTAAAAATGTAAATATTGTGACCTTATATCCATTATATATAAAACAATATTGTACTTAAAAACCAGACTCACTAAATAGAAACAATCATGATCACCTTACAAGAAGTAAACAACTATCCACCACAAATGCATTCATTACAGTTATACAAAACCAAACCAACAGCTTCAGCATGTAAACTTTACAATAAACTCCCCTCATATATAAAGAACATCCAAAACCATAAAGTTTTCAAGACTCGATAGAGGAATTTTTGAATGAAGAATTATAAACAATTGATATAATCAAATTTGTAAATTTTATTGATAACCATGTACAAACGTTATTTAGTGATATTAGTAGTGTATATACATCATTGTATTTTTGAATGCATAATTTTATTACAATACTAGAAATAAAGACAATTTTTCAGCTTCTTCTCATAACCTGAAAAGTATATTGGTGCCAAATTATTTAATTTACTACCCAAAATTTTTGAATATGTAGTAAACTGAACAGTTTTAGAAACACTTTGGCATCTCATGTAATTGAAAAAGTGCACTTCAGTGACCAGTTCATTAGTGATCACCTAATACACGTCATGCTCTAAATCAGGCATCCCCAACTCGAGTCAAGATTGCTTGAGGGCGCACGGGGCTGAACATTACACTCACTGCGGGCCGCACAGGCACATAGTCCAGTATATCATTGCAGTGGTGTAACGCTACATATTAGTACTGCGGTGTGCTACTTACGATGGCTGTGACAATTGCGCGAAGAATTCGAACCTAGATTTCTGGATATTATATCACTTGAGAAATAATTTAAATTATTTGCAACACCATTTTCAGCGGATATCCTTGATAGTCCTGTTGAACTGCAGTTGGAAGTAATAGATTTGAAAAATGACATTGAGTTAAAGGATAAATATCAAAATAGAGAAAGTATAAACCATTTCTACACCTCTGTAAAATGCTAAGGATTTCCTAAGCTCCACAATCTAGCAAGAAGAATTTTGTGCATGTTCAGGACAATCTATGTTTGCGAATCACTGTTTTCCTTAATGAAGTGAACATAGTCACGTCACAGAAGCCAATTAAGTGATGAACACTTGAAAGCATGTTTGCAATTGGGTAGCTCGCAAACAATAGTCCAACGTATTGAACAGCTGGTGGAAAACAGACATCTGCAAAAATCACAGCGATTGTCGGATGGCTAAGAAAGGGTAGTTTTCATAGAGACTTTTATTTGAAGAGTATTTTGTTTATTTGTATTGTTTACTTCATTGAATTGCATTGTACCAACAAGAAGAAAGTTCTGTCATATTACATAATTTATTTAGTTTATTAGATTTACACAAGTGCTTGTATTTCATTAATTGAATTTCCTGCCAATAAGATTTCATTTTGTATTATATTAGTTATAAGTATTAAAGTGCATAAAATACTGCTATCATTATTATGTAATTGAAAGTGAAAGTGTTAGTTAATTTACACAAAGTTCTAGTTCTACCACTGTAGCACCTCCATTTCTTGCCTACAACTAGACGGTCAGGGCTTGAGGGCTTTTACTTCTGCCCGAGAGGGCAGCCTGTTGCGGACACCTGCTCTAAATCATCTTCACTGCAAGGCAGTACATTATATTATACACGTGTTTTAAATCTGACACTTTTCTTTTGTGTATAAACTGTATGTATTATATTGACCAATAAACATTATTATTATTATTATTATTATTATTATTATTATTATTATTATTATTATTATTATTATTATTATTATTTTACTGGATCTTCCCCATATCCCCAACTATAAATACTTATAGGAGGGCCTCTCTGGGTGCATGCATTGGTGCAAGGTGAAAAATGTGACTAAGAAAATTTCACCTTGGTGTAAATTTCCACTCGCTCTTTGCTTACGTTTCTCTCTCTTGCATGCTTTGCCATCTCTCTCTTTCTGACTTTTACTGCTTCTTCATCTCTGTGCAATGTTTATGTGTGGTGTGCAGTGTTAAACTAGTTAATTTGGTTTTTTTAAGACCAAATACATCATTTGTCACACCTGCCCAGCAATGCCAAATATGACAGATATGAGGTGAAGGAAAGGATCAAGGGAGAAATTGGCTATTTATAATAAACAAAACAACTATTGTAAATTCTTTTAAAAACAGTTTATCCATATTGCATTCTATTATATAATGGTTACAAACTTTGAACCAATATTTTCCCAACTTTTATTTCCCACCTACTAAGGTATTTTCAGAGGTATTACAATAAACCCATCTGTTATCTTAATCCTCTCTATAATTAAATATGAACAAAATATATTAAAATCAATAACTATATCTTAACTGAATGTGTTGTTCAGTAGCATTTAGAAAAACGATTCCATGGGTCATTATAATACAACTGCACTGCAAACACGACAGATTTCCAAAATGGAGCTATCATAGCAGCTTATATGTAGATATTTGTAGTGCAGTTGAGTTACTAATGAAATACACAATGCTTATATTTAAATAACATGCACACATTGTAGCAAACCCTGCACAATCCTATTCTTATTGCAGGATGATAAAAATTAAAATACTGATTTCAAATTAATGTTAACTTTCATTCACCAGAATATTATTTAGTTTCATAACTTGATTGAGTTCGTAAACACAGAGCAGAAAATATTTCATCTTTCAATACAATTAGCTGAATTTGAATTGATCTTACATAAAACTAAGTATTGCAAACAGTTTCTTTATCAGTAAAAAGCATATTAAACAGCATCTTTTAATGAAAAATTCTGCACCACTAATATAAACAGAAAATGCTCCTACTTTCCTGGTTTTTAAATGCAGTCCAGAGATAGGGCTTCCAGGGATAAAACACAGGTTTTTTAGTGCCAATTTCTTGCTCCAGATTCAGATGAATATTAGACATTCCTTTTGATGGTGTCTTTAAGTCAATCTACGGAGTTATCTCTCATTTATTATGCACACTGTAAACAACACAATTTCCTACAGATACTTTGATATTCATAGTAATTTTACCACTTTAAGAAATTTATGAGCTAAAACACAAGAACTGCTGAAAGATGAGCTTAATAATGTAAACAAAACACAAACCCTATCGTCTAATGCTAAGCTCAGTGCACTGATACCTGAGGTAGTGGAAAGATGAAAGACTTGGGTGGAGATAGCACATGAAAAAAATTAAAAACCTGAACATTATGTTACAGATGCACTTAGCTGAGGATTGAACAGAATTTTGAGGAAACAAGTGGACCTCTGCATACATATCGCAGTTTACCCAACAACAGTAGACAATATTTTGTTTGTATAACTATAAGAAGAGGTTATAAAGTAAACCTGAAACAAAATATTAAAAGTAATATTTATTTAGCTTTTTGTTATACTAATTTACCATTTTATCTCAGAGTTTTATGAAATATCACAATGCAAACTTTCTGATGAGTGAAGGGTTACCAATTTAGCAGCTTTCCTATCAGATGTAGCGGCTTTGACATCTAATCTTGCAACAAAATTATTTGTTTTGCTAAGTATGAATTTTAGTATCTTTTAAAAATAGATAATAAAATCAGGCATTTTTGTCATCACAGTAGTTGCAGTGCATAAGGATCTCATATTTCTAAAGTCAGACCACGCAGATTAATTTACAAAAACAAGTGCAGCATATATATACTGAAAAATAGTGCTTTTAACAATTGCTACCTATTGCATGGAAATTCCATAGCATCTACAACAGCAATGAAGCAGAATGGATGTTAAATGGAGTTCTCAGACTTTCAGTGGTTAGCTCATTGAGCTAAATGTGGAAAGATTTTTTAGATGTCCCCTTCTCATGATGAAAAAATGTCATACGATGTTCACAACCCAAAAGCTACCAGGCTGAATTAAATTTTCAAGAAAGCTTTAAATAGTGAAGATTGGGAAAATGTGTCTTTTATAAAGAAACTTCACAAAGTAAACGACCTGCTTCATAAATGTTACAAATGAGGTTAATATTTGGTTTCCACAGCCAACATGCTACATTGAGCAACACATCATATTGACCAATCTTATATACTGCAAGTAGTACAGGAAGTGATATCATTTGGGCCATGTAACAGCAAAAACACAGACATGGTGGCCAAGGTCTTTGAGATATGGACTGGTGCACAGATGGTCCATGGATTTTTCTCAGTCCTCACAACTGGAAAATATGGAGAGATACACTAAGCTTAGGCCTTCTTTTCCAAATTTCAGGTTATTACATGTACATAACACCTTGTTTGGATAGATGAATCACAGCAAACAATTTACATTCCAGTGGAAGAGTTGAGGATTGGGGACTTAGAGAAAGTACAGTTAGTAGAACCAAGCTTGGGCCTTTTGTTGCAATGCATGACAAAATTGAGATGGACATTTACTTACTGTCAACCTTCAAACTGTTCAACATGACAGAACATTTGTCCATGCTGCACAGTCACTGGAAGAGTGATTTTGTTAAGCAGACACCAGTAAAAAGAATAAGGATAAATGATAGACAATGAAGGGGAACACCTTGTGCACTGCAACCTACAGATCTATTGTGGCTAACACCGGGTTAAAATGAGGGAACCACAGAGATGTATGGAAGTCCCTAACATTTCCAAGCAAGATGACCTGTCCCATCCTGGACCTTAGCATAGGGTAGAGGCTATTGCCCATTGGCCCAGTGTGACAGGTTACGGTTCCCTGAAAGTCAGACGCTTAATCAAGCGTCACTCCAAGTAGGTGACAGTATTTTTCCATTCTACCCTTTTTCTGGGATATATGAATGTGGCGAAGTTTGCAGGAAAGCGGTGCTTGGTGAAGAGAATTGCGTAGCTTTTCTCCGACGTAATGGGCAATCGACAACACCTGCACTATTCTTGGAGGAGATAGAGGTGTCTCTGAATGGGTGGAAAGTTCTACATGGATGCTTCACTGTGCTGTAGAGCAGTACATCGTTAGCATACTGGGCTATGACCGTTCAAAGTTTACAGGCAGTATTTATTTGAATCTTGTTAGTGTTGATGCACCAAAGAAATAAGTTGACAGTTGTTAACTAGCAACTTTTGGGCCATAAATTACTAAAGACAATTAGACAATTACTGCACCTGGCCCTATGAATTCATTCTTCATCTTTGCAAAACTAGTATCTGGAATGTGGGCAGCAGATGTTTTTTCAACTTTTTACAATTTGACCAAATTCATTACTTTTTTCTTTGACAGCTGTAGTAAAACATTTAAATTTTCTTTCCCATTCACACAATACTTAGATACACAAGGAGCTATTTTTTCAGTAGGAGGTTTTTTTTTTTAGAATTGGTTAAAACTTTAACATGGTTGAACTAAATCTGAAACAGTTTATGTTAGCCACACAATGACAACATTTGAGAACAAACTATGAAGATAGAAAAGCATTTTGCCAATGGATCTTTCTTTCCAAATGTAATGAACAATCACTGTTTCTTAAAATTACATTGTGAACACTTCTAGCAGAATTTTATAACCCTCAGGTGTCTGCCTCTGAAAATAACTATAAAGCTTTCTTTGATATATTAAGTACAGTCAACCAAGATTGTTATGTTATTTAAAAGTACTGTAGCTAATCTTATTCTTCATGGACATATTGTTAAGTACAACTTAACATTATCTTGAAAGGAACTAAGTATTGTACAATAAATTCAATTATACTAAAGTTTAAGCATCTGACTAGTCAGTGGCACAACTAGCATTCCAGATTAAGTGTAAAATTTATTGAGCTCACTATTAATCCAAACACAGAACTAAGTCTCATAAGTGAAGGTTTACATTTTTTTTTTCAAAGAAGCTTAAACATATCATTATATATGCTGAAACAATTACATGTATGATTTTTAAGCAAAAATATATTTTTTCTTTTAAAAAATGCTAGTTATGTTTCCCATAAAATACAAAATATTGATTGATTTTCTTTGTATTGTAGTAAGCATGAGGTGTATCCAGAAAGTAAGTACCATTTTGTTCTACAGCTACCACTAGTGTCGCAGTTACATGCATGTGCACTGTCTCACTGGTTCATTGTCTGTGTACTGATGCCATTTAGCCGGATTGTGTTGTACATACATTTGTTATTGATCATTCAAAATGAAGACAATTTCTGACCGTGCCCTTTGTGATATGCGTTCTGTAATACGGAATGTGAAGCTGGCTGAAATTGATCATCAACTTGTAGAGATTTATGGTAGAGATTTAATGACAGAGAGATGATGGTGAGAAAGTAGACTAGGCAATTCAATGATGAACGATCCAATGTTCAGGACAAGTATGAAGTGGGTGGACTTCTGTAGTCACTGATGGTTTGGATGAACAAGTGAATGAGGCAATTCGTGAAAACAGATGGTTCATAATATGAATGCTTTGTGATGAGTTCCACTATTTTGCATGAAATTGTCACTGACAGCATCTTTCTTTATAGAGGGCATACAAACGTTGATTCCCTGCTATGACAAATACCTGAACACTGGTGGCAACTATATCAAAAAATAGGTCAAGGAATGCTCTTTCATGGACAAGTAAATGTTGTGAAAACAAATATTTCATGCCTTTTTTTTCCAAACTGGTACCTAGTTATTTTCTGGACACGTCTCGTATATTATTACTCTCAGAAATTATCATAATTTGAGATTTATTCAAGAAAAATTGTCTTTCCTGAAAGCATGTATCTGGTATTTGTTTTTTTGCTTCTTAATGGTGGACAGTTTGTTTTTGCATACAATGTCTAATTTTAGCACAACTGCAACTTTAATAGTTACAATGGAAATTTTAATCCAACTGGGAAAATTTGTTACCATGAACAGGAGTCCAACTTTTTTCAGCTTGCTGCACTTGCATTCTAACATGGCTGCTACCGAGTTACATAATTACTATTCTGGTAATTTTACTTAATGAAAAACATGCAGCTGTCTAGTCTTCTCGGATTTGAATGTAATTATACTTTCAAGATCTGCATTATTTTGAATACCATAATCTTAAAGATGACGATATAATTACTGTGTGTGGACTTAAGACCAAAAGGCAACTCAGATTGGAAAATTCAGTGCTACATACCTTCAGTTATAAGAAATATTTATATAACTCAATCACATTGGATGGAACAATAATGATAAGTAAACAGGAAATTCAGTTAATGTCAAGGATTAGATACTTGGGAAAAGATTTACATTTAAAAATTTGAAAAGCACACACAACATTTTGAGTTTATAATTAGAGAGTGAATTCCTGCAACTAATTTACCCAAAGGCCACTAGGACTTCAGGGAACTACTTGGGATTAACTGTCAATTATGTATCTAATCACAAGAAGATCTTTTAAAAATGCTTTTGGCATTTAATATATGTTTAAGTATATCTATAAGTGAATTAAACAAAGATTGCTTCTTATCACATTATGGTAATTTATGCTAAGTGTGCCACAGACGTGCTATACTTTACTGTACCTCCACCATAGCTTGTGGGATTTCCTAACGTTTTGCTTATAAGGAACCTCTTTCTTAAACACACTCTCATGCACACAGAATATCTAAACAACTATCTCTATATGGACATCACTCACATAACAGTCTAAAATTGCTTTAAAAAAATTAACAAACAACATGAATAAATGAAAACACAACATTTTTCTATAACTTTCAATACTGTGAAATGATCAAACATTTTTTGTGTAATAACAGAGTAAACTAGGTGTGTCAAAGCCATTTAATATGTATATCTCAAACACAATGGAATATGTGCTATTTTTGGGATATGGTTGTTTTTAACAAGCATGATTAAATGGTGCCTTTAAGCACAAGGTTGAGGAAAACTAGGGTTTGCAAGTTTCACAAATTAACAAGAGATAGCTTTACCATGACATCTGCATTCTAACATATTGCACTTTAAAGGTCCTGTTTCTTTTCTAAGGTTTTGAAACATGAAAGCTCCTCTGTGTATTTTTCAAACTAGAGACCACATTCCTATAAATGTCTGGAATGTCCAATTAGTTCAGAACTGTAACAGAAACCACTCTCATTAAATATAGAAAGTTTATATGCAGCAATCCATAACATCTGTTCCTAATATATGTATAACTTAGCTGCTTCAACAACGAGGTAGTAAGCTCCAAATTGTAGGAGCTAATCCCTGCACAAATTAACCCTTTCACAACAGCAACAGTATAGGCAAAAAGCCCTTTAAAATTCAGTAAAATTTACTGCATCAATCCACTTAGCAGTTTCCGATGAATATTATCATATGGTTACGAAGATTTTCATCTCAGAAATATTACCTATAGTGATGAATGCACACAAACTTACATTGTTGTGAGTACAGTTAATGTACGAGTACCTCAAAGCAATAAGAACTTATTCAGCCCAAAAAGTAACAAATCATTTTTTTAATGAAAGTTTTCATAAGTATGCCAGCAAGAACAAGATACTTATTACATTCTATAGCTACTTTCAACCTTTAAAACAAACCCACACTTGTATATACTTGTGTAATTGACTGTTAATTTTAACATTTTATTGTATAAGTTTAATTTCCATGCAAAATTCTTTATGAGTTATAAGACTGAAATTGCATCAATATAATAAGTGAAAGTTGCACTTGAATGAGCATTTAATGAATTTGGCTGTTTTCTTTTACAAGTTTATTTAGTGAGCATGTCCTTATTTCACACTTGTTGTAGTGGTAGAGTTCCAACAATTTCCACACACATACACTGATCATTCACTTGGTGGAATTTCTTAGTTGTACACAGTAAATGGTGGAATCCGTTTATTGCTAGACCTACTATGGCATGCCTCTGTGGCTGGTTGTTCTCCATCCATTGTCTGTTTATCATGGCATCTGTTCCGAAGAATTCAGCACTTAGCCCCTTCTCCTTAATTTTATTTCTTGCTTCTTCAATATACACATACACATCTAAGACATATGTCACAGCAGTTTCCAGCCATATACTGTTTCTAGATCATGCAAGTGAAATAATGCCAGTTTGTAAGTATGTACATCATTCAGTACTGTTTTAAAATTCAATCAATATTTTGTTTGTTAACAATGTTATAAATTACCAGGATCATATCAGCATGCCAGTGAGTCAGGACGTTTTGTACATGCCAGTATATCTACTGACATGGGTCGGTCACTTTTAAGCACACTTAAAAACCACCTGTGTGGGCCAGGTTTGAACTTGCAATCTTGGGATCAGTGCCTAACCAACTGGATCTGTGTGTTTATATATCAACACAGCATTTACTGGCATGGCTGGGAAAAACCACAGAAAATTCTAGTCAATTTTAACTGTAATTCCTTCCAAATCTAAGCCATGTTGCTTGGTTTCTTTGGGAGATGTTTTTAATTTCATTTGCAATTTTCCAAAGTACAGTTAGTTGCAAATCAGGCTATTTAATTTATAAATTCCTGATTTTTATATTGCTATATTGTTGAAACATTATCTTAGGATTTGAGCTGCAAAATTTTTAGTAGAAAATTTGTTTGGAGTAAAACTTATGATAAAAGTTTCTAAAATGTTCTTTCTGAATTAATACAAAACTAAAAGTTGAAAGCTAACTTTTGAATCCCAGTTTTGTTTCATCTTATTCAGGGTTGTGATTTCTTTAAAATTATTATATTATTTCAATTTACTTAATTCTGAAACAAAGATTTTAAAAATTGGTGTCTAAACTTGTTCCTAGAAAAAGGGAGTTCTTCACTGTGTGATGTTAGGTTTAGCTGGCACACAAGCAACAGAAAAATGCAAAGAAAGTTATTCTCTTAAGTAGACAAGGAGATACATGGACAATCATGCTGCATAGTCAACCTTAAAATTGGAAAATCTATTCTGTAAAAATTCTAAATGAGAGCCTCAGCATTACAGTAAGCCATTTCACCCAGTTCTTTTTATATTAAGGTTGAGATTGCTTCAGTAATATTTAATTGCAATCCATAGATGAGCCACTGGTTTCTACTCTTAGTTTCTGAGATACTGTTAGCATAATTAATAAACATTTATGATTAAGAATTATTAGGTAAATGAAAGATAAGTTAATGCCTTGGAAACATGAAAACTGAACTTGGAGTACTTACAATATGTACATATGTAAAAGAGGTTTACTGCTTTGTATTAAATACAATCCATATCATTGCACAAATTTCAACCAAATTTTGGGGCAAGAGTAAAAATATATCACAAAAAGCTACCCTTTGCAGGAAAGGTGGAAAATGTTTGGAGGGAGGCAATTTTTATATTTTCAGCACGAATGGGCCCATTTGCTCAATACTTTTAGTAAATAAAATGCCAGATGTAGTAATAATGCAAGAATCACTCTAATCGGAAAGGGGATTGAAATATGTTCAGAGAGTGATTTTGGAGACTTTCTCAATATTTTTATTAAGTAAAAAGACAAAATGTTGTTTTCTTCATTTTATTTTAGGGAAGGAAATATAAAAACATGCCTAACAAGAGAGGAGATGAAAAAATCTGCAGAAGAAACTTTTCAGCTACTTGTCATAAATGAACCTGCTTTATCTATGTTTTTATGAAATAAAAAGACAAAATGTTCTTCTGTTCACTCTTTTGCAAAATAATAATGTAAATTGTTTAAATAAATGGTAAATAAGTGTTTGGTGGGAGGCAATTTCATGGATTTTGAGCATGAATGGACTTTTAATTTAAAAGGTGAGTTAATTAATAACACTGAACAACACTTACAACATATTTTTCCGGGACGCATTTCAAAGGTTAACTTTCCTCCATTATCAACTGGACAATAACTGGGTTTCCATGGTGTTTCATGGTGCAGATGGTGATGCTTCTTCTGGTGTTTCTTCTGGTGGCAGTTCAATGAAATGGACTTGACTCACTTCTATGAACTTTTCCTTTATGTTGAAAGTGAAGTGAACAAGCTAAAGTACTGACGTTATAATTAGTTTAATTCACCTAATCAGAAATAAATATGTTGTAACAAAAATTGACAAAATCCAATCCAATTACCTTTTCTTACTTTATTTTCTTCTAACTGAATGCGCAAATACACAGTTCTCTTTACTGTTGCTAATACAATTTACAGTCTTTTGTGATATTACAACTCACAATCGTTTTCTTCTTGTAACCTTGACTCAGTGCTTTCATGGTCTTTCTTCACTTTGTCTCTGAAACAATAACTCTGACGATACAATCAGTCAACACTTGTAACTGCTTTGCTATCTTTCTTCACGATGTCAGGACAAACACAGCTGACACACTAAAAACTGACTGACTCCTGACGACTCATATCCATAACTAACTCCTATGTTTGTTGCTTCGCCTCCTTATATAGTGAGGATGACGTAACGTGGTCCTTTATTGAACATCTACAAATACGTTGGCTGCCGGACATTTCTTGAATACTCTGGAAAACCCTTTGTGCTGCTGCTCGATTGTTGTTAGTCATGTGTTTGCTCATGTGAGTGGTGTGCAGAAGCTTGACCTTGAGCATTATTGTTATGTGCCATGCCAGTGGGGTGGGGCAGTCTAACTCTTATAGTCGTTTGTTGTGTTGCCACTGCCGAGGGCCAGCATCATAATATGGAAAATGTATAATTATTTTCTTTATTTTTTATAACTGTTAAGAGCCAAGTACTTCAGCTAGTTTGCAATAATGATCATATACTTAGAATGATGCCGTTTTAAGTGCCCTGTGTTACCAAAATAATACAGCCCTTTGTGGGCCAAGGCTTACCGCTGGAAATACTTAAGTGACATCATTGTTGAAGGGTTAACTTCCATTGCATAATTTTATATTCTATACAGCTGTGACCTTACTGCATATTTTGTGTACTTTTATAGTTAAACTGAAAGCAATCATGTGAATAAAGTACATTATTATAAGACAAGTCACAGCTGGCTGTTTCACATATAAAATGCTGTTGACTAGGTTGTACATGTATATTTTATTGCACTTTTCCCTATGAATGCTTGTAACAAACAACAAATTGCATACTATACCCCAAGATGGGTAAATACCATCATATATGTCAAGGTAATGATTATCTCTTGTTAATGCATTTAAGTACACACACATGATCAGTTTTTAACACACAGAAAGTGAATCATATTAAACATTTAAAATATAAGTATTAAAATAATATTAATAAAACTAAAACTGGATTGCAAATATTCATTTCGAATTGCACTAACCAGCATTACCATATAAATTGTGCTAAATCATAAATAAATATTTATGGAGGAGAATGCAATCTTTTGCTTCCATATTAAGCAAAAATTCACTGCATCTCTTATAGCTTTCTCAGACAACTGTTTATAGTCATGATTAGCATTTCAGTATAATTCACTCATTGTGCCTTAACATGTATACTTGATGCTTCAAAAGCATTTATTGAACTTCTTTCTCTTCCGAACAAACAATGGTAAATTTGAGAAATGTCATCACAAATTAAGGCCTTCTGTCTTAACACTTTGCTTCCTCATAATCTGGAATAATCTTTTATGGACTACTAGCATTTTTGCCTGTTGCTTATTATTGCTACATGTTTGAGTGAGAATAGAAATGAATATCTATGCTCACTTTCTTCTACAGAAGGCACATTTCCATTTTAAACATTCCAGGTCACTTGACTTTAGCTATAATATTTGGTGGGAGGGAAAAAAAAATCAGTTTATAACTTAAAAGGTTGTTTCAAACTGAACCTCCAATGAACTAACATCCTTTTGCATTTATTTATGAAATCTGCAAATTCTTCATGACGAAATGTTTTATACTGGTTTCACGTGGAATGCAATGGTAACTTGAGCTAGTTTTGGACTAACCAGTTAATTTAAATTAGATTTAAAATTTTCAATTATGAGCAAAGTAAAATGGCTGAGTTTTGGTATCATTTACAGGAATATAGTGGTGCAAGAATACATGAAAGTGCTGTTTCAGTGCTGCTTTTGTGACAAAATGTTAGACATTTACTAAGAGTCTTTGTTTAAACTGTAGTGGCAAAAGGTTAGTTTGAAGTAAACAGTTCAGTGATGGAATTCCTGATGGCATATCCACTAAATCATCATTTTACGGAAAACGAAAATTTTGTGCAGAATGAAAGGATGAGTTTGTAGCTTCATTTTTTGTCAATGTTACATTTACAAAATTGGAAATGGAAAATAAATTAATACATCTTCAAATTGACTTAATTATCAGAAACAAGCATAAAGATTTGGTTGTGTGTGATGTATTCAAGCAGTATTTTTCTAAAGCGAACATTGCCAAGTCGAGAGCAACTTCTATCCTCATAGATGACCTATTGGCCCAGTTGCATCTGGCCATTAGACATTACACCAAATTTTGTAAGTGTGTGAACACCTGCTGTCAACCGTCACTGTAACAGCTCTATAATTGTAACTCCCACCCTTCCCTCACAGCAGTGCCCTGCTTCCATGTTAATGTGAGGGTTGCATTGTGTTGTGTAGTCTGCACAAAACTAGCTTCTGCCCATCCCTGCTGTACTACTACCAACTTAAAAATTTAATGACATATAGAAATTATTATAAAATTGAATCAGCATTGAAACACTTAACATCTTAGCATCACTTACATATATCTGTCTTGGCAGGTTTCAAGAGTTTAAATTGCTCCCATCATTAGAATTGCCCAATTGATTCTTGTGGATGCTCTCTGATGTGTGGTTCTTTGAGTTGACATCTGGCGGAGGACTGATGAACTTCCATAATGGGTTTGGTGGCAGCAATTCAGAATTCATTAAGCGGAGTTTGTTTTTTTATGATTAGAATCTTCTCCCGAGTATCCAACTTAGCATGGCTTCCTTCAGAAGGGAAGTGCCATGTTGTATATTTATGGCACATAAAAGAATCTCAAGCTGACAAAGAGGCCCCTGAGCAAAGTTAAGCAGTCTTTCATGCCCAGTATAGAATGGGATGCTAAGAAACTTAGCAATTAAAGAGCATCCAGAAATAAAGCTCAATTTATACAACCTTGTCCTAAATGGCTATTGAACTTGTCCTAGAATAAGCTTCTGATGAGTTTGTGGAACCTCAGATTTCAGATTTATAGCCATCTATTCGTTAGCAGATGACATAAGTGTAAGGATTGTTGAATTTAATAAATATTGTGGAAACATATTTCAGCCCCAAATTTGCAGGGATTTCTGTGTCTTTTCATTCTTACAGAAAGTTGAACACAATGAGGAAATGAAGAAAAACAGTTTGATGCTGCTCTCTTCCATTGTATTCTAGTATCACTGCATCCCTGCTTTGCACCAATACAAAAATAATACTTATTGTTTTATAGGTGCTTAACATTCCAAATTTACAAACAAAGCTTTTGTTTTCTTAAGGTTGTGTGATGACATTCCTCATGGAATAACAAGCTTAAGAGTGATCTTTCTTATTACTTATCACAAACTAAGCATTTTATTGCTGTTCCCAGCACTCCCTTTCAAAAAGCAAATTGACAAACACTATCTATGAAACTGAGAAAAGGAATTGTAAAGATAACAAAATATAAATATTACAAAGTACATATACAGCCAACTTTAAGCAACTTTACCAACCATTTCTCATTTCATTCAACCATTTACCCCTATACTGCACTGGGTCAATAAAGATAAAAGCCTCTTGCAAGAAAGAAAAAAAACAAAGCGTAAAAATACCTATGCTCTAGTACAGTGCTATTCAACCTTTTTTCTCTGTGTACTCCAAAAGATAATTTTCCATTTTAGCCTGTACCTTTAGGCCTAGCCCTAGAATTATCCTTGATTCAAATTATATATATCCATGTCTAAATTAGATTATAATATTTATAACTTATTTAGTACTACAAAGAAGGATTAAATTAAATTTTATGTACCCCGCAAATAATCTCTGTGTACCCTTGGGGGTATGCATACCCAGGTTGAATATCAGTGCTCTAGTATAACAATGAAACAAACTTCTTAACGGCTTAAGGCACATAAAAAAAAAAGCAGAGAGAAACCATATTACCACACATTTCTAAAAAAAACATTGTTTTATGTACAATGAGGTAAAGTACATGCAATTGTACTTATAGTGTCATCAGCTAAAATCTGGAGTCACCCAACCACCAAAACATATTTTGCCTGCACAAAATGTAGGAAGATTTCAAAATGCAAGTTTCTTCAGAATGGTAGCATTAACCCAGGATTGCTTACATTATTAGATAAAACCCACTAGCTGGTAATATATTGGTGTAAATCGTATATTTTTTTTTGTTAAAATAGGCATAAAGCTAGCAATGCCTCAACTACTACCTCTAAATACCATTCAAATGGAATTTAGTATAGAAATACAAAAGCAAGCAATGTTGGGAGCAGTGTTATTCAAAGCAATGCACATTTTTATATTTTTTTCTAACACAGGAATTATCACTCAGCACTGTTTTGAAGTTGATGTACATTGCAGGAGTAAATGTGCAGGTAATTTATAAGACCAATACGAATACCAATGAGTTGATACCTCAAAGAAAATTTCTTACAGAGCTTAGTAATATGCTTGTGAAATCACATTTGATGACACTAATGCATATTCCAAACAGGGTTGCCAACCTTTAAAAGTAAAATTATCATACCAGTCACTCAAAATTATAGATTTGGATTCAAAATTATCGTAAATCATAAATCAAATTCAGCATAACACTCATGAAACTGTAATAGTATTGATGTTTATGGTACCCACTTACAGGATTGATGACCTCAACCAGTATTACAACTTTAGTACTTTTGTTTCTCGTACTATTCATCTTACTCAACTGTGTAGTATTATACAAATTTTTTGTTGAGATAAACTTTAACATCTTCTCGGTGACCTGCAGATTTTCGGATCTACCACATTCTTTCATAAGCTGAGACAACAGAATAAGTCCAGTTACTGTATCTAGCGCCAATCTATTTCTAATTTTGGTTTTTATTAAACCCAGCTGAGGAAAAACTCTTTCATAAGAAATGCTTCTGTGGGGCAACGAAGTCACTGATAATGCTAACTCCGCCAGTTCTTTGAAATCAGTATTTCCATCAAGGTGACACATGTGTTTTACAGCACTCCAGAAATTACTAGGTTCAGGCATGTTTTTTATTTCACACAGATGTGTCACTGCGAGTTTTCTCCATTGATCATTCATTTCTGAACAGTGCCTTCTTCATTGAGTATACTAGATCTGGGCACATTAGCAATAAGAGGATAAAGGGTAGGAGGTTTAGTAGGACATGCAGTGGTTCCCTTAGAGGGGTGGACACAGGCCGTGAGGGCAAAAGTTTTCATTTCACTGGTGTGACAAACCAGTGAAAATGATATTTAACCGGTATGGAACTACCATACATTCAAATTATCGTATACCCCCATAATTATTGCCTGGTTGGCAACCCTGAGTACAAACATTAATATTATTGTATACTTCCATAATTATTGTATGGGAGCTGATTCCAAGGCTGTCACTTAATCTAAGGCAATTCAAACTGTTGCTGGTATCTGTGAATTACCAACAACTACAACACAGGAATACAAACAGGAAAAGTAAAGATGTGTCTTCTGTCTCAGAAGGAAGAATCAATTCACGCAACATCTTTGTGATAGCTTCTCCAGTCTAATTCACAAAGACCACACAGCAGAAACTGTACACGTTCGCACTGAGTATGTCTAAACTGCATAAGAAATTGACTTTGATACGTGCCAGTGAACTCAAAACTGAAATTTGCGCTTAACAGTTGAATTCAATTTCTACCAAGAGCTATTTTAAGGATTTATACTATATATTATTGTTTTTTTTAAATAAGTCTAGATTTTCTCCCGTTCCTTGTTGTGAAGCATAATTTGGAATATACTGTTCACACCAGTTTAAAAATAGTTACAAGAATGCACATGCAAACTTGTATGTTAATTGTAATGATATATCTTAAAATAAAGGCATATTTTTAAGACTACAAGTTTGTTAGAAAATATCTAACACAGGAGTGATTACCTTACCACAAGTGACACGAGCTATCCTGGGTTAAGCTAGATTAGTTTTACTCTGTTTTTGACAGGAATCGTATTTACTTTTTATGATTATTTCCCGCTTTAATTTGCAATAAAACAATTGGCAGTATTTTTATAAAAGGTGGCAATGTAATTAATAATTAAACAAATTGTAATTATTATAAAAAATGAGTAGAGGAACAAAAATTAAAAGTATTGGTTGAAAACTTAAAATATGTTCCGTTTTTCCATAGTTATATAAATCTCTATTAGTTCACAATTCGAAAACATGCCTTTTTGAGTTGAAAAAAAACCAAAGTTATAATAGAACAAAATTTGAATGATTCACATCATTGCATTTGACTTAATTTGGGGAACTCTAAGAAAAAAACAAAACTAAGAAAGAATTTAAGAATTTAAATTAAGAAAAGGTTTACAAATTAAAATGAAAAGCATTTTATCAATGCTGTTGCTTTTATGATTTTCAGAAAACAAATTCTGCACCATTTGTTTTCATCATCAACTGGTAATTGACTACTGTGAAACACTCTCTCACACAATTGATGTATGAGAAGTGTTGCTGTCTTAAAATTTTGAATCATATTTCTAAACATAAGGATCTCTCAATTATACTGTCAATAAGAGCACGCGTGCTATAATGGTGAACAATTTTTGTGATTGCATAATGGTGTAATATGAATTTTAACTGATGACAATGGCTGTACAACATATGCATAGCATTCATGTGGCTAAGATTAAACAAAAACAGTCAAATACATGGAAGAAAAGGAATACTGCACATAATGTGCATAATAGGCATAATTTTAACTTCATAATGTATTTCAACTTCTATGTCTTAACATATCTGGTAGCAAAAGTCATGCTTGCAGTTTTGTACATTATTTATTAAACAAAATACTGGGTGAACGATCCTTCACGCAACTGGTTTTGCAGCATCCAGTCAGCTGGCGAAGCTGACTGCTGTATCGGCAGTGCGAGTGACAGGAAGTCTGCAGTTTAGTTTGATGTATAAATTATTTCTAAGATACATAACAAACACTTAAGAAAATTAAATTACTCAGATATATTAAGCAAGGAGATTTGGAACTGCCTCCCGTCATTGTTCACACATTTCTGTTTAGAAAATTGCTCATTACACTCTGCAGTTCCCTCTGTGAAATGGCAACAATTTATTGATGAACTGTTTCTTTTTTAATTTTGTCCAAAGCGTGTGGATTGGCTTTTTACACTTTCTCTTTTAATGCCCACAGAGTTAAAAATTACAGTTTTAAATAGGGGGAACGTTAGATTTATCACTATGCTGTGATAACTGTATCTTACAATGCGTCATGAATTTCCAGTAATGAAAAGTTGGCTGTATGTGTCGTCAAGAGTCCTCCTGAAAGGTTGCAAAAGCATGTTCTCTCTCAGTTAACTGTTCATAAAAAGGCTGCAAAATGTTTTGTACATACCTCCAACTGTTAATCATGTTAGGGTCTATCATTTTCTCAACACTATTAGTGCACCACATACTTATTTTTTGAACATACAGTGGTACCTCATATTACTTTTCAGAACTCCAATAACAGTTAATTTGTGAATCAGGTTCAATCATGATTCATTCGAAAAGAAAAAAAGTTTAGGCTCAGTTTCTCCACCATGCACCCTATTCAAAATCCATTCATAAAATTGTAGCTTTATGTAGGGCCACCTGGTTCTTGCACTAAGTAATTTCATAGAGCTTTAACTTAAGGATAGTGGTACGTGTGCCATGCTGAATATGGTGTTAAACTGTATACATTTCAAAATCAGTATTCAGAGAGGTTAGTTCTGTCGGAGGGTAATGAAAATTACACCATCTATCAAATACATGTTTTTCCACATGCTGATAATACAAAATTTGTAATATCACTTCATAATTTTTGCCAATAGACTTTTTAAGTGAGGTCAATAAATGAAATTTTAAAAACCCATGTTATTGGTTACGGACACACACCTGCCACAATGTTGTTTACAAATCGTTCATTTTTTAGGAGACATTTTTTTTGCAGCAAAATAAAACCTCTAAAAAATTTGTGTATAGAAAAAATATTATTCCACTTAAAAAGCATAAATTTTAATTTTTAAAACTTCAATATATTGCAGATAAGAATAAGCTTTCCATTCACTCTGTTAAACTAAATGGTTTGTAACGTCAGAAAAATTTCAGCCCTCTAACTTAAAAGAGAGAAGTTTAACCAATGCTGTAAAAAATAAACCTGCAGAAAAATGCAAAACACTAAATAAAAAGCTCATCAAAATTTATCATTCCTGCACCATAACTTCCTTGTTCCTATGGTTCTTTATCCTTACTCTTCCTCTTCAAGCTCCTGTTCTTGATTCTAGCCTCTCTGGACAATTTTTGAGCAAATTTTTGTGCAGCTATAAAGTTATAGCAAATTTAATATTGACGACGATGCTTGTATTTAAAAGGGGCATGACCCAGAAGACGTCTAATTTAAATCTCCATTCAATGGGCTTAAATATTACGAATACCAATATTGTAATACATCAATGAATTTGTAAAATCTCTTAGACTTTAATAACACACAAAATAAAAAAATTGATTTTTTCAGTCATTCACACGTAATACTGTCCTTAAGTAACTTCATAGCTGTATGAACAGAGCCATTGGATGTTCCTATTTACTGAGAAAGACATCCAACTGATTTTCTAGGAGACCTTAGCAAAGCGTATCCAGTGTTATCCATGGATACTTCTGTGAGCTATTTATGTTTGTCGGTTTTTTGTTCAAGAACACTCCCATTTCACAAAATTAATTTACAAATTGATGACTCAAACTCCAAATTGGGATGTGAACATCAGGAAATTCCTCATGAGGTAATCTCCTTGCAGTGTGCACTGATACTGTATGCATGTATGAATCATACATGAATACACTTTGGGGAATAGAATACTTATATTGCCCCGTTGCACCTGATACACTTTCACTCAATACGTATGTTGGGTCACCTAACAAACACGAAGCCTCGCACAGTGGAGGGGAAATAAACTCCCTGCCTCTACCAATAAAGCAGCTGGTCCCATGTTTGCATCAAGCATTGCTCACCCAGTAAATGGATTTAGCAAGTCAGAAATTTGATTTTGTTCTCTCTCATAAAGATCAAATGGCTCTACCTAACTTAAGAGAATCACAGGTTGAGAAGCAAAAAGAATTTAACTACCTTTATTAGCTATCATTCACCTATAGACTATTTCGTTGCCAAAATACTTTTAAATTCTTCCAAAATAAAGTGCATTAAAACAGTAACTGAAGACAATTTAGTGTTGTGAAATACAAACTGACTGAAGTGAAATAATATTCTAATTTGTAAAATCTTCAAAGTTGTTCTTTACTCAATAGACAAGTTTGCATTAATTCCTTTATTCAACTAGTGACATGTTAGAAAAAGTTAAAAATTCTTCTAGTCATTCGACTCATTCCACACATACATCCAACATGTACATATGATCCACAATTCTCGTCTTATGAACCAAGCTATACAGTCAGTTTCTGAAATTAGTTTCAGCCTTTTAACAATTTCTTGTACACAATATACAGAATTTTAAAACTGACCTTCAAAAATAAGGTCAATGAAATGGTGTCATGTTCAGGACATTTTTCCAGTTATTAGGAAATATATGTATGTTACTGTATTCTTAAAACAACAGGGAGATAATCATTTACTGGTCTTAAGCTCTCCATAAAATAAATAAGCCAACAGTCTTCAGTAAATACTGCATTAGGAAACATTAAATCACAGAAATTGTAAGTACCAATTGTTTTAGATAAAGAATGAGTTGAAACTAATACCTTTGTATGTGAATTTAAAATTATCTTGTTATAATTAATGAAAATTCATGACATACCAAAATAAAGGTCTGATGAAGGGCCTAACACCATAAATAATTCAATATTTTGTTTTTATTATGGCAATTGATTATGACGCTCGTGGACTTTCAGCAAACTTTCTGTATTACAATGCCTATTCCCTTTAAGTGATTTCTATGGCCCTTAGCATTCCCAACATATTAGGCTTTTAGCACCTTGTAGTTCATCCAGCTTGCTGAGCATCAATCACGTGTAGATGTGTGAGATCAAAGTTTGCAGAGACAGAACAGAAGAGGTATGAAGGCTCCAATTGCAACAAAAACGGGCAGCATGATGGACGAGTCATCAACTGAATAAGGATCTGGTGTTCTAGGACCACTAGGTCTTCTATTCTTTGCAGATGTCTTCTTTTCTTCTACTTCCTCTCTGAATTCTTCTGCATCTGGTTCACTTGGAATTGGTGGGAGTTTTGGAACATCTGATAGGAAGTTAAAAAAAAGAAGGCCTCTGAGTGAATAGCTTTATAGTTTACAAATGTAATTATTTACTTATGCTAAGCAAAGTACAAGTGAATATGACTTTGTAAATTTGTAAATAACTTGATTCCTTCACAGAGAACGGAAAAGAAAGATCTAATTGTAAATAATAATACAGTCAAAACCGGTTATAACAGCATTGAAGGGACCGACGGTTTGTTGTTATAGCCAATAGTCACACAAACCAGGGAATTGCTTTTTCTTTTATTTGCAAAAGTTGAATCTGTAAATTTCTGGTTGCCATAGATTTAACGCTTCAAAAGGTAGCAGAAATAGTCAGCACAGCTAGAATACCTACAATTCAGTATATGTGGAAAAGGACTGATGAGGAATTTTTCTTATGCCTATGCATGTAGTGCAATAACAGGCCAGCAAAATGTAAAAACCTATAATAAGTAGCACAACGTAAATTGTTCAATAATGTAAACAGTCTTAGATAATGAATGAGATAAATGTTTGAGTGCGTTCAGAACTTACTGTAAGTGATGTACATACAGTGTAACAGTGAATTTGAAATCTACAATCTATAGAAAACATGAGTTTGAAAATAAGCAATACTTTGAGAGGTAGAACTGGAACTTAAAAATTCAATGCCACAACTGGGATTTGAACCACAGACCTTCCGCTTACCGGGCAGACGCTCTAACCACTGAGCTATTGTGACAAACTGCCAGAATGGCATTAAATTCTCAAACCATTCTGGCAGTTTGTCACAATAGCTCAATGGTTAGAGCGTCCGCCCGGTAAGCGGAAGGTCTGTGGTTCAAATCCCAGTTGTGGCATTGAATTTTTAAGTTCCAGTTCTACCTCTCAAACTTTGCCCACACACGGCTTGTGTGTTTAAAAACACCAACAGTAAGTTTGTTGGCATAAATAAATAATAATAAGCAATACTTTGTTGTTAATCCCCAAATACATAACAAACAAAAATGAATTTTGGGCATTATAGCTGATATATGTCTCAGAAAATGTAATAAAAAATACATTGTTTTATAAGATAAGTGGCAATATGCGATGTTGTACTATGTAATTTTTAATATAGCATTTGCATGGGGTTTG
Organism: Tenodera sinensis; assembly: GCA_030765045.1. Taxonomy (NCBI): domain Eukaryota; kingdom Metazoa; phylum Arthropoda; class Insecta; order Mantodea; family Mantidae; genus Tenodera; species Tenodera sinensis. Next base: position 43,437,571 of record CM060968.1, on the reverse strand, counting down.
GTCAGGACCATTAGATTTCACTGTTACAGCCAATGTATTGTTAAAATGATGTTGCTACACCTGGCTGTGGTGGCTTTTGTCTGAGGCAGGTTGGCAATGAGCTCTTTATCTCAGGCCATTTAAGGGTTTGTAGATAAAAGAAAACAAGGGCTTATATATTATCAATGAATACTCAAGTTTCTGCCAAAATTACCTTTATGGGAATGAAGTACAACATTACAAAAAATTGTTTCACTCTTCACAAATATGATAGTGATAAATTTTCAAAGCTGTTCGGTTTATCGTTGAATATTTTTCTCTGTAATTCTTGCGTATGCCAAATTCAATATAGCATCTCAATTTCTTAAGCTTTCTCAGCTTTTCTCATAAAATATGTACAATCGCATGCAGTAAATACTCTTGCACAATGCTTCTCGGAATATCTTTCGGCAATCCAATCCTTGATTATGAATTGAAAAAATGTAGCGCATTTTATGCACTCACTTAATATACTGCACAATGTTTTGATTAGTAGTGTATAGGGTCTCGTATTTACTCTTCCTAGCTACATGGCCAACAACCATCGCTTCTCCTCCATTATCGATCATAACTTTTTATTACAATCGATGTTGGCCATGTTTCCCATTGCTGAATAGCTTTGGATTCTAAAGTGATGCTTACAAATATAACCTCGATATTCACATTACACAGGAAATTTACACATATTCAATGCATATAATTTGACATGTGAAACATTAGCATGAATTTTCTCATCAGTTCACTCGGACACATAATTCCTGCTACATGGTTTTGACTGTATAACCTTCAGAGAGAAAGAAAAAGAAAGATTTAATTGTAAATAATATAACGAAATATGACATTCATTATCAATATCAACAAAAACCATACTTCCCTCCCCAACTATCATCATCGTATCTTACCTTCCAGTTTCCCTTTTATAACAGCAATAGCATTTATCTTTGGGTTGTCTCTGTAACCCTGAAATAAATAAGCGTAAAATGTTGTCAGGTGTTGCTAATGATATTAAATGCCACAAATGAAATAATTTGGAATATGTAACATTATTTTAGTGTGTACCATTTCCAATGCATATATGCATGTTTTTGCCCTTTTTGGGGATTAAAACATGTATAATGCATATTTAAGGAATTTTTGGCTTAATCACATACAATATACAATGTTCTTCCAAACAGTAAGTTCTGCTGACTGAAAAAGATAATAAGCATCAACAGCTTAGAAAGATTTATTGGAACATTTACAAAAATTCACTGGCTACTTCTCAACATAATCATCACCATTATTGAGGCATTCATTGTACTAGTATACCAATATTTGTATGTCCAGTCATAAGTCTGCCACTAGCATCTGAAGTCATGAAGTCACTCTCATCTGTACTTCAGCATTGCCCTGAAATGCTTTTCTGCCAGAAACAGCTTCTGATAAGGAAGAGATGTAAGTCCTTTAGCGTGTGGTTGGGGCTGTAGAGTGGATGGTCGAAGATCTCCCATCCAAAGTGAAGCAACAAATCACACCACATGGTGTGGTTTGTATGTCGAACAAAACCATAACACTTCTTTTCCGCATTCCATGTCTCTTATTTTGGATTGTCCTCCTCAGATTTTGCAATGTCTGACAATATTGATTAGCATTTACAGTTTCCCTTTGCAGTAAATACTCACACAGGAGAACACCATATCAATCCTAGAAGACAATGCACATGACTTTTATTGCAGAGATTGCTTGAGTTTGGTTTTCACAGGTGAATCACTATGCTGGCAATGCATGGATTGTTGTTTTGTTTCTAGATGGCATGTAATACACATTACTTTTCTCTGTATACCACTGGAGCAATGTCAATGCTGCAGCCAGACATTAGGTTTTGTGTTCATTTGTTAGCTGCTCTGGTATCCATCTTGCACATACTCTAAGAAAATCAAGCCATCGAATGACAATTTCATGTAGCAGTGAGCAAGATATCTGAGGGAATTTATTAGAAAGTTTAAACTGTGAGGTGCTGGTTCTAGGTTCTACAACATGGCTTGCTGCACACTTTCCATCAGTTCTGGTGTCACCAGGAATTCAGGAATAGTAGGCCACAATGATCTTTGTCATGCACATTTGTTCAGCCTTCAGTGAATTGCCTGCATCATCGCCTAAATAAACTGTCATTCATAATGTCATGTCTATACACAAGGTATAATTGGCGGAGGGTCTTTGTTGGAAAATGCTTCTGAGTATGCAGAAATCTTATACAGTAGAGCCTCGGATAATGTGGACAGTGCCTCAAGATAACCAAAAACAAAGATAACATGGACTCTATTGAAAATCAAGAAGGAAATGCATTGTAAACTAGTGAAATGAGTGAAAACATGTCAGAGATGTGAGAAAAGAGCATCTACTGTATTATCAAATAAAAAAAATAATGTACATACAAATAAAATAAAGATACAAAAAAATAAGACATACAGTGAACTCGTTTCTTTACCTCCGTTTTACGCAATCATCGTAGCAGTTGCTAAAGCCACTTGAAGTTCACAAATGCTCATAACAGCTGTAAGCATGTGACTGCAGAGAATCTTTGGTTGGTTCCTGACCGAAGCTCTCTGAGGAAGAAAACTAAACAGATCTATTTTTTAATGTTACTGCTGTTTTTTTACATTAGTGATGTTGTTAAGTGGCTTTCTTAGGTCAGATTTACTATAGGTACTCAATGGTCCTTTTTATTGCTTTGCATCCTTCACTGTGGCTGATTTTCTCATTTTTCCATTTCGATGTCGTTATTGTCACTTTCACTTTCTTCAGCCTCTACATTCGCTGCCTCTGCTATCATTCCTTTATGTGCCGTTTCTATTTTTATACTACATACTTTGATGGCACACTTTGGAAAATAGGATCTAGGTTAGTCGGGGCCAGGATAACCACGGCTTTACTGCAATTGCGTGAGGTGCATAATTGGCAGGGAACAGTACTGGCACAGCCGTTTTCTACTATACTCCATCCAGCCTTAGATCTGCACCTTGTATCCTTCCGCGATAACCCGATATTCATATCACCTGCGACAAACACCACATGGACTCATACCTCATGTTTATGTTGCAACAGAACAATATCCACTCGGGAGATTCAGGAATATCGCTGCTATCACATTACAGTCAAGTAGTCTTTACCAGGGTTATCATACATCTTGAAAACTCACAGATAATCGCCAATATTTAAGGTACTATATTTTATGGTGTGCTTTGGTTTCGGCGTATCATGAGTTAGTTGTGTTCACATCAAGTGCAGATCTAAGGGTGGAGCGATTATAGCTGTGTGCAACAACTACTGCCATCACAGCTCTGAAATCGCACTGCATTATTCCCACATATCTCTTCTTTACTGCTACTTGTGCGCATTCCTTCCCAGTTACTCATGCCATCTCTGAGCACAATTGGAATTTTGTTTCTGGGCACACCTCGTATATTATATGCGACTTAAATGTACTGTAGAGGTTTTGAGCAACCACTTTTTTTTAAAACCTTGTCAGTGGTGTGTGTCCACTTTTGTCATCCAAGCATGGATGCCTGCCTATGCTGAAATATTATGCTTCCAAGATAGAACCCTAGATTCCACCAGTGATCCTTGATCACCTTGCCAGGCCCATCAAGGATTTTATGGGAGCTAGGTATATTGTCTCCAGTGTGGTTTCTGGTGGCCTGAATGGAGTCCCAGTTTGCATCATAAGGCTGAGTGCACCCCTGAGCAGACCTCACAGCATGGAAAAATCCCCATGCTGATACTAGGGATCGAAACCAGGTCCTCCATGACTTAGGCAAGCATGCTACCGCTTCCTTTTGTGCTTTTCTGGAGCTTTCCCTTTCAAGAACTTTCTGCCCTACATATGGACCCTATATAACAAGCTAGCTCATATCTGATGGACACTTAAGAGTTAAAGAGATTTGTCAATCAGCCAGTTGAGTTAAGCCGTCAGTATCCATCAAGAGTGACAATTAAAAGGTTACAAAATTTTTCAGTGAGCAGGGTCAAGTGCAGTTCAGTGTGAGTCATGATTCAGCAGTAACAATTCAGTTGTGATTTGATTCAAAATTCAGTTCTTTGTTCTGAGTGTGTCCAACAACGATTTAAGGTAACGTTAGTGCTTTACCAATCACTTAGAAGACAAAGTGTGATTAGCTATAACTGGTGGTCTCATTTATACAAAAGGGTGGTTGGTTGTGAGGGTGGTGGGATTTTCTTGAAAATCTTGTGTCGCATCCTTGGAAAATTAAATATAAATTTCAAGTTTGGCATTAATTTGACTTTTCATTTTTCAGACAGATGCATACACACACACACACACGCTTACATACTGTTTTTTTTTTTTTTTTTTTTTTTAAATTCAGGGAGTCTTAGGGCCTGTCAGTACAGTCCAATCTCCGGTTACTAGCCATGGTTTGTTACCTTTCGGTTATCGCTAACTGATTGGTTAGGCTCGGTGCCTTGTATTATGAACTCAATTTGACTGTAGGTTTGTTACCCTGAGGATTATGATGCCGTGCGAGCAGTAGGTAACATTTTTCACTAAGCTTTCGTTGTGTTTGCAACGCTATCTCATGGGTGAAGCAATCATTTAGGTTAACCACATCCCACAGATGTGTGAACAGTGCCTGTAATGATGGTTTGGAGATTTGTACACATTGCATAACCTAAAAATATCTTTTGTTTATTCATAATTCATTCAGAGCCTTGAAATACTTTGAAGAAGCGCAAAATTGTTGTGTCCACAATTTTAATAAAATGCAACGTTTGCTAGTTAAAGATAATGATCTTAAGTTTCACGTATTTTTGAACTTTTATGTGTACCTACATATTGTATAGCATCCTCTGATTGGTAATCAGAGGATATGGTTGAAGAATTTATTTTGATAACTCTCCCAGTCGTCAGGTTGGTGAGAGCCGTAAACCAACGACAGGTGTGGTCCTCTAGACATTCTGAGGGTTGTGAGAGAGGATGTAACCACCAAAACAAAAAAATATGGTGCTCTCTAAAAAGCGGTTACTATTCCTGCTATTGTTCTCTTCAATATCTTAATATTGGAGAGCAAGAGGATTAATGACTTCATTGTCAGAAATCCAACATTAGCTAACAATAACATATTGTATAGTTTTCTGTGTATTTTTAGTTCACAAAATGTGTAATTTGCTATGCTCCATTTATTAAATTTACGTTTGTTAAAACATGGTGCTAATGTAAAAATAATCGTACAAAGCATTATATTGCTTGTATCACTCCGCTACACTTACAGGGCTCTAGAATTATATTTCCATAACCTAATGGGCATCAAGATATACCTACAATTTATGTTGGTTTAGTTTAGTTCATTTTAAGACTATCAGGAATATATAACTATGCTGTTATAATGTTATATACGTGCCGAATACTGCCCTTCTGTTGTAAATTCAATTTGATACCTAATTTCCACTAAAATTCTGGATGTCGTTGCTTTTGATAACCAGTATCTTTGTCAGAACTCTTCCTCGTTCCACTCCTCGAAATTATCTTTACACATTCTGAATCTCTTCGCTCTTCTATTAAATAAATAGTGAGACAGCATTTCATCTTCAGAATTGCTGTCGACATACAATTGTGGTTAAAGGTATGCCATTTTTGCGTGTAAAACACGAGTAAACTCCAAGTTAATGCACTAACCGCTACTTGAAGTTATGGTTAGTGTACCTCCAGAAATAACTCTCGGTTAGCCCTTAACCGAAGGTCATAATACTGACATCTGGCTGTCAGTAACACTTCAAGTTAACCATTAACCGAGACCTTAACCGGAGATGGTAATACAAGCCCCAAAACATGTATTTCCGTTGAAGTCTCAATATAAAATGTTTGGGTGGAATAAAATACTTCCTCTACTTTGAAAATAGCCTAAAATGTCCCATGATGGTCAAAGGCCTCCAATCAATAGCGAAAGCTCATTTATTCTAACATGATGAGATATTCCACTTTAGGCATTACACATGCTTATTGTCACTTTCATCTGATTATGGTGCCATATTTGGTCACTGTTTACTAACAACGTTCAAACTTTACACTTCACAATTTAGTCTCTACACAGATGTGTGTCTAAGGATTTCCAGTCACTTCTTCCTCTTGTTACTTGTGACCACTGCTGTCCTGCATGCTCCTTGAAGAGGTCGGTCCATCTGCGTCTTGGTCTTTCTTGTGGTAGCCTCTTATGTCCTCTTGTTGTCTTGCTGTCTTGCCACATGGCCTTTCCATTTCCATTTTAATCTTGTGGCTACTTACTGTGTAAGGTCTTTCGTCTGTGATAACTAATTCAATCTCACAGTAGAGATTCTGTCTTTAAGAGATACCCCAAGGAGTTTGCATTGCATCTTCCATTTAAATATTTGGATTTTGTTTTTCTGATGTATTGTTAGTGGCTCTCTGACACTCATAGAGTAATACAGTATAGACATAGATTTCCAGTGTGGAATTTAGTTTGTCCACTTGCTCTACTTACATTAAGTGAATAATAGAGAAAGCAATAATTTGTAGTTTAAAGGGATAGTAAAGCAAATTCAGATAATATTACTTAAACTAACAAAATAAAGATGTTTTATTTTCTACAATTTTATCACTAATGCTACTATTAGTGCTACATTGCATAATAATTTTAAAACATTGTGGTTTTCATAAAAACCACTAGGATGCAACTTACCTTGAGAAATTCAACACGAATCTTGCCCCCTCTAATGTCAGATTCCTCATCATTATAATACAATCTTCCTTTTGATACAGTGAAAGGAATATATTCATCATGGGCAATACCATTACCAACACGGTCGAATATATCTAAGTCTGGTACTATTGTATGGTCACCATTTAAAACAACATCAAACACCTGAAAAATTAAATACAGAAACCTTGCTTGAAAACAACACATTATTCCATAACAATGCATACATTTTTAGCATGCTTACCAAGATAAATTTAATTTAACTAGTCAGGATATTAAAATACTACTTTACTTGAAATGTCTATGTGAGATTATCAATGACAAATATGATACAGTAAGTTTAAGAATACTCTTAATATGTAGGACTATGGTACAGTGAAGCACAAAGTTAATATAATTTGTGTTGAGCTAATACTCAATGCTCCAATTATTTCTACTACTTATATAGAACATATTTTGTTAGGCCCTTCCTAATGTGAGTTGACATAAGCAGATGATGTGAGGAAAGACCAAATGAAATGCATTCTAGGTAAATACTAGAAATAAACAGAGCATTGATTAATAGTTTGACTCAAATTATATTAAGTTAAAGAATATTTGCAAAAATTAATCTAAGAATGATGGGTCAGAAAGCAAAGGATCATTATAACTAGTCTCTCCAGTATTAAGTAAACAACGCGTATGTTGAATAAACACAATTAAACATCATTTTCAAAGTAGGTTGGTTTATACAGGAACATTAAAATCATCTTCACCACTAATGGAGAAGATATGGAGTAAAGAAAGTCCGACAGCTGTGTGCACAACGGCAGCCGGTAGTGGGGAAATCCAGCAAGGTCACAGAAGAGCTGTATGTTCTGTTGGGTATTAAATGAAGAACCCTGTAATACATGGAGAATTAGATCAAACTCAAATGAATCAAATACTTGGAAGGAAGGATTTGGTGAGATACATCAAGTCACTGAGATTGAGATGGATAGGACATGTTGAAAGAATGGAAGATGGAATAATATCAGTGTTAGTTACATAGACATAATATGAGTGAGTGAGTGAGTGAGTGAGTGAGTGTGTGTGTGTGAGAGAGAGAGAGAGAGAGAGAGAGAGAGAGAGAGAGAGAGAGAGAGAGAGAGAGAGAGAGAGAAAGAGGAAGAACAAGGAAGAGGTGGCTTCAAGAAGCACAACAAGATATGAGAAGAATGGGAATAAGAGGCTGGAAAGGATAAGCGCAGGACTGAGAGAAATGGAGGAAAATTGTGATGAAGGCCAAGACCCACAACAGGTTGTAGCATCAGACAGGAAGGAAGGTATTAAAAACCAAATTAACCAGTTTAACAATGCACACCACACATAAACATTATGCAGCGAGGAAGTAACAGCATTGAAAGTGAAGAAGAGGGAAACAGCAAAGTGAGTGAGAAGCATAAGGAAAGTGCAAGTGGAAGTTTGCACTGAGGTCAACTTTTCACGGTAGAATTTTGCACCTTGCACTGTACATAGCTCCAGTGCATGCACCCTGAGAAGCCCTGCTCTACATTTTTATTTGATTGTAAGTTTAATGGTCCTTTTCTTTTCTTTTTTTTTTTTTTTTTTGTTTTCTTAAGCTTTTGTCATTTTGGGCAAGCTATTATTATTATTATTATTATTATTATTACTATTATTATTATTATTACTATTACTACTACTGCTATTATTACTATTATTATTATCATTATCATCATTATTTTTATTATTATTATTTTGTATTGTTTTATACTTATATAAACTTACTACTCATACAAATTGCACCACAGACACTGGTGATACCCAAAATGAAATTATAATTCGGAAAGGAAATTTCGAAAGGAAACATTACAGGCCTAAAATTAGGGTACCTCTGCAGATTTTACCCAATTATGAAACTGACGAAACCTGGATTCCTTCAATCAGGTTGGATGGCACACCTGGGATTTGAATTGCAGATTTCCCATTCATGAGTACATATCTCAATATCCTCAAACACCTGTGTGAATGATTTTCTGCGCTAAGCGAGTTGGATTAGTGAATAATAAAGATACAGATCGTCTGTAGAACAGTAATGACTTTTAACTGTCCATTTGTTATCTTCTGTGGTCATGCCACATGCTTAGATTTGAGAAAGAAACTACATATTTAAGATGGCTTGATTTAACTTGAAATGGAGTTTTTTTTAACATTGATTTTTATTCAGTATAACCATTAAATACACACCATTCCCTACCACATGCATACTTCCTAACTCTTAAAGGGTTAAGCTCCAGCCCAAAACCAAACCTGCGGCTTTTGGATTGAGTAACCAGAATATTGATTACTCCAATACAGAGGCTCAGAAATTACTGATCTACAGAAATCAGTAAAGCTAGTTAACAGATGGTCTACATCAAATCAGTATTTCCTGAAGTGTTGATTTTCTGAAGGCTAAGTAATTACTGTGATTTCCAAAGGAAATAACAGAGAATCAGATACTTTTATGAACTATCCATTACCACTTTATTACCTCACTCTTTTCATATTTCCCTCTCACTCACACACTCTAGTACAATGTAAGGTAAGTACTTTGTGAGACACATTTGCTTTGCTTTACATCATATGTTTGAGCATTAAGTTGCTGAGAATTTTAATAATGAGCTGCTTGCTTTCTTTCTTTCTTATTCCTGCACGTTTTAAAAAATATGTATACCCAAAAAATAATATTTCAAGCCTGGTTTTAGAATACCTGCCTGTTTGCCTCATTAAGGCCATTGCAAGAATTCACTGCTATTTAGAGTACCTAACAACTGATTGCTGATGTGAAATATTTGAACTTTAAAGGGTAAACATACGGCCACACGCTTATGCATCATAAACATCTCATGACAGATATTCTTCAAATTTAAACCTAACAAATTATCTGTAAGCCTACATAAAACAAAGGTTGTTAAATTTATATCTTATCCAACATCACACACTCCGATTGAAATTGAGGTTAGATGACATGTTAGTAGAATAAACAACATCAAATTTCTGGGCATTCAATAGACAAATATTCAAATTGCAAAGCTCACATTAAGTATATCTTACGCAAACTCAGCTTTGCCTGTTATGCTATCCGAGTACTGGTAAATTCGAGTTCTATAAACTCATTTATATTAGTATACTTGCATATTTTAACTATCATGGAATATGGAATTTCATTATGGGGTAATACAGCAGAGAATAAATGAATATTCCTCATACAAAGAAAGTTGTAAGAACTATTTCCAACTCCCATAGCAGACACTCATGGAAAAATCTTTTTAGAAGACTAAAGATATTAACTTTATCCTATGTGTATATATTCTTGATCTTAAAATTCTTTATATACAAATGAGCCATATTTATAACAAGCAATGAAATTTATAAGATAAACACTAGATAAAAGAGTAACATAAATCATCACAGTGCAAAACTTTCCAGTGTACCTTTCCAGAAAGGTGTATGCTATGAAATCATAAAAATATTTAATGCTCTTTCTAACAATCTTAAGGGAAAAATTAACAATTTCAATGCTTTTAAAATTGCTTTTAAAGAGTGCCTATGCTCAAAATAATTTTATTCTGTACAAGTTTATCTGAATGGCAAATTATCCGTTAATGCTTATGTATCTTTACAAGTGTCGGTCTGGGTGGCTCAGTTGGTTAGACGCTGGCTTATGGATCCCAAGGTCGCAGGTTCAAACCCGGCCCAGGCTGATGGTTTTTAAGTGTGCTTAAAAACGACAGCTCCATGTCAGCAGATTTACTGGCATGTAAAAGAACTCCTGCGGGACAAAATTCCGGCACACCGGCGACGCTGATGTGATCCTGGCAATTGACAGCATCGTTAAACAAGAAAATAAATTAATTTAGCTTTATAAGTAGTTTCTAGATGCTTTAGAACAAATCATTGTCAATTATGTTTGATGCCTGCTCAAAAACTACTTAAATTTATGTGTATTGAACAACTGACAAAAGATGTCATTGTTTGCTAATTACTAACTAAATTAATAACATTATTTATGTCAACGACCTACCTAAAATACTTGGGCCTTCTGCAAAGGATACTTATTTGCTGATGACCTTGCAATCTGCATTAATATATCCAAGTCACTTGTAGGACACTGTAATCTTACAGAAGTTAAAAATATTACATGCATGATAGAAGATTGGTGTAATGTAAATTTGCTTTGTCTCGACTTAGATAAAACTCAGCATCTCAAGGTAACTTATAATAATACAATAGATTGTGAAGGTAAAAAGGATATAATATTTTTAGGTTTTAATCTGGATTCAAAATTTAACTGGGTTTGTCATATAGATAAGCTAGCTTATAAATTGAGGAAAGGCATTTTTATGATAAGAAAATTAAGAAAAGCTGTCAGTTTAGATGTGCTCAAAATTGTATATTTTAAACATATTCAGTCATTTGTCTAATAGTACAATAATGTGGGAGTTCTCAAACTTATAGTGTAAAACCTTTTATGATACAGAAGAAAGTGATAAGATTGATGTGTGGACTTCCTTCGAGGGGTCATTGTAGGGAAAGTTTTAGGTCCCTGAGAACTATAACCGTGCCAACACTGTTTGTTTATCAATATTTGAATTATGTAAAAGAAAATTATGGTATATTTGGTGAACATAATATGTGTCATACTTATGATTCTAGAGGTAATAGTAACGTCATAGTGGTTATTGCTATGCTAGGACTCAAAAGACTTTCATTTATGTCTATAAAGCTGTTTAACTCTTCACCCACAAATTTAAAATCTGTTGATTCCAAGAGCTTTAAGAACAAACTAAAAGGTGTTTTGACTGATAATCCAATTTATAATGTAAATTAATTTTGATATTGTACACATTTTAGTTTAATGGTGATATGATTATTATATTTATTGTATTGTTTTAGTACAGAATTAAATTAGTGTTAAGGTAGACTAAGTGACTCGACTATTGTAATGCCTCTGATGTACTCAGACAGTTCTGCAATAAATAAATGATTATGATTAGTGGGATATGGCAGGAAAAGCCTAGTGAAAGTTTAAAACAAAGTTCAATTTGTATTTATGTTAGTCTTATAACTGCAAAAAAGATCTGTGTTTGTCAATTATCCCTGCTTTGTTTTTTCTGCCAGTATATAACGTGCTTTTTATGCTGCACTGTACATTTTCATTAACATGTTGAATGTTCACAGGCCTCTATGGTTACTTACGTCAGGTGGGTGTCATAAGAGGGATTCCACCGTGGTGGAGCCTCTTGACAAATACCATGCCAGGACAAGTCCTTTACTGGTTAAAAGTATGTTATTAAATGGGACTGTGGTAAGGCGGTGGTATAGTTGTCTGGGATTGGCTTATTTTTTTGTCATTGAGGTGGTTGAGTATTGTCATTGGTTATGTGATATTATATGTGTGGGTATGGATGTTAATCTAATTTTGGCCAAGTATAAGTCTGGGGCGTTTGTATGTAGGTTTCCCCGGGGTCAAGATCATACTCCTTGAGGCCATGGATAAGTGCATTGAAGCTCTACGGCAGCGAACTGAAGAAGTTGTGGGATAGTGATATGCTCTGTGAGAGTTGGGATTGAAAGGTCATGATGTATGTTCCTGTTTGGTATATACCAGTCTGTGTCGACTGCTATATGCAGAAATCTGTTCTGCAAGGTTTGTAGGCGTTTTATGTGTGTTCTTGCAGTGATTCCCCAGACTTGACATCCGTAGGTAAGAGCATGGCGGAGGATCTGCTTGTACAGGAGCGGTTTGTTGCGAATGGACATTGCCGACTTTCTGTTGTATAGTAATGGTTACTTGTGAACTTGTTGAACGCAATCTAATCTAATCTTAAAGAGAGAGAAGAAACAGACAAATTGCTGGTGCCTACTCAATGCAATTCCTTTAGCCTCATCCTGACTACAGTTTGCATTACCGTACTATGCAAATATATATGAACACACAAATGATGACCACTTTCAGTGCCTATGTGGCTGTATTGAATATATGGGTGTGCTTACTCTTTGAATTATGAAAACTATCTTCCTTGTGGATTAATTTTTGCAAAAGTAGAATATTTGGAGCTAGTGAAACTGGTATTTATTAGAGATGGAAAAAAAAGTGATTTTATTATTTAATGACACTGTCAATTGCCATGAGAATAACAGCAGCACTGGTGTGCCGGAATTTCATAGTGCAGGAGTTCTTTTACATGCCAGTAAATCTCCTGATAATGGAGCTGTCGTTTTTAAGCACACTTATAAGAGATGGATTCAATTAATGCAAAATACAATGAGAATATGCAAGACTCCCATTGGTTGATAGTCTCAAGTATTCAAGGACAGACATCTAATTTGAAAACCTTAGATAGTTTTGTGCCTGTAAGTGGTTCTGGCTATGCAGGCTGTATAGAAGGACTATCATAGACACCAAGGCAGCAGGCAGTCAAACTCTACTATAATGCTAAAGTGTGTGACAGATTATTGTCTTGGTACACTTTCCGCATGCTGTTCAAGAGTTAAGCAATTTTCCTATGACAGGTTTTAGTGTAAACCTTGTGAGTGTATTACAGAGTTTTCCCCCAAATGTGCTAAGTACTATTTTATACCACTTTACGAGTCTCCTTTTGAATTTCTTAACTAAGGCTAATTCTGATTTCAATTTTGCATTAGAATTTTCTACTCCACAAGACAACTACTGCAAATAACAAAATCAATTTTTCCAGTATTTACAATCTTCCTTTTATCTAAAATTTCAGTGCAACCATTATGTTTTAGTAGAATTATTTAATTTTATGTCATTTTGTTTCTTCAACTTTCAATTTTGTGTTAAAACATGATTAAATGCAGAATATTTTTCAGTAAACCAACAGATTAACATTTAAGGCTCAAATCTCTTTTATTGACCTTGAAGGTGAAATTTATCATTTTTACAAAACCAGTGCTGCTGTTGTCCATATCTGAAATTAGTACTCTCAATAACTCCTATTGTTTCTTTCAATGTACAAGTCTTTTAGGGTTAGCAAATAAATTGTAAGCAGCCACCATTGACAGAGAGAGAGAGAGAGAGAATATGAAAACTGCAGAGTGCAACTGAAATTGTGTGGGAGGTGAAGAAATTCAGGGTTTATGACATTGTCTTTGTCTGTATAATAGCGGCGCGGCCTGGCCTAGCCTAGCCTCTCCCATTATTCCATCCAAGAAGCAAAAGATTATCAGGACCAACCAAAGAGTAGTTTCTTTTTGATGTTATGATTTTAATTATTTCTTCATGCATTACGGATTTAAGGCAGATGTTATTTTTATTTCTGATCAGTTTAGGATGGGGAATATTATTATTATTATTAGTGCCAGTTTGTGGCAATATTACTCTGTCCATAACAGCGTGAAATGATTGAGGATGTTAGTGACATCAGCTGGATTTGTTTACAACTATATTATTTGCTGTTGGGGATACACTATTTCCATTGGCAGACCTAGAGCTGTGAGTTTCGGGTTTTCTTATATTCCATATTGTTTTATTTTTCTTTGAAGAGTTAAGAATCCATCCAACAAAGTAATTTTTTTTTTTTTTTTTTTTTTTTTTACAGGCTGCTATTATAGAGGATAATCGAATAAGCTAGGCTGTTATTATATAGAATAACTGTCTGTATATATTTGTTGTTTTATTTTTTTAATATGTTTAATGTCCTTTGACTGGCAAGTCTTACTGAATAGTGAATGACAAAATAATTCGTAATATCCGGGGTTTATAGTGCTTAATTACATTAATATAAATAATAATAATTATAACAATAAAAATAAACAAACAAATAAAATAATAAAAGAACAAACCATCATTAGACCCACTTCCAAGAGAATGCACCAAGAAAAGATGCACTAGCTAACTTTTACTGTAACTTAATTGTTCTCCCACACAACAGCCATGTGTAGGACAGGGTTTGAAAGGATAGAATGAGATTGAAAAATTCAATGGCATAACTGGGATTTGCCGTGGTAACTCAGTGGTAGAGCTACTAGATGGATATCAGGTCTGTGGTTAAAATCCCAGCTATGGCATTGAAGTTTTCAGTCTCATTCTACCCTTATAAATTTATATCAGTGCAAGATTAAAAATGTGCCATGCTCCTGCATCAGTTGAAACAATTCAACCTGCATATCCAGGTTATTTATGTATTAAGCAGTCTCTCTCCTGAATCTTAATTGTGTTGCATTATAAATGTTAACATATGTTATCACCTAATGCATTTATATTCAATAAGTGCATTACTATAGGAAAATAGAGACTAAGTAGTAAGCAGACTACATTGTCATATTTACTGAAAACACTATCAATAAATGTGTTTCTGTAAGCAGCCTCTCTATTTTTATTCCCTGCAGTACTTGTGTTACTAGGCAATTTTTATAACTTATGAAAGCCAGTAGTTTTATCTTGGCAAGAGATTTTATTATATTTAACATAACTACCTTCATATTAGGCGCGTTGAAATAAACCTCGCAAAACTTCAAAATCATTACATAATCACCATCTTCATTGATCGGAATATCGTACCCGAAGGTACTGTGATGATAACGTTCTGTTTGATATAGAATGTGATCGCTCGAAGGTACACGTCCTATTAAAAGCCTTTTTCCATAGTCCGAAGCGGTCCCAACTTTACCCTGCAACGGGTCTTTGTCATATCTCACTCCCAAACTATCCGTGTGGGCCTCGCCCCCAGCATTAATTGCGTATATAACATCACCCAAACCAATTACACTTTCTACACTCAACAAAAGTAGTGTAAGAAGATATAAAATAGTCGTTAGGTGTATTTTCATGCTTAATAACATTTGCGGCACACGTCAAATCACACGCTTCACCCTAAAAACCGACTTGGAACGTGGCACGGCCAAATCCATCCGATTAACATTACATATAAAATAAAACAACTATGGTTATAGGTGTTTATTGGTTCGTTAGCTACGCATAGCTATGTTTTGTTATATCGAACACCGGCAACGTGTTCGCTAGTTTTTCTATACAAGATAGCAATCTGCTATCTAACCCTATTTTAGCATTGAACTCGATATTGTTATGCCATCTTTGGATAAAAATGGGGAACTCCAAAACAATGCAGCCAACACTTTCTTTGCAACTGCAACCACAACTAACCCAATGGCGCTGTCTTTCAAACTCCTGTGCAGCAGCCCAACCTCCAGAAAGTTGACCACTCCCATGCGGAAACCACGTGTAGCGCATGCACAGCTACAGTTTGGCCCATTTCAAGAGAATAGATAGTGCAATCAGGGTGTGGCCAACTTCCAAATGGTTCTGATAATAAAAGAGTTACATTCACAAAACTTTCTGTATTCAGTCTTCCACAAACCATTCATACAAGAACTTGTTCAACCCTCTTATTAATGAAGATGAAAATTCCTTACATCTTTCCACATTTCCTTGTAGGTATAAGGATGCAGTAGCAATGGTCTGATTTTTAAAAAGCGGATCTCTATGTTATGCTTTGAAATCCCATGCTCTTTACATTACCAACGATTAACCACTTGAAAAAAGTAAAAGTATTGGAAAATTCAAACAAACAAAGAATATCTCACAAATGGTTAATGCAAAATAAATAAATGAACGAACGAACAAACAAACAAACAAACAAACAAACAAACAAACAAACAAACAAACAAACAAACAAACAAACAAACAAACGAACAAACGAACAAACGAACAAACGAACAAACGAACAAACAAACAAACAAACAAACAAACAAACAAGCAAACAAACAAATAAATAAAAGCGAATTATTTGTTATAACTTCTGTGATTTAATTAGATCTATTTTTTGTGCAGTGAGATTTAGTCGATCTCTTGCGGTTTACCAGTTATGCAAAAGTAATGCAGAATGAAGATGACTTCTGAGAACACTTCTAAAAAATTCAAGATATACGCTTCATTTGTCATGAAAATATCTTAAACATATGGTATTTTAAAGATCATTAAGGCCATTTTTGATAAAATCAAAATTCTCGAAAATGTTGCATGTGAGGGGTAGTTTAGGGTGACGAGATTTTTGTTTAATTTAAATCTTCGTGTCACATCCTTGGGAGATGCTGAATTTAAATACCAAATTTGGTATTTAACGGACTTTTCGTTTTTGAGTAATGCTGTTCATCTCTCTCTCTCTCTCTCTCTCTCTCTCTCTCTCTCTCTCTCTCACACACACACACACACACACACACACACACACACACACACACACACACACACACACACACACACAAAGTATAGTTACTATAGTTAGTGGAGAAACTAAAAATTGTAGGAGCGACTTTTGAGGGAAAAAACACGAAACATGTTATAAATGTAAAGGATAGCTTGCGGTGGGATTTTCCTGAAAATCTTCGTGTCGTCACATCTTTGGATGATGAACTTACATACGAAGCTTGGTATTTAAACGTCTTTTCGTGTTTGAGTTATGCCGTTCAAAGACAGACACATCACATAAACAAACGTTTTTCTAAAGGCTGCTTTTGGATTCAGGGAACTTACGAGTGGCCGCGAATTGGAATATGGAGGAACTGAGTAGGAAGCGATCGAGTGGTGTTGAAGTTGCTTCCCCGACTTGATGTTCCTTCTGCTGTCACTATCGTAAGCAATGTCGACCCTGCAACATCTATAAGAGGGTAGGTACACTCTACTGTTCCATGGAATGAAACACTAAAGTGAAGTGAATTGCTATTTTGTTTCCAATTAATACAACTTTAAAAGCTATGGCGTTTTTAACATGTGATAGTATGGTAACCGCTTTACATTTATTTACAATTTTTTTCCGTAATGGTTATTCGAAATAATTAACACAAAGTTAAATTACATAAACAATTTTAATGCATCAAAAACTTTGTGATAGACAATTTCACATTTCTAAAATGATTATTTGTGTAGTTGAAATATACCTACACCAAAATTTCAGAAATGTATTATTACAATTTCAAAATACTTGGACGAACTTTAATTGTTCAACTGTTTTTATTGCGCAATCTGTACACTGGTAGGTATCCTAGAATTATTATTAGTGTTACATAGTGTGTTTCTAACTTATGGACAGAGCATAAGGCAGGACTTATCCCCTTGGCCGAATATGCATTCGAATAAGTGCAACTATGAAGCAAACCACAAATACATTAAATCATAAAAGTGTGCTAAATTTGCGTAGCATAATGGAAAGTTCTGCTACAAGCTATTAAGATCGAAATTATGGTAAGAAGCATGATTATACTGCGGTAACATTGCTTGAAAGTTCTAGCTCGGATTTCCTTCCCACTTCATTTAGTTTACTCTTTCCAGTTTCATTTTTCATACTTAGCAATAGTTATTGGCTGGCAATTCGCATGGACATCACCGCCAACTTCAAATTTCCCCCGGGGAAAGCACAGGAGATGAATGGAGGAGAATTGTGAAGGAGGCTAAAACCCAACCTAACCCAACCCAACCCAACCCAACCCAACCCAAAACCCACAACGGATTGTAGCGTCAACTAGATATATGGACAGACGGACGGACATGCGGACGGATGTACAGACAGACAGACAGACAGACAGACAGACAGACAGACAGACAGACAGACAGACAGGCAGAAGTTACCTATATCTCGCTGACTATACATATTCATAATTCACGGTCTTAACGTCCAGTATATATTGGAATTAGTCACGTCTCACGATGCCTGCATCCAGTTTATACTGGCAGTAGTCACGATTCACGGAGTTTACATCCAGTATGTACAGAATCGCTCAGAACTACAGGGTTAAACAACATCCATAAATAAAACCTCAATTTTCAATTTTAATCTCTACAGGCAGCAGTCACATCTAGTGATGTTAACATCTTGTATACATGATAGTATTACGTCTCACAGTTTTTATATCTCATGTAGTCAGGGTTAACAGCAATTGGTGCACAAATTAAGCAAATGTGAAAGTGAGTGGGTATATCTAAAGATACTAGGAACAACAAAGACAGCAGCTTGTTGAGTATTTTCAAAATAAAATAATTGTGCTATCCATTTAACTTTTTTTTTATTTTAAAGAATTTCGAATGTGGATAGGAAAGTCTCTAAGTTTCATGCACATTCATTCATTTCTATGCAAATGTTAATTACAACAGAACGCTTTTAAAATAATTTTTCTCACATTAAATTGAGAATTAAAATTATTGAGATATGACTAAGAACATATTTTTTTGAATACAAACAGCTTTAGATCTTTCATTTTCACACTTTCATTCATATTTCCAGACTCTGGTGAATATTGGGAATAATCTTGGCCAGTGAAAAATTCCCACCCCTCCAGCCGGGAATCGAACCCGGGAACCCTTGAACAGTAAGCAGGTGCTGCTAGCGACTGAGCCATGGGGCCAGCCAATTGATTGTTTAGAGGCTACCGTGTAATATTCATTAATAAAGTTGGCTGAACAGTTATTGTGTTTAAAGCTGCTGTTATTTTAATTCGTAATTGTTTTAGTTCCATTTTGTGGTATTGTTGTATATGAGGATATCTCTCCTGGTATAGATGCTGAGCTGCTAGTACTTGGCTCTTGCTTCTCCAAGATCAAAAGTATATTAATGTTGAATACATCGTGAAGGACTGTCACAAAATATCGTGTGACAGCATGTACGTGGAGAATGGGGGAGTCGGCGTTCTATTGTGAACAAGGCTTAGTAGGTCAGCTACATTAAAGAGGATTGAAGTTAAGCGCGTTCGTAGTGCACAGCGTGGGGAACCGGTGCTGCCCGTCTGTCTACAGGCAGAATGTGCATAACTTAATGCTTTTGGTAGCTGACCTATGTAAGCCAAATAATAACACATTGCATCGTGTAGTCCAATGGGGCTGAAGTCATTATACCCATTCTGTTACAGAATTCAGGCAACAAGAAACGATTTAAATTATGTCCTAAACCACCAGGGACTTCAAAATTAGACTATTGTGAATTTGGTTTCTAAGTTTTGATGAGCAGAGAAAAATTGTACAACGTCGACACGCGAACCTGTGTCCCTGAGGTTAGCGCACGGGACAGAGCTCTAATTCTATCCAGCTATTTGGACGTTTGACGGAAAGCACATTCCCAGTTCTACCGTGCAATCTGCATGCCAGGCGCTGTGCCATTGTCACCTCGCGACTTTTCGTGCTTAATTTAGCCCATGAAGACAATTTTAACCCTTTGCTGGGCGTTTGAATATTATTACTTGAATGGAAAACGCTATTATGCATGTTATTTGAGACGTACGGATGTAGTTTACGCCAAAATGTAAATAAACCGTTATTTAATAACGTGTGCGTTTTAACTCTACCGGTCCATGGTGGATGAGGCGCGTACTCTAATTTATTGCAACCAACCAAGGCTCTAGGTACAATCCGCCATTTTCTTTTTAGTTGATGTTGCTAGTGTACTCATATGATAGGTCCATTTTATCGGAGCGTTTATTGAAGTGCGTTGTTATGTGTACTCTAACAAAATGTTTGCAAAATCGGCTGGAAACCCGAAATTCGCTCTTAGTTAACAATTTGCATGTTTTAGAGGCGTACTTTAGCGAGAAGTACGTTCTGTCCCTTAAACCGCTGTTCCTCTATATTTTGCACATTTGTCTCCCTAGGAACATCAAGTAATACGTTTTAGTAAGCGCAAAACTGGACTAAACCCCGGCCCAGATTGTGTGTGTATAAGATGCGACGATCAGTGTGAGAGATGTCATGTGCTACATTGTAAGATGAGATCAGTCACTGGTACAATTCTGTAGAGACTAAGAACAATCTTCTTTGCACATTGTGCGTGATTTTCTCTACTCTTGTACTAACCATTCTTATAAACTCTTATTCTTATATCTTCGTGTTAGATGAGATAAACATTTGCAGAAATTATCTTATTGTTTATTTTCTTGTAGGTACAAGGGGGACTATGGGAATACAGTAGGCTTTGAGCGATGATCAAATCTTTTAAAGCTTCGAGATTCCGTTCTCTTTGCACGGCTAGTATATGAACAAATATCACGATCTTCCATTTGACGAAAGCTTGTTTTCCAAAACTTACATAAATAACAAGGAAATGGTTCACTCTACAAAAGAATTTATTTGGACATAAACTGTGTTGTTTGGTAATATCTACATTTTTTGTATAGTAAGATTTGGACTATCTCATACGGTTTACCAATTATGCAAAAGTAATCCAGAGTAAACAGGACTACATAGACTATAGTCATAAAATTCAAAATATACATTTCGTTTGCCATAAATATATCTCAAACATATAACATTTTAATCAAAATCGTTAGAGCCATTTTCGAGAAAATCAAAATGTTCGAAAAAGTTTCCATTAAAGGGTAGTTTAGAATGAAGGAATTTTCTTCAAAATCTTCGTGTCGCATCCTTAAAAGATATTCAACTTAAATGACAACTTTGGTTTTTAACCAACTTTTCGTTTTTGAGTTATGCTGCCCACAGACAGACAGACAGACAGACAGACAGACACACACACACACACACACACACAAACCTTTTTCTAAAAAAATGCTGTTTTTGGATTCAGGGGCCTCAAAACATATATTTCCACTGAAATCTCGACATCCAATATTTGGGTGGAATACAATACTTCCTCTACTTGCTATACCTAGTAGAGAAAGTAAAAATAGACATTCGACACTTAAGCTACGTTACGTTCAGTCACATAACGTTAAGCCCGCCCTAAATGGTTCCTTTAACAACCCGTATTAGACTTTAACTTTACGTCACCGTTAAGTCAAGTTACGTATGTAAGTTAATCGAAATCCCCACTTTAACGTTCTTGCGACTGCAGTGAACTGGCCCCGAAGCACAACAACCAGCTACAGTTCGGTACAACAGACAAAGGAGCAGAGATACCACGTTTAACATACTACCAACATTGTATCAAGAACTGCTCAACATTATTTTCACTGCACTGTTTCATGAATTCCAGTACCTTTCCGGTCCCACAAGAGCACTGCACGTGACGATCACACCTTCCCGACGTCCATGCATACACACTGCATATAATTTCAAATTAGCTGTTCATCCACAGGCATACATACGCTTTACACGCGACTATTTGTTGTTTGATTGAGTGCACATAGAGGCAGCTTTGTTTACGTTGTCACTGCCCGGTATTTAGTGGGCTACGTCCGTGTGCACTAAACTTGAAGAGGTGGGCACTGAAATGTCTCGTTTTGACAATTACACATCTCTCAAATTTCCTGTCCTTTCATTTCATTTATTTAATGCCATTTTCATCTGGCTTTTCAGGGTTGTATGTAGGCTACTTTTCGAGGGGGGCACCTCGGTGGGTGGTGACTGCGCTATGTAAATACGGTTCTGGGTGCCGAGGTGGCGTTGCGGTTGTCTGTCTGTCCTGGGAGTTCAAATCTGGATGGCAAGCTCCGTGCGCGAACCTCGCTTGGGAATGAACTACCGCCCTTGGTAGTCCTCTTGTGGCTCGCACGGAGAAAAAAATCTGATGAATTTGCTGAGTCAAAATCTATAAGAAAACGCAATTGGAGTCTTGAAATGAACAAGCAGCAAAATATTCTCACATTATGCCAATAAATCTGATACGTTGCATTCACACAACCTTCTATATTCACTGTTTTACAAAATATTCTTACAAACGTATTTTCTTATTTTCTTCTACTTCTTGTGAGACACTTTCATTACACTTTTCGTTGTTGGTATAGGGAGGATCCAATAGGCTAAAGCGTAGTTAATTTTTTAAAATGCAGGGCTTGTCTTAGACAATCCCTACTCCTTGTATGATCACGAGAAAGAACGAAAAGCTGATTCCCACTTGGAAAATGTTGGTGTTACTTTCACATGAGTTTCTCTACTAATCTTCTGCAAACTATTCTTACAAAAGCTCGTTTTTCTATCTACTTCTTGTTAATAGAGATACATTTACACATTGGTTCAAGGTACGCATAAAGCTCTACAATAGCCTAAAGTGCTAAATCAGATTTTTAAAAGGCGTATTGCAATGTAATGGCCTTGAAGTTCTATGTTCTTTGAATGA
This sequence comes from Tenodera sinensis, assembly GCA_030765045.1. Classification (NCBI taxonomy): domain Eukaryota; kingdom Metazoa; phylum Arthropoda; class Insecta; order Mantodea; family Mantidae; genus Tenodera; species Tenodera sinensis. The sequence continues at coordinate 43,414,785 of CM060968.1, read as the reverse complement.
CCACGAAAAAAAAAAAAAAAAAAAAAAAAAAAAAAAAAAGAATAGCGATTTATTACTTAAAAAGTTGATGTGTTGCACTCACATGACGTTCTTTTACTAACCTTTCTTACAAATTCCTATTCTATATCGTCTTCATGTTAGTTGAGATAAACATTTGCTTATTTCCTTGTAGGTACAAGAGGTATGATGTTCCATTAGACGAAAGAGTCATTTTCGAGAAAATCAAAATTTTCGAAAAATGTTCCATGTAATGGGTATTTTAGCGTGAAGGAATTTTCTTCAAAAACTTCGTGTCGCATCCTTGAAAGATATTAAACTTAAATACCAATTTTGCTTTTTAATCGACTTTTGGTTTTTGAGTTATGCTGCCCACAGACTAACAGACGACACACAAATACACACACACACACACACACACACACACACACACACACACACACACACACACTGCACGCACGCACAGGTCTCGGTGGCCCAGTTAGGTGCTGGCCTATTGATCCCAAGATCGCGAGTTCAAATCCAGCCCAGATAATGGTTTTCAAAAAGCGACAGTTCCAAGTCAGTAGATTTACTGGCATGTAAAAGAACTGTAGGACTAAATTCTCATGCACCGGCTGATGCAACTTTCAGAATTATAGCAGCAGTATTAGAGTTCACTAACTTTTCAATATGAATTCAATGAAAAACTAATCCACAATCTAATTGACAGCTCGTTAACAGACGAAATATTTATTTTTACGCACCCGTACGCGCATCTTTTTCTAAAAATACTTTCGTTTTGGATTCACGGAGGTTCAAAAAGTATATTTCCGGAAATTTCGATATCGAATTTTTTAGTGGAATACAATATTTTTCTACTTGCTATACGTAAAGGTTATGAAGATTATTAACTGACAGAAAGAACGATGTAACGGGAATTTAATAAGAGTTCTAGCTCTCGTAAAAGAGGCCTGTTTTAAATAAGAAAAGTATAGTATTTTTTTTAGCCCGTACTGCAGTGCGTAGCTGGACATAAGGCCGTCAGTAGGGTTGGTCGGTCCAGGCCCCAATTGGGCTGTAACACCAAGAGATTATGATTATTGCTCCCAGTATCTGGAACAATTCACGCTAAGAGGCGGTTATATCTGACAGCAGAGTAATTAACATAAATAGTAGTTGTTGGTCCGTTTTCAGCACCTCCCCTTGGAACGAATGTAGGGCGACCCCTTCTTTTGAACCGCTTCCCCAGACTACGCCTACTCTTATATTCAGCAAGTGCTCTGCTATCATGCGGAAGTTTCAGAAAACAAGGTTGGGTTGAGTCTAATTTGAAATATGCAATTGGATTAACGCTCGTTGCTGCAGTTTTCCGGGTTTTGTGAGCTTCCGCAACAAGTAATAAGTCCACTTATTCTAGGTCGCAGCAAATGCCCTGCATACTAATCGTTATCCATGCACCTTCCTCAGCATTCTAGCAGTAAGCAGACTAATGTGTTAGCCAATTTCCCACTTAGATTGCAGTGAAGCTTTCCGTAAACGCGTCAACACCTTTCAATTCAGGCCTCAAAATCAGTGGTCTCTTCCACATTTTGTTGACAAACTGAAATCAGTGCGGACACGGAAGGTTACATTCAATATTGCATGTTTATCAGTACACTCAAAACTCTTTTTAACATTTTAATACTTCAAATTACAACAGAATCATACTTTATTTGTACATATAAATACCACAACGAAAGTTTTAGATAATTTTCAGCGTTGTATGAAAAATTGATACTGTGTGAGATAAGCTGCTAAGTTTATTTCTTTTTAAATGTGAGAGAGAGGGGAAGGAGACTTGTGCTAATGACGTCACCGTGTCTCTGCGAGGCTAACGAGAACGACAGGCTACGGCGTGAATCGGAGTTACGTAGTAATGGTAGTCTGATACATGGCTAACATTGTGTATCATGATTAAAGGCCGGAAGCGTGTGCGTTTTTCCATAGGTATACTACACATGAACTTTACTGTTATCGCTCGCGCATGTAAAGAACTGCAGGTAGGTACAGCCTGACCACGAAAACCGTCTCACTGCAGCACAACCTAGAGGTATTATATGAACACTAAAGAGCACTATCACTCCACGTCTGCAGCTCACTGTGAGAAGAAACAAAACAACTGCGTTATACTACATCTTAACCTTGCAGTCTGCATACACATGCAAGGCAAAGCTTCACTCGTTCCCAGAGTATTATGTTATTTTTGACTCTTGCTTCTAGTGACAGTTGTTTGCACATTTGATGGCCGTGCTGTATTTCTGACGCCATTCATACTCTCGTCCAGCTAACCTGTATCGCATGCGAGTGCACATCCCTCCGGCCTTCAATCATGATATAGCTGTATCTTTTGTATGAATTCAACGAGAAATTTTTTTTGGTTGTTTAGAATATGGATATATTAGGCCAGGCATGGGCACGAGAGGAGAGGTAGCGATTGAACTTACCTTACCCACCCCACATTCTCTTGCCGAGTGACGAAGGTTGTTTTGATACAACACGTGGAGTGGTGGTCTTGTTCCACCTGCCTGGTAGTAATAATTTCTACGCTATTATTAACTATTTTGTTTATATTAAACATATTTTGCATACAATGATTATTACAGCCACCTATTGTGTTTAGGCAAATTAGATAATCTTGAAGTTTATAGCCTTACGCGCGTAATATTTTTACTCTGCCTTATGCTTAACATGGTAAATTGTTTATTTTTCCAATAAATAAAGCATTAAAGTTCCATTACTATTTCACCTTAAAAATATTTTATAGCTACTTATTCAACATGATAATTTTTTTTTAAGTTTTAAACTTAATATAATTGAAATACGAAACACAATAATTTATATTAAATAAATTAATAAGAAACTAAACCATTCAAAATGGAATTATATCGTCCCTTTTATGTTTACAAATGGGAGTATTCAGAAAGTGCATTTTGAAATTGTAAATAAATACCTGTAAGATAACCTAAACTTAATGCTTCTGATCAAAGTGGCGCTTTATACTGTAAGTGTAATGCATTATATTTGCAAATTGAAATTCCCCATATTAAACAGCAAACTTTCCTGTTTTTTGTTTTTTATATGCAGTCTTTTTTTGCATTTTATTCGAATTTTGCGAAATGAGTTCTAATGTTCGTGTTTTTTCGCTCTATATGGCTAATATTACCTCTTTAATTTCGCGATTTTTTTTCAGTTAATAGTAACACTGAGGGAATGTTTTCCTGCATTCGCTTTTTGAACCATTATTTTACTCTTACATGGAACATACTTCTAAAGCCACTCATCCATCTTGGGCTTTCAGTAGCATCGCAGTAGTGTCCACTACAAATTCAGTTTTTTCTATTTTGGCATTCTTCTGTTTTTCTAGTGAAAGTTCTATGGATGTATGGTGTTTCCCAGATGTTGTATTTAATTTACGTTTCCAATGTTCCTTGTTTTTAAAACAGTGTTTTGATACGGTGTCTTTTTTTGTTCCAAGCTATGTTTTTGTGATTCAGTTTTAGAAGGGAATAAGGTGATTGTGGTTTTACTTCATGAGGCTATGGCTGAGCTAGGAGAATTACGTCACTGCAGTTCGCTCCGTAGCCTGTCTATCTCGTTAGTCATGGTCTCTTTACCCTACTATCTTCGTTTTGTGCATGACGATTTCCTCTTCACTCATTCAGATAAGCAAGCATTAAAGATATTTGTTTTAGAGTCCAATGAACGCGTCCTAGCTCGGCCAAAAGTAGGTGGAGATAAATCCGCCCTTCCCTCGCTTTTATTGATGTATTTTCTTACAAGCATACTTAAAAGTAGTATATACAAATAAATATATTTATGATAGGTTTTATGGTTTAAGTCGCTGTCAGGTTCCGTTTTTTTTTTTTCGTTTTTTTTTTTTCGTTTTCTTTTTCTAATCTCTCAACAATTGAAATCCAAATGTTCATTCAGCAGTCTCCATATGTAAGGGCTTTGTCTCATCCTGTATCTTTCTGATCTCAGCCATGTTTTAAAGTCGGTTAATGTCGGCCGCTCGAAACTGAGGCAGTAATTATATAATCCCAGTCAACCATATCTGGGTATGCTCTGTAGCTCCTTTATGGAAGCGCCATGATAATAAAATGGAAGTCACGGCATTTTCTGTATTGACCTCAATCAAGTTTCCCGTCTGTCCATGTTCAGATTTCACGTACAGTAATGCAGAAGGTGACCATGTCGTTGTGTTAATATATAACAAAAAAGTCGAATGGCATTTTGTTCTTTGATCAGCCGATTTTGAAAAAAATAAATGTTTTTTGTTCCAAATTGTATGCGTAATTCCACAAGAATGTACGAAGATAACAGTTTGTTACTTGTAAGATGCGTAGAGTAACTTATTTCTGACATAGCTTCGATAGTAATTATGGGACATCACACAGGGTTTCGAAATAATTAATCACTTAAAAGACGCGAAAGAATACTCCGGGCTGCTCTTTCAGACGTGAAGTAACTCGACAACGTTGCGTTGAGGTTGGTCAGGGAATTAGCCTGCACTCGCACAGTAAACATGGGAGGACCCTGTATGGTATTTGTTTACGTTCACGAGACACCACGTTGCGGTGTTTAAGTACTGACCTAGTGAAAATGACACCCACACAATTTTCGGTGTTGCCAGCTTGTTTTTGACAAAACTAAAATATCTCCGTAGGAAATGGCAAGTTACAAAATGTGTTCCAAATACCGAAATCTACCATTAGTTTAAACTAATATAATGACTTCCCTTCCACTCGTATACGTCGGGCGAGATGTCGGCAAATTCTTTGGAAAATACACCTTTTCTCGAAATTTTTGGCAAACAAGCCCAGCACGTGAGCAGCTTCCAGAACTGCTTGGAATAGCTTTGTTCTACCGCGGTCATAGTCGCCCTTGTTCTCGCCGCTCCATTGTCGTCGGGCCGCATATTTACAAGTAGTGGTAAGATATAACCTTGAGCGTCTCTTTGACAGGTGAACGACGGCCGGCGTCACATTCCCGTAACTCTGGTTTAGAGAATAGCCTATACTGTGCCTTAATTGATTTCCTCAAAAGGGGGGTTCTAAGAGGGCGCAAAACTAAAAAGTATATGCTGCATTAAATTTACTTTATCTACTCACTTTTCTACAAGCTGTTGTTACAAAAGGTTAATCTTTTATTTACTTCTTGTTAATCGAGGTACATTTGTATTACACATTTATACATTTCATTGCAAGTATAAGAAGGATGCACAGGATAATCAAAGTTTTAAAAAGCTGGTTGCTAAGTGATGTCTTTTAAGTTTAATGTTTCTTACACGACCATAGGAAGAAGCGAATAGCGACTTACCATTTGAAAAAGTATAAGCCATCAACAAAGGATATTTCGGGGAAAAATATTTGACGAATTATATGCATTAACGAAATATACCATTTTTCTGTAGTAAGGTTTTGTACACCTTACGGTTTACCAGTTCTACTAAAGCCATTAAGTTTAGCATATATGGATCCCGTTGTGCCTAAATGTATTAACCAAACATCTGTACCTCTATTTTGAACTGAAGTATCAGAGAACGTCTCCTGAGTTTGCCTACACACCTCTCTGTATGATTTGGCTTTTACGATGTATCGTACTGTAACGCCGGCCGTTGGCCACCTGTCAAAGAGACGCTCAAGATCAAGCTACTTCACACCATTGCTCGGCGAGTAAACAAAGTAACAATGGACCAAGCCAGAAGACCAATTTTTCTCGATTCGAGAAGCTGTTTACGAGAAGTTTTTCGAGAAAAGACTTATTTTCCAGAGAATTCGCCGGTAATTCGCCTGACCTATATAAGGAGTTAGGACGAGAAAAGTCAGTCAGTCTCGTCAGTCCAGTCTAGTCAGTCTAGTTTAGCTAATTTGGTCTAGTTTAGTTCAGGTGGTCTAGTTTAATTAAGTTGGTATAGTTTAGTTACTTTAGTTAGTTTAGTCAATTTAATTTAGTTTAGTTAAAGAGTCAGTCTGTTAGTTTTTAAGTGTGTGTTGTGTGAAACAGTTTTAGTGAGTGTATCGTCGGAAGCAGCTGTTTGTTAGAGTAGTAGAACTGTGAGCATTGTTAGCGATTTGTGTCATTGTTATGATGGGACAGAGCAGCTGTGAGTTGCAAGGTCACGTCTGTGTTAACGATAAAAAGATGTGTTTTTGTGATTCAGTTTTAGAAGGGAAATAAAGTGACAGAAAAAGTAATTGGAGTTGTCATTGGTCACAATACGTAATTTGTTTTTGAAGCGTGAATTTAAGTTAGGCAATTCAGTGGACTAAATGAGAGGATGGCAACAATAATAATACTCTAAAGTAATTTGCACACAACAGGGATATTTGAACAAGCTTTCACTTTTGAGATGCACAATGAACAAACTCTACTCGTTATAGGGTGAACAGAAGCTAGTAACTGACTGTTGACACAAGCTATAAAGCGTAGCGTTGAGCGTGTCATTCACCGCTAGTGATCTGATGGAACACATGAGCTAATTGAATCATTAATTTAAGGGAATTACACATACCCACGATCGTGGACAGGCCACCAAACAATCCTCGGTAATCTTCAATTGTCTTATCTCGATCTTATCGGGCTAATCAAGTTGAAGACAGAAAATTAAGCTTACGCAAGAATACTCCAATAACATCATATGATTATCCACAAATGCAATAACTTCCGTTACCCCCTCCATTTGTTCAAGCCTAGCCATCAGTTGTTTCATGAAAATGCTGCAATATAAGGATGCTAATACTGAAGTTGTATTTTCTTACAAATTTGCTTATTTTCTCAATTTATATATGTCTTTATAATAGTATTTTATATCCAATGTAAACGCTTAAACTTTGATCATCTCTCATAATTCTGAATAAACCGGGCTACCACTGCTTATTGAGATGGTAAAAACGTAAATTACTATGTATTAATATCATAACCACAGCTGCCTTAGCTCGGGCATTTGATTATATTATATTAATTACTTCTGTTATAATAAAATAGTATATTTTTATGTAATATTATGTAAAAGGTATATATGCCAAAATATTAATATTAAAGTGAGCCTGAATGTCATGAAAACGTACAGATCAATACTGTTTATCAAAATATGAGGAAGGCCAAAGGAAAAAAATAAAATTATGGAACGGTAAACAAACTCATTGCAAAACGAGTAAAACGTGTAGGTATCATTTCAGAAGTTTCCAACGAACATGAATTTAAACTAAATAACAAACAAAATCTAATTGATGAAACGTAGTGGTGCAAAACGTCAGTAACTAATCAGATCTAAAAGGGAGTGTAGGTGTTTTAAAAAGTGGCGCGTAGTTATGCAAAACGGCTTCACTGTGGCGTGATACAGGGGGCGCTTAATGGCGGTGCTTGTGGAGTTACAGTGCAAACACATACCAAATCCTCCGTGAAACGCATTACTAATAGATTACACAGTTCATGGCTCAATCTAATAATAGATATATTATGGATACAAACATTTATTTTAACTTAACTTTGAAAACTGAACACCCAATTTATAGTGAACAGTGAAATCGCTAACGACAAGCAGACACTTATATCAGGAGGTCCGCTCCAGCCGGCATTGGGGTAAGTAGATAACACTTCGCGCGTTAAAAGAGTTGCAGAAATCACGGGGGTAAATCCAGTCAGTGGGGTCCGTGAACGTTGTTCTGCTTGTAAGAGAAGAGAGCGGGATGCCAGTCTAGCATGTGTAGCGCGTGATAATAGACAAGAATAGTCTTAGAATATTTTTCACTTCACTTGCAGGAATAAACTTATTCCTGTATATATGCTTATTGTCTAACATTACGGATTACAGACTGTAAATTGCCGTAACAAAATCCATGCAAACATGTGGGCACGGAATGTTTCATTGGCATTTCTTTGTTTCTTATGAATGTTATTGTTGTATTTATTATTATTATTATTATTATTATTATTATTATTATTATTATTATTATTATTATTATTATTATTATTATTATTATTATTATTATTATTATTATTATTATTATTATTATTATTATTATTATTATTATTATTATTATTATTATTATTATTATTATTATTATTATGTTTAGTTATTATTACTGTTATTACTTTTGTTTTATTCTCACTAGTTTATTAATTATTATTTCTCTTATTATTATTATCATCATCAATATAATAATTATTTTTGTTGTTTTTGTAGTTATTACTATTATCATCAGAATCATTATTTTAGTATCATAATTACTGGCTTTATTTTAATTAATTTTAGTATTATCATTTTAATTATTGCATTAATATTAATATTTTTGTTATTGTTATGGTTTATTATGCTATCATTAACATCGTTATTATCATCAAAGGATACTATTACGTGACTTCATTCATATGTGTTCAAAATGATACCTTGTTGATTGATACAATGTTCCAACCGTCCTCTTGTATCCATGTGGACGTTTCTGAGAATTGAGGGTGTGACACGCATATGCTTTAACGATCCTTTGAGGAGATTTGTTTAAAACGCAATGTTTTTGAGTGTCTCCAAAAGAAACAATCTAATGGGGTTAGATGAGATCTTGGCTAAGGTGTTGGGCCACCTAGGTCCATCTAGCTCCTATCAAGTGTTTAAGGACAGCTGCATATTTCACCGAAATACATTCTATCCCTAAACTATTTTGTCCAGCAGCCTTATGTTTCGTCAAAAGATTATCTATTTAACGGGTACATTTAAAAAAATATCATAATGCCAGTTTTAAGGAGTTATAACATTTTTCAGCTATAGAAACACCGAAAAAATATAATTTTAAAACCTTTTTGGAGATGTATCCATGAAAATATCTGGGATGTCAATTTTATTTTTCTCTGAAAGGAAAGGCACATATGTAAGGAATACTTATAAACATGGCATTGTTATGATATACTGTTTTGAATTTTCTGGCTGAGCTTCCTGAACTGCAGCACAAACTAGCAAACGTGCTAGGTGATAATAGAATTTGCTCAAATCTCCGAGCACTGATAAAATCTCGGTTTGGGTGTTTCAATTAGCTTCTTCAATCAACCAAATATGTCAATATTTTCATTACTCATCTCTGCGGCAAGCTGGCTATCGCTGATTTAAGTCGCCCACGCTTCAATTCTCATTGACGAGCTTCATCTCTGAAAAGATTTGTAACTATTCCATGTTCTATGTTATTGTCAGAAATGCTTTGAGAATATTAAAAACGTGAAAAATCTTGTTTAACACCCGCTAGTTTTCTCTATTCATTATTTAACAGTTATTCTACAATTTATTCATCCAAAGCTTATTCAGGTTCATTGAATAAAAGCTAAAAAGCAATTCCAGGAAAAGTTCGCGCGCACAAGCACACGCGCCCACTTTCATGACAAATGAAACGCATTTCTTGAATTTTCTAGGGAATATTCTCTGCGGTACTCTTCATTCTGAATAACTGGTAAACTGTAAGAGATAGACCAAAAATCTCATTACACAAAATGTAGATCTCGCTAAAGCACACAGTGGGAATTGGTTATTATTCCACCACCACCCGTTTTGGTCTTGAACGAGAAAGGGATTTAAAGGCAGCACAAAGTGACCGGCTCTTAAAAGCTGTGACTACATGGTATTTAAAATGGCAATAAGCTAAGAAACGATGAAAAATGGAGCTGGAAAGTGAAAGAAATTGAGGATGTTAGGAAATTTGATTATCTAGGAATAAGACTAAAAAGTAACGGTAGATAGAACGAGCAAAACAAAATGGTTTTAGTAAAAGGAAAACTAGCATGAAAGCTACTAGATCATGTCTAGAGAAAATACCAGGGATGCAGATAAAATGGCAGAAAAAGTATTGAACAATAGTTGAGGCAAAACGTTATATGGAGCGGAGATTTGGGGTTTAGAGGGAGGATGGAAAAATGTAAACAAGGCACACAGGAGTTTCTGTAAATTACTTTTGGGTTTGAATAGACTATGTCTCATCAGACAGCCTCGTAGGTCAGTCTCGTCGGACAACCTCGTAGGGCAGCCTCATTGGAGAGTCTCGTCATACAGTCTCGTCAGACAGCTCTGTCACACAGTCTTGTCAGACTGTCTTGTCATTCGAGATGAATATTTATATGATTGTCCTCAATGCGATCACCAGACAGCACAGACTCGCCAGGCAAGACTGTCTCGAAAGACAAGACCGTCTCGAAAGACAAGATGGCGAGACGCCAGATAAAACTGCATTGCCACACAAGACCGTCGCGCTAGATAACCCCGCCTCACCAGAGAAAGCATCTCGCCACACAAGACCGTCTCACCAGACAAGACCGTCTCACCACACAAGATCGTATCGCCACATAAGACCGATTCACCAGACAAGACCGTCTCACCAGACAAGCCCGTCTCGCCACACAAGATCGTCTCGCCACAGAAGACTGACTCACCAGACAAGACCGTCTCGTCACACAAGACCGCCTCGCCACAGAGGACCGTCTCGCCAGAAAAGAATGTCTCGCCACACAAGACTGTCTCACCAGACAAGACTGTATCGCCAGAACGTCAGACAGACTCGTCACACGGTCTCGTCAGACAGTCTCGTCAGACGGTCTCGTCAGACAGTTTCGCCAGACAGTCTCGCCAGACAGTGTCTTCAGACAGTCTCGTCAGACAGTCTCGTCAGACAGTCTCATCCGGCAGTCTCCTCACACAGTCTCGTCAGACAGTCTCGCCAGACAGTCACCAGACAAGACCGTCTTGCCGCACAAGATCGTGTCGCCACATAAGACCGTCTCACCAGACAAGACCGTCTCACCAGACATGACCCTCTCGCCACACAAGATCGTCTTGCCACAGAAGACTGACTCACCAGACAAGACCGTCTCGTCACAGAGGACCGTCTCGCCAGACAAGACTGTCTCGCTACACAAGACTGTCTCACCAGACAAGACTGTATCGCCAGATCGTCGGTCAATCTCGTCCGACAGTCTCGTTAGACAGTCTCGTCAGACAGATTCGTCACACGGTCTCGTCAGACAGTCTCGTCGAACGGTCTCGTCGAACGGTCTCGTCAGACAGTCTCGTCAGACAGTCTCGTCAGACAGTCTCGTCAGACAGTCTCGTCAGACAGTCTCGTCAGACAGTCTCGTCAGACAGTCTCGTCAGACAGTCTCGTCAGACAGTCTCGTCAGACAGTCTCGTCGAACGGTCTCGTCAGACAGTCTCGTCGAACGGTCTCGTCAGGCAGTCTCGTCAGACAGTCTCGCAAGACTGTCCCGTCAGACATCTCGTCACACAGTCTCGTTTTACAGTCTCGTCAGACAGTTACCAGACAAGACCGTCTCGCCACAAAAGATCGTGTCGCCACATAAGACCGTCTCACCAGACAAGACCGTCTCACCAGACAAGACCGTCTCAACAGACAAGACCGTCTCGCCACAGAAGACTGACTCACCAGACAAGACCGTCTTGCCACAGAAGACTGACTCACCAGACAAGACCGTCTCGCCAGAAAAGACTGTCTCGCCACAAAGGACTGTCTCACCAGACAAGACTGTCTCGTCAGACAGTCTCGACATACAGTCACCAGACAAGACCGTCTCGTCACAGAGGACCGTCTCGCCAGACAAGACTGTCTCGCTACACAAGTCTGTCTCACCAGACAAGACTATATCGCCAGATCGTCGGTCAATCTCGTCCGACAGTCTCGTTAGAAAGTCTCGTCAGACGGACTCGTCACACGGTCTCGTCAGACAGTCTCGTCGGCCGGTCTCGTCAGACTGTCTCGTCAGACTGTCTCGTCAGACAGTCTCGTCAGACAGTCTCGTCAGACAGTCTCGTCAGACAGTCTCGTCAGACAGTCTCGTCAGACAGTCTCGTCAGACCGTCTCCTCAGACCGTCTCGTCAGACCGTCTCGTCAGATAGTCTCGCAAGACTGTCCCGTCAGACATCTCGTCATACAGTCTCGTCAGACAGTCTCGCCATACAGTTACCAGACAAGACCGTCTCGCCACAAAAGATCGTGTCGCCACATAAGACCGTCTCACCAGACAACACCGTCTCACTAGACAAGATCGTCTCGCCACAGAAGACTCACTAACCAGACAAGACCGTCTCGCCAGACAAGACTGTCTCGCCACACAAGATTGTCTCACTAGACAAGACTGTATCGCCAGATCGTCGGTCAATCTCGTCCGACAGTCTCGTTAGACAGTCTCGTCAGACAGACTCGACACACGGTCTCTTCAGACAGTCTTGTCGAACGGTCTTGTCGAACGGTCTCGTCGAACGGTCTCGTCGAACGGTCTCATCATACAGTCTCGTCAGTCTCGTCAGACAGTATCGTAAGACAGTCTCGTCAGACAGTCTCGTCAGACAGTCTCGTCAGACAGTCTCGTCAGACAGTCTCGTCAGACAGTTTCGTCAGACAGTCTCGTCAGACAGTCTCGCAAGACAGTCTCGTCAGACAGTCTCGCAAGACAGTCTCGCAAGACAGTCCCGTCAGACAGTCTCGTCAGTCTCGTCAGACAGTCGTCATACCGTATCGTCATACTGTCTCCTCGGTCAGTCTCGTCAGACAGTCTCGCCAAACAGTACCGTGGGACAGTCACGTAAGACGGTCTCCTTATACAGTTTCTACAGTCGGTCTCGTCAGACAAGACCGTCTCGCCAGGCAACCCCGTCTCACCGGAGAAGACCGTCTCGTCACACAAGACCGTCTCGCCACACAAGACTGTCTCGCCAGCAAGACTGTCTCGAAAAGACAAGACTGGCTGGCCAGACAATACAGTCTCGCCACAGAAGACTGTCTCGCCACACAGGACGGTCTCGCCAGACAAGACTGTCTCACCAGACAAGACTGTCTCACCAGACAAGACTGTCTCACCAGACAAAATTGACCCATCAGACTAGACTCTCTCGCCACAGAAGATTGTCTCGCCACACAAGACTGTACTGCCAGACAAGACTGTCTCGAAAAGACAAGTCCATCTCGCCAGACAAGACTGTCTCGCCACACAAGACTCTCGCTAGACAAGACTCGCCTCGCAAGACAAGACGGCCTCGTTGGATGGTCTAGTCGGGCAGTGTTGTACAGTCTCGCCGGGGGGTATTGCCGGACGGTCTCGTCGGTCAGTCTCGTCGGAAAGCCTCGTCGGTAAGTCTCCTCAGACAGTCTCGACATACAGTCCCGTCAGACAGTCTCGTCGGTCAGTCTCGTCATAAGGTCTCTTCATAAGGTCTCGTCATACAGTCTCGTCATACGGTCTCGACAGACATTCCCGTCGGACAGTTTCGTCAGACAGTCTCGTCGGTCAGTCTCGTCGGTCAGTCTCGTCAGACAGCCTCGTCAGCGTGTTTCGTCAGACAGTCTCGTGAAACTGTCGCGCAAGACCGTTACGTCAGACAGTCGCGTAAGACCGTTACGTCTGACAGTCTCGTCAGTCAGTCCTGTCACACAGTCCGATCCGAGTGTCTTGTCAGTCTAGATAGAGCTTCGGCCAATTGTGTTGAACAAATGGAGCTAGGGAGAAGTTGTAGTAAAGCTAAAATTGTAGTCAGGGTGTTGAAGTACTGATTCAGAATTAAGGAATTAGAAAATAATATCTTAAAACTGTCTGGAGGTGCAGCAAGAACTAAATTAAGAGGGTACTTGATGTAAGTGCATAGAAGGAACACTAAATGAAATAGGCTGTGTGGATGTCTGGAGGGATAATCATTTATTGGAGAAAGGGTTTTGGAAAAGATTTAAGTTGGGAATTGAGGATATAGAAAGACAGGAAATATTTGCTAGTTTTAATTCCAGAACTTCATTTACTATATATGCAAAGCCAAAATGACGTGGGGAAGAGAAAAGTATGTTTACATTTATGACAAAACAGAAAGGAGGGAATTGCATGGTCAGGGGTAGTGATGCTAAAAGGCTTGGGGGAAAGAGAAATGCAAGGAAAGTGCCCCTTATGTAATAAGAATTATAATAATTGTTGACATTTAATCTTAGAGTGTGAAGGAACAATGGACATGAGAGGAAAATTGCCTAAGAAGAATTGGTTCAGTTTACCAAATAAAATTGTGGGTAAAAGATGCTAAGTGTTAAATCTAATAAAAGTTTAGTAGAAATAGGAAAGTATCTAGATTAAGTTAGGATTAGATGGCTAAGGAAAATTAGAAATAAGGAGAAAGAAGAAAATGTAGGTGCTTGAAAGAAAAGGAGTAATTAGGACCCAGCAGCTCGCTAACCAAAGTATTTGATGCTATGGATCCATGAAAATATAGTAGAAATAGTCCGTCTGTTTGTCTGTCTATCTAAAAGATGTGACTATCGCTTTTAGGCCTGCTATATTCTCTCTCCCCGTTATATCTACAAGAAAATGTGTAAAACAAAACTGTTTCTGTAAATGTTTATCTCCATTAACTTGAAGTATATAGATGAATAAGCCTTTTTAAGACTTTAGACCACCAATTCCCGCTCTAAGGTGCTGTCGCTACGGTAGACATGGTGCGTCACTTATCTGTGGAAGAAGTGCGTTTATTTGCAAAGCTTACAGTAAACATGAATTCACTCGCCATGTATGCTGGGAGTTTATTGAAAAGTTTCTAAATTCTGTACCACCTGCCTTAAACTATAGATCTGAAGCTTCGAGTTCGCTGATAGACAAGAAACATTTTAATAGACCGGCTTTAACAGATAAATTATTCCTGTTAATGCTCATGTAGCTTTGTAAGTAGTTTCTAACTCATTGTATTCTGTATAAGATTATTTAAATGACAAATTATTTCTGTTAATGCTTGTGTAACTCTGTAAGTGATCTCTAGATGAATTTATTATTATTATTATTATTATTATTATTATTATTATTATTATTATTATTATTATTATTATTATTATTATTATTATTATTATTATTATTATTATTATTATTATTATTATTATTATTATTATTATTATTATTATTATTATTATTATTATTATTATTATTATTATTATTATTATTATATTACAACTAAACAGTAGAATATGGCTGTAAATGCCTGTGTAAATCTAAAACAAAATTCAATTCTTATCTGACAAATTTCAGGTAAGCTTTGATTGTTTCCATTATCCCCTTTGCTGTTGTTTGTTTCTTTTTTGTTCCTGAATATAATGAGTTTTTTATGTGCTCATTCTGTATATTTATTGACAATGTTTTGTACATCACAATTGACATGTTCAATGTTCACCAGCCTCCATGGCTACTTGTGAACTCGCTGAAAGCAATCTAATCTAATTTAAACTAGATAAATTCGGTGCCAGTTTAGAGCGATCACCTCGAAAATTACTTAAATTAGCTCAACAAATCAACATGAACACTCGTAACGTCGATAGTGGCCTTCAGAAAAACCTATGCTATTGCATGAAACGCCTCACAATGACCACAAAAATATGATGAGTTACACTCACATGATTCTCTTCTCTTGTACTAACTATCCTATAAACTCATATTCCTCTATATTCATGTTAGTCCAGATAAAAATTTGCAGACATTATGTTATTGATAATTTTGTTGTAAGTGCAAGAGGGATATGGGAGTACAGTAGGCTTTGTGTGATAATCAAATCTTTTAAAGCTGGTCGCTATATGAAGGCTTTGAAATTACGTTCTCTTTGCACGGCCAAGAGATAAAAAAAATTAATAACGACCTACCATTTGAGAAAATTTTAAGTATTGCATATTAAGTATTACATTTATACATTTTTATATAGTAAGACTTGGTCTATCTCTTACGGATTATCAGTTATGCACAAGTGATCAAGAGTCACACACACACACACACAACACACAACACACACACACACACACACACACACGGAGAGACAACATGTTTCTAAAAATGCTTTTTTTGGATTCGGAGGGCCTCAAAACGTATATTTCCGGTGAAATCTCGATGTCAAAATTTTGGGTTGAATATATTTCCCCTACTTACTATACCTATGTAGCAAAGAAAGTAAAAATGTTGTATGTTGCACTCAAATGACTCTCTACTGCTGTACAAACTATTCTTGCAAAATCTTATTCCTCTACTTCATGTTCATTTTTATAAACATTTGTAGAAATTGTGTCGGTGAAGGCATTATGAATACTTGTCATCAAAATGAACAAATTGATTAATCTGCTGCTAATTTACATTTATGAAAAGCAATGTACGCAAATTATGATATATTGATCATGCTTCTTTCATAGTCTGTCTTCTAAAATAAGTGCAATTAATTGTGATTTTTATTCAACTTTCGATGCTATAATTGAATCGGTCGGCGGAGGAAGGAACTAAGCCAATTTTTTTAACTTTTCAGGAGAGACAAAAAACTGTTTAGCCGATAAACTTATTTTGAGAAATTTCTGTTTGATGCTTTATTGTATTCTTTATTGCAGTCCAGTAGATGTGTATAAATGCACTCGCTTAATTCTTAGTAAATATTGCAAAAATTAATTTTGAAAAAAAATTGACTTAGTTCCTTTCTCCAATCGACGATAGGTTTACCACTGTTTAATGGGTTTATTTGCTTAAAGATGTAGTTTTTGTTACAATATTGATGTTCAGCATCTTGAATAACAAATACAATCATAAACAAAACAACACGAAAAAGCACATTAACATTTGTAGTACATTTAAAAATTTTGGAGAAGTAATTTGCAAATTATGGTACATGATTCATTCAACTGTACCTAAAGAATGTTATATGGAATCACTGGTCACTGCAATAGATCTTCATAACATTTTTGTGCATCTTCCCCATATACATATTTCACCAGCTTTTGTATGTCCTCAATTTTCTTTTTCTGAATGGGCACTTCGAGCTGTGGATAAGCTGGCTCCAGGTCCATGTGAAAATTTGAACGCGTTTTCAGCAAACAGAATATATGTGTCAGACAACTATTGATAAACGGACGTGTTCTTATTATTCCAGGCTTAGTAGTGTTGTAAATAAATTCCTTATACTGTGAAATTGCAAATGTTTCTTGCTGTCTTTATAGAAATCACATTCTTTTTGTAGAATTGTGGCCACCACTTGTCAAAATTCATAATGCTTTCTGTCTGTGCCATAGTCACAGTTATTCCTGTAATGCTATTAGCTATCAGCTCCACATATTCTTTAGGAGTATAAACTCTATCACATTTTGAGATTTTTCTTTTAAGTACACCAAACACTCGATCACATGGAAATCGATGAACGATCTTATTCATTTTTTTCAGCTGTGTCAATGCTAGGCACATTTGGATTAGAGTGTGACTTTTGTTTTGCCGCGGGCTCCATCAAAGAAGTGTAGTTCTGTAATATTTTCTGGCAGAGTAGTCTTGGTATAATCGCATAAAAAGGAACATACTTCATTGGCCCTCTTTTTTCCCTCACCTTCATGATACAGATACACGACACATACCTGAGGCTCGTGTTGCCGTTTCCTTGGTCGCCTTTGCTTCACCTCTTTAACAACATTAGCCCTTGTAGATGTTATCTTGAGAATTTTTATCTATGTTAAGAAAATGACAGAATGTTCAGGCGTTGCGAATCATTAATATGGTGGAAGCATTCCATCCGACACCTGAAAACAGTATCGAATTACATTAGTATCAGTAATAAAGCTCTGACCGCCTCCGTAGCGCAGTGGTAGCGCGCCTGCCTGTGGCGCGGAGGACCCGGGTTCGATCCCCGGTACCGCCATGGGATTTGTCCCCCGCTGGGAGGTCTGGTACGGGGTACACTCAGCTGGGGGGCCAATTGAGGAGCTATCCTGATAGAAAGGTAGCGTCCCTAAAAAGGTGAAAGTAGTCGCCTTACGGTCGGGGGAGTCGGCGCGCTGACCCCCGTCACCCCCAACCTGCACTCCTCCGTGGCCTTGGCTGCGGCTGGAGGACGCAACGGCCGAACGATGAGGGTAACCTCTGAATAAGGGGAAGACGCCCTAGGGAAAAAATAAAGCTCTATGTAAAATATAGAAGTGATGCATTTCACATTTCATGCTGCAATAGTTATTGTCTTATTTACTTACTTGCAATCTGCTCTGACACTTTTCCCAGGTACAGGATTGCCCGGATAGTTCAAGTAGGGTAGTTTATTCACTCTTGCGTGTTTTATTTTTTTCCTTTTGTGCTGCTCCTCGTTTCTCTTTCTTTTTGGTGACATGATTCCTTCACAACAAGCTTCTGACTAAACAGTTGCAGTCTCAGGTACAGAGAAACAAGAATGATTACATAGACGTAATATGCCACCCATTGTCGAAGCACATTCTTGATGCAACAGGAGCGCCTCGCTTGCAGTTCACGTCAAAGAAATGAGGGGAAACGAATTAAGTCACTGACATAGTTCCTTTCTCCTCCTGATGAATGCATAGACTCGTTTTTCTCCGCTAAGCAATCGTTGGACATAGTTCCTTCCTTTCAACACAGGAGGATGTATTTCAGTCGAATTAAAGTGAATGCGCGAAAAAATGAAAAAGTGAAAAAAAAAATGACTTAGTTCCTTTCTCCACCGACCGATTCAATTATATAATGTTTTAGGAATTATTTCACCACACTAATAATTTTAACATAAAATATTCTCATTATGTTTGTAAAAAGTGTGAATGTTTTAGTCAATTTTCTTATAAACTAGATAGAGAATAGTCTTACATGAGGTATTTGGCTACTGAAAAATGTGGTTTTGAGAAAACCAGTATTTTGCTGGAAAAAAAAAAAAACAAAAAAAAACAAAAAAAAAAAAAAAAAAAAAAAAAAAAACATGCATTTGTATCTGAGGATTAGGTATCAAAAGTAGTCATTAAAATCTTTCATGCTCCTCCCCCACCAAACTCATGCGCTTAAATTTGACTCGCATCATAAAGATCTCAATTTCTCAAATGGAATAATGACTGTTTTTGCAACTTTGGCTGAGGAGTTAAGTATTGTCAACATACGTATAATACAGGAGCGTCATTTGCTATAAAATATCTTTAAAATATGGCATTTTAATCAAAATCGTTAACCATTTCTGAGAAAATCAAATTTTAAAAAAATTTCATATAAAGAGTAGTTTAGATTGTAGGAATTTTCTTCAAAATCTTCGTGCCGTATTCTTGAAAAATATTAAACTTAAATACCAACTTTTTGTTTTGAGTTATGCTGTTCTCTCTCTCTCTCTCTCACACACACACACACACACACACACACACACACACACACACACACACACACACAACACACAACACACAACACACAACACACACACCTCTTTAATAATTTCCTTTTATTTAGGGAGTCTTGAAACATTTATTTCCGTGATATGTCGGTATCGAAATTTTGGTTTGAATAGAATGGAGAAAAAAAATTGAGTGTGGTGGGCGATAAATGCTAGAAAAATAATATAACGCATTTGGTTTATGAAAAAAATTTATATAGAGTGATATTTGTGTAGAGCGACCATTTTTCGGTTGCTTGACGCAAGAAGAAACATCTTATTGTTGGTTCCAACAAGATTCTGCAACAATACTTGTGAATACGGAATCATTAAATGAAATAATGATAAGAGGTGTTTCATGACAGAACTGCAAGTGTTGATTTGTGGACCCATCCCCCCCTGCCCTCCTCGTTCTCCCGAACTAACTAGTTGCGATTTTTATTTATGTGGTTGTTAGACATTCTCTCGTGCTGTACAGGAAATTAGTGATAAGATCATAAAGGTAATCACAAAGATTCTTGCTCCTGAGCTTAGAAGAGCCAGCGGGAAGGTTCTTATAAGATATGGTATCTGTATGTGAGCGGAAGAATGTTTCCGGCATCTACTATAAGGTAAGGATTTTAGCGCACTCTGCCGGCATAATTTCCTCTGAAACAGCTCGCGAATGGTTTACCATACATATTAATGATCCTGCAGTAATAGGCTTCCAAAGCTTACCAAACAGTTTTGTAGCCGGTCTTTCAGCCGGCCCGTTATCATACTAGCCTCTGGCTCCCGTTTTCGCGGGGTCAACCCCTACGGAGGGTGATGGGTTTTCTTCGGGTGTAAAAATCTTTATCATGGCTTCTTTTGGAGGTAAATTAATGTTGGTGGTCCTGTGTCAAAGATTTAGGGTGCGTAAAATAACCTAAGACTGATAGAAGTCTTCGAAAAAACTAAGCGGTCTTTCAGCTCAACACAGATCCTACCAAGAATTTGAAGACATCTACATATTCCAGTGAAATACATTCTATCCCTAAACTATTTTGTCCAGCGGCTTTATGTTTCGTCAAAAAATCATCTTATTAGAGGGTAGATTTTAAATAATTATGTCATTTTAAGGAGTTATGATCTTTTTCAGTTTTAGAAAGAACGAAAAAAATCTAATGTTTAAATATTTTTTGGGATGTAACCATGAAAATATATGGGATTTCAATTTTATTTTACTCTGAAGGGAAAGACACGTATGTGAGGAATATTTATAAATATGACATTGTTATTATATACTGTTAATCAACGATCGACATGATGTTTATAACTTTAAAACAAATTGAGAAAAGAATTTAAATTAGCATCATTTGGCAATGGATTCAATCCTATGATGAATGAGCCAGCGAAGTCGGAGTGGTGTCTGTTTATAGTATATTGTTTATACTGCACCACTGAGTTCAGTTATGTTGACGTTGTTAGGATGCCATAGCATTCAATTTTCTTGTGGCTTCCATTTTGTTGCGAAAAGAGATTAAGTAAAAATGGGTAAAAACGCGAAGGACATTAAATGGCTAGTGTTTGTTTTCCAAAAGTGTTGCAAGTTATACAGAGATATTGAAATACAACTAGAATATCCAAAACGTGTGTAGCACAAACAATAAAAAATTACAGGAAAGGCGGCAAATTTTCAGACCTGGAGCGAAGTGGTAGGCCAAGGGTTGCATCGTTCCACGAGGATAGAACTGTGGTAGTTTATCCATGTGAGATCGGAAGGTTGAGGAATAGCTGCCTTCAGGCTGAAAAACCGCCGAGAACTTCGAGGGGCACTATCCCAATCTTGGAATACATTGCCGTGCAAGAGTGCAGGAATCTATCCCAAAAGAGTAAATTTATTATATTCGGAAGCCAAAGGAGGCGCAATAAAGTGTAAAATCATCTGCAATGTACATGTTTGAGGCAATATGCTGTGAATTTATAATAATATATAATGTTCTGTTCTTCGAACAGAGCATTTCAAAATATCAATGGGTGTCCTTAAACTTTTGGTAGAACCTATACAGAATTGGACGCTGAAAACCATATTAGTTAAAGAGCGTCCATAAATAAAACTCATTTTTGCCGCCCGTCACTGTATCGCCGCTTACTTAACCTGTCCCCACCTCATCCAATTGCTCGGCAAGATAGAGCAGCCAGTGGCTATACTCGTAGTTATGTTCCGTCAATAGCATATTTCCTGTGGTTAAGTGCAGCTGTATTATGGTTGGGAGCAGCTTGACTGGTACCATGCAACTTAGTGTTCTGTAACATCTCATGTTCACAGACCTACTATAATAGCCATTGGAGGCAAAAGGAAGGGATATGGCAAATTTTTGTAGTACAAGTCAGCTGAAATGAATGGCTGGCATAAAGTACAGCTGCTATTATTATGTTGCACTTATTTGTTTGTGAATATCACAACACATTTATACTCGTATCGCAACTGAGTGGTAAATGTGATTCGCTGTGCGAGTCTTTGAAATTTAACAAAACAGAAGCGGCAGTATAGCTTTCGATTACTCCAAAACCGCATATGTGCAATGAAGCGTTTTTAGGGTTTGCGTATTTTAGATCTGTTTACAATACAAAAAACTGGACATTATATTATTAGATATTAGTATCATATTTATACATGTCACAGACAAGCAGTCAGATTAATATCTAATGAATGACACTGATATAATAGTGCATAGATATCAATACGGTTTCTTTCCAAATTATGCCATAAATTCCTTCTGTCAAGAACCAAAACCTGGCCAGAATTTTAAAATACCTTTCCGGAATGTAAACTTCTCTGGTTGATGCTGATGCACACGTAAGGACACCTGGAACTGGGAAGTCACAAAAGGTATCTTCGACATTTAATTGCTCACACCAGCCGTGTGTAGGATAAAGACTGGGAAGATAAAATCAGACTGAAAAATTCAATATCATAGTCGGGATTTGAACCACGCATCTTTCGGCCTCCGTCCGGCTGCTCCAACTGCTGCACTACCATGGCAACATGCTGACACGACATGAAATTCTCCTATTAGTGCACATTTCCCCCGTAAACCAGAAATCCATATGAGGTAACATAACCTAACTGCGACTTACAACTTGTAAGTACTTTAAGTCCTGGGCTTCATAGTTTAACTATAAGGCCAACCAACGGCAATTCATTGCCTGCCTGCCTGCTTTGTGACCACGAAGACGGAAAACTAGGGAAAATCACTGCAGTTAAGGAGGGGAGGGACTGCTCTGTTCGCACCTTCCGAGTAAGGTTCGTCAGGCTTGGTTTATAGCCTTGAGCTATCTTTCAATGTTTTAAACATACTGTAAAACGGTTGAACTTTTTAATCTTAATAGAAGAAAGGGGGTAGAGGAAACATAGCTGTGTACAGTGAAATGTTCAATTTGTTCACTTTTGCATCTCTTCATTGTAAATCCAACAAAAATGCAGTTTTATATCTGTATAGTCTTCAAAATGTTCAAAAGATAACGACGTTATCACTTAATAATCACCACATTAATATTCATTTTAGAATAGATATTTTCTTTGTGAATCCTAAAATATCCGTGACCCCTTGGGCCAAATTAATGCAGCTCAAACTAAGTATTCTGAAATGGGAGATCGATTTCATGGTCTAAGGGGTTAATAAGCATGAAGAACGTAAAAAAGTTTTAATAAAAAACAAATAAGTATCACGATGTTCCAATGGAACTAATTTCCTGCAATTAATTAGAGCGATGTTGCCATTATTGGACACAATGTTGTTGTCCGCGAGAGAATGTGGCTGCAATACGATGATGCACCTGCCTACTTTAGATGTTAGATGTTGATGTCCTTGGTCATCAATGGTTGGCTGAAAGACTGGATCACAGATCTTTAGATCTATTTTTCTGGGGTTGGGGGGATCACATATGTATTTGGTGTATGAAACTCGAGTAGTCGCTGGTCGTCAGTGTCCTAACTACTTATCGGGTTCTTGAACAATAGACCAGCGGTGTTTGAGAGTGCTGTATGTCGCTATAGCTATCGAGGTCACAAGGTGCATCTTTACTTAAGCAGCTTAAGGAAGCAATGCGCATGTTCTTTAATTGTTCATCTCGTGGAGTTTGAATTGGGATTTCCAATGAGTTTGGAGGTTTCAAAAAGCACAGTAGATTTTTCTGTCACTGTAACAATTTGGCCTAACAAGACAGGGCTGAGCATAAATATCTGAGTTATGCAACTATTTCCATTCTAATCTTCCTAAATGCCAAGAATTAACATTTGTCAATGTCTTCAATCTAAAAAGATCTCAATGCAATTTGAAACTAAAGTTGCAATATGGTAATGGCAATGGTTTTCATCAAATACAAGAATTTTGATCAAAATGGATTGGGGAATGAAACGAGCACATGAGAAACCATGTGAATGGGCCATAGAGGGGTGAAACGACGCACTACTCCAAGTGCTATTGGTAGGTCTGCCAGACGTTCGTTCACATGACGCCTACACTGACAGCGATGATTACATAACGACAGGCAAAGAGGGTGAGTTCCGACCAGAACAAGAGTGAATCATCTCCCGGAAATACGGGGGTGTATATGAGTGCGCAAGCGCTGAGACCCGAGCCCGCACGCACCTGGGAAAGCTGGAGCGGCAGTCAGGGAGTTGCTCCATTCCAGTGGTAGTGTTGTGTGTTTCCAGGGCGGCCAAGAATCCGCCCCGACGCGAGGAGTATCAAAACAAACCGTCACCATTTATTGCTGGTTGTCCACCTCCGCTCCGACGGCACGGCCTAGCTATGTCATGCCCGGAGGAGGAAAGAAAGGTATCAAGCTTTCTGCTTCTATGTCGTAGCACTCCTCACTCCTGGTGCTGCTCTTACAGCCACGGTTGTAAACTCACGTACCACGAATTAAAAAAAAAAGAAGAGAAAAACATTAGTCAGTTCTGTTCACATTCTGAATACTTATCACTTGTTTAATCTGCTGCTAATTCATACTTTTTGAAAAGCAATGTATGGAAATTCCGTTACTCTGAATATGTTTACTTTCAAAGTTAGGCTAGTTGTTGAACTATTATTGAAAGTTATGCTTGTATCAAGTCATTTGAACTATTATCCTTTTATGAATGTTTTCAAAATCGCCTTCTAAAGTAAGTGTAATTAACTATGATTTTTAGTCAACTTTCAATCCTGTAATTATGCAATGTTTAGGGAATTACTACACGATACTGATAATTTTGACCTAAAATATTCTCATTATAGTTTATGTAAGATATTTAGCCAGTTTTCGCAAAGCAGGAAGAGAATAGCCTCGCATGAAGCATTTGACAGTGAGCAATTTTGTTTTGAGAAAGTTAGTATTTTGCTGAAAAAACATGTTAGTATCTGAGATTTAGATATCAAAATTCGTCATAAAAACTTTCTTGTCACTCCCCCCCAAACTCAAGCACTTAAATTTGACATGCATCACAAAGGTCTCATTTTCTCAATAACCGAAAAAATGGCTGATTTTGCAACTTTGGCTTATGAATTTTAAGTATTGCTAATGCAGGTATACAGAAACGTCAGGACTGAGGAGTAATACGGAAGTTGAATTCGGAAAATTTAGATACTTAAATTTAAGGTTGAAATACACACATATATCATTCAGATTTTAGTATCACTTGCACAAAATCATTATTAACCGTCAATTTTTGGAGAATTGACTCAATATTTTTTGCAGTGCGATTAACCTACCTTTTCTATAAATTTTGAAAAAAGAAATTCTACTAAACTTTGTGTGTTATAAATATTGTTTTAGACAGAAGTCAGCATGGACTGCTTGTTAAGATTGCTGGTTGAGCTTAAAATAGGTGCATGCGAAAATTGCATAAAATTAGTCAATGGCTGCATAATAAATAAAAAAATCACAGTTCACAGGAAAAGGCATATCATATAATATAAAAGTTGCTGTGCTTTATTAAGAGTACTCTATGTTAATTTAATTCATTTAATCGGGATTGGTTAAAAGATAAAGTTAAGAAACTACAAAAAAATTGGCTTTTTTTGCATTTCAATGCTTGGATACTTCTAGCTTAGACTTTTTTCTCTTTCTTCATTCTTAGGAAGGTTAAATGTCTCACAATAATGAATTATTAAATAGCTGTGCTGTTAATTTTATCCAATGTTTTATACATACTCTGTAAAGTGTTTTAGGTGTTTGGGACTTGCCTACTTACATATGACAATCTTCCTAAGCAAAAGCCTTAACACAAGCTAAATATAAGTGTGCTAAATATAAGTGTGCTAAACCGGCAGATATGAATTATAGGCATTTGAAAGTTTTTCCACCATTACAAATATTTAAAAATATTTCATAGTAATGCTACTTTAAAGGATATAGAATCATGCATTTTCTCAGATTCATATCTTCTCAAATTCTATCTTTCTTGGATATCCATTGCTGAAAACTTTCAAAATATTCAAAAGTTAGTTTTTGTGCAAAATACTTTGAATCTTTAGCTTTTGCTTCTAGATCCTTTTAAGGGTACACGCCGGTAAAAATTCTTTTAAAAGTCCATTAAAGATCTGTTGTTAGTCTAGCTTCATAATCTGTATTTGATGTCTATTACTTATGATCAGAAATAATGTTACATGCGGGTTTATAAATGCGCCTGCGCACAAGAACAGATATATCTAACATTTCAAAGCTGTTTTTCGTGCTTTCTTCATTTCTATGCCATTCAAAGTGTTCCATATGATGCCTTTTTTTCCAATTTCCTTCAAATTGCAGGCATAAACATTATAGGAACAATTGTTCTTTATCGTTATCATTTCAGGTATATTAGTTATAATATCCAATTAACACAAGTAACAGTGAAATTAGTTAAAAATATTGTTTCTCATACGTTTATATATTTTTTTTCTCAAAAACTAAAACATCGATAAAGCGTCAGTTTCCAATGTTCATACTTTCTCGACGTCAGAACACAGTAACTAGAGAAGGTATTGCATTTCATCCAAAAATTCGATACCGAGATTTTAGTGGAAGTACACGTTTTAAAGTCCCCTAAATAAAAAAAGGATTTTTAAAAAATGATACGCGTGCGCGCGCGTGTGTGTCTGAACAGCATAATTCAAAAGCTAAAAGTAATTCAGCATCTTTCAAGGATAAGGCATGAAATTTTTCAAGAAAATTCCCCTACCTCTTTACATGCAATATTTTTCGAAAAATTTGATTTTATAAAAAATGACTGCAACGATTTTGATTAAAATACCATACTTTAAGAATATTTTTATGATAAATGAAGTATATATGTATATATCCTAATTTTCTGGGAATGTCCTCAGAAGTTGTTTCATTTTGCGTACCTGGTAAACCGAAAGAGATACACCAAATCTTACTGGACAAAAAGTGTAGATCTTACTAAAACGTAATTTATGTCAAATAATCTTTTTGTGGAGTGAGCTATTCCGGAGACATTCCTTGTTCTTTGTCTAAAATTTCCAATACAATCACTATTCATTTTTTTTCTCTGGGTCACGCAAATAGAACGAGACTTCAAAATCATCACATAGCGACCAGCATTAAAAGATCTATCACTCAAAGCCTAATGCATTTCCATAATCCCCATGCACATACGAGGAAATTGGTAATAACATAATTTCTTCAATTATTTATATCGATTAACATAAAGATAGAGGAATAAGTATTTGTAAGGGTAGTTTGTGGAAAAGTAGGGAAAGTCATGTGAATAAAACACATAAGAAATTTTCTTAAACATTCGTTAAGTGAAAATGTATATTTTATATCAGTAAATGGACTGATACCATATCAGTGTATGGACCCTTTTGGCTCAATTAAAAGAATTAAGCAATTAATAGCTTCAACACTATTGGAAGTTTTGCAGTCTGGCTTTGTAGAAACTTCTTAGGTATTCGGATATTGCTCATTCTAATATGTCCAGCCCATTGTAACATTTGTAATCGGATTGTAGTAAATAAATAAATCCATGTCTTTGTGGATAATGTATAATTCGTTATTATATCGGATTCTCCATACTCCAATTTCATGCACTGGGTCATAGATTCTTAATATTCTCCTCTTGAAGTTATTAATTAAATTTGCAACTCGTTTATTCAGGGTAAACGTCTAATTATTAAATTACCATAAAAAGTGGCTTTTGTCTGTCGATGAACATTTATCGATTTGAATATTGGTGTTAGCGCAGCATATATTCCATTCTTTACTCTCCTAAAAATAGGATCTGTAGTTTGGCAGAAATCACTGCAACAGGATTTGGGACAGGATTTGGGACTCTGAGATCGCAGAATAGTTTTTAGAAACATCTTGCATTTGTGGTTAACGGTAATGAACCCAAATCCTCCTTTTACAGTAGCTGACCATAACTGACTCTCACAACTCCAGTGTTCCGTGATAAACTCAACTTTTCCAATTTAGGGATTGGCACAAAGAGCAAAGCTTACCCGAATAATAGAAAATAAAACATTAATAATAATTAAACATTACAAATAAAGGAATATACATAACGGGAAAGAAAATCGTGAAAATAGAACATGGCGAAAAAATACAGTAATGCGCCTTTACCGATGATTGTATAGGTGATTTCCCATAATTAAAACTGAATCTCATAATTGCAATGGCTATTTAGTGAATACAAATTCTGTATAATTTAACGTCACGACAACGATCAACTTAATGAAAGCGGAAGATATTGTTCCTCTTGCGCGATCATCAAAACAATCCCTGTGGTGTCTTAGCGATCGTATTTCCGTCTGTAGTGCTAGATGGTGGGTGCATAAATATTGGTGTTCTCCAGCTTGACGTCATAGGATTGGCCACTGTGAGACTCAATCCGGATTGTTGGATCTCTATGTTGCTGGCTTTGGTGTACTGTGAAACCCTTTTTTCGCAGTTCTTGGTTATCAACGATCTCATTTAATGATGTGTAGAACAACCAACAGTTCACCAGATGAACAGGATCTCAAAACGTGTCAGGTGTAAACTCTTGTGACAAGATGACACCTTTTCGTTTTTGAGGCGAAGTCCTCAAGAAAGACTTTCTGACCCCTAATACGTTTATGTGGCTGTCTTCAGAAGTCACGTTCGGAGTCTTCTAAATTTAATTTCTTCAAACACTTCAGAAATTCACCCACAAGGTCTTTAGTAAGCTGAATATGTATGTTGTTAACCCGAAATTGACTTCTGGCAAGAATTTATGTTGCAAGAAAGCTTCAACATATTCTAAACAATTCCAGACCTTTTAGTCTTTGGGGCAGTAAACCATTGCATCGAGAATATCCTTCAAGGCATTCTATCATTAATTGGCACTAGTTTGAGGGTTGTAGTGGATATAGACGAAGAACAGATACCTAAGAAGTGATGACAGGAGTGATGTTTGGAAAGCGACCGATAGATAAACCTAGGAAAAGGTGGAAGAGGACAGTTATCAGCTCCTAAAATGCAAAAATTGGCAACATAGCTCTGGATAGAGATGATTGGAGGTCTCGGATGATGAAAGCCCAGGCCCGCTTTGGGCTGTAGCGCCATTGGAAGAAGAATAAGAAGAACAAGAAGAACAGATATGTGGGTGAGCAATTTTTTTGTCTAAAATGAAGATTGTAAAATCTAAAAGGAGATAGTGGTTGACAGCTATAACCCTACATACTCTGTTGACGTCATTGTAAATTAACTTAAATATATGCGAAATTGCAAAACTCTAGATAAAGTTATGAATAAGATGAAAAATTAATGTCAAAGCCTTCTCAGTCTGCATAGATGTATTCAACATACGTATGTGAAATCAAACGTGTGTTAGTGAGGTTATTACTCCGCCACTGCGGCTTCCGAAAACCTCTTGTTCGAATCGTGCATTACGTATGTGTATGTCGGGTTGCCTTCAGTCACGTCATCATTCCTGTAATCGCGATGACAATTTGCCGACTCTTGCCCTAATCCATGAGGTCAAGAAGAAGAAGAAGAAGAAGAATTCAGGAAAAATGTCATTAAGTTTTGCTACAGCCATGTTAGTGACAGACACTACAGCTTCTTGGCTTTTCCCAACAGTCACTGTATCATCTGCAGAAGCTATGAAAGAAATCTTAGTTGTACTCTTTATAAGAGTAAATCAAAGATTTTGTGAAACTTCATCTCAATAGTCGATTAAACATTTGTTACATATTTTAATTATTTGGAAGATGTACAAGAATTATGTGGAAAAGAACATTCAAAATTGTCGCTGTTCGAACTAGACTGAAACATTTTGGAAACAATCTGATGTGACTTGCTCTACTTACTCTTGTAAAAAGGCACTTCTATCTATTTGTATTAAACGATATAGACATTTGTAGAAATTGTTTCATTAGTTTCCTTGTAGGTACAATGAGAAGAAGAGAATGCGGTATAATAAGTGATAGTCAAACCTTTTATGAGCCTGTCACTATGTTATTGCTTTGATATTTCAATTTCTCCACAAGTCCAAGATTAAAAAAAAAAAAAAAAAAAAAAAAAAAAAAAACGAAGGACATCTTCCCATTTGAGAAAAGCTTAAGTATTGGAAAATTCAAACAAACAAGCAACACGTCGGAAATGGTTCACTCCACAAACAAATGTATTTGACATTGTGTTATAACGAGTTCTACATATTTTGTGCTGTAGATTTTGTCCGTCTTAACGTTTCCAGTTATGTAAAAGTCATTCAGAAGAGGACCTCTGAGGTACTATTCAGAAAATTCAAGATATACATTTCATTTGTCATAAAAATATCTTAAAGATATGGTATTTTAACCAAAATTATTTATCATTTTTGAGAAAGTAAAAAATTTCGAAAAATGTTGCATGTAAAGAGCAGAATGATATGGGGGAATTCTCTTGAAAATCTTCGTGTCGTATCCTGCAAGTTGGGGAGCTTTAGCACCAAGTTTGACCAATTTAGTTCTGCTGTTCACAAAAAAGCACACGCACACAGACCTAAAAAATACTGCTTGTTTATTCAGAGGGCCTCAAAATGTGCATTTCCGGTAAAATCTTGGTACTGAATTTTTGGGCGGAATACAATACTTCCGCTTATTACGAGATACGTCGTAGAGAAAGTAAAAAAATAAGATACGTATAAGAGACATTTTGCATTGAGAACTGGTTTGTTATTTATGTCTGAGGCGATAAAGGAATTGGATTCCGGAGTGCGCTTTAGAGGATTTTGGGAAGTGCTGAAGCGTTTCTTGTTTAATAAATAGGAATCCAAGATCGAGTGTGCGTGCAGCGTGATTCATCTGATCAACAATCAACAGAATAGTCCTTGAGGTGTAATGATAGAAGCTAACTAAAATAGCAGTTATTTACATCAGCGGTGGTCGGCAAGCTCTTTTGATTGTGCGTCAATAACAAGGCTAATGTAGGAGTACACAAACAGTAGTGGAATCTCTCATGAAAAACTTCCGTTCAGTGGCGTACATGTTGGGATAGGTTATTACTGGTCACATAATTTATATTCAAACTTGAAGTATATTGCAACAAATGAAAGCATTTGCGTAAAAACCAAAATGTTTCTGATCAGTACTACTATCTCATGTTGAGAACAAATACTAATAATTAATTTATGGATGCTGTAACACCTAAAACTAGATTACAACAATTTTTATTTCTTGCTATCTATTTCAGATCGTCTTCTAAGCGCATAAATGCTCTAGAAACAATAAAGTAACTACAGCAGGATTGCCAACTAGAACATAGTTCCACCAAAACGCCAAGATATACTTGAACTGGTCAATTATGTGCCTCCAACTTTTCATGAATATTAGAGAAACCTATCTGGCGAAGAAGGGCTGATTTACCTGATTTTGATTGAGTGTCTGAAATAGGCCATATAATTTCATGAGTTTTCAAGGATAGTTTTTATTAATTTCTAAAGCAACTAATCTAAATATAATGGGTGTTTTTATTGTTAATAATTAAAAGATACGTAGCCTAAGTTATGCTACATTCAGAACAAGGAATATTATTATTTTTTGTTTTCTTTCATAAGTAGGTACACTGAAAATCAATTAAAGTACTTTGGAGTCTGCATAAAATAAGTTTTAGGTGAGTACCTTAAACCTAAATTTAATAAAATACGCGACAGTGTCAGCTAATATTTTTTTTTTTTCTGTGTACAAAATTCCATCTTTCTCACTTTTCAAAAGTGAGGGTTAGACTGTTTAGGCACATGCCTTGGAATAAGAACACCAGTTACTGTTGAACCCACTTTGTCTCTTAAGTTTGTTTCATAATACAACTGATCCGT
Source organism: Tenodera sinensis (assembly GCA_030765045.1). Lineage (NCBI taxonomy): Eukaryota > Metazoa > Arthropoda > Insecta > Mantodea > Mantidae > Tenodera > Tenodera sinensis. The sequence goes on along the minus strand of CM060968.1, from coordinate 43,383,354 downwards.
TGAATCGAATCACAACTGAACTGCACTTGCTGTCCACTGAACTGTCTCTCAATTAGCATAAAGAGATAGAAGAACAAGCGTTTGTGAGAATAGCTTGTACACAAAACGAATTTAGCAACATGCACTGTTAAGAATCATTTCTCAGTTTCTTATCGTCTTACGAGGCCTCGTAGAGGTGAGGCATGTTTATTAACCAATGACACTGCTTGACAGTTGCAATACGGGGCTAGAGGCGTGGTGCTGTAATGAGGACAAGAAAAGGTGGGGAGGGGTAGATAAACCTGGCCTCGTAGAAGAAACACGTTTTAATTTTCTTTAGATTTATCTCCAAATTCTTAATTTCTATTATGGAAAAGGTTGCAAATGTTGCTTGAAATAAGCAGTATTTATTGCATTAAACGACTCTGTGTTACAAGAAAACCTTTAACTTTGTCCTTAGAATCACAAACACGTAAACCTTTGCAGTAAAAATGATGCAATATTGTTCTGAGATAAAAAAAAAACGTTTAATCCCTCTACAAATTCTCTCTATATTTATACTGAAATTCAAATTAGTATCCAAATATCTTTAAAGATGTTTGTCTATTATAACACAGTTTCTGCTTTCGAATGAAAGGTATTCTTCTAATACGTGCGCGATAAACTGCCTTTCCTGAATGACATTAACATTTAATTACATTTCTGTGAATTTGCACAGTTTCTGGAATTTGTCGAACTGTTATCAGCTTGCCAGGACCAATAATCTGGTCACTTGTAATTTCTGATGTATGCAGCATGCTGTGAATCAAACAGTTGAGCTTAATGAGTATAGATTTACTGAGCGACGAGAGTAAATCAATAGTTTTCTTTCAGGCCGACGTGATATTGGTTATAATCAGAGACCGGAGCTTAGGCAGAACGCCTTTTTAAATCTATCTTCAATTTGAAAGTGAATCTGTACGAATTATACCTTTGTGGTTGAAATGCCACATTTTATGTTGCCTTTTTCTGCCTTTTTAAATATAAATGCCGATTTTACGAAATAAATCCTGTTTGTTGCCTTTATTTCACTATTTATTATTTATCTGGATAAACTTAGAGACATTTAAAGAAATCTACAAGATGGCAATTCTGTTGCAGTTGAAATGGATCCTACAATGATGCTATGTTTTAGCTTTGCTCCTATAACCTCTGTCGATGTTGAAATGTCATTTTGTCATACGAAAAATGTGTTATCTGACAGGAGACTCAACATGACCCCAGGCAACTTAAAAAAAAAAGTATTTGGTTGCCATGTGCAACGAATACGACATTGAAATACACAGGCCTTTTTAAAAAATATCTAATTTTTGTGTCAATTACACTAGCATTTTGTTTAAAACTTTGAAGTTCTTTAAAATTTGACGATCGAGTTATTGAATAGTGTAATCTGTTAAATAGATGGGTTTTCTAATTGCCTTTTATTGCCTATTTTAGTATTTATAATGTCTTTTTCCTGCCTATTTCAGCTATTTATAATGCCTTTTTGCCTGTCTATTTTAATGATTTATAATACCTAAACTTCCGGGCACTGGTTATAAACATGTTCAGCCAGTAGCATGAATAGTGCTGTCACTGGAGAGGGGTAAAAAGAGGGAAAAAACGGAAAGCTATGAAGGCCTCATTAAACAATCATGATACCCTTGCATTTTACTGAATTGGTTTTCTGCACAAGGTTATGAGAGTGCTACACATAATATTTTTCTTTTTATCGATTTTAGGCAAATTAACCAGTTTTTCTTTACACATTCCTTATACCAGGCACAGATTGTCAAATCACATATTATTGATAAAATTATGAGATAAGTTCATCGTTAACAGTTTGAATTTTTTCTGGGAAACTTTAAACGGTGCCAAATCAAACTGTGCAGCTAGTGTGGACTTTTGTGAAATATTGTGGCTATTCTTAAGAATGATTTATACTCCGAGAGAGCGATGTGAATCCGTTTGACATGCAGAAAGTACTCAACTCTAGCGGTTCTAGCTACAAACAGACAGGATCGAGGACAGGATTTTACGTAATAATTTTCTCATTCGATAGACCTTTGGACACATAGTGATATTGCATAATAGGTTGGTTGTCTTATCAATTACATGTCGACACGCTCTTACAAGAGATGTATTAGGTTGAACAGAAATGTTTTTCTCATAAACACAGTATGAGAAGCTTCATTAAGGACAGCTGGAATATTTCGTTGGCCAGGAAGATGGTTTCCCCTTTCATTTGTTAACACTAAAAAAACGTTTATTGCTGTAAAGGCTGGTTCACAACCAACAGTAACGGTTTAGAATAACTAAAATAAGAACGTTGAAATGCATGTATTCAAAAGAATGTTCACAACCGACGGAAGCTTTCCTGGATCCCTGGGAACGTGAAAGAAAGTTTGGCCAAGTTTTAACTTTTTGTTCCCGTTACCGGGCACGGCATGTTAGATCCATATTGTGCGTTTTAGACTTCTCATTGTAGAAATTTTTCAAGTACGCGTGGCTTAAAACAGCCGATAGAGCTCTCTCTGGTGCAAGCTAGAAAAAATGTCATTGGTGTATAAGCATTTGTTGCGACGGGCAGAATCATTTATTATGTAAACGAAACAAGTAATAAGTGACTACATCTGTGGTGTGTTGGTTAGCATTCTAGCTTCCAAATCCAGACGTCCCGGGTCCGATTTCCGGCTGGAGGATGGGGATTTTTCTTTAGATAGGATTATTCTCCATCCTCTCTGGAGTCTGGAAGCATGATTGAAAGTGTAAAGGTGTGTGTGTGTGTGTGTGTGTGTGTGTGTGTGTGTGTGTGTGTGTGTGTGTGAGTGTGTGTGTGAGAGAGAGAGAGAATTTAAGGTTTGTAAAGAAAACCCAACGTAAACAAACTAAACGAATGAACATAATTACCGATGAACAATTGTTCCAAGAAAAAGCCGCCAATGTTACCTTAGATATTAAAGGGAGCATATACGGGTAAAAGGGAAGGAAAGTAATCAGCATAAAATCTTCAAAAGCAACAACAGAAGGGGCGTTAGAGTCAAGTTTGTACCACGCGGACGCTGTTGCGCGAAATATGTATAACAGCAAAAAGGTTAATCAGTAGAAAGCACGCAAATCATCGAACAAAATTTATAGGTCGCGAATTCAAACCCGGCAGAGGGCAATAGATTTTTCCGTGTTTCCCCCTTTTTCATTTTTCCTTTATGTTTCATGATTGTTAATAGGTAATTTCCTACGCCTCACTTTTACACTTTCTTCTTATCTTTTATCACTTTTATTTCCTTTCCTCACTTAACTTTCGCTTTTTATAATACCTACTTGACTTTATCTTCCAACTTATTTCCATCCTTCCTACCACCTCCGACTCCCTTAACATAATCACTTGTTCTTCGTTTTCACATGGTGAGGAACAGCATTTTCTTCTCTCTCTGTTTGTTTTGCTTTTGTTTTCTATACATAACACATTTTTACTATCTGATACCCACTTTCGCAAAATACTATACTTCAAAATACGTGCTTGTGTTACGCCTAGTATAAAAACCCTGGTCTTTGGATAGGAATCACCCTGTATATAGCAAAGAACAAAAAGTTAGACAGCACCGCTGCAGGGATTACCTTCTTTCATAACATAGCAGTGATTTGGTTGTGAGATGTTTGGAAGTAAAGACGTAACCTATAAACAAAGAACGAGGTGTTACTCACTGAACTTATAAATGTTTGAGTAATAAGAAGCAGCGAGTTTATTAGCAAGACGTCTACAGTCTCTGACTGATTCTGGACGTCCAGCGGGATAAATATCATTCACTTTATAGTTGTTTGGTTGAAAGACGAAGAGCCTGAAGCATGTATCGCTCGGTTCTGGTAAAAGGAAACGGTTCTTTTGTTCTCGAAAGTGTCTGCTATTCTAAACATAATTTATGAAATGTTTGTGGGAACACAAACAGACTTCCGCCCACGTTATTCCTTCCATTAGCGAAAGAAAAGCGTGGGCGTTGCATCGGAGAGAAGTCTTGCAAGGAAGTATCGCATATTGAGGATTGCATACCTACACTTCCTTCAGGGGGAAAAAAGAACGTGTTTCCGTGTTCCGCTTTAACACCGCCTAAGGTATTCGACAAGTTCACAAGATTTATGTTAAACTGACATTTAGTGAAAAATAAGTTTGAAAGAGGTAGAAGCGCGTAAAATGTTTATGCTAAGTATACAAGAAAATAAAATACGTATTTTTCCAGAAATTGTAGAAAATGACGTGAAATTTCTGATAAATGTATATCATTAGAATTGTGATAAACAATTCTGAGCGAACCGCTTTCACTCAACATGAGAGCGAGGCGTGATAGGAAAATCCGAATTCTAGTTTTTGGGGTTAACTCTTACACTGTGCATGCGTCACAAATCTTTGGAGCGGCTTCCGCCTTCACGGGAGAAGAAAAAGTTAATAAAACACAGGCGTCTTCAACTGTTGTACCTGTTGGAAAGAATACGTTTCCTTTTTAAAGATTGAGACCATAATTGTTATCCGGCACCGAAACTTGGACACACATGGGAGAGAGAGGGATGATTTCAGATTAACTGTTTTCTGGAGAACCGTAGCGATGTTTACAATAAAATTCGAGAATGGGTTCTGCTTCGTTGCAGTCTATATACTTATAAATCGTGAATAGGCCAAATTGTGTTTAATGAGGGATCTATGAGGGGAAACAGTCCACCTGAAAATAACAAAAGTGCTGATTTGCACAAGTGTTATGCTTTGCCAACAGCACATTGGGTAACCTCGAGCGAACCTTCTCACAATACAGACATTAAGTGAAAACCGCATGAATTTTACTTTTGAGAATTTTGAAAAATATATTGTAGTGCACTGTAAAGCTAACTTTTCAACCACAAACGCACATAATGAAGAAGAAACGTACCAATAATAGCTTAGGCCAATGAGCACGTATTTCACAATGAACATATGGTATACCTATGCATGTGTTGTACATTTGTCACATAACATGAAAGTATTTTGATTTGGAAATATATATATACATTATTTCTCTGGATAAACGAAATATTTAATCAAAATAACTGCGTAATGAAAATGACCGACTTTATTTTTGAAACATTTGGAAGCGTCAAAAGGAGACAGTACGTCGAGTGTGGCAACCAAAAATATTGAATCTCGCTACAGTTTAAACAAAATTCCCCTGCAAAAATACAAGCAATTGCTATAAAACATTATAATAAGAAATATATATTTCTCTACAAGGAGCCAGATGACCAAGATGACGATATCTATTTCGAATGAAATCACGGTATGCAATCTTGGGGTGGAATATACAGGATGTCCCTGACACTTTTCTTCATTTATTACATGAAAACAACACAAGATACAGCTTTCGTTTGGATGTCATATGAAAGAGGATCTCAAATGCTTTTGTTTGCAATGTCTGAGCTCACAATTCCTAGATATGGGAACCACGTGTAACTCGGCATATGTCTACACGGTAATAAAATTCTTGCCATACTCTTTGGAGCAAATCTGATACAGTGACAGCAACTTCTGCAATGCTGTGCTTGAGTTCTTCAACATTTCGTGGTAAAGGAAGCACACACACACACACACACACACACACACACACACACACACTATCTTCTATGTACCCCCATAGGAAGAAGTCACAGGGAGTTAGATCCGGGGATCTGGGAGGCCACTTGTCAAAACAATTTTTTCCTGCTCGTCCTATCCAGCGTTGAGGCAACTCATTGATAAGGAAATTACGAACGTCATTATGATAATGGGGTGGGGCCCGTCTTGCTGGAACACGAAATCATCAGAATCTTCTTTAATTACTACAAAAATATATGTACTGCGGTGAATGTGGAAACTATGAGCATAGCACCAAAACAAAACCATTTGAGATCCTCCTTCATATGACATCGAAACGAAAACTGTATCATGTATTGCTTTTGTGTAATACTCGTAAATCAAGAAAAGTGTTACCGGACTTTAGGGACACCCTGTACTTCCTCTGCCTACAAGTACTATGTTACGTGATAGAGAAAGTAAAAACTGACTACTTCTAACCACGACATTATGACACATGCATAAATTTGCCATCATGACAACTTTACGTCATTTTCCCAAAGCATGAGTTACGGTAATGGAGAAGTAAATAGCACGCGATACAAGGTGTAAACATGAAAATCCAGCATTGAGACAGGATGTTATCGTCAGCTGGGGTTTACAGGCGGCACGCGAGGGAGGCAGGCAGGTAGGTGGGTAGGTGGGGGTGTTTATATTAAACACGACGCTAGTCCGTGCCAACCAGTGCAGCGTGTTGGAATTTGGAAACTAGCTCCTAATAAAAATGTACTAAAGCATGTTGAATGCCAAGAAGGATACGCTTTTTATTGCATTCTCAGCAAATATGAGTAGGTGGAGTTTAACTAGAAAGTTGCTAACACTGTTGCCAAAACTATCCGAGGAACAAGTTGTCCCCATCAGCTGATGACATTTTCAAATATGTCAATTAAAAACGCATATTTTGTAAGGTACAAGCGAACTACTATCGGCGATTGTAATGAATAAGACAACCCTAACGTCGGCACCCACAAGGGACCAATTTTACATTGAGGTTGTACAAACAGAAATAATTTTTATTTTCTCTACTGGTAAGTAGGGAGTAAGTAAGTATTGTATTCCACCCAAAAATTCGATGTCAAGATTGCACCGTAAATATTTGTTATGTGAGACACCTGAACAAAAAAAAAGGGGGGGGGGAAGGGAAAAAAAAAAAGCATTTTTAGAAAAAGGTCCGCGCTCGCGCGCGCGCGCGCGCGCGCGTGTGTGTGTGTGTCTGTCAGTCTGTGGACAGCATAACTCAAAAACGAAAAGTAGATTAAAAACCAAAGTTGGTATTTAAGTTTAGCGTCTTTCAAGGATGCGACACGAAGATTTTGAAGAAAATAACCCCACCCTAAACTACCCTTTACATGGAAAAGTTTTCGAAAATTTTAATTTTCTTGAAAATGGCTCTAACGATTTTGATTAAAATATCATATGTTTGAGATATGTTTATGACAAATGAAATGTATATCTTGAATTTTCTGGCTATAGACCCTGTAGTCGTAATTATTTTGGAAGACTTTTGCATAACTGGTAAACCGTTAGAGATAGACCAAATTATGCTTACAAAAAATGTAGATCTTGCTAAAATACACAATTTATGTCTCAATAAATTTTCTTGTAGGGTGAACCATTTCGGAGATATACCTTGTTATGTGTGTGAGTTTCGGAAAACTTGGAACTTTCGTAAAATGGGTGATCGTTGTTCATTTTTTTATATGTTACGTGTACAAAGAGAACGGAATCTCAAAGCTTTAAAAGATTTGACTATCGCACAAAGTCTACTGTATTCTAATATTCCCCTTGCACCTACAAGAAAATAAGCAATAACATAATTTGTACAAATGTTTATTCCAACTAACACGAAGAAGATATAGGAATAAGAGTTTGTAAAAATGGTTAGTACAAGAGTAGAGAAAGCCACATGAGTGCAACATATAAGATTTTTTAAATGAAAGTAGATCCTAAATAAAAATATTATCTTGGCTTTCTCTCCCATAGGCACAAGTTTGACAAGAAACAAATTACTTGCAGGTTAGAATGATTCACTGATACTGCACAACTCTGATAATTCCAATGTTTATAATTTGAATTCGTCGTTAGTTCAAAGATTTTTCTTGGTTCCTTGAATTTTGTACTAAAGCAATGTAAAACAATCACATGTATTTTAATTTCATTTTCCTTAATTCGAAGGTTTTGTTCAGAAATGTCAGTCAAAAATTAATCTAAACGCGGAAATTTAATATGATAACCTTGTCCATATGTTTCTGCAAGAGATCATCGCTCCGAGATTGTTTGGTTTGTCAAAATGCAGTTGGAGTGTAGTTTGGGAGTGGAATAGCCTTCCTAGCTGCCGACCTTGAGCTTCTATACGTGCTCCCACATCTCTTTGTTTAAAACAGTACGCCGTTAGTTGTTGATTGAGCACCCTACTGTTCAGTGTGTTGCAAATTCATGCCACTATGTCACTAAGTAAGCTGTGTTCAGTACAAGACTTTAATTTTTGCCGAAAAAGTCGACATCATTCGAGAAGTTTTAAGGGTTTGAAGAAACTATCTGAAATCGCGAAAGGTCTAAGCGGAAGGTCTGAGGTTCAAATCCCGGCTGTGGTACTGAATTTTTCAATCCAATTCTATCTGTTAAAAGTATAACATATTCTAAAATGTATTACATATTAATGCTTCCCTTTGTTCAGTCTCTTTAACACGTGCGCTTTGATTTTCACTGTCATGTTAACTTGCCATCTTTTCTACTCGCCCCACACTTTCACGGGCACAAACAACTCAACACAACACTAACAGTAAGCCTGAAATCTTGGAAGCTGCCTGTAGCCAGAAATATGTAACTAAAAGCTTAGCTTACCAAGTACAGGGGTATTTTTAGACGTGGCGAATGACCTTGCTACGATCTGCGTGAGTGACCTCATACAAATTGATGATGAGGGTTAAGGTCTGTGTTATCTTCCTTGAAATAAACTAGACACTGCTGATAATGCGAGATGACACTGTACTTACTTACGGTCCGCGATATTTACGTACTAGTGGAAATCGGAAAGATAACCTGACACCCCTAAGGTCTTATAAACACAAAAGTGAACGTAAACCACTGCGCAATTCGTCACCTCTAGAATACCTTTGTACTGGATAAAGCTATAAACCTTCAAAACAAGTATTGTACTATATATGTATACACATTATTAGCGGTAACGTGACAATAGTCTGCGGGCTGCTTATGTTCTGATTAGATATCGAAGGTGAATACGCCATCAGCCCTTTTGTTACTGTGAGGGAGAATGCAGTAGGTTGTATATGCATACCAATTTAAATTTACCTATACTATTTATATCGTATAGTAGATAATAGAAATTAATTGAAGTTTAACAATGAAAAAATATTAAATTAAAAAAAGATCCTGGAGTTATAAGGAACTTTGTGTTATCGAGAGTCGAGTTATTGGGATTATACTATAATAATAATAATAATAATAATAATAATAATAATAATAATAATAATAATAATAATAATAATAATAATAATAATAATAATAATAATAATAATAATAATAACAATAACAACAATAACAACAATAACAATAACAACAATAACAACAATAACAATAACAACAATAACAATAATAACAACAATAATAACAATAATAATAATAGTCATAATAGTCATAGTAATCGTAATGATAGTAATAATAATGATAATAATAATGATAATAATGATAATGATAACGATAGTAATAATAACGATAATAACAACAATAATAACAACAACAACAACAAAAACAACAGCAACAAAACAACAACAGCAACAACAACAACAACAACAACAACAACAACAACAACAACAACAACAACAATAATAATAATAATAATAATAATAATAATAATAATAATAATAATAATAATAATAATAATAATAATAATAATAATAATAATAATAATAATAATAATAATAATAATAATAATAATAATAATAATAATAATAATAATAATAATAATAATAATAATAATAATAATAATAATAATAATAATAAAAGGTTTCCTTGTGTGGGGGAAAGTAAATTTCAGATTACAGGAAATTGACAGTACCTTGTAAGCATGCACGAAGACAGCTTGAAGCTGTAGCCGATGATGACGTTTTGTGAAACCCTGTGATGCCTATCGATCACTAAACGACACTAATTTGGGACAAATACGTCATTCTACGTAGGCGAAGCTCAGAGCAGTACTTAAGCGCATTACACAATCACAGTAGGGTAAATCCGTTCTTAGTCTAGGCATTTATCCCTTCAGGCGTGCTCTGACCTTCCCTAGCTAAGGTTCCCTTCTCTTACATCACTTTCTTCTTTTTTTCTTATTTCTTTTTTAAGCTTCTATTTTTACCTTGCCTTTTGGCTTTGGATAATTCAACTAGTTATACTTCGGAAAACAATATTTAATGCGTGCCTATTTTGCCCTTCTTTCGTTTGCAATTTTAAGGTCCGATTTCCAGAGGTGCTATGGAATGTTTTGGTTTCATAAAGATTTCTTAATACATCTAATGCGGTGTGCGAATGTGAGCCTACTTGTCTGTGTACTCCGGCTGTTAAATAAATGAACTCGCAATCTGCCGATCGGCAGATGCTTAAATGCATTTCCACTCTCATCATACATGACAGGTTTAAGTATCGAAATGAACAAAATAGCATGTTGTAATTAGAACTAGATAATCATTAGGTGGCCTATTAGTGAAGAGACCATTGGTATCTTATGTTGTGCTTAAATTGATTGCTTAAAATATATATTTCATATATAATATATATATATATATATATATATATATATATATATATATATTGCTTATTAAATTTGATCAGAATAACCCAAAAACGAAAAGCCATATAATACCGAACTCGTATTTAAGTTATGTATCTTCCGAAGATGCAACACGAATATTTTCAAAATTATCCCCCCCCACCCACAATGACCTTTAACACTGAACATTTTTTGAAAATTTTGATTTGTCCAACATTTTTTCTAAATATTTGGATTAAAAACACCATGGTTTGTGATATTTACATGATAAAAATAATGCTTGTTTTGAATTTTATCGGAATAGCACGCGAAGCTCTTATCATTCGGAAGGAATTTTATGTAATCATGTGGATATGGCAAAGTTAAGCAACATAGTTTAATTTATAAAATGCTTCATTTTAGAGTTATGCTGTCCAAAGGAACATACACACATGGACATGTCTTTTCGGTGAAACTCAACATGAGTTTTTTCGATGCAATACAGAATACCTCCTCTTATACCACAGGAGCTGGCAGAGGAAGTAAAAATATATCCACAGTATTGGTTATCAATAAGGTGATTCGCGTGGCATGCAACAAAACACTTACCTACCATTTGGGTGCATGCCAACGGAATGGAACACAAAGGCAGGGAACGTCGCATGTAATCGATGATGTGGTTACAGTCGATGTCACCACACATTCGCCATGCAAAGCACATAAGCTGTTGAGCTACTCGACCGACCGAACTAAGTCAACAAAAACATGAAGCCTTGCCTTTGATTTACGTAAGACTGCTCGTACTTTTGTGGTTTCCTACGGATTGTGACACACATGTCCTATTTTGATCCAAGAAGCGGAACCCGTCACTGATTCTCGGTTTCTTGAGGAGTTTAACAGGATTGACAACGGTTAACATTTACGTGGTAATGCAGTTACCTTAGATTGCTTTACGTCATACGAACTTCAGACGGATTTCATTCTTTCAAATAAGAATGAATACTATTTCTAACACTAAAGGGTCAAGAGTGAAACCGGCATTATTACAAATAAATACTGCACAAATGACAATGTGACAAATCCCTCTTTCGACACCAGTGTGACGAATGACAATTACTTTTCCTGTCACTGTGTTTTTGTGCCTCAGTTTAGAAGATAAATACAGTTCTATTTTATCGTTAACAACATCTACAATTCGTCGCGACCTTAAATCTCACAGCTGTTCTGTCTTATCATAACGTTGACACAAAACGCCAATACTGCTTGACTGTTCACACGAACAACTACCAGGATTCACTCACTAAAATGTTTCAACACTACAAACAGGTCTGACGCGACGATTAAATATCCAAAAATGTCTCTGACAATACTAAAACTCTCTCAACTCTGACTGTACTCACACATTTGAAGCTAGCTGCTAACAGTTGTCTCATTCAACACTCACGATTCATCACAATTCACGCTCCTCTTGCTGTCTCAACTCGCATATACAGGCGAGAATGACATAGCATGGACTTTTCTCGAAATCCCTTTGCCTCGACCGTCTCGTAAAGAAGTCGACAAACCAAGGTTTCGCGAACAGTCTAGAAACGCTTCGTTCTGTCGCATTCATTGTCATCTTTATACTTTGTCTTCGGGTCACGTATTTACAAGCAGTGTGATGTAGCTTGACCTTTGCTCCTTTTTTTTCCCCTCCTTGACGGCCGGCGTCTCAATACTAGCCCGGAATATCTTCTGGTATAGGTGAAGTCGGTGCAGTCCACAGCTTGACTCTATGATTCAAGTTTTGGAGAGGGAAAGCACCTCGACATACGACATATTTTGTGGCTATGCCTCCGACGAGCGTCGCTCAGAAAGGGTTTTCTAGACCAGTTGTATTCAACTTTTTTTCCTCGACCCCCAAAGATAATTTTGTAATTCAGCCTGTACCCCTAGGCCTAGCCCTAGAGTTATCCTTAATTCAAATTATATCTAAGCATGTCTAAAGTAGATTATAGTATTTATAACTTATTTAATACTACACAAAGAAGGATTAAATTCAATTTTTACGCACCCCCTAAGAAGTCTTCGCGTACCCCTACTGGTATGCGTGCCCCAGTTTGTTAGAGACCATCGCTTCTTCATCTAGTTCGTCTTCTAATATTTGTTGTACAGATCGATGCAAAATAGAAAGAGATACATTTTTATTTTTGTTTGCAATAAATTTATTAGGTTATTTACGTACTTATATAGCAGAAGGCTTATTACTTTTTGCTTATTGTTTTTATGGAAAATAAGCTTATACACATCGAACATTATGAAAATGGGAACATCATACTTACGGCGCAACAAGCATTTTATTTATGCGTATATTTTGCTTCTTCGTGCAGGAAATATTTTAAACAAAACATTTTAAAGTTAAAAAAGTCGAAGTACAGACAATTTAGATACCCAATTCAAAACGAAAAGCAAACAACTCGGTATTCAGATTTCGTTTGTCACAAGCGGTTTAAATTCTAGAAATTTTGCCAAAGTGCAGGATGGATTTCGTTATAAACTGCCATCGATTGTGCTATCTTCTCCTGAAGATAAAACAAACGTTTTGCGAGGAGAAAACGTGCATTGTTTTAAAGAATTGTTTCTTCAGCTCACCTTGTGGTATTGACAGAGTGCCTATCCTCTAAGTGAAGAGCCTAGTTCAAATCCCTGTTGAGGTAAATTACCACCTACGTCTTTTTTCAGGGTTTTCCTTCCGCTAGAACAGGGATGTCTAACCTTACGTAAGGACCTTGAAGAAGCTTGCCTAATGAGCGCCTATGTCACACTTCACTCCCTCAGTCGGAGGGACAGTCAGTATCCAGTGACGGTCGCAAACAGGCGATTCGGTGGTCGTTTCTAGGTCATACTTTGAATACCCTGGGAATGTCCTCAGAAAACCTCTTCATTCTGGATGATTTTTGCATAAATGGTGTACAGTACGAGATAGACAAAATCTTACTAAATAAAAGATGCGGATCTCGTTAAAACACAAAATTTATGTCGAATACTGCGTTTTTCTTTTGATTGGACCATTCCAGAGATATTCTTTGAAGTAGAGGGGAAAAGTCCGCGTATAGTGGAAGGAGGCAATCCCAAACTCCCCTCTCGCAAACATTGGACAACGCTGCGCTAGAAGATGAATGTCGGGAAACAAAGTTCTATGTGCACCCATTTAATCTGTTTCATTTTTCATCATCCTTCGAGGTTAAAGAACTTAGACGTTAGCCGGTCAAGAATAACATGTATCTGACGAGTGCCAGCACGGTCAGGGTTTGCGTCATTAAAACAAACTTACTCAGGTGGGCTGGCATCTGCCTTCATATTTTCTGCTTGTTAAATTGGCTACGTCTGAATTTTATTATGCATTTTGTCATGTTCTTCCTCCTCCTTTTAAAAACATCTCTTACCAGTAAACTGATAGTAACATAGAATATATTTTATGAAGCAACACATTTTGAGCTGCAACCATTTAGAGGTAATGTGAATATATAGGATCCTTATTACATATGGTAACCCATTCCGCGGACTCTACTGCACGAGAGAACCTGTAGTAGCCGGAAAATGTTGCCGTCAGAGGCGTACTAAAAACCTTACGTATAGTAAGGGATGCAGGGAATGTTGACCTTCTGCTCTCAGTCAGTACATCTCGTAAAAGTGTTCTCGCTCATTCGCCTAAGCTCAGCAGTAGAAATCCTTCTGTTTTCTTGCATGATGCTATCACTAAGGTCCTGTAGTGTACGAGAGTCAGAACAAGATATTAACATGAAGAAAAGAGATCACAGCCAAAATGCTTCTAAGCTGAATGTTCATGTAAGAGCAACTCGTCTAATTGGTTTAATATTTAAATTTGATAGTAGCAGTACTAATAGCTTTTGCTAGCCAAAAGACTGTTGGATATTATTGGTCTATATATTTGATCATTGACACACAGAAAAGATAAACAAATTCAAAGCAATTACAGAAAGAAATAATTGTATTAGAATAATGGAAAGATAAAAGAAAAACACAAAAATTAAAAAATATAGAAATCTCACAGATCTGGTAAACAGCAATTAACCCTCAGCAAAAGAACAAAACTGAAATATGCACAAAGCATTAGGCATTCAATTTCAGCATATGCGTTTAGCAAAATGGTCAAATAATTTCATAGTAAGCAGATAATGATTGAAAACACTGTTAAATTTCGACCAGCTCAGATGCTTTTTTCTGGAAAATCTTCAATCTCAATCTGCATACATATTTGAAAAGTCTAATATATTTTGGTTGGTAGTCATGCCATCTACATCGCCAGCATTGTCTCCCCGAAGCTGGTCATACTTGACACCAATCCACCAGCTTGGCTTGAAGTCTACCTGACCTATATACTTTACTAAAGCTCTCCTTATTGGCTGGCCTGGGACCCTCACTTCAAAGATCTCCAAATGTTGCTGCCTTAGCTGCAGCTTCATGTGCTTCTGGCTCTTTGTTTCTCTTCTTCCCTTTTTGATTATTTCTTCTGCACTGTATCTTCCGAAGCGATTACGAACTAGGTATGCTCCAAGTGTGTCCTCGTTTGACATATTCTTCTAATGGCAATTCTAACTTCTCTACTTTTGAAAAATCTTCCATTTCGTCGTATAAAACAAACCTGTCAATAATCACATACTTCATCGGATAGGCTCCAAGCAGTAGGTACACTGTCATCATTTGGATTGGTAACAAGGTTGTTCTCTTTACCGAATACTTCTGTATTCAACATTATCAGATTATTTGCAGTCAGAACTTATAATTTACCTTTTTTTTTTAATCAGCGACTGTCAAAATTTTCTATCTGTCGACAAACACAGCAATAACAACGGTGCGGCTTTGCGGGCAGAGCTGTTCTCCCTAGTCCAACCCCCAAAACCTGGAGGAGCGATGGTTTGGCACCCGGGAGCATAATACGGTACTTACGAAGTAACTCCCTGGCACCATTTAACTTTGGAACATTAGTTGCTGGAATATAAAACAATAGTAATAATAAATGAAGGCTCGAGGTATTTATCATAAGTAAAACCACGAGTGATTGTCAATTATCTAGAAAGTTTGATTATCACTAGTTGCATTTATTAGGAGTATTTCACGAATTAAAGGATGATATGAAATGTTATTTAAATGCTGGATGTAATTACTAACCTCTTAAGAGAGACATGTAGTATGAATACATACAGCAGCCTCCATTGGCACGGCCTACTATATCATCATATTGATGCTCCAATTTTTTAAGATGCTGGTAATGTCAGAAGTTGGAGTAGCTGTCAATTTATAATTTCGTTCAACACAATAATTGTCAAACTGTCTCCAAACATATTTCCTGTTGTATTCTGTGTTCTGGGGTTTCCTTCTTCGAATTATTTCATCTATTTTAGCACCGAATTGAGAGTCAGCCATATTTGACATTTGAATAGCGGCTCTGTTACATCAAATTACGTCAGCTGTTGTGCATCTGTATGACAGTGCAGCTAGATTTTGTAACCTGATCATAACATGAGAAAAGCAGAGGAAGTGATAATGAAATTCAGAGGAGGAGATACTGAAATGTAATACATTTTTCGCGAATGGAGGCTGTCACTGACTGAAATTTTAAATTGTTACCCATATGATTGGTTGATTTCAACCAAGTCACGTAGGAGTGGAATAGTCATTCATAATACACATAAGGTTAGGAGATTAGGCTGGACTATAAATGTATGCCCTAATTTTCCTCTGTGTAACGTTCCAGCACTCCCTTATATCTTTCCCGCAAGGAATTCCAAAGGCGAGCTAATGCCCTAGTGAATGATGGACAGAAGGCTGCATGATGAGCTGGTATGGCAAGAATGAGAGTCTCGTGAGCAAGTTTCTCCATTATTTCTGTCAGAAAGGTATTTAAAGTGAACGTTTGGATAGTTTGGAGCGCACAAATGAAGGAGTTAGCAGAAAAGTAATATAGTATGCGATGTTCTTTGCTCCCTAAGCCGCCACCAATGCTGTAATTCGAAGGATGTTGTAAGATGATCAAATTGACGGAGATTGCATACAAATTTTGAGCTCGTTGAAGTCTTGGAGTCAAAATGTCTGTTAAGTTACTAAAATGAGAATCATAGTAGTCAAAATGGGGCTTTACAAGCGCTTTATTAATATTTTCCTAACTGAAGTTCACAGTCATTCATACATTTTAAAGGATAAACTATCCAGAACACTGACAATTTGACAATTCGATGAATCCCACCTCTGACACCAGTGTAACAAAATGACAAAATTTGTGTCATCTCTAACTGTCGCAAAATTTAAAGACGGCTGGCTCAACAAAAAATCCAATCATGTACTTGCCAAGCCTTGCAGTATTGTGTGAAAACAGGCTCTACAGCCGGTCATATAAATATAATTTATGCCCATAAAATTTATTTGTACAACAGGAAAAAGAATAGTAATAATCAGCTATCAGCCGCCTTTAAATTTTGTTGCTACCATAAATTACCTAGAGCCGTGTGTAAATGCCCTGCCTCTGGCGCGGAGGACCCGGGTTCGATTCCCGGTACCGACGTGGGAATTTTTTCCCCGCCGGGAGGTCTGGCACTGGGTGCGCTCAGCATCGTTAAGTCCCGGAGGGGCCAATTGCTTGAATAAAGAAGTAGCCGTCCCAGGTCGTGAAGACCTCATAACTGGCCGGGAGGGATCGGGGCGCTTACCACGTCCCTCCCTCCACTCACGACGTCTGTAGTGGGCAAAGGTGGGGGACGCAGCGGCTGGGCGGTAGGCTTGGCCCGCTTAGGGCTGTTGCGCAGAGGTTAGTTAGTTTTAGTGTGTAAATGCAGAAATTATAAGTCAACAGAGCAGAGAAAGCCCTGTGACTGTTACAGCTCACCACCAAAACGTTACAGAGCTTCCTAGTTTCGCTGTCATCAGTTGCAGTGCCTGTAGGTGCCTGATCTATTGCTAAGGAATCGACAGATGCAGCAGCTGACCCTTAGATAGGGGCAGAATCGATTGATGTCCCTACAAGGCTATAAGTTTCAACGTCAGGGTTAATGGAAGGTCTCTGACCTTTGCAAATAGACTATTCCCAAACATAGGGTTAAATGAGCCTTGATGTTGGAATGCATGCAAAGCAGTAACTGTGGATAATGGAAAAACATCTCGTTAAATCCAGGGAGTGGAGTTGCGGTCTAGTGCTGTCGAGGTCCATGAACCGCGGTTTTTAGAATATTTTGTCTCCATGCGACTTAATCAACAGGGAGCCCCCGGATGCTGCTATTGTTGTATCTATACAGCTCTTCGCTCTCCTGCATATGAGTGGTTCAACATTTATCTGGGCTTTATTCCTTAACAATAAAACAAACAATAACAAAACAATACTAACAAGAGAGGTACCCGTGACAAAAACAAAATCCAGTCTAATCACTTTTTTCACTTTATTTTCTTTCAAAACTTTTGCACAACACAGATTCTCGTTTACTGACATTAACGCAGTCTACAGTTTTTGTACGAATATTACAGCTCAACTGTTCTCTTCTCATAGCCTTCACTCACTTCTTTTTGTATTTCTTCACTTTTTCAGCTGTTTCACAAGTCACTTTTCTCTCAAGAACTAACCAGACTCAGATTCACATTTGTTTACTCAAAAAATGTTTTGCCTGGTGCTGGTACATGGGCTTCGGCGTACAAGCTACAATTATGGACATCTTTTCCGTCACCTCGCCTCCTTATATAGCGAGTCTGACGTCACACGGACCTTTCTCGAGCTTCACCTTTTTGAAATCTCCACGAACACGCCGGCTACCAGGCACTTCTCGAATGATCTGTAAAACCTGTTTTTGACGTGCGGCGCTCATTTTTGTCACATGTTTGCTCGCATGAGTGGCGTGGGGAAGCTTGACCTCGACCGTACTTTGCTGTGCGCTGCAGCCCAACCATATGCCCCAAAGTGCTCTGAAATTTCCGTGAAAGAAGTTCCAGCCCCCCCCCCCCCAAGATAAAAAAAAACTTTCATGTTGCATTCGATAAATTTCTCTACTCATTCTTCTGAAACTACTCTTACAAAATCTGATTTTTCTATCTACTTCTTGTTAATCCAGATAAAATTATTACAAATTTACACATTCCTTATAAGAGTAACAAGCATACAATAGGCTAAAGCCGTAGCCAGATTTTTGTGTGATGATTTTGAAATCCCATGTTATTGCAAAAACACAGAAAAAACGAATAGCGACTTACTTCTTGAAAAGTATAAATATACGAAAATTCAAAGAAATAACAGAAAATCTCCTAAATGTTTAGGTAAAGCACAAAAAATCTGGCGTTTGTTTTAACGGGAGCAACATTTTTGTGCGATAATATTTTATCTATCCCGTATATTTTCTGGACATTGCTGTACAAAAGTAGTGAGAATGTAAAGAACTTCAAGGTTATTCCCAAAAAATTCAATATAACATTTTATTTGTCATGAAACTATCTTTAACATATGACATTGCAATCTAAATCGTTGTTTCTTTTGAGAAACCAAAAAATAGCGAAACATTTTCCATATTGTAAAGGGTAGTTTGGGGTGACCTTTGACGCATTATTCACACATACAAACACAAACACATGCACATTGTCTCAAACTCTTGAGCGGACATATAGTACGGCATAGCGACAGTATTTACTGCAGATGACTGGAATTCTATAATATATCAGGAGAAATAAACAATAAAGTAATTTCAGGTTTTAAGCTAAATTTTTACCAACGTATGCTAAATGCAAGTTGAGTGTTCATTAATGCACTAGTCTGGATCTGGCCGCCCGGAGTCTCTTCTCACCTCATCCTTCCTCCCGGGAGCATAGGTATAATAACTTCAGTGCCGAACCCCTTCCGTATCTCTCCTATTTTCTTCATTAATAGCGTGGTACTTAATCCAGCACATACGTCTTTGAAAGATATAAAATTGTTGAGTGCATGTATTAATGGCTCTTATGTGCTCTTTTCTCTTGTGATTTGTGATGTTGTAAAAATAATATAAAACCCAAAGTAGTAAATGTAAAACACTAATGCAGTATTTAGTTCACAGCTAAAAGTTATCGAGCTAGGGATGCAATCCCATCTATCAAGCCCGTAACTCTACCAAAGTACCATGAATGGAATAAAGGCGATCAATGAAACCGCAGATGACCCACAGAAGACAAAACAATAGTTAATTCTGTTTGCCCCTCATTTGTCAGAGGTTGATCTGCAAGCTATTAACGAACCGCGTTGTCATTTCTGAACACTACGCCCCCCCCCCCCCCCCCCGTAGTGTGCCACTGATGTAAAGCGTTTTAATTTTGAAATCTATTTAGGAGAATGTGATATTTAGATAGCTATTTATGGATGCATCAAAGTGATGGATAACCCAGTTATGAAGATATAACAGGAAGAGAGAGTCAAATCGAAAATCTAAGCTATACTGCCGTCACCAGCTGCAAGCAATTTATATTGGCAATAGCGGATATTGAGTGCACCTTGTGCACAACGCACAGTACAGTCAGATGTTACTGATAAATGTCAGTTACAGAACATCTGCTTGTTTGGCTCCATTCCTGATTTCAGCATGTCCAATGTTTACTGTGCGGTTTCAAGCTTGTGAACTAAGAACCAGCTGTGACGTCATTGACAGAGCTTTGCTATGTTCAGACTCTGCAGTGATATGTACCAAATTCAGCCTTTACGAGTTATTATTTTGTCTTACACTTAATCACAAAATATAGCTCAGTATACATCTTCTACTGCGCAGTGTGTATTTATTTATGATTCGTTTCTACTAACTCAGTTCGTCGGATAAAAATAGAATCAGAAAAACTTCCTGGTGTGAAAGTTGCAGGCTGTAAAACAATCCATACATATTACAATAAATTTTAGACCACAGTGAGTGTTCAGTCTAAGAAACCTAAAAAACAGCTAGAGTTCTTATCAGAAACATTAGATGACATCGGTCATCATTTGGAGACGCCCCCACACCAAAAAAATTATTTAGGTGTTATTCTCAACAGACAGGCATTTCTTGTGGCTCTCAGGCTGTCGAGGAAATTTTCGCCGGCTTGATTGCAAGAAATTAAAACAATATATATTTTCCGGAGAATTCGCCGGTAATTATATAAGCGAATGGGGACGACGAGAGAAGCCAGCTTTTGATGCGGATCTTACGTGTTGAGCAAATAATTAATTATTTTTAAGTATATTGTGTACAATGTTGAGAAATTTAAGTGTGTATCGTCAGAGACAGTTTTAGACATTTAATAATTGCGTCGGAGTTGTATGCAGCAGGTTTTACTGAGTGTATCGTCGGAAATAGTTGTTTGTTAGACAAAGACAGAGTACAACTGTGAGCAGTATTTGTGTCAAGGTTATGATAGGACAGAACAGCTGAGTTGCAAGGTCACGACGAATAGTACACTGTGTTAACGACAAAAAACATAAGTGTGCTTTTGTGATTTAGTTTAGAAGAAAATAAAGTGATAGAAAAAAGTAATTTGTTTTGTGACAAGAGAAAGAAAGAGAGAGGCAGAGACAGATATATCTATAACCGTAACATTCTCCAGATTGAAACAATTAAGGTTTTGTGAACAATAACAAAACCCAAAATGAGTACTGAAGTATAGCAGGCACCTCCACTTGTGGGTTAAATTCTGTGTAATATTGCTATTCAGTTCTTTCTGTGATTGTCTCTGTTCTAGCGTTTATAATATTCAAGGTATTTACCTCAAACCAGGAACATTCTGAGAAATGGAGTGAAGCTATGCATCGACGCGGTTGCATCGTACAGGTTCTCGTGAAATAACAGGGGGCTTGGACCGCAAAATAGTCATTAACATGACCTGGTTAACGTGAACAGAGGAAGTGGAAATGGGGAAATTGGAATGGAGACATTTGTATTTGGACTGAAGAGTGTGCATTAACTTCTTACGAGTAGAATCAAAATTCAACAAAATCCAAATCTCAATGGATGTGGAGATGCATTACATCCCCTGTAATTTTCCTCAAACTGATTACCAAATTGGTGTTTATTACATATTTGTGGTACATAATCGTTTTAATGCATTAAAAATCAAGCTTTCGTGAGCATGAGTTGAACTCGCGCCGCTCTGCAGCAGTATTTTGGAAACAAAGTTTCGGTCAACGACATCTGTCGTCAACTGGAGGAAACTGTTGTTGGGTGCCTGATTCAAGATATTTGCCGACCTAGACCACATCTCCTGTTAAGAATTGTGCTCACATTTTTGCATATAAAGTCGTGAATAGGGAGTAATTCGCGAGTTGTTTTGTTTCTTGTATGTGTGCTCTTTAATTGTGAACATTTGAGCATGATTTGAACACTTGGTTACTTAGTATTAAAGCAAAATATAGGTTAAAATTTGCGGGGATTCTGAGACGAAGGTATGCACACGGCAAGCTTACATCTAAGAGGTCACGAAATGAATCAAAGCTAGTGCAGTAAAAAATCTTGGTTTTCCTGCCGTTGTTGCATCGAAAATCAAAATAAATTGTGTGATCGCCAAACTCAACGTAAGAACCTTCTAAACACTAAACTTTCTCTAAAAAGCAATATGTAATTACGGCAGGTCCTCCAGAATTACGACAAACATATCAGAGTTTATGATAGTGAGTTCTGGCTGTGTTGTGATACAATTTTGTTATCTTTTTTCAAAAGAAAATTAGTAAAATTCTAGCCTTATGACGATTTAAATAAATGTATAAGGCAGGCATAAAACACAACTATTGTAATCATATAATATGCGAGAAAGCTAAAAATGTTCAGAATAACTCCAAGAATACAATTTTAATTGATTAATCAATATAAGCTCTCATTTGAACAGCATAACAATGAAATGAAAAAGAACAGAGGTTTACTTTCTCATTTTGTACGCGCAACACACAATTTATGTCCAAATCAATTTCTTTGTGGGGTGAAAAATTCGGAGATATTCCTTGTTGTTTGTGTGAACTTTGTGATACTTAAATTTTCTCAAATGGAAGGTTGTTATTCAGTTTCCATACGAGAGCCGTGCAAAGAGAACGGAATTTCAAAGCTTTCATATAGGGACCGGGTTTAAAAGATTTGACTATCGCTCAAAGCCTATTGTATTCCCTTTGCACCTACAACAAAATTTACAATAAGGTAATTTGCACAAATTTTTATCTCGATGAGCATGAACAAGATAAAGAATAAGACCCTGCAGTAATGGTAAAAGAGTCGAGAAAGTCGTGCGAGTGCAATACATCAGATTTTTTTTATTTGTTTTTCATCTTTATGGCAACGGACTAAGTTCACTTCTGCATGTAAAAATTCGCTACAAAAGCCAATTTCTTTAAGTACTCTATTGTATGGAAATGTTTTAGCATGAAATGTGTGGTTTAAAGTGAGCAGTGCTTTTCTAACAAGTGGGTTGTATTTAACGACATTATGGATTGTGGTGCGATGCTCAGAGCAGAGCATGCACAGACCAGAGTCAAGTGCCCAGATATCTGAAGTGGCACTTCCATTATCTGTGCACCTCATTAACCTTACAGCAGTACGTGAAGAAGAGGAGAGAAACAGACTGCACTTGTTTTCAAACAAGTTGTGTACTTGCTGCAAATTTGTACTTTCTCTACAGTTTACCTGCAATAGGAGGTATTGTACAGAAAGCGCATTTAGTAAAATGTAGGGTATTATTATTATTTAACGAGGTCTTCGTAACTTCCCCTTCTTTCCCTCTCTGTACCTCTGTCCAATGACAGCAGTATTCATGCTACTGGCTGGACATAGTAATAACCAATGACACGTCGGCATGAAAGGAAAGTATTGATTACTTCTAATGGCCCACTAAATCGTTGCTCAGTAAGCTACAACTGTTGCTTCCACCTTGCCGTATACATCAGCAACCATACGTGGCGAGATTATTGGTCTATGGCAAGCTGACAATATACGTAGTTCCACAAATTTCAGAAACTGTAAATTCACCAAAAAAAAAAAAAAAAAAAAAAAAATTAAATTTTAATGCTACCCAAGATACTCGATTTTTTGCACAGGTATTAGAAAAAGAAAACCTTTCATTCAAAAGCAGAAACTGTAGTATAATATAACGTAATAGACAAACATGTTTAGAGTTATTGCTTTACGAATTTTAATTCCAGTATAAATATAGGGAGAATTTGTAGAATAATTAAACGTTTTTATACTTTTCAGTATAATATTGCATTATGGCTACTGTAAACTTTGCATGTTTTTGTGATTCTAAGGATAAAATTAAAGCTAACTCACAGAATCGCTTAACCCAATAGATGCTGCTTATTTGAGGAAAAATTTGCAACCTTGTCCATAATAGGCATTAAGAATTTGGAGATAAATCTAAAGAAAATTAAAGCGTGGCTTTTTTGCGAGGACAGTTGTATCTACCCTCCTCCCTTTTCCTTGTCGTCACTACGCGCTACACCTCTTGCCTCCTATTGCAAGTGTCAGCATTTATTGGTCAGAAGTTATGCCTCACTCCTTGCGATACCAGGTGACTATATATATATAAAAAAAAAAAAAAAAAAAAAAAAGGAGAGATTCTCCCGAACAGTGCATTTTACTAAGTTCGCTTTGTGTACCTAACCCAAAAATTCCATATAGAGATTTTTTTTAAACTATTTGATCAACGTAAATTGTTTGGTTTTAAACTTAATATTGTGTCCAAACTTTGAAACACGAAGTACGATAGTTTATATTAAATAAACTAATAAGGAACTAAGCCCCTAAAAGTGAAATCATATCGTTCCCTTTATATGTTTACAAATGCGAGTATTCAGTAGGTAAGTGCCTTTTGAAATGCTAAATAAATACCTGAAAGGTCACCAAAGTTTGATTTCTGCTTCTGATCAAAGAGGCGTTTGATTGTAATCCTTTATATTTGCAAATTGAAATCTGCAGGTTAAACAGCAAACTTTCCTGTTCTAACTTACGACAAAATCTCTCTACCATTCTTCATGAAACAGCCACACTCACCACTGAATGAGACGTGTGGGAACCTGAACCTGAAGGGGAGGGATGGCTGGTAGAGTGAGGCGAGAACGTAAGTGGCCCTGTTGAGCTGATTTTATCTATGCCTGTCTTACAAGATACTGAACTTAAATACCAAGTTTGTTATTTAAAATAAATTATTGGTTTCTGAGTTATACTGCTCACAGAGAGAGCCCCCCTCCCCTCCCTACACATCCACATATACGTGGGCCGTCTAAAGACGCGTTTTCTTTTTTTGATTGGGAGAATCTCAAAACATTGTTTGCAGTGAATCGAATTTTTGGGTGGAACGCCACTCGGGAGTTCAAGTCTGTAGTTGTGAGGGATCCTGCCCTCTGCTGGTGTCTCTTCTCATGTTCAAGCTTCCTTCGTATCCTCTCACCTCACCTCTCCCTACAGGGGGCGCCCGTCAGGAACATAGGCATAAAAGGTGCTCTACAGGTCAAGATACTAAGCCCTCCATTTGAATCTTGACTATCCTATCTATGTACTTGGTAGAGAAAATAAAAAACACTCGTCGAAAAAAAATTAGTGCGCTAAAGCACATTAGTTCACATGCAGCAGTCAACACTGCATTTAGTTTTCAACTAACTCTGGATATAAAACATTACCTTTTCCTGCAGAAAATTTATAGCAGTGTTGTACGAATTGTTTAAAAACTACTGTAAGAAAATCTTCACCGGATGTAGTACTGAAAAGAGAAGGAGAATATGGATGATATATGGGACCTGCGCTGTTACAAGATAGCATATTTTGCACGTGGTCATTGACCCATGGGCTATAGAATTGTCGCCTCTCTTCCTTTACAGGATGCCGCGCTATTAAGCAGACATTTGTAATCTATGCCACCATAAATCATAGTTTACTCTTCTTTTGAAAGAGTGCGTCCCAAACTTCCTGGTCTCGCTCAAAGATTTATCGCGGGCCGAGGAGACGTATGGCCTTGCTGAAGGGATTATTGATTTCCAATCTCAGCCATTGTATTTCTCACTTGTTCTAAAAACGGAATTTCAAACACAAAAGTAGGTCAGCAAAGGGCATTGGTGTTAGCTCTCTGATTTATAGCCGAGAAAATGAAAGTAACACTCATGTTAAAATATCACAATAACAATGTTAAATACATACAGGCATATGGTCGGATTTTGCTTTAACTTTCTTCGGTTTAACCTGAATTACGCGTTCGATTAGCAAACTGTAAATATTGTGAAAAAGTTTATAGTACTTTTACTTTCTCTGCCACGTAACTATTAGGTAGATGAGATATTGCATTCCATTTGATACTGAAGTTCCGCCGGAAAAACATGTTTTGAGCTTTTCTGAATACACAAAGGTATTTTTAGATAAAGTTCCGTGCCTGTGCGTCTGTTTATGCGTGTGTCTGAACAGTACACATAAATATCATAATTGGCGTATAAGTTAATTATGTTCTAAAGCTCAAACACAAGGATGTTCGGGAGAATTCCGCGCTCCAAACTACCCTTTAGATGAAAATGTTCTGTAAACTTTTCATTTTTTCATAAATAGCTCTAAAGTTAAGACATAAATAAAAAGTAGACATCACAAAAAGATGACAATTTAAAACGCACAGTTTAAAAAAAGCAATATTTATATCAAATGAACCAGTTTCGAAATATTCCTGCCACTCAACGATCAAAGACACTGCTACCCTGGATGACCTGCAGGGATTCCAGGAGGGCGGAGGTCATTTTTACCCGCTTGCGAATTAGTCATACGCGAGCCACCCATTGACACCTTTTGCATGGTGACCTAGTGCCTGTTTGTCTTATGTGTGACGTTCGACTCTGAAGCACTTCTTGATTGCCCGCGACACGCTCGTGAGTGCCAGACGCCAGACGCCAGACGCCAGTTCGAGTCGAACGGAGGTGAGGTGAATGTTCCTCCGGTCGAGTGTCTTTACCGCAGTACCTAGCCGTCATACGGCTTTACCTGCGCGATGGTTTTGACGGTGTCACTACAGGGATGTTTTCACTGGGAAATTTGTTGGGACAGGGGTTTTTATAGTAATTGTAGGTAGGGATTGGTTCGCAAGTGAGCTGTGCGCGAATTTTACGCGCTAATTCCTACCAGGGTTCTGGCCGTCAGTCACTCGCTGAGAGGTGACTGAACTGGTGATTCGCTCTGTTTTGAGTACAGATTGCATTTTCGCCTTTCCCATCTTGGATTAGATCGCCGGACTTAAGATGTCCTTCGGCAATCTTTTGGATGGTAGTCGGCGCGGCTGTCTCTGGTCGTATTGGCCCAGGGTATTCACCAGAGGGTTGGGGTGGTTCTGGAGTTTATTGTACATTGTTCGAGCGCGAGTTTTGATCACGTCGACAATGTACGGGATGCCGGAATGTTCGTGTAGGATATGGGCAGGAAATCTTCGGCCTGTATCATATATCATCCTTAATGCCCGGTTCTGCAACGTCTGGAGTCTGATGAAGGTGGATCTTGCCACCACTCCCCAGATCTCGCATCCGTACAGGACCAGAGGCGGGACGATCGCTCGATACAGCCGAAGCTTCAGGCGTAGGGGCATGGTTTGGGAACTGAGGATGGGGTACAACTGCCGCAGGACAGCGTGGCCTTGAAGTACTTTGCCCCTGACGTGATGTCTATACGTCAGCCGCCGGTCCAGCGTGACCCCGAGATACTTCGCCGTAGTGACCCAGGGGATCCGACGGCGCCGAAGCACGAGGTCCAGCGGGAGCCGGTTGGCTATCGTATTAGCCAGGAGAATCGCAGAGCTTTTCTCCGGGTTAATAGACATACGCCAGTTCTCGCACCATCTATTGATGGCACAGAGGTGGGCTTGTACTTGTCGGTAACTGTAGCGCGGGTTCTTGTTAGTAGCGAAGATCATGAGATCGTCCGCATACTGACAGATGTGTGTGTTGGGGTGCGTCGGGAGATCGGCCATGTAAGCTGCGAAGAGTGCCGGTGACAGTACACTGCCCTCGGGGACTCCTGCGCCAATGGGCCTCTCTCTGGAGAATGATCCCTCCACCTTCACCCGGAAGCTACGTTCCTGTAGGAAACTAGCCACCAAGTAAATGTATGGAGGGGGGATTTCCTGCTGTATGAGCTTGTAGACAAGCCCCTCATGCCAAGTGGTAGAAAATGCCTTTTCCACGTCGAGCAACACTGCCACCGTTTTAGCTCTCTCCTGGTAAGCCAGGGAAGCTTTCTCGGCTACACGCAGTAGTTGTTCAGTCGTGGAATGACCAGAACGAAAACCAAACTGGTGTTCCGGTAGGAGACCTTTTTCCTCCAAAAGAGGTCCGAGGCGGGACAGGAACAGTTTCTCGAACACTTTCGAGACAACTGGTAGGAGGCTGATGGAACGGTAACTGGATGGAAAAACCGGATTCTTTCCCTGCTTCAAAACGCATACCACACGCGCCTGTTTCCAGACAGCTGGAAAGTGGCACATGCTGAGGCATGCGTTGTAAATGCGGGTCAAGTGCATCACGGCTCTATGGGGTAGGTGCTGGAGCATTTCCGCTGTTACACGGTCCTGCCCAGGGGCTTTACTAGGTTTTAGGTGCCGGATGGTGTTAGTTACCTCGCGAGGGGTAACTACCGGGATGTGGAACTCCTCGTGGCCCGCGGGTCGGACTTCTAGGAAGTCTTCTACCGCTTGTTCCACGAGGTCAGTATGGTCATCGTTCTGAGGATCTACCCTAGGCTGGAACTGAGTCTCCAGATAGTCTGCTAGTGCCTCTGCTTTTTCCCTCGGTTCAAAGACAAGTCTTCCCCGAGGGCTGTGCACTGGATGCTGGTGTGCAGATTTGTCTTTCCTCAAGGCTCGGACGATGCGCCACGGTTTCCTCTCTTGGAGGTTTACGCGACGCATTGTTTCGTCCCAAGCTGCTTGCCTGTGTTTTCTTAGGAGTCGTCTCACCAGGGATTTGAACCTCTGGTGTATTACTCCTATCCTAGGATGTCGGAATCTCTGCCATAGCCGTCTGACAGCATTCTTTGCTTGAATGAGGCGTTTTAGTGGGACAGGGATAGATGTCGGGTTTGGTACTTCGGTAGGAATGCGATGCGTGTGAGCACGCACCGCGTTTAGGACAGAGGTAGAAAACCCCGTGGCTGCCTCCTCGAGAGCCTCTATCGAGTCTATTCGAGGATTTGCTTCCACAGAGTTTTGAAGGGCTAGGACGGCTGCATCCCAGTCGACTTCATCCACCCAGTCCGGCACTCCCAGGGCAGTAAGATTAACGTCTGCATCCACCACAACAGGGTTGTGGTCGGAGTCCAGATCGTTAATCACAGAGAGGTCCAAGTGAAATGGTATGTTTTTGGTGACCATGAAATCGATGATATCCGCGGCGCCGCGTGCCGGGTAGTAGGTTGGACCTCTCGGCCCGTGCGCGTGAAGGGTGGGGTTCCCGCTAATGAGACGGTACAATCCCCGGCCCTTAACGTTCTGGGTGCGGCTGTGCCAGCTTGGGTGTTTTGCGTTGAAGTCGCCTGCAATGCAAACCCTGTGGTGTAGGTTCAGGAGTGCCGTGATGTCCGCTTCATAGAAGTGACCATCCGGCGGGTCGTATACCGCCACAAGCACCAGATCGTTCCCGCCCAAGGATAGCCTTATAGCGGTTGCTTCCAGGTGTTGTAGCGGAGGAATGGTAACAGGAGTGTGGGTGAGATGGTTCTTTATGAAAATGGCAGTACCACCGCCCTGTCGGCCGACCCGACCAGACCGATGAGCGGCGTAACTTGGCAGGTTAAACTGTACACCAGCGTGCAAGTGCGTTTCACAGACCATCAGGATATCAATCCCATGGCTGTCCACGAACTCCAGCAGGCCAGGTCTCTGGTCTCTAACTCCATTTGCGTTCCAGAACGCAGCTCGAAATGAACGCACAGTTCTATGCGCCATTACGAACTTATGGAGTTAGAATAGAGGTCCTTAGCCGTTTGAAGCACCGTGAGATGCTTCTGCACAGCGGAAATCCCGGGGTTGATGATGGTTTCCCTGCAGCGTCGTAGGATTGGGAGGGAACGCTGAACTAAGTCGGCGAACCAGGTTGCCAACTCGATGAATTCAGCCATCTCCTCGGAAGCGAATGTGTCCCCTAAGGTTGGTTCTGGGATGTTTTGTAGAGGCACTGCTGCCTCGTGGTTGGTTGAGACAGTCCGCTGGGACGGGCTAGCATTGGCTGTCTCTGCCGCTTGTTGATTGGATGACGCAGCTTGAGCTGTGGGTACTGGTGGTGGGGAGAGTTTTCCAACAGTTTTGTTGGAATCCTTCGCCACAGTAGGTTTTTCTGTGTTTTTCACCACAGAGGCTTTCTTCTTCCCCTTCTTGGGAGGACGTTTTTCTTTAGGAGCAGTGCTGGGTGTTGGAGCAGGTTTTGTGCTCACAACCTGGGGTGGGACACTTTCCGGGACTGGCGTTGTCATCGACTTGGCAACCTGGTCGCTAGGGGTTACTTCCGCGGCCTCGGCCTGTGCGAGAGCACCTTCGTGTCTCGCCAGGGCCGTGGCGAAAGAGACCCCTGTTCTGACTTCAGTGTCAGCCTTGCCCTGTTTGCCTTGCATTATCGCAAGTCTCCTAGGGCACCCGCGATAGATCCCTATGTGGGATCCATTGCAGTTGGCGCACCTTCTTTCCTCTTTTGGTACCGGGCAAGCCTTTACCAGGTGCTCGCCCGCACAACGGAGACACTTGAGAGTCCTCTCACAGGCAAATCGTGAGTGCCAGTCCCTTGGCTTGGGTTTTACTTTGCAGTCAATTTTGGGCGACGACCCAGTAGCGTAAATAGAGTGCTGTGGTTTGTCACCCAAATTGGCTTTGGTAAGCAAGTTTAACTTGTATTCTATTTTGTTGCTGTTCATTTAAGCTTTTGGGGCGTTTTAATAATCTTCTTCATAACGTTTCAGCGACTTACTGTTTAACGTCCAGTCTTTAAGTTTTAACTAACCTTAAACTGCTTTAATTTTCCCTTTTCAATCTTTTAATGATAAGTCGAGTCGTATGCTGAGTTTCCCGATTTTTATCTTTGACTTCAGGCCCTAATTACTAGTTTTCGACGGGGTCCTAAACCTAATCACTCACTTGAAATATCCCTTATTATTGGTTTGAGAGTTTCAATAATTTCGTCATTCTTATGAACGTGATTCAGTTGTTTCTGGCATGTGAAGGTGGGATTATAGATTTGAAGTGCAGTATATAATGACTCAGATTTTAACTATCTGAATTTCTATTTGATTCTGTATCTATCTTGTACGTACAACGAAATGTACATATAATGAAACATTTCTGCAAAGGTTTGTCTGGATTAACAAGAGTTAGAAAAAAAAAAAAGCTTTCTTAAAAATAGATTGTAAAAAGTATAAAAAAATTAACGTAGCATTCTTTTTTCGTTCATCACGCCTTATCTTAGAGGATTTACGATGTATAATTGGAGTCTGAAAAAAGAAGAAAACAGTAATTCCTGCTTGGAAGGGCATCGAAGCATTCAGCACTGAATAACGCCCTCGAGAGATGCCTTGTGATGATTCACTTCAGGGAAGAATAAGGTTATTTGGCAGGGATGTGTAACGCGACTGCTATTGGCAAGAACTACAAGCAATCAATACTGAAACAACCATTATAAAAAGCCTCAAGAGGTCTACCATTGGGCTATCTGAAGAGCAGTGTTCATTCAAGCAGTAGGCAATCTTATTCAGTCGGAAATATCTTTGTGAAGTTATTCTTGACATAACGACTCGTGTCTTTGAATCTGTCCTCAATACTATCAATACACTTCTAGGAAAACGCTCGCACTTAAAGTCGGTATTAGCTTAAAGCTAGATCACCACAAGGGAAATGTTCTTGCCTCCCTTCAAAGATATAACATTTCACTAATTTAATTCCCATACGGTTAATTACTATCACAAACTCAACACAAAATTGAGGTCTCATATATAAAGATATATAAAGTTTTTAATAACACAACGCTGCACTTTGATATTTTTAAAGTAATTTTTTTAATGTTTTAGTTTCGAATGCCTTTTCCCCCTAATTTTGCGGTGATGTTTCCAAATATGTTATTAATTTTGTTCTAGTACGTCAAGTTTGTTTAAAAACGAAAGCAAGATTTATACATTAGCTCCTTACCACCACTAAGGTATAGAAGCTTCTCGGCAGTTCCGCTGAGTCATTGCACACGTGTGCATGGAAGGATCTCGAAGGAAGTCACGTGATGCCTGCTCCAGTATAAATAGAGCCTGCGAGGGCAACGAGTCAGTCAGTTTGAGTCGAGTTGTTTAGTGTGCAAGTCGTCGTGTACAGTTAGTTTTTAGTTACGTGAGTGAGTCGGCCAGCCTGTCAGCGAGTACGTATGTGTCGTCGAGTGATTGTATCGACTTCGTCAAGATATAAGAGACAGTTAATGTGGAGAAAGACATTGAAAGGCTGAGAAAGTTAACAGAAGAACAATTGTAATAGCACAAAAGACTATAAACTGTTTTACAACGAGAAGAAAATTGTGCATTTGTAGTAAAATATAGAGGAAATTAGAGAGAGAGAAAAGTAACAGGATTTCGAATTTTTCCGTTCTGTTACAATAATAAGAAAATGTAGAATTAATGTCTATAATTAAAAAATGGAAAATGAAGTAAATACATATTTTGACGAAAATAAAGGGCAATGTCACTTTTAACAGACCATAATAAATAGCATTACACATTTCAATTAAGAGTGAGGAAGTGTATTAATGAAGGATCTTCCCTCTCGTCCACAAAATGATCTAATGACTTGCAGATGAGTAAAACTTGGTCCATTGACGAATCATTGGTTGATCAATTTTGATTACACATGGAAAGGGAAGGGTTTATTTCTGGCACTCCTGAAATGATCCGTCCAGTCTTCTGGCGTTTCAGCTGCCAATTTCTGATTCATTAGTTCCGTGTTTCTATCGCACTTTGTACAAGTCCCATTCATTGGAAACACCATTTCTGCAGAATGTAGCCATTTGACATGATGTGCTACAAAGTGGAGAAATCTGAAAACAGTCCAGTTCTGTTCACATGCAGAATCACAGAAGGTTGTCAAGTGCTCTATTATTGAAGAGGAACCGTGAAAGCTGTCTGCTATAATACACGTCGTTAGTAGATAAATTAGGTATCATAAATTCTTTTGGAAATCCACCGCCATTGCTTTCCTATCAACATCCTTCTTGGAAGTGGGCTTAGCAAGTCGTTTACGTGTACAGCTTTCTTAAGGTACACTTGGTTTTGAATGCCTAAGTGACAAAATTGAGCTTCAATTTCCTTACACTTTGCACAGTCTTTGTTGCCGCTTCGTCCACAACGAATACATGTGAGTCCCTGGAAATGAACCCGGGCCGCCTCGGTAGTAGACGAACGGTCTAACCGCTCGGCCACTGCGCTGCCTTTGAAATCAAAATCACAAGTCAATAAACCACAATTCCCAAAAGAGAGCAAGAGTTTTCAAGGACTACTGCAGGCCAAGGTAATGGAGACATTTCCCTTTGGCGGTTTCTTACAATCGTGAGCTCAGCGATAATAAGTAAACGCTATTTTTAGGACAGACTGTGAGAATACAAAGTATTTTTAAACTCTTCACAACCAAACAAGCCACAGGACACATCCAGTCGATGCTCAAGTAACAAGATTGCCCTTACTAATGAGATACTCCTGTTTCAAACAGGATTACCACAACTGCGTAGGTAAGAAAAAACAGTGTTGTGTTAGCCCAGTTTGTTTCAGACGATACTTGGGGTACTAGCACAGAACAAAAGACAGTAAAGCTTGAAGCACCTAAAGAGAGAGCGAGATTCTGTAGGAGGTATAGTTCTATTTCACAATACAAATCAGTACTGTTATCAGAAAACTAAAATCCTAAAGTTATTTTGGTTATTATGAGATTAGCGCCAATATCATTACGTTCTGTGAAAAGAAAATTAGTATTTTTCAACACTAACGACTCACGTCAAAAACTGGCTTTTCTCGCCACCTCGACTTGCTTATATGGCTGAGAATAGCATAGCACGGATTTTTCTCGAAATTCACCTGTTCTCGTAAATAAGCCGGCAGTCGAAAGTTTCTCAAAAATTCTGGGAGCCCTTTGTTCTGCTGCGCTCATAGATGTTACCGCTCCATTGTAAACGGGTCACGTATTTACAAGCAATGGTGTGAGGTAGCTTGACCTTGAGCGTCTCTTTGGTGGGCTGGTGACTGGCGTCACATATTTTAATCAAACTCTTTAGAGCCATTTTTGAGAAATGTTTTGTTTTTTGAGAATCTTCAGGATATCTCAAAGCGTGCGTTTATAGCGTAAGCTCGATATCGAATCTTTTATGGAATACAATACTTTCTTTACCTACTCTAAGTAAGTTATAAAGTAAAAACGATATAAAGAACGTGTTTGATGCTCATATATACATTATCTGGAGTAATACCAAAAGAGGCTTTCATATTGTGACTTTTCGACGCTTCGCATACGTCTCTTCTTTCCGTCGGCACGACTCCTCAACCTTCACATACTGACTGACTCCTCCTGTCGCACTTTACCGCTATTTATATCTCCCAGGCACTATTCTGGAAAGTTCAGTTATTCTGTGGAATACAAAGAGGAAGATTCCAGAAGCTTCTATCCTTTTCTCTCTTTCGGCAAGCGCCCCAACAATGCGGCCATTCTCTGTCTCTTTCCTTCGGCTCCTTTGCGGTAGTGCCGACAATAATGCGATGGGTGACACTGCTGCTGTCGGCAATTAGATGCGGCGGGCGCGGTGACACTGCTCCCTCCTCAGAGCTGGTCGTCCCGACCAGCACTATCACTGCGGCAACTCCCTTGCGCCCTGGTGGACTAACCCATCGAACCTCTTCTCCAGGAGGCACGATCCTAGGTATCGCTGTTGGATAGTGTCCCTTGGTCCGGGTAGGACGATGTATGCCATCCTGCTTCGAAATTCTGCAACAGTACCGCCGGTCTTGACGGTCTCTCGTCCAGTTGCCCTTCTTCCTGGTGTGTTGGCGGGCCATCCTGCGCACTTGGAAACGGCTCGCTGGGTACCATGTCCGCCGACCTCTCTGGCGCACCTTCGCAGCCACCTTGCTTCCGATGGGTCCGGCAACAAACCCCACCACATCCGCGCGAGTCGCGTCCACCGCTGCACTCGTGTTCACTCGTGCTCGGCACGGCCTCTCCTGTATCCTGCCGTCCAAGATGATGTCCACCATTCTTCCGTTCACGGCACTATGCGTCAGGTGATTGGATGGCTCCGACGGTCCCCCCATGTTACACGCCAAGTCGGTTCTCGCGTGATGCTCGTTTGCTTGTGCGCTTCCCTGCTGATCGTCCTCCACGTCATATCCTGGTTGGTTACGTACCCGACACACTCCTACAGAGGATCCTCGACGACGTCCCTGAACTGCCCCTTTGTCTTCCCCGAGACGTACACTTTCGTTATCTGAATCGGGCGCAACTGTCGCCTCGGCCACTAGGTGCTTCCTCCCCGGGTCCGCGCTATTCCGTCTGCCCCTGGCATTCAGTACTTTGACGCTCTCGTCAACTCTTACTACCAGGGCGCCAAGACGTTCCCCGTCGTCCTCCACGACGTCCACATGCTGGCAGAGGTCTTCCACCTTTTCGCCGAGTTCTTCCACGTCTTCCGTCACGCCAATCAGTTCGCCGAGTTGTTCCACGTCTTCCGTCATGCCAATCAGTTCGCCGAGTTGTTCCACGTCTTCGGTCGCGCCAATCAGTTCGCCGAGTTGTTCCACGTCTTCCGTCACGCCAATTAGTTCGCCGAGTTGTTCCACGTCTTCCCTCACGCCAATCAGTTCGCCGAGTTGTTCCAGGTCTTCCCTCATATCATCCGAAACGGGCGCGACTGTCGCCTCGGCCACTAGGTGCTCCCTCTCCGGCTCCGCGCTATTCCGTCTGCCCCTGGCATCCAGTACTTTGACGCTCTCGTCAACTCTTACTACCAGGGCGCCAAGACGTTCCCCGTCGTCCTCCACGACGTCCGCATGCTGGCAGAGGTCTTCCACCTTTTCGCCGAGTTCTTCCACGTCTTCCGTCACGCCAATCAATTCGCCGTCAATTTTCACCAATAGCTCCATCTTCATCTCTTTCAGCTCGGCAGCGAGATTGTCATTTAACGTTTCCATTTTGGCAGCGAGGTTGTCGTTTGCCGTCTTCATTTCGGCGAATAATTCTTTCATCATTGCCATCATCCTGGTTTCCGAATCTCCCTCCATCTTGGTTCTAACGTTGCAACTTCTAACGACGATGTAACGAAACTAGAAGCAATTCGACGGATCCCACTCCTGACACCAGTGTGACTTTTCGACGCTTCGCATACGTCTCTTCTTTCCGTCGGCACGACTCCTCAACCTTCACATACTGACTGACTCCTCCTGTCGCACTTTACCGCTATTTATATCTCCCAGGCACTATTCTGGAAAGTTCAGTTATTCTGTGGAATACAAAGAGGAAGATTCCAGAAGCTTCTATCCTTTTCTCTCTTTCGGCAAGCGCCCCAACAATGCGGCCATTCTCTGTCTCTTTCCTTCGGCTCCTTTGCGGTAGTGCCGACAATAATGCGATGGGTGACACTGCTGCTGTCGGCAATTAGATGCGGCGGGCGCGGTGACAATATGTAGATAATTTTGCGAGCGTTTTCATATTATCCCAAATATAAAAACCTCTAGAGATATTTGCTTAGAGTATTCCGCGAAATAATAATTCATTTATTTAATACGATTTGATATTGATAGTGATTTGAAAGTG
The DNA here is from genome assembly GCA_030765045.1 of Tenodera sinensis. Taxonomy (NCBI): domain Eukaryota; kingdom Metazoa; phylum Arthropoda; class Insecta; order Mantodea; family Mantidae; genus Tenodera; species Tenodera sinensis. The sequence continues at coordinate 43,347,193 of CM060968.1, read as the reverse complement.
AACACAAGATTTATTTTCACAGTTGGCACTACAACTAACCCAGTAACTGTGAATACAACAATAATTTTAGTGTTTGCTCCAGGGAAATGAGAAATTAGAGATATAAGTAATATAAATGAATGAATTTGCGTTAGTAGGCTAATCGTTAAAAGTGGGTCTACTCTATTCAAAATTACAATTGTTTGACTTCGCCCCTTCAATTAGAATGTCAATATCCTTACCAGAATATTGGCCAAATCTGCTGTCTGTCATTTTTTAATGATCCCTAATTGTTTTTACTGCACATGGATACTCATAAGATATTCAGAAACGCGAGAAAATGTTTAGGTTGGTGTAACGGCAAGGATGAGGTGATATAACCAAAGAGTTAATAGTGCGACCAAAAGGAGATAATCGGTCTGAGTGGAATATTCTATCATGATCTAACTGAATGTCTTTAAATTTCCGTAAATTAGACACATTTAATACATTATAATATGCTTTAAAACTATTTAAGCGCATACTTTAGTAAATAATTAACATTAAGTTATTCACGGTAGATCTTCCAGATTTGTAATATAAATTCTCTTTGTTAACAAACCAACATTATGTCTAACGTTAGGTTAAGTGCCCATCCTGATCATAAATAACAGAGCACAGAGCTAATGTGTGCGTGAACTGCCCCACTAAATCATACCTATGCGTGTTGTTAGATAAAATTACCACTACTGCTTGCACTGAATCTGCCTCGCTGAATGCGCTACTCTGCTATGAATAGACTACCCTCCTGCGTGCATGTTAGAGAAATTGCATATGCGTCAGGGGAGCACTGTTTGTCTCTCTCCAAATCACAGAGCAACTGCTCTATTGGGGAAACAAATTGTAAAAAATGCAGGTAGAAAAAGTAAAAAGCAGCCCAGCGAAACCTAAAATTGCCTGTTCTTTTGTTTCTACATGCTATTGCCCCACAAAAGTACGAAATTGTCGTTCAAACTAGGTTACACCAGGCGATTGTTTTGTTAATCTGCTTTGCTAATTCGTTTATTTTAACCATGCATAGTAAAATAATTCCAACTAACAAATACTTATATAATAGCATTTATCTAAAATCGAATTTATGATTTCTTCCACCACACACTAGGCTATAAAAACATATCCAGACCAAACAGTATAGGTATAAAGATTTGGCGAGAAATTCGCCTTGTTGGCATTCCTGAATGAAAAAGAAAATAATTTTGTAAAAGTACCGGACCACACGGCTACGTGTGCCTGTTAACTGAAAAGCGAAATTTTGAATAAATGCTAAATGTTTTTACTTAAGTCAGACGCTTTTTAGATATAAATTCAACATTTTTATACTTCTGAAACTCAAGTTCTAGATGGAAAAATTTCAGTTCGTGACAGAAATATATATTTAAGTAGCGTAGATGTTAGTTATCAGTATAATAATATAATGTATAATAATATATTATTGCAACAAAATGGCAATTTGACAAATCCCATTCCTGACACCAGTGTAGCAAAATGACAGAAGTTCAGTCCTGCTATATTTTTATCATTTTATTCTCGTTGAAAAGTTTTGCAGTTTTACAGTCCTCTTTTACTGAACATTAACACAGTCTTCAGTCCTTCGTGATATTACAACTCACAACTGTTTTCTCCTTGTAACCTTGACTCACTCCTTTCTACCTTTCTTCACTTTCTCTGTCTCTCAAAAGCTAAATCTGACGATACGATCAAAATAAAAAATCACTATCTGTTCCGATATCTTCCTTTCGACGCGACGGTTCTCTCACGACGACCGTATACGCGCATAGCTTACACACTAAAACGAAAAACTATTAAGACGACTCATGTTTTAACTATTACTACTCTCGTTGCCTCGCTTCTTTATATAGCGAGGTTGACGTAACACGAACCTTCTTTGAACTTCACCTTTTCCGGAACCTTTACAAATACGCCGGTTGTTGGACGCCTCTCGAATAATCTCGAAAAGCCTTTGTACTGCCGCGCTCATTATCACGTGTTCACAAACAGTCGTACGAGGCAGCCTGACTGAGCACCTTTGATACGCGACGCGCCTGGTGTGAGGTAGCTTGACCCTGACCGTGCGTCGTGGCCGGCGTCACAATATTTTTGTCCTAAATTGTCTATAATTGCCGGTGAAATATTCTGCATTCAATTTTCCATAAGTGGGAAACTTGAAGCCTGATTTTCTAAAACTTTTATAGACCTAACAGCATATAGATCAAGAAAAATTATTCGCATTATTGATAGTTGGGCGACTTTGAGGTCTTAGTCTCTGAACAGCATAACGTTCTTCATGCCAAACAATTTTTTAAATGTCCTCATTTTTTTAATCTGTAGGACAAATTTACCTAAGTTTTCTTTGCTCCCAACGTGTTCTATGTTCTCAGATTATAACTTCTGAATATAGCTAGAGGGTTGCACCACGAAGACGGGGATAAAAATTACTCAAACTCTGCTAAATAACCTACGGCAAAGTATGTCGATACTCCGAGGCAGACGTGAAATCCGCGTTGAATAAATCACGACTGTGCAACACGGAACAAAAACCACTCCCTGAATGGAGGAACATGGTAATAATTTATGACCTAGATAACAGCAAAGAACTGCATCGCTAACAATGAACCAGAATCTTCCGAAGTTCTTCAGTAAGGAGGGATAAACGCAACCAGCACTCATTAAATGATCAGTAAAGAAATATGATATTTTATTAACTTTTCTAAGCAATAATTTAAGCGAATGTAGCACCAAAGTTTAGTATAAATCTCGCAGAAATTATTGAATAACTTTAAAAATTATTAGAGCCCATAACTTAAAAATAAATTTTAATTCTTTATATTAAAAATACTCATTTATATAAGTTACAAAACAAGAATAACTTTCTTCGTTTTAAAATTTGAAAATTAATTTGTTCAGCACGTCCACTTTTTTAAAATGTACCACACGGTGTAGCTTTCATTTAATTTTTCTAAAATTTTTCATGTAAATTCTCAATAGGCAATATAAAACTTAAAAAACCTAGAAATGTACAATGACGGAGTTAAAAAAAGTATGTTCTTATGAACTAAAGCTATTAAAAAAAGATCATATGAGAGGTTTGTGCGCTGTAATTACAAAACAAATAAAAAATCGTAGGAATTTAAAAAAAAAGTTTTCATAATTTAATCGTTTGAAGTATTTGGTAGTAGAAGTCAGGTTTAAAATTTAATAGCTCGGAAACCAAATGAGATATAAAACTGAAATTTCTAACGTTTATATAACATATAACATTTATATAAGACGCTATTGAACGTACATTTTCACCTAAATAGGCTGAAAACTTTGGAAAATCGCATTTTAATGTGCTGCGTTCCCTTAAACTCCTCTCACAGTTTATTGTTGATTAGCTGTTTTAGACAGTGTTGCATGGTTTTATTGTATTACTTAAAATTTTTATATCAGGAATTGTAAACTCCGATGTCTAGATGTATAACAAAACAATGATAGAAATAATATAAGTTTGTAGGAACCTTGTCATGAAGTATAACGACGAAAGCGCTATAAAGTTGAATTGGCCATATGCACTTATTAATTCCCATTTCATTATATGAATTAGATCTGGGTAACATACAACAAAAGTTTAATAAATTAATTGTAAATACTACAGAGAAAAATAATAAGTCACTGTGTGGGTCATCATACGAAACTCCAAACAGAGAATTAGGTATATTCAATCACGAAAATCTTAGTCTTAATTGTTGGAATAAAACTCAGGGTAACAATTTTTACTCGTTAAATCCCTAAATTAAACATGGAAATTAAACTAAATACTTACACAAACAGATACCGATTGCGAATAAGACAATGCATAGAAACAAAGAGTACATACTTGTTTGGCAGAAAACCCATTGTGCTACAATATGTCAAACTACGGACAGATTCTTTTTAGCAATGTAATGCTTTTTTATAATTTATCTTACTGCATAACATGATATTAAACACAGAGTTATTAAAGTTAAATTAATTAAATATAGCAAAATTTCCAAACCCTATGCTAGCAATTCCTTGCCAAGTTTTTGCTGTGCAATCTTTTTAAGTTGCTTTGACACACGCAGTAACAAATGAATACGGTAAGCGATATTCAAAGCTCAGTCTTGTTAATTTAAGGTGAGATTAAAAACAGTACAATAAACATTTAAATGTCGTGTGCTATTTTATTTTATTTTTAAAACCGGACATCAGCAGCACAGAAGATATATTATTTCACTACTCACTCTTGTACAAACTATTATTAGAAACATTTCTCTTCGTCAGGTTCATATTAATAAAGGTAGACATTTGTACAAATGATTTTATTACATTTTCTTGTAACTACAACGAAAAGAGAATACAGCAGACTTAAGGGGTAATGAAATGCTTTAAGAGCCTTGGAAATGGCTCACTCCTTAAAAAACTTATTTGACAAATTCAGTATTTTGATGAGATCTAAATTTCTATACAGTAAGATTTTGTACCTCTCTTATGACTCACCAGTGAGGCAAAAGTCATTAAGAAAGAAGAGGACTTATGAGAACGTTCCCAGAAAATTCAAGAATTCCATTTCACTTGTAATGAAAATATTGTGACAAAAAGACAAAAAGTCCAGTCCAATTTCCTCTTTATAGCTTTATTTTGTTCTAAACTTTAGTATAAAAACACAATTCTCTCTTACTGGCGTTAACACAGTTTACAGCCTTTTATGACATTACAACTCCCAACTTTTTTCTTTCCGCGGCATTGATTTCCTTTCACTGTGTCTCTCAAACATTAGCTCCGATGATACAATCACTCAACACTCGTTAAAACTTCTTCACATCTTTCACAGTTGTCCCGTACTCACAATGACAGACTAAAACTGCCTGCCTTCACGCGCTCCCGAAGCTTTTATACGGGCGATGACGTCTTTCTCGAACGTATACAAACAAGCCGGCTGCTGACACTTCTCGAATGTCCTGGAAGTCCCTTTGTGTTGCCGCTTGATCGTTGTTAGGCATGCGTTTGCTTGCATGAGTGGTGTATGGAAGCTTCACTTTGAACGCTTTTGTGACTCGCCGCGCCAATGCGTTGGCGTAGTCCGGCCCCGTCTGTCCTTTGTTGCGTTGCCGCGGCCTTGGTCCCGCGTCGCAAAATCTTAAACATGTATTTAAATAAACATCATTAGAACCATTTTTGAGAAAATCAAAGCTTCCAAAAATGTTACATGTAAAGAATGGTCTGAGGTGGGGTGATTTTCTTCAAAATCTTTGTGTCGCTACCTTTTAAGGTGCTGAACTTAATATCAAGTTTGGTATTTAATCGACTTTTAGTTTAGAGTCACAATATTCACAGGCAAACATGCTGACCTGTTCTAAAAGTGCTTTCAAGGAGTTCCAAAGCTTTTTTTTTTTTTTTGGTGAAATCTTGATATCGAATTTTTTTGTTACAATGCAAAATTTCCCCTACTTACTGTAGGTAGTACAGAAAGGAAAATTAACTCAGTTATCATAGAACAGGTATTACAGTTTTTAAATTTGTTTCATCTTGTAAATCATAAGCTTTAGGCATTATAGTAACAGAACGAAGGATTCCAGTGTCTTAGAAGAAAATAAATGCAAGGGAGAACACTAATAACTCATAATTCATAAGTCGGTGACGCTATAATTCTATTAGAGCAAATACTTTACTTAGCACTGGGTACGATAATGTGGTCCATAGCACGTGGCTAACTTATGCATGTAAACGTTTCGTTCCCACGAGAAATCCTCCCCCTCTTCACCTACTTGGAGAAAAAAGACGTGATATTCGGTTTTTACGCTCCCTTGGAGGGTTTTATATCCTATTTGGAGCTAACAAGTCCTTTAAATTCAACTCACGCGAGTGTGTTCAGGAAGACAAGAACAGTCTTAGGTGAATTTATCGGCTTTGTTCCTTTTTCCCTGTTTCCGCTACATATAACAACCAAAGCACGGTCTTTAAATTCCCATCAGCATCACATTAGGTATCACCTCCGTGTTTTACATTCCCGTTAACTGAAACTATATTTCAATGTCCTATAAGGAGAGAACATATTTTAATACCATAATATCTATGTCTGTATTAATATTATAAACGGAGGAAATGCATTTGTGTTGGTAGGATACTCTCAAAAACCACTCAACCGATTTTTGCAGTTCTTTTGTTACTGAAAAGCCTGACAGACATGGGCTTAAAAAACTCTCTTCCTATTTCATTTCATAAATTATGAAAATATTACAATGTATCTGTGAAACCCTTGTACTTGATTACAAATGTACTGGAATTACAAAGCACATACCTACGAAGGAGGCCTTGACCTTGAGGTCAGAGTGCCATGGAGTGAAAATAGTTATTACTTCACAGAATATGCATATAAAATAAGACAAATGCCACGGGTATTTCATTGCAAGTATATATGAAATCCTTATATCGTACTGTTCCGAAAATAAGCCACATTTTGCTATCCAAATTTAATCCCCGAAAAGTTAGGGTGTTGCTTGTTTTTTACATGCCCTTGCTGCGGAATAATTGCAACAAGACAACCAGCGTCTGCAATAGATACTGGTGGCAAGGGATTTTATTACGCAATAATGCAAACTTTTTAACGGTAATTTATTGGCGTTAGTATTCTGTAGATCTACCAATTGTTCGTTAGCTTATAATTCAATTTCAGCTGGACAGTCAACATTAGGCTTCGGCCCCGGTTGCATGTTGTCGACATTTAAGTTATACTTGCAGAGAGGTTTTCTACTGGCTCTACCTAACGGGGTAGGTTAGGTAGGGGCGGTACAGTCACGTCGCTTTACAAACAGGTTACTTTAGCGGTGTGTCACTCTCCCCTTCCCCTTCACCGGTGGAATGAGATGGCGGGGAAACCGGAGAACCCGGAGGAAACCCACCCCAGAGCCGCTTCGTCCACTACACATCTCACGTGCGGTTGCATGGGATTGAACCCGGGCCGTTTTGCCGAGAAGCGAATAGTCTAACCACTTGGCTACGCTGCAGCCTAAACGTAGGACTTCTCCCCGGCATTTCCCAGTTACGAAGACAGAAAATCTGGAAAAACTCTGTCAGGATGAACGATCCCAGCAGGATCTAAACCGCGGACTTCCTCAAGCAAACCTCACGTCACGAAAAATGATACATTCAACAGGTACATGTGATATATTTATGCATTTTCTTGTGGTTCCTTTGACTTTTCCCCCCCTAATTCATTGCCAAAAATTTACATTTGTTCTAAGGTTAGATCATGCCCGGGGTAATGAAATCCGGAATATTCAAACGGGTAATGGAGGTGGTCACCTTAGCTTGCTTTCTGTCTTATGTATTGAAATTCTGCAGTAGCACATTAGACCACGTAATAACACAGCACAGCACAGTGCCTGAAATCACCGCCCATCAAGGTTTGGTCAGAGTGTTTTAGACCGCCCTTATGCGAAAGAAGGGAGAGCAGATTTGCCACCAGCTACTGTTGGCCGATCTATGACGCATTCATGAGGCTCAAAAAGAAACTTCTCTAATGTTTGGTTGCCTGAACGAGTGATGGGGAAGTGTTTCATGGACAGCACGAAGGAGGTGGGGTAAAGCGACACGGTGACGTCATGAGCACGTAAGAGCAGAGGTTGGGCACTGCTGATTTAAACACTTCCCCTTTTGTGTTGAGCCTCTTCCTGTTTCGGTGATTCATATACAGAACGTTCAGTCAACCGGGAAAGACATCGATCGAAGTCTACATTCTAGACAGTGATGGTTCGAAAGAATGTGTGTTGAACGTGACAAAACATGAGAATTACCAGTATTCTAGAAGTGAGTGATCAGTTGACTTCTCGTAAAAGTGAAGGACTAATTTTGAAGTATTCATCCGCTGACAACTTTTTACTAATTCTGGATTCAAGAGCTAATATATCCATTTTTTCGCCGACTTCTTTGTTCAGCGAAATCAACATTCCATAAGAGCTGTTGGAATATTTACAGGATAATCAACATGGAACAGAGGTTTTCATTTATGCGTTATACCTATAAATATGGCAGTAACAATGACAAGAAACTCCAGATGCACGTATCTCTGGGAGTATTGTTAAGCTTCCCAATTTGATCTTATATTTTTCCTGAGATACACCGTTCCCATCAGCAAATATTTCTGGCAGTTCGCTTTCTCTCAATTTTATTAATTTCGGCGATGTTTTTTTTTTTTTTTTTTTTTTTTTTAAATTAACGTCCTCCAACATTGTGTCGTATCGGACAAATGAATGAAATGAAATGGGTGAAATGATGCTCAAATGAGACATGGAGCTTTAAGTTACCCGACATTCGTCTTCTCAGGGTAGGGAAAACCTCGGAAAAAACCTTACCCGGATAATTTACCCTAAGCGAGATTCGAACTCGCGACCTCTTGAACGTGAGGCAGACACGCTAACTATCACGCTACCGAGGCGGGCGGCGATGTTTCTCTTTATAACTTAAATGTTGTTTTGACAAAGCACAATTTTTTATTAATCGGTATATATTTATTTCTCTGATGGCATGAAACATTAACAAGAATTGACATTTGTCCATCTGATTCGTCATCTTGATTTTGGCTTCCCAGTATTTCCCGGTCTCGGATGTTCTGTGAAGACCCGGGCAACGCTATAGGGTTGTCTTTCTCCTAACTAGAATCAGATCTTTTGCCAAAATTGTGGACCATTCCTCCGCAGAGGTTGCCCAGGGTGCACCTGCGTGGAGGTAGATCTACTTAGCACCTGATTGGCATATATTTAAGAACTTATTTACATAAAGGAATACTTTTGACCGTATAGTTCTAAATTACGTAAGTATAATTTAGTCATACAGCACTTGAAAATGTTCGGGGCATGAAATAAATTTAGATCGGATCACATTCCGAACAAAAACTAGTTAGATATTTTTTTTCTGCCGCAGCCGTGTTTCCAACCCTGGCCCTTCACGACCACGAGCAGGTACGGGCGACTGCCAATGAACAGGAGAAACAGAAGAAATTCCACCAAGCGAGAGGTGTGTTACACAATTCATATTTTAAATTAGCTAATTAGCTTGCATCGGCATGTTCTGTTGCGACATCTGCTTGCTTTCTTTGTCATTAACACCGATGAGCGTTAAATAATTAACAGAAATGTGAAATAAGATCTTAAAACTATATACAGGGTGCTTCAAATGTTGTCCAGGTTTGAACTAATAAGTCACATTATTTGTAACCTTACTAACAAAGAAAAGACTCAATATATGAAGGACTGGACCTCAAATTTTGAGGTTAGATGACCGGAAAACTCGTCATTAGAGTGGGTGTGATATTACTGCGCGAAATGGAGCTTTAGTTTCTCTGTGGTGTTTATCCATCTTTGGTACTCCATAGGACGCAACTTAGGGTAGGGTTTGTGAACGTGCAAACAAAACCTCGATCAGTCATGATCCATTCAATTGGGAAAGTCTCTTAACTTCCAGAAATGTCAATATTCAATTATTTAAACAATTCTTTAAAAAATCTAAGGAAATGAATGAATACACATAGTGACAGAAGTCACTGCGTTTTATCCCATCCTGTTCCAGCTATTTTCAGATAATTATATCAGTGCAAATATTATTCACAAATCTGTTTTTCATCCACATTCAAGCATTATCAAATGCTATTATTTCTTTCCTGTGTGACTAGTATAGCTGTTGCTGTTATGAAATGCCTATGATCATGAATGACACGTTAAAGCTGTTAGGAGACTTTTGAATCGCCCTGTATTTAAAAATATTCTGTAAATTCTTTTCCAAAGGAACTCAATATCACAGTTTAACTATAGAAAAAATGTTTAATAAAGCCTGGAAGAGAAAATAATGTTTGCTACAAATCAAATATGAAATTAGTTTTATATACCATTAAATAGAAATCGGTGAAGAGCCAGTAGATGAAGTACAACAATAGAAGATTGGGAATTGCATAAAACTGCCATATTTAGAAATGGCTCTGCTGGCCAGTAACACAGGAATGCTGTTGCGAATGAGCCTATAGCTTAACATATGTGAAATATCTCTACTGCATGAAACATCTGCTGCTCGCTTAGCAATTTACAATCTAACTTCTGCAGCATAATGAATGCATATAGATGCATAATCTGCCCATGTCATCGGTAGAGCGCATGCTAAATATAAGAGGAATATGCATAAGGTTATTAAAACTTAGGACACTGATTCTTCCATTCAGATCAAGAGGTTAGGCTTACACCAGTCTATTGTGGTACCTAGTACCTACCTCATCTGCAGAAATTCTCAATCTTTGCTTGCTCTTTGATTCATTGCACGGTTTTTATGTTATCATCAGCACTTTAAATGCACTCATTGGCACACTTCCTATATATACCCTTCAAATAAACCAATACAAATCTAATGGTTATGATTTTAAATGCACATGCACAAAAACATATATAACAAGGTTTTTGTTATTTTCTAGTGATTATTTTTCAGCAAAACAGTTGCTATTTTATGTATCATACATCCAACATAAAGTTTAGCAGCTGGAGGACTCGAAGATCCAAGGTGAATCTAAGAATGCTGTAAGTAAAACAAATCAATAAAACGTAGTGACATGGAGAAAAAATCTGACGACCCTTAAACTACTATTTTAATTTTGCCAGCACTACATTATTTAAATTACCTGAAACTTTTATTTTTTAAACTATATTCTGTAATGTATATACGTAAATATAAAACTGGACTCTCTTTATTGCATTGCCTAAATTTAAATTACACCCTTAAACACAGTTTAAATTGATATGTGTTCTTGAAATTTAAGCCTCTAATACGTTTTCATATACGGCTATTGTGTACATAGAGATATGTTTATAACAAATACATAAAATATTATAGAAATACGCTTCTAAATGTTTATATTAGACATTTTTTTCTACACTTATAATTCTTACTGTTGTTTCTGTAACCCTTACATTCATATTCTGGATACGCGTTATAGCAAAGTATCCTGTAATGTTTGTTCACTGTTTTACGCTTTAAACTTGGTCCGATTATGTATCATGATTCATTTTCAGTATAAAAAGATAAAATAGGATAAATAATAACACTGAAATTGACGAAATTCCTCAAGAAAGGAAATATTTACAGGTGACGCAAAACAAATTTCTGCTTCTTGTTCAACTACAGGGTTTAGGCCAGTTGGCCTGAGACTTCAGGGACAATGTTGTCAGTCCATCTAGTAATTGGTCTTCGTCTTGGGTATATCAGTCCGGCTTGTCTTCTGAAGATTGTCAGTAACTCCAATTTCTCCTGGACGCATTACGAGCGCTGCGCATGGTAAAGATAATGAAGCGGCTGCCTTCTTAGAGCTTAGAACCTAGCTCCTCTATACATAAACCCCACAGAGAGGGTTGCTGCTTCCGCTCTTTGAGTCGTTATTAAACGCCTGGTTATATACTCTTAATGACCGTTGCAATCTCTACCACGAGAACCCTGGCAAGGAGCCCTCACTGGGTGCTATCAGTCACTGAATTCAGAATTTCTGCTAATGAGTATAATTTAATATAAATTATGGAATTGTTGGATACCACAATATATGAGTAGGTTGAATGAAAATAATAATTAAGACAGTTTAAAGATCATGCAACATGCATACTATTGATGTTCGCGGAATGTATTGCCCTTGCAAACAGCATATGAAAGTACAGCTTAATCCTACGAGTGAGTAGTAACGTATGAGGCTTACATTCAAAAGTATTGGATTCGACTCCTGGCGACTGGCCATCCTGACCATAGGTTTTTCATAGTTGCCCCAGGTCGTCAGGCGAATAGTGGGGTCGTTGCTCTAGTACCAAAATTCGCTTCATCATCATCTGTTTCAGGGTTGAAGGATCAGACGCCGATGTTAAGGCGTGCTACGGCTGGGCAGTGGTGGTGGGCTTTGTGAAGGCGTCAGTCGGGCTGCACCCATCCTCGTGCCCAGCTTCCCTAAGGGATCCCGGAGCCTCGGGGCTTGTGATCAGGTTTGAATGGCGTCCGAGGTGCTCCATAGGGACCCATTACGCGCTTACGCACATGGTCTCCCGGATCTGGTCGCCCATAAGTTAGTCTCTTCCTCATCCCTAACTGGGATCTGCAACACAAAGGACCACATCCGCCTACGCGAGGTGCTGTGCCCTGGTTTTGGTGGGACCTCCATGGATTATATCTTTACCTTTCCCTTTTACAATGTAATCCTCAGAAACGCATCTATTTACTCCTAATCGCTTTGCCTAAACTAATGATGCGGAATGTGGAATATTTTTCTGAAATTCTCTGTGCATGTATATTTAACTCTGAAGGTCTCATGCGAAAATGCAGTTAATTGTATACACAATTTTTGTACTTATATGCAAGCATTGTTTTAGATGATTGGGATGCTATGGATTTTTTTTATATCCAACTGATATGGCATGAAATGGATAAAACAATAAAAAGAAATAGAATGTTACTGGATGAGGTGGTGAGGATAGAATACAGTACATTGAAATGGTGTTAGATGAAGAAAGAGATGAAACTGGATAGTAAGGAAAGGGGCAGTTAGAATAGAATGGAATGGCATAGGATTGTAATGGAATATTGGAATGGAAATTAAAAGCGAGGATGCTCACTTCTGTAGTGTGGTGATATTGTGTCTGCCTCACACTCAAATGTTCCCGAGTTCGAATCTCAGCGTGAGTTAACCGGATAAAGCAGCCCTGAGGAACATTACTCCGAAGGTGCGAACATAGTAGTCTCCCCTTCTTAACTGCAGTAGCTTACATACAAACTCATTAGTAGGAACCGGTTTTCCCTTTAGTTTTCGCCCGTTTTCCGCTTTCGTAGTCGCAAAGGTAGGGGAAATAGAAGAATGTCTTCACACCTGGTGAGTACAGTTCGTCGGGACTGGGAATAAAGCTTTCTTCTGAGGTTTTGCCTTATTCTGAGAAGTCGAAAGTCGGTTAACTAAGGTCTATGTACCTCGGGGTCATTTGAGCACCATTTCACTAATTTCATAGTCCAGACGACATATTACGTTGGACGTTAGTATACTTAAAGAAAACCTAAAGGAACTGGAGCAAACAAATAGTTTGTTTAGTAACGACAGTCATCATATCAGCACCGCAGTGTGTCGGAATTTCGTCCCTAGGAGTTGGTTGCATGACTGTCGCTTTCAAGCACACTTAAAACAAGGGTCGGGTTTGAACCCGGGACCTTGGGCTCAGTAAGCACTGGATGAGACAGAGCATAATTTAATAGAAAAAGTAAAGTAAACATTTTTAAAAATATGTAGTATTTAAAAGAACTGGATGTTACCCTACGTACAAATTACGAAGCCCTTTTAAAAACATTTAAATTTAAACCTTTAAGCGCTAGAAGAGACATTCCAGAATTAATATTTTTGTATAAAGTCTTACAGTCGATATTGATGACAGTGAAATAATTTTAAGTATATTGCTTTATGTGTCAAATAAAATAAATAGATTCAAGAAGTTCTTATTTCACCTCAAGAGCCAATGCGAAAATTCATAAAGATTCAGTGTTAAACAGAATTTTATATATTTTATATGTGTTCACTATTTTGATGTAGATAAGTTGAACATATCAAAAACTCGGTTCAAAATGCTATAGTGAATAATTTATACTTATATAGATTAATAGTAAGTTTTAAAAGTTAGAATTGATTGTATAATGTTACTGTTATTTTCTTTCATTTTTATTTCTTTTCTCTTTCTTTTTCCTTCATAAGTTTTATTTTATATATAATTTTTGCTTGGTTTATGTCTGCAAGTTAGTTTCGGAAATGATTGTGTGTAAATGTGCTTTATAGTGAACAATGTAATTGGGCGTGTGTCTCTTATGTTCATAATAAATAAATTGATTAAATAATGGAGAGGATTGGATACTATTGGGTGGAAATTAACGAGATTGGGTTGAATGGTTCGCAAGGAGTGAATTAGACAGATAAAATAGAATGAACTGAGATGAGATGGTTTGGGTTAAGTGGGTTGGAAGTTTCTGGTCCCTAAAACTTGGAGCACCCTTTTAAGATGTATCGTAACTTCATTAATGTACTCCATCCGGAGCATTGCCACCCACGCGCACTGCTTCCGAGTATGTACGGGTCCAATATCGACTGGGCGGCACCATTTCATCCCTTTGTAACCTGGGTAACACGCCCACGGACAGGAACTGAACTCCATATCCGGAAAGGCTTTATCCAAACATTCGGGATATGAACAAGATGGATAGATGAAGCACTAGAGCGTAAATCTAGCAGCAGCAAGAATGCTAGTGAGAATTTAAGATGAATTAAAAGCAAATACTCAGGAGAACCATGATGGAATAAATCTTCGAAAGGAATGAAGTGGTGAGAAAATTGAAAGCATCTTTACTTTTAAAGATTTAAAAATACTGCTGCTTATTAGCTTCATTTGAAATCCGTTGCACGAAGTTGACACCATTTTCAACGCAGATTTAAGATTTACTTTCTAATGTGATTACGTTTTTACGAATATATAACATTATGTATACTGATCAAATTGCGTAAGCTTTCACGGCCGGTGACATAAAATACAAATGATCATCCGGGCTTGTGGGCTGTGGTCTTGTGGAAAATCTCCTTCCAGACGTTTCGTTCGAAGCTGCGTCGAACATCATCATTGGTGTGACCGTAGTACTCTGCTAATCTCGGCGACGACTGATACGGAGGTTTCACAGGTTTTGTACGCTTGGGATGTATGGGCGTATGACGGTTGGTCTGGCCTTTGTTTATTGGTTTGACTGGTGCGTAGACTGCTTTAAAGTGGGGGCTGCTTCCCTTGTTGTCGATTGTTGTCGATGGGCTGGGATTTACTGTAGCTGAAGCTGTTGATGGCGTATAATCTTGAATTTGTCTCCGGTCAACTTGTCTCCTGTGACAAGTATATCATTTATACTATTTGCAAACTGAGGACATAATTCCCCGGTAACGTGTAAGGCTCGTATTCGGGAGATGCTGGATTCGATTACCGCGGCCGCCCTTCCTGATCCATGGGTCCTTTCGGAGCATTTTCCGGGTCACCAAGGCAAATACTGGAAAAGATAATTACATCCCCTGAACTTCCCATCCCTCCATTTCATTTCATCCTCATTTCAATCCGATCTTTCACAATCGGAAGTATTGGCGATGGGCGAGTTTCGCGCTGCTGTGTGGGGACTTTGCGAACTGTAGCTGCTGTTCTCTGCGGGTAGGCTGCCTGACTGTTGGCGGCTTGGCGAACTCTGATATTGAGATGAATCTCCAGCACACGTTAGGAACCCTCAAGCTGGCTTGCGCTATTCGCCCGGGTTCCAACACGCCCGTAAGGTGCTCTCACTCCATCTCTTCCTCCTGTGGTCTGACATACAATAACCTTAACAGTTGGCTCAGTGTGAGATATCTTTCGCAAATACTCTACCACTACCTCTACATTTGCAAAGTTATTGCAAGCTTTGGACAGAAATTAAAACATCAGTGGGAAAAATATTGCGAAAAATGTATTTGCAAATATACCATACCTAAATAAGTACATTATGCGAGAGCGATATCAGGATTCGGCACCTTATAGGTATTCCCAAATGTATCGTACTATATTGCTTTTTTCGCTTTCAGATGTAAATAATGGCTGATACTTAAGGCAGTGGTAGAGCGCGGACAATCCACAGAAATTGAGTTTACTGGTGATTTTTCTCACCGACACCGCGACTGGTTGGCATTTTTCCCCCGTTTTGTTGATGGTTTACATCTCTTACTAGTTTAAAATAGTTTCTGCTTCCAGCGAACCGCTGCTGCAAATCTGCAATCATCTTTTTCGTTGTTTTCGATTCGTAGTCTCTCATGAATTTAAAATAGAAGATGAATTTACGCAGAGCCAATGCTGTTTAATTTGTTAACCATACTAACTTAACTCGTATGTTTGTTTCGTTTATATGCCGTCGTTAATATCTAGGTCATACTGGCTTTGGAACACGTACACGTGGAATGTCTGGGTACCGAGCGAGATTTTAACGTGGGAGATCCTGAGTTCGATTCCCGTCGACCATCCACTCTTACCTGGGATTTTTGTGGTATTATAAAGTCGCCAGACGAATGCTGGGATCGTTTCTCATCTTTTCCATAATTTCGCTTTCATTCTGTTTCCTTCTCATCGTGTACGTTTAGGTTTCGTGGCGTATGGTGGTACCGGACAGATGATGCGGATGTTTGCTGAAGGAAAATAGTACTCACTGTAGACACAAGAGGGCTGCTTTATTGACGGGTCGTTCATCGACCGCTGGGCAGCTCGAACAGTTGTACGGGTCTTCGACCCTGGAACTATTAGACTCTTTGTGGCTTGTCTATCTGCGGCTATCTTCATCCCTTCTTCCCTGGATGTATTACCCACAATATATATAGTCGCGTATGCGAATTGTCCCGCTCCGTTTTACACCCTATACCCTAGCTTACCTATAAGATCTTTACAAAGTTTAATTGCTATCTCCCTCGAAATGCTTATAATGTTCTTTATCATCAATTTGTTAATACCTTGTATGTTTAAATTTTTCTTATTACATGCATTTGTATACTCAACATTTCCACCGATTTCCTTAGCTAAAAATACCTAGAATACTTCCGCGTCCATTGATTGCATTATAAGCTTCGTTTTCCCTTAAGCGTTCACTCTGTGTAATCACTTGCATCACTACTGTTACACGACCTGATTTCAGTTTACCGTTTTGCCCTTAGGTACAAGGCTAAAGCTCGCCCTAGCGCCAAAGGGCTTACTTTGACAAACCTAATTAATGTGATCGTAAGACTAAATGCTTTACACAAGGAAGGACTACCATGCATACACAAGACCAAAGAAATTTACATGTTGTATAATAAACGGTAATCTTCAATAAACAGTAAATTAAGCACCAGATGGTTTTCAAAATATAAGTGTGACAGATTTAGTAAAGGCATCATTGGAAGCCACTGGCATAGTATGTTATAAATATTTTTATCTGTGCCGAGAGATGGGAATACGACATTCTAGTTCTATTTTTAAATTGCATTTGCTTTATTCGAGAAACAAAATTGCTCGCAAGCGCTGAAGCAAACATTACCAATGTATCGGCGCTAAATGCTCTAAAACGAGGATCTAGGAGCAAGTTTAAACACCTCAAATACTTTTAGCTACTGTGATAATGCAATGTACCTAATTCCATCTGTGACTGTAATGGTGATAATTCTGGTTCCATTGCCAAGGGGTTGGCAAAAAGGAGAAATTCATTTTCCAAACTTTTAAAATCTGTGAACGGTAAATTCATACCAGCCTATTAATACAAAATAATTGCCCACTCCTCTTTGTAAGATGTGCAGGGTTTAAACATCACTCCGTTACAGTCCATTGTTTGTTACGAGAAAGATGGCATTCACGGCAGGTGAAGGTTTGTGTCAGTAGGTACAAAGTCCATATGATGCACAGAGAGGGTGAGCCAAGATGGGTTCACGAGCCGGCATTTGGACATGGCTGGCCTAGCTCTTTGACAATTTTATAATTTTAAACAATAAACAAAGATAATTTGTTTAACCTCAACAGCCTGTATCAAAGTTACCCGACCCCAAATCTGTTCCAAGCGGGAGGAAAAACTTATTGGTAGGAATTCACAGAACCCTGTTTCAACAACATACATTGTGAGCTATTAGACCTTGGTCACCAACCTCTTGTAATTGGTGAGACGGTGTTCCGCAACACAGCTAACCATAAAATATATATGCTTCTTTCATTGTACAATCACCCCTGCATATTAATCTAGTATGGGTTTATATGCAAGTGGTTGTGGTGAAACGCTAGACTAGACGTTTCCAAGCATTAGACTATGTAACTGGTTCGTTAATGGTTTAATTCATTCTTAAAGTTCGTTACTTACAAGAGACTATTGTCACATAAATGTCGCGATTGAGCTGTGATTTTAGTGTGAAAATATATTCAAAACAAAAATACCCTGTCTCGACTTTCTCTCTTATTCGAAATTATAACGTAAGGGATGACTTACGTTTGTCTTCCGCTCAACTATGAGCTGCCTGGCACAGGATAATAAACTTTTCACCCCCTCCCACCCCCCCCCCCCCAGTGATGGGTGTCATCAAGCAAGGGGAAAAAAAAGAACTGAAGAAATAAAAATTCATTAAATTCTGCAGTTTAATACTTTTTAAACACCTATATATGCAAGGAATTGTACATTATTAATGATAATGAATAATTCTTTGTAAATAATTTTGCTTGTCAAACTTTGACCTGTGGGAGACAGAGACAGTGATATCTTTGGCATCACATTTAACTTCTTCCTAAATGTTCATGCCTAATATTAGCCAAACAAAATAAACCAGAAAAACAAAACCCATGTGCAATTATTAATACAAAGGTTATATAAAAACCTCACACCGGTATTATTTTCGATCTACTTTCACTAAAATAAGCTCGATCTGTAACATCTATGTGGCAATGGTACCCTGTTAGTAACAAAATGCACCTAGGATTATTTTGAACAATCTTGAAATTTCCGTTTAAGTACTTGGAAAACTGATGAGACAACTAATTCATAAGTCAGAAAGGAAAACTGCCTCTCTGACTGGTTACTTGTTGCAGTGATTTAGTACTTAAGATTTAGTTTGTATTTAATTTGATGTCTTACATGTGTTCGTTTCGTTTGCAGTGTTATATTTATAGTTAATTTCAATATTATAGTATCTTTAGTTGTATGGATTTGTACTTAATATGTTGTATGGTTTAATGCTTCTTTTTACTGTTTTGTGATCAGGTTCAAGACAAATGTTTGGAACACGACCGATGTCCCCGTGCAATAGAAATTACAGTCGCAGTCGTATAGGTATGAAACGTGTCAAGCATGTAGACGTGCGTCAAGTGTACTTTTTAATTTAATCCACTAACGCCATAAAAAAAGGATTTCCTTTTATACTTATTAAAATAAGGACTAGAGCTAGCTGTAAAGTGTGTTTTCACTAACTAGTTCATACCACCCTTGTTAGTGCATACTGAGATATTAATGGAATAATACCGTATCATAGCTTTATAGCTTACACCGAACAGAGTAATGATAAAAAAAACATTGGCTTGTAGCAAGAGAGCTTTGGTTAATCATTCATTAGAGATAGTATTATTTCATCTTCATCTTTCCTCTCCTTTTCTGTCTCTGTATCTCTTTGTGCTTGTGTTGTTCATTTTTCTCTTACTGTTCTATAATTGTTCAACCTACTAACAAAACCTTTTACATTTTATTAATAATCACCACATAGTTGAACTTCTATACAATCCATTAGCTTCATTTACAGCTTTTTCCTTTTAGAGATACGGCTAGGAAATGTTTTAATTATTATTTACAGCACCTAGAGCGAATTTCTTAATCCTGTTGGAAAGCTCAAAAACAGCTGCGGTTGGTGTATCGCACGACAAAACCCAACAGTTATATCAGGCATGGGTACGAGAGGAGAAGTAGCGATTGAACTTGCCTTACTCACCCCACATTCGCTTGCCGAGCGACGAAGGTCTTTTGATACAACATGCGCAATGGTGGCTTCGTTCCACCTGCGCGGTAGTAATAATTTCTACGCTATTATAAACTATTTTTTAATATTGAACATATTGTGCATATAATATTCCAGCCACCAACTGTAGTTAGGAAAATTACATCATCTTCAAGTTTATAACCCTCCTTTATCTCATACACGTAATGTTCTTACACTGCCTTAAAATTAACATATTAAATTTTTTCTCTTTCAGAATAAATAAAGCAGTAAAGTTCCATTGCTATTTAGCCTTAAAATACTTTAAAACTATTTGATCAACATAGTAGGTACATTGTTTGATTCTAAACGCAAAATTGTGTTCAAACTTTTAAACACGAAATACATTAGCTCATATTAAATAAACTAATAAGAGACTAAACGCCTAAAAAGTAGGATTAAATTGTCCCTTTTATAAATAAGAGTACTCAGAAAGCACCTTTGGAAATTGTGATAAACACCTGTAAGATTACCAAAGTTTGGTTTATGCTTCAGATTACAGTGGCGTTTGATATTGCAATGCTTTATGTTTGCAAATTCAAAGCCGCATATTAAACAGCAAATTTTCATGTTTTGGTAACTTGTCAAAAATTTTCTCTGCCACTTTTTAAGAAAGAGACGTCCCGACGAAACCAGATTCGCCACTGAATGAAGCGTGTCGGAAACAAAGGAAAAACTGAACAGCAGTAAAGGGGAGGAATGGCAGGTGGAGTGAGCCAAAAACGCGTTTCAGTTGAGTGGCCTTTTTGAGCCGATTTTTCCCATGCCTGGTATATATTAAAACGTTGTGGATGGCATTTTCCTTGCCAGACACCCACAAATTTACATCGTAGTTATAGATTATTTAAAAAGCTATTGTTTTGAGGTAAACTATTAGGAAAACTACTGTGGGTTCCAGTTTTACAAGCAACAAACTATGTAGAAATTATTGTTACCAGCGCAGACAGTGGCTTACCTTCTACATTTCAAATTTAACATCTGCAAAATTTATATATGGACATTTGCGACATTTAGAAAAACATCTACACCTACGCTTTTTAAATTTTATGTTTAAATTTTTGAAGAAAACTTATGGATATCTTTAAATTTGTACGAAACTGATACAAAGGTAAGCATAATCTGTATGAAGCGTCTTCTAAAAACTCCGGTTTGAATTCTCCCCCTAAATTTTTATTTTATAAAGATTATTATTATTATTATTATTATTATTATTATTATTATTATTATTATTATTATTATTATTATTATTATTATTAATTATTATTATTATTATTATTATTATTAATTATTATTATTATTATTATTATTATTATTATTATTATTATTATTATTATTATTATTATTATTATTATTATTATTATTATTATTATTATTATTATTATTATTATTATTATTATTATTATTATTATTATTATTATTATTATTATTATTATTATTATTATTATTATTATTATTATTATTATTATTATTATTATTATTATTATTATTATTATTATTATTATTATTATTATTATTATTATTATTATTATTATTATTATTATTATTATTATTATTATTATTATTATTATTATTATTATTATTATTATTATTATTATTATTATTATTATTATTATTATTATTATTATTATTATTATTATTATTATTATTATTATTATTATTATTATTATTATTATTATTATTATTATTATTATTATTATTATTATTATTATTATTATTATTATTATTATTATTATTATTATTATTATTATTATTATTATTATTATTATTATTATTATTATTATTATTATTATTATTATTATTATTATTATTATTATTATTATTATTATTATTATTATTATTATTATTATTATTATTATTATTATTATTATTATTATTATTATTATTATTATTATTATTATTATTATTATTATTATTATTATTATACTTCCAACGCTAGCTCAATATTTCCACCATAATAGGAGCGCGCCTGAAATTTAGTTCATGTGTACATTTACGATTTAGTCTATACTTTCCGATTCTGAAGCCATTCCGATATAGCTTAATCACCTAAGTATCTCCATCTAAGATTTTTCGGCCCACCTAGTTGTCGATGGGCCCTTAAATCCCATTCACTAATTCACTGACTCTAATATTATATTATGGTCATTATTTGTCTAATCAGGTGTTTCTGTACTTCTATCTCATCATAATTATTGTCTGTGTATGCATTCATCAATACCTCTATGTGTTTATTTGTTTGCCTGATTGTTTTTCAGTCTTTCCTTTCCTATCATTATATATCCCAGAGCAACAGGATAAACTACGACCATACTAATTTATTTTAATACCAGCTTTAATGCAATCTATCACTATAAAGCAGAAAGACCCAAGCGAATGTTTGATTACAATTGTTCGATAATTACAGTGACATAATCTGACAGAAGGTAGATCGGCGTTTTGCCCTCTACGTTAACCTGTTTATCAGGTGAACCATCCTAATGCAGAAGAGCGATTTTGTAAGTTTATGCATGACGCAGGAGCAGTTATTAAATCCATTCCTTCAAATATCCAAATTTGAAATAAACATACTCGTATATACGAATAAATGCTAAAATTTAAGTGAATGACCTTCGGAAAAGAAATTTGGAACCCACTGCATGCCTTAAAGTCAATCATAGCTATTACAATGATGACAAGAGTATTTGAATCCTTCTTGACAATATTTTATTATATGTTGTAGCGCTATCCAACCCAGTATATAAACAAAAACAAGCTCCGGTACTGTATTGTTGCTAGATATAATGTAACTCATTGATTAAGCCTTAGATTGATATTATTATTCACATAACTTGATATGACTAAAATTGGATATGTTGCACTGTGTAGGGACTTTCCACTAAAACACTCTTTTCTGACTATTGTTACCAATTTTGATATGGCACTGTTTATTGTGTTAGAAAACAAAATTTCAATATCCTAAACCTGAATTATACATTCTATAAAAATATCGGCAAACATTTTAAAATCAACTTTATTAAGCCTTTCAATGTTATAATTCTAATTTTAAGTAATATTCACAAGATATAGCGAAATAAGCTTCATGCATCAACGTGGGAAGTTTTCATACGTTTTCGTCGTACTTTATGAATAAAAAGTAAGTAAAACTAGTATTTCCTGAGCCCTGGTTATTGCAAAAATGTATTTGAGATTAGTTAACATTTCATCTACAAATTTAAGCAGATGAGAAGGTGTCAAGTTTCTTTGGAGTTCATAACATATTTAAACCTAGTTTTATTTGATTACAACCTGACAATTTTCGACTCAAAATGACTTTTTAATGAAGTGTCTAAAGAGATGGGACTTTAGGGTGACATTTAGATTGAAATTTAAAAGCCTGAGATTCTTTATCTTGAAATAATGCCGCTATGCTATATCTTTTTCGGAAGAGATAAGTTACTAATAGGTTATGTGTCTTGTAAGAGTATATACTTACATCTTGCTTGTGTATGTTTTTGTGTGCAAACGGATTCTCCGATACCACCACCTGGCTACAGGCCTGTCTCTGTATCGCCCTGCTCCGGCATGAGGACGGGTATGAGTGTAGATATGAGTATCGTATAAGTACAAAATCTTCTATAGTACAGTTGAATCGCGCATCTTACTGCGGTAGGCTATTTCGCTTCAGGTTTAAGCAATTGCTAGTCACAATTCTGGCCACTCTTTAGTAAAATGCTAGTAAAAGATTTTAATTTCATTGAACAATTCTCCATTCCTTATGGGTAAGGAAGAATATGTTCACCTTTATTTTCTCAACATCTACATTTGTTCGGTACGGGGGTGAATCAAATATAAACGAGACTGTTGTTTTTCGTTAGCAGCAAAGGGTAGAGAAACTGACACATAAGTGAAAACATCTTAGATTCATCTTCTTCACGAGTCCCTGACAGCTCTTTGACCATCATAACAAAACGTCCAGAAATGACGGGGTAAAGTAAACGACTAAAAATGCAGGCCATTACACAATGTGTTTTGAAGCAGTCTAGCAAAGAATAGTTTCCCAAAGCTGGAATTGCCTACCATGAGTTTGATTATACGAAGTGCCATTTAGTAATGAACCTAATAAGTGACTCACCAAATCTGAATAAAGAGTTATAATACCTAGATACGATTCTAATACTCCCGGTATTTATGTTTTAAAAGCACCATTATGCAATGTTCATTCTATAAATATAAAATATGTGTTCTCATTTACTACGAGTCTATTTTTATTTTTCTATTGCTTTATGCAATTCATTAGGATATCCTTTTCACATAAATAAACTTGAAAAGAGGACGAGTTATGATTTACAAAATATTTTGTTATATCGCACTAACATTTTTCAGTTGCACAAGTGTCGAACCTCTACTTTTCAATTACCTTCTACCCTACTTCGCGCAACGTTAGTATCCCAGCACTGCTAGCAGAAGAGTGTAAATGTTTTGAGAGGCCTAAGCCTTGTTGATATGTTGAAACTCTAGCCGTAATCCTTCTCAGAAAACGAGAAAGTTGTTAAATAATTCCTAACTGCCACATTAAGGTGAGGGGAATATGGTAATTCATGCAGATAGTAGATATATTTATGACATCATCGTGAGCTGTTGTGTGCTACTGTCTCTTCCCCTCCAGATACCGGAACACCCCTCAGGCGTTTTCTCTTCAAAGGCCTACAGTACATTGACCATTATACAACGAGTGTTAATGAACTTTCTTAGGAAAGACAGATAAAAACCGACTGAAATTTTGGATGTACTATCAGAGCCCATCTTTGCAATTCTTTTTCCCCCCTCGATAAATGAGACTGTTATAAATGAAAGAGGCTGGTGTGATTAGAAATGGCGTTTGGACTACAACTTTATAGAAAATTACCGTAAGTTTAGATCATTGAGGATAATCTGGATTATCGTAAAAGCCCCTCAATATGGTTACATATACCCTCACCATTGATCAGATCATTAGTATAAATTTATTAGAAGTTTATTTAAGGTCTCGTTTATATTCGATAAACAGGAGGAACCTGTTTTATTTTTAAATGAGCTTTTTTACTTACATTAAAATCATTGCGCTAAAATTTGAGAATGCTTCGCAAGCGTAGTTAGCTTTGCGGCTTACAAAATTTGATACAAAACTTGTTGACTATAAATTCAGCTATTCCGCCAATAATTAATATAAATGAAAGGAAGCAAAAAGGTTGGTAGTGGAAATATATCAGTAAATTCATCAAATGTTATGGATATCAAATGTTAATTTTCACAATGCACTGTACTTTTCTGAGCTATCGCAATATATTTAACTGCATTCTTCTCATCTCTGGTTTCTGATTCTTTTATTTCCCATGCACATGCTGTTAAATCATCAACAACAATAACACCACGATAGGCAGGTGGCCTGTTCCGGTTCAGAGAAGTTAAGTAAAGAATATAATTTCCATAATGGAGAAATTGAAGACATTGTAATTAAAATGGAAATGGGGTCTGGAATGCAGAAAATAAGTGACATGAGTGTGAAAACAAAAATGAAATTCCAATTAGGTTTTGACATCGAGTGAGAGATAAATGCTACGGCGAAAGACATGAAATATAACAACACTGAAGAGTTAGGAGAAATTAAACCTGACATGGAAGATAAAATTAATGAAGTGGATGAACATGTAAATCTTCAGGACAAACGGCTAGACGGGAAGACAGAGGAAAATAAGGGAATGACAGGCTGCAATGGGCAAGGATCTGGACCAACAGACAGTTGCAGCGCAGGTCTGCACGGGCCGACATATCCTTAGGTCCGGCCTGGCCCGACTTCAACCAAACCCGAGTCCAAGAAGAGGTTGTAGTGTGCAGTCGCTTCCAAATGTTTTCCGATGCCCGTGGGACTCGCCGTGGAGACGTAAGGCGTAAAGGTTGTAGAATAGTTAATAGACCAGGTCAGAGCCGTCTCAAGTGGTTTGCCTGTCTCATGAGTTTGATAGCTGTAATGCTAACCTTTCCCTGTTTCAACAAAAGATAATGTCATGGCAACTGGCTTCTTTGGGACTTTGCTGTAAAACAGCCTTGGGCCCTAGATCATTGAAGACAAAAATGCGACATAAATGTGTCTGCAAAACATTTTCGGGAGTAGAGGCACAATAAACACTACATATTATTACAAACAACGTCTTACACGACATTAGGCAACGTTCACACACACACAGACACAGACACACACACACAGACAGACAGACAGACAGAGAGAGAGAGAGAGAGAGAGAGAGAGAGAAATTGTTTTCTAAAAGTGAAATTTTTCATTCAGGTATCCCAAAACGTTATACGATGTGATGCGAGAAAGTGCACCTTTATTCACTGCAACTTTTTTGCTTCCTTCAGTTTATGTTTATTTCCAATTACTGCTCATCGCTTTTAAAGCAACATGTATAATTAAATTAACAGATTATAACTAGGAAACTATAGGCAGTTCTTATAGGAGCTAGTTTGTTAGCTATTACTAGAGGGCGGATTTTGTAGAAGTTTATCACACTCACGAGTAACATCCCAGTTTACTAACAGGTCACTACAGTAGATACCCATGCATCTAAGTTTTGTATCGATTGATACAATAATACATACTGAGACAAAGAAGATATTTAAATATTGTTACTCGTAGCATAGGAAATACTTGCTAGACATTCCGTGTAATACAAGAAACATTGTGTTCATTTTAGAAGCGTAGGAGAGATGAAGAATTCGTATTTTGTCTATTGTTGGAATTCTGACAGCAGATGTATTTAATTGTAACATCCTGTATAAGGCATTTTCCCTCCCGCTGTTGATTCTCTGCTCTCAACTCCGTTTTCTGGTTGCTAAGGCTGCATTCACTCGGGGCGCTAATCATGTCCCACTTTTCACTACTGCACCCCACTTATCACTCCTATTGTGAGCGGAGTTGAGGGCACCACGCTCAGGCGGTGGGCTTTGGCTCTGCATAGACTGTTGTGCCATGGAGTTTAGTTTTTAGATTAGTTTCTATCAGGGAATTTGTGTATTGCTTGATATTTTGATAATTAAGACAAACATTAGAAGAAATGTTTGCAGTTTTTCGCTATTCAGCTATCAAAATATGTAAGAAAATTATTTCTTAGCGTTTAAGGCAGCCATGTCCAAACGCAGGCTCATGAGCCGACCTTGGCTCACACTACCTGCGAGTCACTTTGTACCTACCGACACACCCCTTCACTTGCCGTGATTGTCATCTACTCTTAGCAAACAGTGGTGAATTGAAACGGAGTGATATCGCTGTCTAAAACTATTATTAAAAGCATCTGTAAACAGCGTTTAGAAATCGAGGTACTTAAACTTGCCGCTAGAAATAGATATACCCGTCTTGGACATTTAGCGCTCGTGTATTGGCAGTGTTTGCCTCCACATACATTTGGAAACAATTTTTTTTTCTTCAAATAAAGCAAATAAAACGTAAAAATCGAAATAGAATATCAGATAAACATCGATATTAATAGCTTGAATAGTATATAGGATAGAATTATTAAATCCGCTATCTGGTTATTACAACATGAAACCTATTCCTTTCTTGATTGAATTATTGTGTCAGTGCGTGAGCTTGACCATCACAAACCTACCACTAACAGACGATTCAGGAAGACGACCATGTTACTGACTTTCCTAAATATTTATCTTATTGTTTTGTGTGGACAGATGCTGGAGCAGCATCAAAGTTACGCCCTGGATCTGTGTCTCCAAGCAGCGGTTCTAGAATAGGTATGATATGTAATAATATTTCACTTTTTTCTGTAGCAGATGAGCATCGCTTTGCTGCTTCGGATGCTAGAGCCCATTTCACCAAACTATGGAATAACCTTCTAAGCTTTCACTATTAATATAATATTAATGCTTCCTTTTAGTGAAGCAGGTTATAAGAAAGATAAGAATTTTATAAGCAAATTTCAAATGAAAAACCAATACACCTTTCTGGGGTTTGCACGATGAAGATATCAACTTTTAGGGATGTTTGGAGAAAGACACTTCCGAGTACTAAGAGTTCTATTCAACAGTATCTAAAATATTAAGAACGTGGGATTACACGGCCGGTGTCAATAGAATTACACTCAGCAGCCTAAAATGTTACTTTAATCCGACGTTTCGAGAAGATCTCATCAAGATTGCGGTACAGTATGAGGTGTGTAATGTCTGTAGACGTTGAAATTCAAATGATATTAACGTTGCAAGAACAAACACTTTAGTTTTCGACTACAAGAGACACGAAAGCCTATGCTCTAAATATAAAATATAAATAGCATACAAGAACTACATAAATTCTAAAATAATAATACAGTTTGTTGAAAGAAGCTTAAGATTTGTAAAATGGAACAAGCATAGTTCGTAAAAATTTATGGTAGTCTGGTTTTAATGTTAAACGGATTTGATTTAAAATAGCATTAAAGCTTCATCACTCATCCATAAATTTAACTGAATCAATTAGGATAACCCTCGACAGAAGCAATCGTTTATGAAAGGCTCCACTCCCGAAAGTGCCTAATATTATTTTAAGAAGCTGAAAATTATTCCATACTTTCATTTAGGCTATCTTAATCGCTTGCGTTTACAGTATTTTGTTTACAGAAACTTGGATTGCAACATTTTGCAACGCTCGTGAATATGTGAAATAGTTTGGATAGTATCATAAATCTTCCCTGTCGATATGGACGCTTTTGTGAACTGAGTTTCGTATTCATCGACCTGAACGCAAACAAAAACTTCTCTTGCCTGATACTGTCCCCTCATGGAGTCTTTGCGTCCGCTCTAAAAACACACTTTTGTATTATTGCGCGCAATACTTGCACAGCATAGGTACTTAATGTGCGTTAACTGCTCAGTTAAACTATCTGCTTTCTATTTCCAAAAGGCGGTGAAAATGTAACACGATGCGGGGAATCATTAAATGTACCCATTACTGCATTTTAACAGCAACAATGTAAAGAAAAAATGAAATCTATTTTCTACTGTTATGTTGAGCGTTGTGGTGAGGAGTCAATGAAAGCATTCATCGTGCTCAGTCGCTTGGAGCTCTCTCGCACCTTTATTCACTTCAAGTGTTTATTTCGGAAAGAATATAGTATATGTATTAAAGGGTAGCTTGGTTAAATGCTCACGCTTGATAGCATTTTAAATTTAATTAAAAGAGTTCTACCAATAACTTTAAACCCTGCTTAGTAGTTGTAAAAATGCATTTGTGATTAGTTAATATTTCAACTGCAAATTTCATATTAAAATGAGTAAAGCAAACTCAGGTAAAAATAAAGTTTAAGTAGCTGACGTCTCAATACACTTTGTAGCTTATAACGTATGGATCTAAACATATTTTTATTTTAATACAACCTCATGATTTTTTGGTCTGAATAAATGACACTTTTGGTAGTGTCTCCTTAAGGAACAGTGATATTAGCGGTATACTTATGTGTTGCTTGTATATGTTTTGTGTGTGTAAGCAGGTTCGCCGATACCACCACCTGGGTACAGGCCTGGCTCTGTGTCGCCCTGCTCCGGCATGAGGACGGGTATGAGTGTAGATACGTTGTACAAGTAATAGTGTGCAGTTGAATTGTGCATACTTATGCGGTAGGCTATCTCGCTTCAGATGTAAGCAATACTGATAATACAAGAGAAAGTCACAATTCTGGCTCATCCTAAGTAGAATGCTAGTGCAAGAATTTAGGTTCATTAAAATATTTTCTATTGCTTATGGATAAGGATGAATACGCTCACTTTTAATTGGACACTCAAACAGCCTGTGTCACATTTGTATACATACTCGCAAATACAAACGCGAGTGGCGACTGAAGACATCTATTTGAGTGTCCATAGACGATAATATATGGATAATAGACTATATAAACTCGGCTTCGTGTTAAAGTATCGGCTTGTGTAAACCGCGCTGCAACACGACGTGGAACTTAAAAATATTCTACTCTCCCAATGCGCTCAGTCATTTTTGTCCTTGCTTGTACCATACGGTTTGCTTTCTCGTTGCCACAGAGCTCAAACTTCATTGTTTTATGGTTTTTTTTTTTTTTTTTTTTTTTTTTTTTTTTTTTTTTCCCGATGAAAGGAAAACTTACAGATAGAAAAGCGAAAAATAGCAGAGGTTGGGCACAATTGGAAATGGCATATGGGCTGCAACACGATGACAATGTGGACTATCTAGAAACTTCTCAATGTGGATTACATGCATCCTTTCCATTGAACAGAAACATTTGTGGAAATTCATTAGACATTTCTTGAACATACCTCATAAAAGTCAGAGTATCCTTTGATGACTATAATGTATTGGGGTCAACAAATAAGTGAAACGCTCCAAGTGATTCCGGACAGATTCATCTATTTTCTTAGAGAGCGCGTTCCTTGCTTTTCTGTGATGGAGAACAATGTAGCAAAAATTCATGTATTCGCTTTTAATTTGAGGATTAACTGGACACACTATCAAATATAGTTTCATTTATATTCGATTAAGTGAGAACCATATGCTATCTTTATAAGATACTTTTTGCTTACATAGTTTGCGCTACAGAATTAGGCTGCTTCATAAGCATAGGTCTGCGCTGTTAGGCTTAAAATAGATTGTGCCGCTTAGAAACTTTGCTACAAAGTCTGTTGATTTTACAAATACAGCTGCCAAGCCTGTAATTACTATAAGTGAAAGAAGGCAAACAAATTGATGGTGAATAGTCGTCAATAAATTTACAAAACGCCATATCGATCGTTAATTTATAAAGCTCAGGAAACTAACTCTATTTTTATTGGGGGGGGGGGGAGGGGTTCAGAATCCCAAAAACTGTATTTCCGGTGAAATCCCGATATCGACTTTTTTTAGTGGGGTACAATTGGTAGTTCCTCTTACCTACCACACGTAGGAGGTAGAGAAGGTGATCTCTATTCACTAAAAGCTTTTTGCTTCTTTAAGTTCATATTTGTTTTCTAATTATTGCACATTGCTTTTAAAGTAGTCTGCATAGTAATTAAAATTAACAGGATGTAGCCAAGATAGCAGCCAGTTTGTAAACTATTAGAGGGAGCATTTTGTACACGTATATCAGTGCTAAAGTCAACACTTATTAACGGAGCTCTACAGCAGATGCGCATGGAACTAAACTTTGTAGTATCGATTGAATCTATGCTTGGACCTACAGGATAGCAAAACATTATTAGCATAAGTAGTGATAATATGAGCTTTCTGGCTCAAGAAGTGGCATAAGTGACATGAGCTTTTTGGCTCAAAAAGTGGCATAAGGGACATATCAGTCACACCACCCTCCCCCCTCCCCCTCCCCCCTCACCCCTCCACCCCCACATGTGGGAATTTCCAAAAAGGTATGAGCTTTCTGGCTCACTTAGCATAAATTCCCCATTAATAATCCGCCCCCTCACACTCCTCTCCCTCCCCCCTTAAGTGACATGGGTATTTCTTTGGACACGTGGGAATTCCGAAAAGAGAGGTCGGATGATCTGTCGCGAATAGGATGACAAAGGAAGGATAATTAATGACCCCCGTCCCCCCTGACCCTCCTATTCTAGTGTCTGCATGTGTTTTCGAAAGAAGAACGTGAGGGTAAGAAACCCTACAATGAATGGCCCCTTTCAGATCTTGATATATTTATGTGACAGTTGGAAATGTTTCCCTCTGACAGTTTTGAAAAGAACAAGGCTTCATCTTGCAAGGGGGCGAGCATAGACATCCCCATTTTCCTGTCTGAACAGGCTTAGTGTTTTTCTCTTAACAAAGCAGCCAAAGATCACCACCTGCAGGAAGAAACCTTTTCAATAGCGAAAGAATACTTCTGTATTGACGCGTGGACCACCCATGTGATCCCCCACTGCGAGGGTTTCCCTGCCTTCCCATTGTGTTGAATGGCCGTCCAACCCCTCCAACACTTCAATGCGTTCCCACACAGTGGGGACAAAAGGAAACCTGTAACATAACTCTTAGCAGAAAACAAACTTGAAGTTCGACATAACGAAACTTTTACTGATCAAAATCTACCCCCCCCCACACACGCATTCTTCCGAAGAAAAACCTATTCTCACTGAAATTTTCGGACCGCACACATCTTTGACTTTGCACTAGCCATTAAGCGGAAGGGTAATGAGGCTTTTACATTCACAAGGCTTTATCGGTCCACTTTTCCTGTGTCATGTTTTCTAGTTTTTTGTTCTTTATTTATCTATTTTGTTTATTTTGGATTCCTTATGGACTTCAATGATGTCCCGCACAATCAACGCAAGCACTATCTCACGATCTTTTACGCTCATAGAGTTCTCTCTACACACGTTTCTTACTGTGACATGTTTGTTTGCATTCTGTTAATCCTCATGGAAATACTGGCTTATACTCGCATTTAATTTCAGTATTATTTTATAAATAACGTTATTTTATACTTGCAACATTCATTTTGTGTATAGTATCATGTTCGACGATCAGAGAGGCTGTTTCTCGTTTCTTTCAAGCAAATTTAAGCTTTGACAACATGTTACTTAAGCTGAAAATATTGTCTCGTCTGTTACCCTCACGCAACTTTCTCTACTCTTGCCCTAACAATTAATACAAAATGTTATTTGCACTAACATCTTCGTGTTAGCTGAGATAAACGTTTTCACAAATTATCTCCCTGCTTATTTCCTTTTATGTGCAAGGAGGGATATTAGAGTAAGGAAGGCTTTGTGTACTGATCAAAAGCTACATGCAATTCTACTGAAAAAGCATTCACAAGGAATTTTTTGGGTCCATCCACATCTCTTGACTTCGCATTTGTTTATGTTCCCAAAACTCAACTAAAATCATGGAAATATCTCCAAAAAATCCTACAGGCACACACACATACTCACACGTAAACACACACACACACACATACACCCCGCACACATGCACACAAATACACATGCACACCTACACACATGAATGCACAACCACACACACATACACACACACACACACAAACAGACATACATACGCGCAAACACACGCACAAAACCGCATAAGCTTCATTTATAAGTTCCTTAAATTAAGGACTTTATGTTAGCCAATGCATCACTTTTCACAAGGATACTCTACTCAGTTTTCTTTGTGAAATATCCGGGGTGTTTAAGAGGACACTTATTTATACATTTATTTTCTTGTTTATAGTATCTTACGAGATTACTATGCTTGTTTAATCCTAGCAAGTAATATTTTTTAAATCGCACCAAAGAATAACGATACCACAATGCAGGAACAGTAAGCACCCGAGGAACGTAGCTGAATCATTGAACCATCAGCAATACAGGTTTCAAAGTAATGGGCAAATTTCAAACACTAAGTAATATCTCGCCTTATTATTAGTTTCTTTATTGACAAATTCGAGAGTTCTGGTCAAAGTAATTACTGCAATAACACATGTTAACATATATAATAACCCCTTTCAATCATACAGAAAATTCTTTTGACTTCATTTCTACATAAACACAAATATTAAAAATCTGATGTGTTACACTCACGTGACTTCTACCCTCTTGTACTTCCCATTCTTACAAAATCTTATTCCTATATCTTCTTCGTGTTAGTTGAGATAAACATTTGTACAAATTATCTTATTGCTTATTTCCTTGCAGGTGCAAGGAGAATGTTAGAATACTGCAGGCTTTTCTGCCATAGTCTAATGTTTAAAAGCTTTGAGATTCTGTTGTCTTTGCACACTTAAGATATAAAAAATGAACAACAATGATCCATTTCACGAAAGTTCTAAGTTTTTCCGAAACTCACACACATAACAAGGAATATCTCCGAAATGATTCACA
This sequence comes from Tenodera sinensis, assembly GCA_030765045.1. Taxonomy (NCBI): domain Eukaryota; kingdom Metazoa; phylum Arthropoda; class Insecta; order Mantodea; family Mantidae; genus Tenodera; species Tenodera sinensis. The sequence goes on along the minus strand of CM060968.1, from coordinate 43,313,787 downwards.
CTACAAGAAAATTTATTCAGTCAAAAATTGTGTATTTTAGCAAGATCTATATTCTCTATAGTATGATTTGGTCCATCTCTAACGGTTTACCAGTTATGCAAAAGTCGCCCAGAATAAATACGACTACAGGGGCTATAGCCAGAAAATTCAAGATATACATTTCATTTATCAAAAAAAATATCTCAAACATATGACATTTTAATCAAATCGTTAGAGCAATTTCCAAGAAAGTCAAATTTTCGAAAAATGTTCCAGGTAAAGGGTAGTTAAGGGGGGATATTTTCTTTTCAAATTCTTCGTGGCGCATCCTTGAAAGACATTAAACTTAAAAACTGACTTTGGTTTAACCGACTTTTCGTTTTGAGTTATGCTGACCTCAGACTGATACACACACACACATGTCTACACACACACACACACACACACACAAATTTTCAGCAAACACTCACACACACACTTAGACATACACACACGCACACATACACACACACTCACACACCCACCCACACCTACACACATACACACACACTCACACACGCGCAGACACCCACACTTACACACATACACCCATACACATGCACCCAATCACACACAGGCCTACACATACACACACACAAATTTTCAGCAAACACTCGCACACACACTTAGACATACACACACACATACACACTCACACACCCACCCACACTTACACACATACACACACTCACACACACGCAGACACCCACACTTACACACATACACCCATACACATGCACCCAATCACACACAGGCCTACACATACACGCACACACAAATTTTCAGCAAACACTCACACACACATTTAGACATACACACACACGCACACATACACACACGAGCATACACACACATACACACACTCACACACGCGCAGACACCCACACTTACACACATACACTCACACACATGCACCCAAGCACACACATACACACATACACGCACCTTTTTGTAAACCTGCTTTTTTGGATTCAGGGGGCCTCGAACATATATTTCCGGTGAAATCTTGACTTCGAATTTTTGGGTGGAGTACGATACTTCCCCTATTGGCCAGTAGAGAAAGTAAAAATAGAGGTTGCGACAACTGAGCATAAAAAATACACAACGCTAATTTCATTTCAATATATGAAACTCCTGATATTATTCTTTGTTATCAAATGATTAAAAATTGAAGAGACAGAATAATGAAAATTTCATTCATCTTACCCTTGCTATTGAATAAAGTTAGTGAATGAGACCTGATGCTCTGAAAGTATTTATTTTTTCTCAAGTAGTAATAGATAAGGGGTTAATAAAATCTCAACAGGAACTTTTTGTCACTAGATGTAAGTTTATTTAATAAGTTTGCCAGTTTATAGCAGGTTTGTATAAAACAATTGTACTATTAAATCTTACAATCCAGAGGCTTTTAAGGGGAGAATATGTTTGGAAACAACTCAAAGAATGAGTGAAAACTGCGTACCAATATTCATTACAAATACAAACCAAAACGGATAAGTGGGGCTTGTAGACAGAATACAAAACGAGCTCTATGGTGTTAAAGGAAATTAAAGGCGCAAAACTCCTTATGTGACTTAATCCCAGGGAATGACTGATGGTAGCATGGAGATGGGAACAATAACATTGATAATGAATAGGAATCCCGCCAGCCTATATTTTAAACATTTTGTTCGGTGTTATTCATCTTTATTTTTTTATTGAAGCATAACATTTCTTGTCATTTCTTACTGAACCTTCAGCATTCAGTTCATTGAATAAGAAAAGAGAATAAAGACATCTTTCAGATGTTCATACATTCATTTTAAATTACATTAAAGGCTGGCTTTGTCACTTTCATTATAAAACAAGCTATTATGTATATCATTTCACAGTATCCAAATATTGGAAAGAAAGCTAACTTCTTAGTTTAGCCAATAGAAACAAAGTTCGGCGGGGTGGTGGGGTAGCTGTTTTACTGCGCAGCTGCACAGGTGTGGTGGGGGAAAGCATTCTAACCTATAAAAGGGTACACCGTCCGCAGGAGTGAACGGACTCACAAGACACACAGGTGTGATTGCAGTTCTAGAGGGCGAAACATCAGTTGGCATTTACACATCACTGCAACAATAACATACATTCCATAATGGCAGGTAAGCCCATTTTATTATACCTTAAAGAAACATTTTGGTGTCTTTCTACGAGTGAAAGTCATTAAATAGGAACAAAATACGCAGAAAAAAGTTTTTATATGTTAAATGGCATGTATTTCCTTACAATGGACTTGAAATTATCAGCTCATCATTCATTGACTTTACACATTGAAAGATTAAGTCAAAGTGGAAATCCGAACTAACGATGAAATTGCCAAATGTAGGAAAACACGATAACTTTTTTTCCCGCTATTCATTAAATGTTTTCTCTTGTTGTTATTTTTATTATTATTCTTTTATTCTTTTGTAGGAAACATCAACAGGGCAAATGAATCTAACACGAGCATCAATGGCTCGCCCCCTGGACGTTGCACAACACGACTTGACAAAGTTACAATGCCAGTTAGGCCCAATAAATGCAGTTGTGATAGTTGTAAAAATATTTCATCACTGAAAAGTCTACTGGGGGAAATTCAAGGTAAGAATTATTAAATATTGAAATGCTAGTTTATATTGTTCCTTATTTGGCTCATTGTAGGAATTCCATCGTAAGCAATTTTTGTGTACATTCTGTCTTCCAGCGTTAGCATTTCAGCTCCAAACCATATGTTCAATCGAAATATCATATATGATATTTTGTTTTTCATCATTCATCTGACTTATAGTATCCCTTTTAATACTCTCTTCTTCATATCAAAGTGACTTATCTCAAATAATCTGTCTCTAAGCCAAAAACATTTTCTTTTATACCTGAATTAAATATAGTCTTTTATTCAATCTTTAATAAATGTTCACTTGCTGAATATGAATATCCACTTCAAATATTATAACACCATTAATTAATTTTATTGTTTCATCTTACTTCAGGCCCATATGAACCAATGGACCTTTCATTGAATCGCCAGCCTAAGGAGCAGCACACCATGAGACCTTCACAAACAGCTTTACACAGAGAATCAGCGCAAAAGAGGGAATTATACCATAAATCACTTTGCGATTGCAAGATCGCTAATCAAGCTGGGAAGAGCACATCTTCTTCAATATCGCAGAGTAATAAGCAGCCGCATGAAAACACCCATCAGATTACAGATGAACAATTATATCAACAACGCAAGTACAGCTGGGAACCTTCAAATAAAAGATGTCATACTCATACAAGGGAGCAATTCAACAGCCCGCAGCAAAGAACTCAACAAAACTTAAAGGAATTGATCGAAAACAAGACAAGGATATGTATTCATACCAGTGAAACTATGAAATGTGATACTTTGAAAATTGCCATAGAACTTATTTTATAATTCATCATGTAATTCATGCTTAGCCTGCAGAGTCGCAGTTATCAGAAGTAACAGGTATTCTATTTTATTCCAAGGGCGGAAAAACAGCGTGATAGACACGCACAGAGAGAGAGAGAGATAGTGAGAGAGAGACTGACTGTTACGTGCAGGTGTTTTACCCATATTTATGAATTGTGAATAATATCCACAGGCATTTTGCCTGAAGCAGTATCTACTTATATTGTGAAATCATCAATTTTGTTGAAATGTAAAAAACGATCTTGATTCATTTAATAAAATTTATGAAGAGAAATATCAGCGTTATCATTTAACCTGCCCTAACCTATCCTAGCCTAAGCAAGCCTACCCTATCCAAATTTAGCCTATCTTAACTAGGAATGCATGCAGGAATAACATAATGTATGATATAAATTAACAAAAGAACATAATTACAATCAGATAATTTTATTTAACTTATAAAGATGAATACACTACCATTACCATTCAGAAAGCAAGCATATACTATTGAAAGACAATACATATATATTCATTTCATTTCTTAATCATTCAATGATGCCAGTCGATTTCAGTTCATTGATAATTCCTTGAATTTCCTTATAGTGATTCTGTCCAGTCGATTCTTGTGACATGATTAATAATCGTAAACGTTTTACTAATTCATTTGGATCGAACCAAGGATATTCCAGGCGAAAAGCAGCACTTGATGGAGCATCTTGCATGTTATCGGAGACTTGGAGATTATTACTTTCTTCCAATGAAGTCATGTTTCCAGATGTTTTTACAATAACGCTTAGCGCTGATTTTCCATCTTCATTATTAGATGTTTCATCAATTCCAGATTTTTCACTCTCTTGCAACGGAAATGCCCCTGATTCAGAATTAGCTATATTGTTCACAGGACCATTAGAAACCTCTTTCTTGCATATTTTATTATGGCGTTGAAGCCTACTCGTTGTCCTATTCTTTAAAGTCTGCCCACACTCACAGCATTTGAGGAAACGATCCTTTCCAAGACTAATATATGAAAAATTAAGTCTTGCGTATTTTGAGCAATACAACCTTTTACTGTGATCACTCATTGTGAAAATGCAACTGAAGCTGACAATAACCGTTTAAGCAAAAGTTAGAGATGCTCGATATTTTATACATTGATTGTTCATATGTCAAATATAAACTCGCAACAATGCAAAACAATTTAGTGTAGGCAGACACCCTAAGTAACCACAGGTGAGCAGATGTGGTGACCATGGGTGACCAAGGGTGACCATGGGTGACCAAGGGTGACCAAGGGTGACCAGATTAGGTGACCATGGGTGACCATGGGTGACCATGGGTGACCAGATGAGATGACCATGGGTGACCAAGGGTGACCAAGGGTGACCAGATGAGGTGACCATGGGTGACCAAGGGTGACCAGATTAGGTGACCAGGGTGACCAGATGAGGTGACCAGGGTGACCATGGGTGACCAAGGGTGACCATGGGGTGACCATGGGTGACCAAGGGTGACCAAGGGTGACCATGGGGTGACCAAGGGTGACCATGGGTGACCAGGGGTGACCAGGGGTGACCAAGGGTGACCATGGGTGACCAGATGAGGTGACCATGGGTGACCAGATGAGGTGACCAAGGGTGACCAGATGAGGTGACCATGGGTGACCAGCTGAGGTGACCATGGTGACCAGATTAGGTGACCAAATAGGTGGCCCGTGACCCAAGCATGTACGTGAGCAAAATAAGTGCAAGCTAATGTGAGACTATCAAACATTCAAGATATATAACCTAAACCTAACCTAAGCTAACATAATGTTACCTGAACCTGTTTGCTTGAATCTACACACTGTAACTATTTTTAATTGAGGATTTCATTCTGATTGCACCAACAAATATAACATTACCTATGCTGAATTCTTCTATTTCAAACTTTTATTCTCGTAGCACATGCACTAAGTCATCCCATCCCATACAAATATTCAATTTCCGTATAACATAGCCTAATCTACTCTTAATGTGTTTCATGTCACTTAAGACACGATTCAACATTCAGAGAATCCTACCCTCACCTAACTCTAATCTAAATTCAAGCAAACTATTAAGAGAATGCTATTGTATTGATGATACTCTAATGAAGTCAATGTGATCTTTTCCTCTCATATACAAATATTCAATACTCTGAACACCAAACCTGGCTTAATATTCTTGATGACACATAAAATCAACCACAATTAATTATCTTGAGAGCAAGCTGTTTCGATTATCTTCTGGCGTGTTTGATTTTATGTGCCATCAAGAATATTAAGCCTGGTTTGGTGTTCAGAGTATTGAATATTTGTATATGAGAGGAAAAGATCACATTGACTTCATCAGAGTATCATCAATACAATAGCATTCTCTTAATAGTTTGCTTGAATTTAGATTAGAGTTAGGTGAGGGTAGGATATATGTTTATCTGATTGGTGTGAATAACCTGTATGGGTGATGTGTGGAAGAATAGTGGAATAACATTACTTTCCAGAAAGATTTGTTAACTGTGTCTATAGAATCGACCTGAGACATTGTTCTCTGAATGTTGAATCGTGTCTTAAGTGACATGAAACACATTAAGAGTAGATTAGGCTATGTTATACGGAAATTGAATATTTGTATGGGATGGGATGACTTAGTGCATGTGCTACGAGAATAAAAGTTTGAAATAGAAGAATTCAGCATAGGTAATGTTATATTTGTTGGTGCAATCAGAATGAAATCCTCAATTAAAAATAGTTACAGTGTGTAGATTCAAGCAAACAGGTTCAGGTAACATTATGTTAGCTTAGGTTAGGTTTAGGTTATATATCTTGAATGTTTGATAGTCTCACATTAGCTTGCACTTATTTTGCTCACGTACATGCTTGGGTCACGGGCCACCTATTTGGTCACCTAATCTGGTCACCATGGTCACCTCAGCTGGTCACCCATGGTCACCTCATCTGGTCACCCTTGGTCACCTCATCTGGTCACCCATGGTCACCTCATCTGGTCACCCATGGTCACCCTTGGTCACCCCTGGTCACCCCTGGTCACCCATGGTCACCTTTGGTCACCCCATGGTCACCCTTGGTCACCCTTGGTCACCCATGGTCACCCCATGGTCACCCTTGGTCACCCATGGTCACCCTGGTCACCTCATCTGGTCACCCTGGTCACCTAATCTGGTCACCCTTGGTCACCCATGGTCACCTCATCTGGTCACCCTTGGTCACCCTTGGTCACCCATGGTCATCTCATCTGGTCACCCATGGTCACCCATGGTCACCCATGGTCACCTAATCTGGTCACCCTTGGTCACCCTTGGTCACCCATGGTCACCCTTGGTCACCCATGGTCACCACATCTGCTCACCTGTGGTTACTTAGGGTGTCTGCCTACACTAAATTGTTTTGCATTGTTGCGAGTTTATATTTGACATATGAACAATCAATGTATAAAATATCGAGCATCTCTAACTTTTGCTTAAACGGTTATTGTCAGCTTCAGTTGCATTTTCACAATGAGTGATCACAGTAAAAGGTTGTATTGCTCAAAATACGCAAGACTTAATTTTTCATATATTAGTCTTGGAAAGGATCGTTTCCTCAAATGCTGTGAGTGTGGGCAGACTTTAAAGAATAGGACAACGAGTAGGCTTCAACGCCATAATAAAATATGCAAGAAAGAGGTTTCTAATGGTCCTGTGAACAATATAGCTAATTCTGAATCAGGGGCATTTCCGTTGCAAGAGAGTGAAAAATCTGGAATTGATGAAACATCTAATAATGAAGATGGAAAATCAGCGCTAAGCGTTATTGTAAAAACATCTGGAAACATGACTTCATTGGAAGAAAGTAATAATCTCCAAGTCTCCGATAACATGCAAGATGCTCCATCAAGTGCTGCTTTTCGCCTGGAATATCCTTGGTTCGATCCAAATGAATTAGTAAAACGTTTACGATTATTAATCATGTCACAAGAATCGACTGGACAGAATCACTATAAGGAAATTCAAGGAATTATCAATGAACTGAAATCGACTGGCATCATTGAATGATTAAGAAATGAAATGAATATATATGTATTGTCTTTCAATAGTATATGCTTGCTTTCTGAATGGTAATGGTAGTGTATTCATCTTTATAAGTTAAATAAAATTATCTGATTGTAATTATGTTCTTTTGTTAATTTATATCATACATTATGTTATTCCTGCATGCATTCCTAGTTAAGATAGGCTAAATTTGGATAGGGTAGGCTTGCTTAGGCTAGGATAGGTTAGGGCAGGTTAAATGATAACGCTGATATTTCTCTTCATAAATTTTATTAAATGAATCAAGATCGTTTTTTACATTTCAACAAAATTGATGATTTCACAATATAAGTAGATACTGCTTCAGGCAAAATGCCTGTGGATATTATTCACAATTCATAAATATGGGTAAAACACCTGCACGTAACAGTCAGTCTCTCTCTCACTATCTCTCTCTCTCTCTGTGCGTGTCTATCACGCTGTTTTTCCGCCCTTGGAATAAAATAGAATACCTGTTACTTCTGATAACTGCGACTCTGCAGGCTAAGCATGAATTACATGATGAATTATAAAATAAGTTCTATGGCAATTTTCAAAGTATCACATTTCATAGTTTCACTGGTATGAATACATATCCTTGTCTTGTTTTCGATCAATTCCTTTAAGTTTTGTTGAGTTCTTTGCTGCGGGCTGTTGAATTGCTCCCTTGTATGAGTATGACATCTTTTATTTGAAGGTTCCCAGCTGTACTTGCGTTGTTGAATATAATTGTTCATCTGTAATCTGATGGGTGTTTTCATGCGGCTGCTTATTACTCTGCGATATTGAAGAAGATGTGCTCTTCCCAGCTTGATTAGCGATCTTGCAATCGCAAAGTGATTTATGGTATAATTCCCTCTTTTGCGCTGATTCTCTGTGTAAAGCTGTTTGTGAAGGTCTCATGGTGTGCTGCTCCTTAGGCTGGCGATTCAATGAAAGGTCCATTGGTTCATATGGGCCTGAAGTAAGATGAAACAATAAAATTAATTAATGGTGTTATAATATTTGAAGTGGATATTCATATTCAGCAAGTGAACATTTATTAAAGATTGAATAAAAGACTATATTTAATTCAGGTATAAAAGAAAATGTTTTTGGCTTAGAGACAGATTATTTGAGATAAGTCACTTTGATATGAAGAAGAGAGTATTAAAAGGGATACTATAAGTCAGATGAATGATGAAAAACAAAATATCATATATGATATTTCGATTGAACATATGGTTTGGAGCTGAAATGCTAACGCTGGAAGACAGAATGTACACAAAAATTGCTTACGATGGAATTCCTACAATGAGCCAAATAAGGAACAATATAAACTAGCATTTCAATATTTAATAATTCTTACCTTGAATTTCCCCCAGTAGACTTTTCAGTGATGAAATATTTTTACAACTATCACAACTGCATTTATTGGGCCTAACTGGCATTGTAACTTTGTCAAGTCGTGTTGTGCAACGTCCAGGGGGCGAGCCATTGATGCTCGTGTTAGATTCATTTGCCCTGTTGATGTTTCCTACAAAAGAATAAAAGAATAATAATAAAAATAACAACAAGAGAAAACATTTAATGAATAGCGGGAAAAAAAGTTATCGTGTTTTCCTACATTTGGCAATTTCATCGTTAGTTCGGATTTCCACTTTGACTTAATCTTTCAATGTGTAAAGTCAATGAATGATGAGCTGATAATTTCAAGTCCATTGTAAGGAAATACATGCCATTTAACATATAAAAACTTTTTTCTGCGTATTTTGTTCCTATTTAATGACTTTCACTCGTAGAAAGACACCAAAATGTTTCTTTAAGGTATAATAAAATGGGCTTACCTGCCATTATGGAATGTATGTTATTGTTGCAGTGATGTGTAAATGCCAACTGATGTTTCGCCCTCTAGAACTGCAATCACACCTGTGTGTCTTGTGAGTCCGTTCACTCCTGCGGACGGTGTACCCTTTTATAGGTTAGAATGCTTTCCCCCACCACACCTGTGCAGCTGCGCAGTAAAACAGCTACCCCACCACCCCGCCGAACTTTGTTTCTATTGGCTAAACTAAGAAGTTAGCTTTCTTTCCAATATTTGGATACTGTGAAATGATATACATAATAGCTTGTTTTATAATGAAAGTGACAAAGCCAGCCTTTAATGTAATTTAAAATGAATGTATGAACATCTGAAAGATGTCTTTATTCTCTTTTCTTATTCAATGAACTGAATGCTGAAGGTTCAGTAAGAAATGACAAGAAATGTTATGCTTCAATAAAAAAATAAAGATGAATAACACCGAACAAAATGTTTAAAATATAGGCTGGCGGGATTCCTATTCATTATCAATGTTATTGTTCCCATCTCCATGCTACCATCAGTCATTCCCTGGGATTAAGTCACATAAGGAGTTTTGCGCCTTTAATTTCCTTTAACACCATAGAGCTCGTTTTGTATTCTGTCTACAAGCCCCACTTATCCGTTTTGGTTTGTATTTGTAATGAATATTGGTACGCAGTTTTCACTCATTCTTTGAGTTGTTTCCAAACATATTCTCCCCTTAAAAGCCTCTGGATTGTAAGATTTAATAGTACAATTGTTTTATACAAACCTGCTATAAACTGGCAAACTTATTAAATAAACTTACATCTAGTGACAAAAAGTTCCTGTTGAGATTTTATTAACCCCTTATCTATTACTACTTGAGAAAAAATAAATACTTTCAGAGCATCAGGTCTCATTCACTAACTTTATTCAATAGCAAGGGTAAGATGAATGAAATTTTCATTATTCTGTCTCTTCAATTTTTAATCATTTGATAACAAAGAATAATATCAGGAGTTTCATATATTGAAATGAAATTAGCGTTGTGTATTTTTTATGCTCAGTTGTCGCAACCTCTATTTTTACTTTCTCTACTGGCCAATAGGGGAAGTATCGTACTCCACCCAAAAATTCGAAGTCAAGATTTCACCGGAAATATATGTTCGAGGCCCCCTGAATCCAAAAAAGCAGGTTTACAAAAAGGTGCGTGTATGTGTGTATGTGTGTGCTTGGGTGCATGTGTGTGAGTGTATGTGTGTAAGTGTGGGTGTCTGCGCGTGTGTGAGTGTGTGTATGTGTGTGTATGCTCGTGTGTGTATGTGTGCGTGTGTGTGTATGTCTAAATGTGTGTGTGAGTGTTTGCTGAAAATTTGTGTGTGCGTGTATGTGTAGGCCTGTGTGTGATTGGGTGCATGTGTATGGGTGTATGTGTGTAAGTGTGGGTGTCTGCGTGTGTGTGAGTGTGTGTATGTGTGTAAGTGTGGGTGGGTGTGTGAGTGTGTATGTGTGTGTGTATGTCTAAGTGTGTGTGCGAGTGTTTGCTGAAAATTTGTGTGTGTGTATGTGTAGGCCTGTGTGTGATTGGGTGCATGTGTATGGGTGTATGTGTGTAAGTGTGGGTGTCTGCGCGTGTGTGAGTGTGTGTGTATGTGTGTAGGTGTGGGTGGGTGTGTGAGTGTGTGTGTATGTGTGCGTGTGTGTATGTCTAAGTGTGTGTGTGAGTGTTTGCTGAAAATTTGTGTGTGTGTGTGTGTGTGTGTGTGTAGACATGTGTGTGTGTGTATCAGTCTGAGGTCAGCATAACTCAAAACGAAAAGTCGGTTAAACCAAAGTCAGTTTTTAAGTTTAATGTCTTTCAAGGATGCGCCACGAAGAATTTGAAAAGAAAATATCCCCCCTTAACTACCCTTTACCTGGAACATTTTTCGAAAATTTGACTTTCTTGGAAATTGCTCTAACGATTTGATTAAAATGTCATATGTTTGAGATATTTTTTTTGATAAATGAAATGTATATCTTGAATTTTCTGGCTATAGCCCCTGTAGTCGTATTTATTCTGGGCGACTTTTGCATAACTGGTAAACCGTTAGAGATGGACCAAATCATACTATAGAGAATATAGATCTTGCTAAAATACACAATTTTTGACTGAATAAATTTTCTTGTAGTGTGAATCATTTCGGAGATATTCCTTGTTATGTGTGTGAGTTTCGGAAAAACTTAGAACTTTCGTGAAATGGATCATTGTTGTTCATTTTTTATATCTTAAGTGTGCAAAGACAACAGAATCTCAAAGCTTTTAAACATTAGACTATGGCAGAAAAGCCTGCAGTATTCTAACATTCTCCTTGCACCTGCAAGGAAATAAGCAATAAGATAATTTGTACAAATGTTTATCTCAACTAACACGAAGAAGATATAGGAATAAGATTTTGTAAGAATGGGAAGTACAAGAGGGTAGAAGTCACGTGAGTGTAACACATCAGATTTTTAATATTTGTGTTTATGTAGAAATGAAGTCAAAAGAATTTTCTGTATGATTGAAAGGGGTTATTATATATGTTAACATGTGTTATTGCAGTAATTACTTTGACCAGAACTCTCGAATTTGTCAATAAAGAAACTAATAATAAGGCGAGATATTACTTAGTGTTTGAAATTTGCCCATTACTTTGAAACCTGTATTGCTGATGGTTCAATGATTCAGCTACGTTCCTCGGGTGCTTACTGTTCCTGCATTGTGGTATCGTTATTCTTTGGTGCGATTTAAAAAATATTACTTGCTAGGATTAAACAAGCATAGTAATCTCGTAAGATACTATAAACAAGAAAATAAATGTATAAATAAGTGTCCTCTTAAACACCCCGGATATTTCACAAAGAAAACTGAGTAGAGTATCCTTGTGAAAAGTGATGCATTGGCTAACATAAAGTCCTTAATTTAAGGAACTTATAAATGAAGCTTATGCGGTTTTGTGCGTGTGTTTGCGCGTATGTATGTCTGTTTGTGTGTGTGTGTGTGTATGTGTGTGTGGTTGTGCATTCATGTGTGTAGGTGTGCATGTGTATTTGTGTGCATGTGTGCGGGGTGTATGTGTGTGTGTGTGTTTACGTGTGAGTATGTGTGTGTGCCTGTAGGATTTTTTGGAGATATTTCCATGATTTTAGTTGAGTTTTGGGAACATAAACAAATGCGAAGTCAAGAGATGTGGATGGACCCAAAAAATTCCTTGTGAATGCTTTTTCAGTAGAATTGCATGTAGCTTTTGATCAGTACACAAAGCCTTCCTTACTCTAATATCCCTCCTTGCACATAAAAGGAAATAAGCAGGGAGATAATTTGTGAAAACGTTTATCTCAGCTAACACGAAGATGTTAGTGCAAATAACATTTTGTATTAATTGTTAGGGCAAGAGTAGAGAAAGTTGCGTGAGGGTAACAGACGAGACAATATTTTCAGCTTAAGTAACATGTTGTCAAAGCTTAAATTTGCTTGAAAGAAACGAGAAACAGCCTCTCTGATCGTCGAACATGATACTATACACAAAATGAATGTTGCAAGTATAAAATAACGTTATTTATAAAATAATACTGAAATTAAATGCGAGTATAAGCCAGTATTTCCATGAGGATTAACAGAATGCAAACAAACATGTCACAGTAAGAAACGTGTGTAGAGAGAACTCTATGAGCGTAAAAGATCGTGAGATAGTGCTTGCGTTGATTGTGCGGGACATCATTGAAGTCCATAAGGAATCCAAAATAAACAAAATAGATAAATAAAGAACAAAAAACTAGAAAACATGACACAGGAAAAGTGGACCGATAAAGCCTTGTGAATGTAAAAGCCTCATTACCCTTCCGCTTAATGGCTAGTGCAAAGTCAAAGATGTGTGCGGTCCGAAAATTTCAGTGAGAATAGGTTTTTCTTCGGAAGAATGCGTGTGTGGGGGGGGTAGATTTTGATCAGTAAAAGTTTCGTTATGTCGAACTTCAAGTTTGTTTTCTGCTAAGAGTTATGTTACAGGTTTCCTTTTGTCCCCACTGTGTGGGAACGCATTGAAGTGTTGGAGGGGTTGGACGGCCATTCAACACAATGGGAAGGCAGGGAAACCCTCGCAGTGGGGGATCACATGGGTGGTCCACGCGTCAATACAGAAGTATTCTTTCGCTATTGAAAAGGTTTCTTCCTGCAGGTGGTGATCTTTGGCTGCTTTGTTAAGAGAAAAACACTAAGCCTGTTCAGACAGGAAAATGGGGATGTCTATGCTCGCCCCCTTGCAAGATGAAGCCTTGTTCTTTTCAAAACTGTCAGAGGGAAACATTTCCAACTGTCACATAAATATATCAAGATCTGAAAGGGGCCATTCATTGTAGGGTTTCTTACCCTCACGTTCTTCTTTCGAAAACACATGCAGACACTAGAATAGGAGGGTCAGGGGGGACGGGGGTCATTAATTATCCTTCCTTTGTCATCCTATTCGCGACAGATCATCCGACCTCTCTTTTCGGAATTCCCACGTGTCCAAAGAAATACCCATGTCACTTAAGGGGGGAGGGAGAGGAGTGTGAGGGGGCGGATTATTAATGGGGAATTTATGCTAAGTGAGCCAGAAAGCTCATACCTTTTTGGAAATTCCCACATGTGGGGGTGGAGGGGTGAGGGGGGAGGGGGAGGGGGGGAGGGTGGTGTGACTGATATGTCCCTTATGCCACTTTTTGAGCCAAAAAGCTCATGTCACTTATGCCACTTCTTGAGCCAGAAAGCTCATATTATCACTACTAGCATAGAAAATAGACTTGCCAGACATTCCGTGTAATACAAGAAACATCATACCGAGTCAGATGGCTCCACGCTATCATGTGAGATTCGCGTTCGGAAGGCCCCGGGTTCAAATCCCGCGGGCCTACCAATCTGACTGGAGTTTCTTCGTGGTTTCCCTTAGTCGTGTTAAATTTATGTTATCTTATGAACTAGATCCTTGAATAAACAATGATCAGTAATAATAATAATAATAATAATAATAATAATAATAATAATAATAATAATAATAATAATAATAATAATAATAATAATAATAATAATAATAATAATAATAATAAAGATGAATAATAATTTATGGGAGGTTAGGTTTAATAATTTTTTGCAGTTATTGGTAGACGTAAACTGAATTGAATAATTTTTTAACTCCTTATTTTATTTGTTTACCTTTTTTTATAAACATTATACCCCTTTTAATGTACTGAAGAGTTTGCCTCTGGATCAAATGATCTGGATGTAAACACTGAGTCTTTAAAATCAGAACAATAACTGAAGCCACTGTGAGTAAATTATGAAAACTGGATTTTTAAACTGAAATTTTATATCGTCTTGAGAGCTACAGATGTAGGCAGATTAAAAACATTAATAAACTCTAAAGCTTAATAAATTTAACCGAGAGGGATGACTCAGACGGTAAAGACTGTGGACCGTATTCGGGAAGCCCCGGTTCAAATCCCATGGGCCGACTAATCTGACTGCGTTTTTGTCGTGGTTTCCCTCAGGCGCTAAGGTAAATACCGAATTGCATATTTAGTACCACCACCCAGAATTCCACCTTAAGTCTAGAACAACAGAAAAATAGATGGTAATAATGAATGCTAATGTAACATAATGAAAGCAGATAGTCTGAATGGCACCCTAATGCCGTCCCCCTTCACAGAGATAGAGATGTTGCCCTGCACTGCTCCCTTTATGGACTCGTGACGAAACAAGGTGGTATGGTACAGGGATGAGACCTTGAAGGCTAATTGCAGATGTATCTGCAGATAGACTGGATGACACCCTAATGCCATCTGTCCGTCGCAGAGGCAGAGGTACAGATGCCCTGCGCTGCTCTCTCTGTGGATTTGTGACAAAGGAGGGTGGTAGGGATAGGGATGAAAGCTTAAAGGCTAACTGTCCGCCACACACCGCTCTACGTTTGTCTCCTAACAGATCAATCGCGATGACTACATTGTTAAAATGACGTAAACGTGACAGAAAAAAGAGATGAAAGAAAGAAGGAAAAAATTGTGTTCATTTTAGAAGTACGGGAGAGCGAAAAATTCATATTTCGTCTCCTGTTAGGATTTTGATACCTGATGTATCTAACTATAACATCTTCTATGAGGAATTTTGCATATTCCTTAATATTTGAAGATCAGGACAAACATTACAATAAAATTAGAAGAAAGGTTTCCTATTTTTCACTGTTCAGCTCTCAAAAGATGTTTCCAACATAAGCAAGTGCTTTGCTTTGTTTACATATTCCGAGCTGTAAGCTAACACATTTTAGAGAGAAATTTATGGTGTTCAGTAACAGCGAAAACAAAACAATGACGTAGTAGTTGTCTCCATCTTTGTTTGAAGAAATGTTATCCAAATCACGTGTAATAAATGATGCTAGTCATCAAGCTTTTACAACTTCGTTATCGATGATAAAGCTGTTGAATATCTAGTGAAGTTGGAATTATGATCTTCCTCTATGGTGTGCCATGATCGTGTTATATAATGTTATATTATGCTAAGCTGCTATAAGGTTATGTTCTGCAAAACAGAAGTGAGTTACGAGGATCAGTGTTGCTAACAATTTAGAATCCCGCTAATGGCCTTCGAAAAGCCTCAATATTCCAAGCAAAATCTCCGCTTTCAGCACTCACATTTATTATCGCGGACTTCGAAACTAAGGACCTTCCAGCTACTCATTACGGAGGACTGCATTGGTATTTAACCACAATGTATACAAATATGCAAACATTATTCCATGTTATATTGCAAAGCAGAACTTCAATCCTCTAACCTTATTGTAACCTATTGTAAAGTTGTTATCATCATCATCATCATCATCATCATCATCATCATCATCATCATCATCATCATCATCATCATCATCATCATCATCATCATCATCATCATCATAATCATAATCATAATCATAATCATAATCATAATCATAATCATAATCATAATCATAATCATAATCATAATCATAATCATAATCATAATCATTATCATTATCATTATCATTATCATTATTATTATTATTATTATTATTAAAATGACAGAATAATTCTATTAATTTGAATTTCTGAATTTTGTGACAGTTGATAAGTCCAGTTACTTTTACTGTCACTTTATTTCCGTTAAAATTGAATCACAAAAACACTTTTTAAGGTTAGCACAAACTAAAATTCGTCGCCACCTTGCAATTTACAGCTGTTCTTTCCTCTCGTACCCTTGACACACTATTCGCTGTCTTTCTACTCTCTTCTGTGTATCAAACAGCTAGCTTCGACGATACACTCGTCAAATACTTTCTCAAGACTCTGAAAAACTGCTCCAACACTGGCTCGCTCTCTCTATTTTATAGCCCAGACGAAGTGCCGGTTAATTATCTGGAAAAAACACACCTTTTTCTTGAAATTTATCGTAAATAAGCTGGCCATCGAAAGCTTCTCGAATAGAGAAAAATCGGTCTTTGCTCGGACCCGCTCCAATGTTAATTTGTTTACTCGCCGAGCAGTGGCGTGTGGCAGACAACCTCGACTCTTTTTTATATGCGGCTGGTGTCTATCGTTGTAATATAATCATCATCACGCACTACAGTTGCTATGATGCAAAAGTATGCGATGTGGTTATTAATAATTAGTTTTAAAGCCCATTGAGTATACGCTAGGTGTGATAACGTATTTTTCGCCACAAACTAGTATCCAAAACCGCTAAATTGGTAACAACGAAGAGGATTGCATCTGTTTACAGCTATCTCATCATTGTGTCATCAGTGATTTCCCCTCGACCCTGTAATGAGATAGAGTGCCTCTTCAATCACTTCTGTGCTATGGAAAATGCAATTTACCTATCAGGACCGGGGAAGTCGAGGAATAGCTTGAGCGACCCTCATTTTTACGTGCTACATATAGTTATCAGTGGAAGACTATGAGCGGACTGACTTCCGTGAATACCAGTTCCCTACGCCTGCAATACATGCACCGATCGTGAGCTAAAATCTAAGCCTGTATCACGACAATCCTTATGAATCAATACCTGTCAATTAATGACTGATGAACTCATGCTCACGTGCGCAGGTAGAGATGGACAGAGACCTAGTCGATACGAGAATAAACTGATCAGTTCACAGGCATGACCAGTAGAAATGTTGCATTTTGTGACCTACAGACCACTAGCTATCTTAGTTCCTCAAATGAACCACAATCTTAAGTTGGTACCAATCCTATATATGAACCAAAAAAGTCCTCATCCAAATGGGTGGGTTTGAACTCAAGCGAATTCCGTGGCTGGGAGCTAGAACACCACGCTCCATACTTAACTGTAAAGTAAAACAAAAATCTATTGTTAAGTTAAATGTAAGATTGTCATTTTAGAGAGGAATTTTTATATCTGTCCTGCACTGCAATTATGGAAACCTGACAAGTCTAAATGCAGTTCACAAATAAATGAACGTTTCATATAGTACATAGGATGGAATTACTAAATCCGATCCCCGATTATTACTATAACCCCACTTTCACAAAGCATAGATTCAATTATTGTCGCACTTTTACCAACACAAGAACTTTGCTATCATAAACCTACCACTAAAAGACAATTAGGGAAGGCGACCATGTTACTGACTTACCTAAATATT
Source organism: Tenodera sinensis (assembly GCA_030765045.1). Taxonomy (NCBI): domain Eukaryota; kingdom Metazoa; phylum Arthropoda; class Insecta; order Mantodea; family Mantidae; genus Tenodera; species Tenodera sinensis. The sequence continues at coordinate 43,295,789 of CM060968.1, read as the reverse complement.
TATCTTATTGTTTTGTATGGACAGATGCTGGAGCAGCATCAACGTTACGGCCTGGATCTGTGTCTCCAAGCAGCGGTTCTAGAATAGGTATGATATGCAATAACATTTCACTTTTTGCTGTAGCAGATGAGCATCGCTTTGCTGCTTCCAATGCTAGAGCCCATTTCACCAAACTATGGAATAACCTTCTAAGCTTTCATTGGTAACACAATATTAATGCTTTCTTTCAGTGAAGCAGGGTATTAGAGGAGAGTCCTAAAAACACTTCAAGCAAAAAAGTAATAGATATTTCTTGGCTTATACTCCTGTGCAATAGACAGAACGTTTCCATGATGAAGATACAAACTTCGAGGGACGTTGGAGAAAGACACCGTCGAGCATAAAGTCATTAACTCAGCAGAGGCTCGTGTGTAAAATATCCATTAAAGCCTAGGCTTTCACGGCCGGTGTCAACAGGATGGAAGAAATTTTCCGGCCTGCATGCCTGTGGTCGAATGGGCCTTCTCTCCTTTGGGAAGACGGTCACACAGCCCGCTGAACTCTTTTTGTTCCACATAACATACCGACGTTTCAAGAACATTAAACATCTCCCCATCAGGAATATTGTGCAGTATTGGGAGGACCGTAATGTTTGCCATGATATAAACGTGGTAACGAGCAAAACGTTTTAATTTGAACCACAACGAATAATGTGTAAATTCTAATATAATAACTAGAGTTTATGGAGAGAAGCTTAAGATACTCTTATATAAAATGGAATAAGTAAAAAAAAATATCTGTTTATTGCCAACAGATTTTAGGTAGGTACTTCAAATATCATTGAAGCTCAATCACTCATCCAGAAATGTATAAAAAAGTAGGCACAGCTTATTGAGATACCCAAAAAAACAACCTTGACATTTTTCCCCCCATTATGGTGCAGTCTGGTTATATTTGGTGATATTCCATCCGTTAGGTTGCATTAGTGCCGCCAACTGTTCGTAACATATAAGCTACGGCGATAGCTGGTGTTATTGCGTCTGTTATGTTGCCACAGAAGCCCTTGTTTATGAACGCGTTGCAGAGAGGCCAACCGATTGATTTTAAAACAAGGTTCTGTTTAGACGCCGTATTAACTAATTAATCAATCTGTGGGCGTACTGCTCATGTTTTTGTGGTTTTGTCTTGAATTATTTTAGAGCAATGCATGCTGTTATAATTACTGTTGTTACTTTTGTTACTTTTTCCATCAGTGAAAAATATTGGAGAGCAAGAGGATTGATGACTTCATTGTCAGAAATCCAGCATTAGCTAACAACAACTTTTGTGTCCGCTACACAGTAGTGCATTAAATATATATTACGATATTTAGTGCTCGGAAGTGATTTTATCCAAAAGTGTTATTGCAGAACAAGATTTGCTGAAATTGAGTAGCTTCATTATGTGTTGTATGGTAACGATGTTCAAGCATTATCGTTTGAAAGTATTGTAACAAATGAAGAAAACACCAGTTGCTGCTATCCACACTTTATTGCCTTTTAGTTAGTTAGCGTAGTGCTAACTTTACACTCAGATTACTTTTGTACAAGCTCAGAGCAACAGAACAACTGCCGAATCACAAATAAGAACTGTCAGATTGAACTGCTCGTCGGCACGACTCCTCAACGCTTCGCATACGTCTCTTTTCCTGCTCCCCGGTGCTTGGCAGCGACTTATATAGGTCCTTAGACAGAGGGAAAGTTCTGGAGGTAGAATATTCGGGAGTGCCTGTGGCGGAACGGTCCAGAAACCGCACCGCCATGTAATAGCTATTGTCTCGTACGCTCCTATTGTTGTCGGCGGCAGGTCGTTAGGCCAGGCAGGCGACTGGCTGGGTCCCCCCCTCCCCAGTGTAGGCAATCAGATGCGGCGGGCGCGGTGACAGTATGTTACTTTAACTTGAGGTTAGAAATACCTCTATAATATACGTTGGCAGAACTGCTTTTTGCGATTCTTTCGTCAGCTGTTTAGTGTAATGTCGGTCATTTTGAACTCTTGGTAACTGCCAATAAACTGTGTCCACCAATCTAATTTAATGGTACCTAGGATTGGTATCACGAAACTTTGGCTCTTCACGCACGTTTTTGTCAACTAAGTTTCCGTATTCGCCAACCTGAACTCAAAAAGCAACTTCTCTGATCTAATACTGTATCCTTCTGGAAACCTAAGATAACCTGTTGTATGCTTGTAATCAAAGTAGCTCAAAATGCTTCTAAGCAATTTTGAAAGAGGCTTCTAGATTAATTACCTAATACAATTTTACACGGTGGTTCTCTTAAACTTTCACGCTTGATTGCATATTTTTACTATTTTTTAACCAAATTGTGACATCTCAATTCAATCTGACGTTTAATATCGATAATTTTAAGTGTTTTGTGGGCAACTTTCAGACCTCTGGCTGTACTTTCGTGGTAGAAGATATGTTGTCAATACGAAAAAAAAAAAGAACAAAAACTGAACTTAGGCATCATTTATCAGAACAGAGAGCATTTAAATGGCGCAGCGCTTTAAAAATGGCGCCCAAATATATGTTACAACCGCCCGAGGGGATTAAAACTTCGCAGATATGTAGCTTGGCGCACGTTGGGTTTTTTGCACTAAAATTCAAACATCAGTTTCTATTAAAAAAATGTCTAAAATAGAACGTCCGTCTCTTATTAAGAGATCAAAATGGAAGTTCAGAAGTACTCATACAGTTTCGAGTTACAATGGGTATAGAAATCTCAGTGTCGTGATAACTTTAAAAGGTACAGCATTAAACGAGAGAGGTTCACTATTGCGCCCCTGGACTGTTGATTTGCAAAGAGTGTTGACCTGGAAAACTAAAGATCCGTGAATGGAATCCTGGCCGGGACCTGAATAAAACTGTTTAAATCTAGTTCATCCTTTCCGATCCCACACACGTTTAGCGTGGAGAAGCTATTTTAACCTGAGTAGTAGCTTCCAGAATGTCAAACAGAGCATGGGCTTAAACAAATAAACCTAGACTGCTTTACCAGTTTCGCGAAATATTGGTACGTTTTAGATTTATCGCCAAAAGGTTTTCGTCTTTTTACACTCACAATCTGTAGCTTTTGTTGCTTTTAACTCGGCTTAAACGCTCTGATAGTCTATCCGAATTTTTTGTGTTCTACCTAACGATTTCTCATTAGTTATTTCAGCACATTATATTTGTAATACTGCTGAAAAAATATTTTATAAATTTGTCAAGCATATTTCACAAATTATATATTTTACATGTCTATTGTAACATTTTTCTTTCGTTGAAAGTTAATAGCACCACCGAAAATTTGAAAGACTACACAATTGACTTCTTAGGAAGCCTACCGAATAACGGTAATCACAGGTATCTCCATATGTTAACAATGCCAATTATGAAATTAAAATGTTCGCAATTGCTTTGCATCTCCATAACAACGTGTGTTATTACTATTATTGCTATTATTTTATTATTATTATATTATTACAATTATTATTATGTTATTAAAATAATTGCTAAAGTTTATGTCTGTATTCATATAAAGCAGTTTTAGCCTTCAATAGTTGTTTATATCGATATATAGCAAAACCGCTTTTACAGACCGAAAACTAAACACTGCTAGTAGTGTAACTGCTATATTCAGAGCTACCAAACTGACCTAATTCATAAGTAATTTTGGAATATGTGATTCGTTAATCATTCAAATACAATAGTACATAATACTAGTGCTGTTCAACATGATCTATATAAAACTAAACACTTTTTAAGACAATTTCCCTCTGGAAAGTAACAACAAATTAAAATTGAACGTTTTCTCAGTGGCTCTTGCAGAATCCAAATATACAGGATGATTCAAAACTAATTTTCCAGTCTTTGGGGATAGGTTCCCTAAATTGAAACAAGAAAAAAGGTTCATATAATCGTGTGTGCCAAAATGCTTTGTTTTCCTGTTATTAATTTATTAGCTTATTAGTGAAAACTTATGCACAACAGTTTTCCAACAACTTTATATGTACTCGCTCAGTGACAATGACAATGACTCACCATATGCCACGTAGAAGGCGATCTGCTGCAATGGATTACATTTGTGCGCATTAGTGAGTGAACTGAAAGTGTATCTATTACATCTTTAAGGTTTCATTTGTGTACAGTGCAAGTTTCCATTCGACCATGGCAAGATATTCATGTCGTGACCAGGCAGACATGTCTAGATGCTAGCGGAGAGGGTTTCGATTATCTTGACGTTATATGCAACATTTCCTAACTGTCCGACGTCAAAAAAATAGATTTATGTATCACTAAAATTCTTTCATGAATAACATTTTGAACTTTAGTAAATCGAAAGTGAAGGATTTTGGAACACATCAACTTTCCATCTAGTTTCGGTGTAGGAACCCATCCCTAAACTTTATAAAAGTATTTTTGAATCATCCGGTATATTACTTTTAACGTCATTTAACTGGATAGGCATATCGGATGATGAATGAATGGAATAAGCCCGGGGTACCCAAGATTCGCCTTCTCAGGTAGCTCTTGAACTAGCCCCACTTCTGCATCGCCTCCAATGTTTCACGTCAATCAGTTGAGAGGAGCACTGCACAATTGGATTTTGTGCTCATTTAAGCGAAAAGCTTTGGCGGGGATGAGATAGTGCATCATTAAACCCTTAACAGAGACAATGAGCAAAGCTTCAGCTGTCATTCATTCACCAGTTGAGGCTGAGTGCCACAGAAAGTTACTGAATCAAATGACTCCATGGTAACGTGTTTGAACCTTCGTGAGGTCCCGGGTTCGATTCCCTCGATCACCCATTCTGAGTTTATCGTCGTTTTTCCTGGTTTGTAGGCGAATATGTGGATCCTCATCTACCACGAGTTCCTTTCCCTCGTTTATCTTTCGTTCCCTTTTCCTTCTCATGTCTGTAGTTTCCTGGCGTGAGGTGGTGCTTGCTCCAAGGAAAGAGTATTTTTTGTGGATACTACAGGTCTCACTGGTTCGACGGGTTGTTCATCCCACACTCTGGACCTCTCCAGACGGGTCTTCGAGCCAGGAACTATTAGGGACTTCGGCGCGTCTCTGTGGTCTGTAGCCTCCTGTAGTTTCTTCTCTTTATCCGCTTTATTCCTTTCTCTTGGAGGTTGGTAGCCACGACGTAGGTTGCAGTGCACGAGGTTGCATAACCTATGAAGTTAATGGTTCGAAACCCAAATCTCTGAGCTTTGTTAGTAAGTAGATTGGTAAAAATAGTACCAGTGTTTATTGAATAGCTCTTGTTTTATATATAATATCGCCAATTTCATGTAAATAAAGTTTCTAATTGTTCAGGGTTGTCCTCAAGGTCTATAGGCAACACACTTGGTTCTGGTTTCCGAGGTAGCGGGTTCAAACCCGGCGTAGGGTAATGGATTTTTTTTCCAGCGTAAAACCCCTTAGCATGGCTTTCTTCAGAAGAGACGTAAAGCCCGTGGTCCCATGTCATAGATTTACGGCATGTAAAAGAACCTGACGCCCGATAAAGAGGATTCTAAGCAAAATTAAGTGGTGTTTCACGCCCAATATAGAATAGGACGCTGCGAATCATAGCAGTTAAAGTGCGTCCTTAAATAAAAACTCAATTTAAATTATTCAGAAACTCATAATTGTTGAAAACTTAGTATGTAGCAAATGTGTTAAGTGAATATCGGGGTCACAGAAAGTATTTCTTTATTATTGGATCCCCTAAACCAATATCGTATTTCGTTAGCGATGTAGCTTGCGAGTCGAGTCCTTATTAAGGAAGAGATAGAATATGGGGAAGTGTAGGGAGGCCATGAGAGGTTAAAGGTACTGAGGGAGCATTAGCTAGTAATGGGATGTGATGATGTAAAGCAGGCCCACGGGTCGTACAGGGCTCTTCTACATTTCATCAGTGAGGGAAATTGGGACGTGAGAGGGTGAGAGCTCTGGGAGTTTCAGAGGGAAGGTGTAACCTCAGTCTGTACTTTAAAGGAGAGCAACTGATTTACTGACGCCTGTCTCCTAAAGCTCCGCATATACCAAAGTTACCATAATTGAAGCACAGCTTTCTATACATTTTTACTTATATATCTAAAGCGAAGTTCGATGCTATAAGACACGTAGAAGTTAAAGTTACCGTAATTGATAAAGTTCCGACAAATAAATATCTTGAAAATGTTAGTATTCATCCAATCACTTTTTGCTAACAATATAGTGTGACAAATGACAAATTCAGTTTTTTTATATCCCTTTATTTCTCTTGTAAAACTGAAGCAGAAAAACACAGTTCTATTTTATCGTTAACAGAATCTACAGTTCGCCGTGACCTTGCATCTCACAGCTGTTCTGTCTTATCGTAACCTTGACACAAAACCTTGCTCGATTGTTCCCACAAACAACTCCGACGCGACGATTAAATGTCCAAAGCTGTCTCTGTCGACACACACTCAAATTTCTCTCACCGATGAAAGAGTACACATATTTAACACAGTCAACGGTTGTCTCGTTCAACATTTAACGATTCTGAAGAACTCCCTTCTCTCGCAGTCCCGATTTGCTTATATAGCCGAGAATGACGTATGGATTTTTCTCGAAATACACCTTTTCTCGAACTTCTGGTAAATAAGCCGGCAGCGCTCAGTATGTACCATGGCCAGCCAGTACGTAAAACTTCCCATATAAATAAACAGATTTAAATAGTTTTAACTAATTTACATACCAACATAAGTTATTTCTATCTGTAGATGTAAACAATCTAGGTTTCCCATCAGTCACACCCATTCATCGCTGCAATTGTAAGTTTTCTTTCTACTCATTCTCTCTTAGTTTTCTCACTTTTTCTCATTTAGAAACGCATCTGTTCTGTTTATGGACATTAAATTACAGCATTTTCCATTATGAGTTTTAAGTATTTTAGTTTAGGTTATCAAAGTATCTTAAACAACAGCGGTGCAGGCTTGCTTTTGTTATACATTTCTAATTTTATCTCACTGAATGATGAAAATAAAATCAACATTTTTTAAACGAAGATCCTTAGGCGAATATATGGTCGAATTAAAGATGGAGAAAGGTTTAGGATTAGGTATAATGATGAATTATGTAGGTTATTTAAAAAAGCTGACAGAGAAGCTAAATGAAGAAGAGAAAGATGGTTAGGAAATTTGTATACAACAAAGGGAACAGTATTTGTGTGAATTACTCAGCTTGAGGAACCCATTTAATACTGGAAGAATTGGACGCCCTCCAAATAGGTGGCTCAACTGTGTGGAAGAGGACCTTAGAGCATGAACATTTAACAGGAAGGTGGAGAGAGAAGGCTCCGGACAAAATCCTACGGAAAATAATCACTGAGGGGGTCAAATCTGGAAAACAGCTGTTGAACCAATGATGAACAAATAAAATAACTGAATAAATAAAATAAGAATAGCTTGCCGTCCTCTACTCCTGAAACCCATCGTTCATACATGTTAGGTAAGATTAAAGAGCCTGTGTAATTTCTTAAATTGTTACTTTCTCAACTGCGTATAGTAAGTAGAGGAAGTATTGTATTCCACCGAAAAATTCTATGTTGAGATTTCACCTGAAATATATGTTCTGAGGCTCCCTGGAAAAAAAAAAAAAAAAAAAAAAAAAAAAAAAGCATTTTTAGAAAAAGATCCGTATGTGCGCGCGCCTGTGAACAGGATAACTCAAAAACGAAAAGTTGGTTAAAAACCAAAATTGGTATATAAGTTTAATGTCTTTCAAGGATGCGACACGAAGATTTTGAAGAAAATTCGTCCACCGTGAACTACCCTTTACAAGGAGAATTTTTGAAAACGTTGATTTTCTCGAAAATGGCTATAACGATTTTGATTAAAATGTCATATGTTTAAGATATATTTATGGTATATGAATGTTCTGGCTATGGCATATGTAGTTGTGTTCATCCTTGATGAGCTCTGCATCACTGGTAAACCGTAAGAGGTAGACTAAATCTTACTATACAAACATACAGATTCCGTTAAAACACACACACTTTATGTCCGAATATATATACTTTTTTGTGTGGAGTGAAGCATTTCGTAGATATTCCTTGTTACTTGTGTGGTTTGCAATACTTATACTTTGCTCAAATGGAAAGTCGTTATTCATTTTTTTTCGCTGTTCGCCGTAAAAAGAGAACGGAACCTCAAAGCCTTCATATAGCAACCAGCTTTAAAATATTTGACTATCGCTCAAAGCCTACTGTATTCCCATATCCCTCTTGCACCTGCAAGAAAATTATATCATTTCTGCAACTGTTTATCTTGACTAACATTAAGAACATAGAGCAATAAGAGTTTGTAAGAATAGTTAGTACAAGACTAGAGAAAGTCATGTGAGTGTAACACATCAGATTTTTAAAAATGCATTTTAGAAACATTACTTCTATTCCCGTTTTGCTCGCAAATATGTCATAACAGTGAAGTATCTGATTGTATACATATTATAAACCAAAATTAACCCAAAATAAGTACCTCGTAGGCAACCCTTAGGCTAAGGTACAGATTTCATGTTTATGTTGTTATTATTGTTATTGTTTATGTTATCATTATCATTATCATTATCATTATCATTATCATTATCATTACCATTACCATTATCATTACCATTACCATTATTACTATTACTACTATTGTTGTTGTTGTTATTGTTATTGTTGTTGTTATTGTTGTTGTTATTGTTATTGTTATTGTTATTGTTATTGTTATTATTATTGTTATTATTATTATTATTATTATTATTATTATTATTATTATTATTATTATTATTATTATTATTATTATTATGATTATTATGATTATTATTATTATTATTATTATTATTATTATTATTATTATTATTATTATTATTATTATTATTATTATTATTATTATTATTATTATTATTATTATTACTGAAGTGGAGAAAGTAAAAGAAAGTTCTCTGCTGTAGAAGTCATGTCGCAGTCCTACGCGATCTAAAGCTTTAACTTGCCTTCGTTTGCAGCCATCTAATTAATGCGTGACTGCAATTTCCGTCGCCTGGCAATGCTTCCTGCGTTTCCTGGAAAAGCTATTAAATATCGCGAGCGGAGACGAATATTACATCAAGGCTTGAGTCTAAAGATGTAATTAAGTCCCAATTTCCGCATAGTAATTATGGACATCAAGACACTGATGAAAAGGATATTATTGAGCTAAGGGCATTTACGTTATTGCCCAATTTGCATTTTAAATTCGGCAGCAGTCTGTCATTGAGGAAATCGTACTTCCCTAACTAAAATGTATACTTTCCCTCGCACACACACACACGCGGTCGCTCAAGGTATCCCCCAAGTCAGGCCTGCTCCATACTTCTACTTATGCACAAAGCATTTTGCATAGTTTGAAATTAGGATGAAAGTTGAAGAGAAAAAGTAAGCATTTAACATTTAAAGCAGATACAAGTTTGATGTCGGCTGATACTTGACCATAGCTATTCTCTTTCCTGTTTTGTAAATATATTTTGTTGGCACAAATGATACGAGTATTTATTCACCGGCTTTACTGCGTGTTTTCACTGTTGGATGTCTTGACCAGCTCCTTCTGGTAGCCATAGTTACATGGCCACACTGTTGTAAGTTTACAATTCCTGTTTAAAATAACATGTTTATATAAGTTTATAGATGTTGACTGTATGATTGCGGCACACTGAAAATTTCAATCTCATAAAATGAAGAGTACGTACTTTGAATACATATGGTTGGACAGTTCTTCAATAAATACTAGCAGATCGATTAGGGAGAAAATGTTTACAAATCCATGAAGTTCAAGGAACAGCCGAGAATGGCAGCACAGACATCTTATATAACCACAATTGATTTCAACTGTTCTAAAGGAGCTATTATTGATTCTACTGTTCGAATCGTGTGACTGTCAGCCTCAGGACGTACATGAACAAAAGAAATACGTCTATGAATCAGCCACCCCATGTTATAAAAACTAATACAATCCTTTCTGTATCAGTCATTGGTATTATGGTTGGTGCGAGGGGCACCACGAGGTCTGCCGTGAATTCGCTATTGGACAAACAATCTTAAAAGTAGACGAGTTACCACGCTATTAGAACGTTCTGTGTTATTATTTAAATACTACTTTCATAGTTACTATGTATTTATTAACACACTATTTATGTTTCTATATGTTCTAACTCTATTCTTAGTATTATAATCTCATTTGTACTTTGTTTTTGTTTGTAATTGAAATTCTTAGTAACAATTGCTTCTCGGGGGAGTTATTCTTATTATTCGGTTGTTTGCTACTAAGTGTGCTTAGGCAACCTCTCATCGGGAAAGCAGAAGGAATTAACTTCCTTTTTTTGTATATCACGGGAAGATGCACAATAATTGCTCACTCCGCTTGAAAAACCTAGATTGACAATTCAATTTTCTCAGTGTACATATCTTAAGTGTTATGGTTAGTATGTAAATAATTCGAGATATTCTAGATCTTAGTTAACAAGAAAACAATTCTTGTGATTCTTCAAGTTGTAATATTTATAGAAAAGCCCTCGTTTTCAGTAGAAGGTGCCGACTGGCCGGGCGGGGCACTTCCGTACCTTTCCGGTAACACAGGAGTACTGCAGATTACAAGCACACGGACATTAGGACAAGGTCAGGCACTGGCTGTGTTACGCACAGTCGCTCTAGGATGCATAGCACAGTGCAGTGCAGTAGTTGCGAAGAGTGAATCTAACTCTTAATTAATTTGTAATTGAAATACATTTTAATTGTGTCTTAAGTGCAAGACTATGTTGTGGAGAGTTAAATTCAATGCGTTTCCCTACAGATGGAGAAAACATATGTAAGGTGTGTTATACAGTTTTGTTTTTTAGACACTGAAAATGTATATAGTCATACAGTGCAACAGTCTACAAAATTTTTATGTATACATTTATGAATGTTATAAATTATTCAATGTCACCTTTAATTCAAGTTTTTATTGTATTGTCCCTTTTACATATCTCAATGTGCAATTTAATGGTTACCCTGCATCTTACCATAACGCTGCATAGAATTTAAAATTAGCTGCTCATCTACAGTTTCATTGAGCGCACCTTTGTTAAAATAAGAGGCACCTTTGTTTAGTTGTCGCTGACCGGTATTTCGCGGGTTACGCCCATGTGCAGTAAACTTGAAGAGGCAAGTACTGAAATACCTCGCCTTGCTGATCACTGCTGTCGACCAGTGTAAACAACAGAGGTGCTATCGACAGATAACCAGAGCATGCTGAAAGTTTCCCGCCTTCCCGCTTCTCGAACTTTCTAGAAATCTTTAGAAGACTCCAGTTGCTGCATAATCGAAGTTCTTGAGGGGAGGGTGGGAGTCGTGATTGAATTTCTGGGAGATTAGACTGTCTTGTATTCGATTATCCAGAAGGTGAAGTAAACCAAAGAAAAGGATGCTTCTTCAGTCATATTTCGTTAATAAATCCAGTTTCAAAGCAACCTGTCTCGATAATATTGCTCAGCTCAAAGCCTGGGCCGAAAAAGCACGCGAGAGTTTTCATCTGGCCGTGTTCACGAGAAACTGGCTTTCTCCTTTGCTCTCGGTGGTTCACAGCATTGCCACTCTCACAGAACTCAGCACTGTATGTTCTTATAATAAAAAGTGATTGTTACTCTGGCGCTTGTTAATTTTGCGGTTTAGTTGCATTTAAAGTCTGTTAGTGCCGTTATGTGCATTTCGCATTCCCCCTCTTCCCTATCTAGGTTACTTTAGTGCGCTATACACAGAGGCTCGTTACTTACACATGCAATCAACGTGTCTTCTTTTTTTGGCTCAGAAGCTTCTTCCTGTTGCCCGGAGCCATGTCGGTGATAAATTCCCGAGGCAGTTTGTGTAGCAACCGGCAACAGGGGATCACCATAAACCTTTCTTGCTAAGTAATTAGAATTTTAAAATGTAGTAGTAGCGTACTGCTCTGTTTATGCGCTACTTTGAGCACTATTAGTTTCATAAAATGTGACATTTTGGTACTCAACCACTAAAATGAATTGGTGTGTATAAAAGCAAGGTCTACTTGGGCAGTCAGATGTTAAATGATATATGGAACTAACTCTACAAGATAATAACGTGATATAAAGTAGTCCAAATATAGTGCTATATTTAATGACCAGATTTCACAGTTCCGTTTTAACATAGATTTCTAGATGTCTTACGTCAAGAGTGGGCAAATTAGTAATCGCGATTACACGAAGTGTGACTTCAGGGACACATGATGCACGGTTGAAAGCCGCAGTAACTGTGTAAAGGAACTTTTTCAACACATTTGATTTTGTACATGGTTAATACATACACGTAGACTGAGAGGGCTTTAACATTTATTTTTCATTAATGTATTCTTTACTTCATGGGAGCGTTAGGGTTTCGCATACATCTAACGTTAATTCGCAACTACTGTCATACAACAGAACACGTAGGCTTTCATCTGTCAATCGCGATGTGCTTTTAGATTTTAAAATCTTCAGTTTAGAACAAAATTGTTCACACATGCGCAGCAAATAAATGGAGAGACGGAAATGTTGCCTTATCAAGTTCTCTACACAAAATTAAACCAGCGTTGTTTTGTAATTCTGATTTAAAAACTGTGTCTCTAGAGTTCGCAGCCTCAATTTGTAAGTGTGGTTTTACACGACTTTTAAGGTTTCATAAGCTTAGTGTATGTACATTGTAATCCACTTCTACACTAGATTACGGAGTTATCATTGAATATTTAAATTTTGTTTTTACATTTTGCGGACAAAGATTGGTTTTATAATACTATTATAAAATACCTTCAGATTTCGCACTTGTGATGGTTGTAATCATTGCAAAAACGTTCGTAACGTCGTTTAATGTTTGACTTGTAAACACCAATCAAAACATTTTTACCTATAGCGCAGCAAAAATATTGTTCTTCCTACTCCTCTTGGAATACGAAGGTTTCTTTGCGTTTTCGTGGTTTCGAAAGAGCGGTATACGCCACTGCTTGCTTTCGTTTGAACGTTTGTTGGTTGAAGAAGGGAGGGATGAAACAGGGCGACGTATTGCTTGTCTCTAATGGCGATGTCATACCACATCATTAGTCGGAACAGATTTGGCGACCCCTGTCCAAAATTATTAAAATATGTGCAATGAAAGGCGCCCATTGTTTCTCCTTACCCTCTGAAGAGTTAACCATTACCTTACAACGTATTCCATTCAAGAGACAACGCACCCTTTCGGAACTGAGATTTCTTTTCTGACATTTTGTGTTGCTAGGTTAGCTTCTCAGAATTTGAAACAGCTGGAGACAGTTTTCCTTTGTCAGCCTCATAAGAGAATGTGAAATACCTACAGTGACTTTGGAAATACCATAGTCTTATGTTATGGAAAACTAACAACGCTTCGAAAAAGTACGAAAAAATATGTATAATGTAATAGAAATCTACACGAGAAAAGTAAATTTGTATATATACGTTGCACCTATGCAAGAACACTTATAAACTATTGTAAAACAGAATAAAGAGGATAAAAAAGTAAATGATATATAAATATTGTCAATGTATATAGGATAATAGTAGCTTTTCCATCGCCAACGCCTGCAAATAAATATTTTCCTGCAAACATCGACTGAAAATCGGGAACAACAAGCAGCAAAAAGATAAGGAACTCAGATCCTGCCTTAGAAACAAAGTAAAAAAGAAGCACCTTAGCACATACATACTAGATTATTACGCTATGATATAACAAATAACGAACATACAAATGAACTCAGGAGCTATACATAGTTTCAAGCTTCAGGTCAAAGTAAGTATGAAATTTTCGAGCGTTTAAATTCAAACGGTTGCCATTGTGTTTTGAAGTGAAGGAATATAGAAGCAGAAGTGACTGAGACCAGAGAGACTGAAAGGGAAGTGCTCTGATTAGTGGCTCAAAACAACTGTTATCATTTTGGGCCAAAACCGTTTCAGTTTCTGGGAAACACACTGGCTCAACCTTATGAACGAAATCCCTGTTTCGAACAAGAGAAGCATCCTAGTTTGTAACCACTGAAGTAACTAGGGCTAAAAATTTGTTAATTACACATCACTAAGGAGCTTCATAAAACACCAATAATAAGAGCAAATGGTTGTCCACCGAGCGAGTGAGACCCGCGGTAACCTATGAATGTCGCATTTGTGAGGTCCAGGGTTCGATTTCTGTCGACCGCGCAGTCTGACCAGGCGTTTTTTTTTCCCGGTTGGTAGGTGAATATTGGGATGGTTTTTCACCTACCACGATTTTCTTTCTCTCATTTCCCGTTCATTTTGTTTCCTTGTCATGTTTGAGATGCGATTCTAGGCTTCGTAGTATGAAGCAGTGCCGGACAAATGGCGCGGATGCTTGCTCCAAGAAAAGAGTATTCACCTACACAGTAGAGGGCTGCGTTGTTCGACATATTTGCTTCGCTCTTTGAGCCAGGAACTGTTAAGGGCTAACCTATCTGGCTGCAGCTTCCTTCACTTCATTCTTTTAACCTGAGGATGATAGCCGCAATAGATCTCATGTAGGTCGTAGTGCGAGTTGGTGTCCCCCTCTCTTGTATACCCTATACTCTCAATGGTTGTCCTGACTTCAAGACATGTGTGAATGATGACAGCACTACTCATCAGTAGAGCTTTTCCTTCCTACGCTCATAATAGAGCTATCCACTAGCTATCCCTAGTGGGTAGACTATTCCTTGCTCTCTCCTGAATGCTATAAGTAGCAGCAACGCTTAAGAAGCCAAAGCAAAGCTCATCGAATTTTAATTCTACTACAGTTTAGAAATGTATTAATTAACTCTGTACTAAAGATGTGTTGTTTTTATGAACAGATTCGCCGACGCCATACGGCCTGAGGCCAGGCTCCGTCTCACCATGCAGTGGTACCCGAATAGGTCGAATAGGTATGGCAATTAACCAGCGAACACCATTAATCAGCAGGATTCCCTAAACATTGTCAGTAGTTTAAGGATCACTCCGAGTCACATATTTGCTCCCAAAAGCATGTCTTGAAAGCTAGTAACTGCTTACTCCATTTGCAGATAAGTTCCCCTGGAAGAAGTCAAGTTTTAAGCTTTCTCGTCACTCCCTTGGCACTGCCAACCTCTGGTCTACCAAAATATGCTTCTTTAATGTAATTATTTAAATTTATGGTCCTCTTATTGGCCTTAGTCATCAAATCATAAGTGTGGTTCTAGTTCGGCAATTTAATAATAATATTTGCTTCTCTATGTGCATATACTTAGGTAGAATTAGAATTAGATAATTATTACAACTGCTTTAATAGCTTATTTTATTAGCTTATCTTGTCTGTTTATCTGCTTGGTACAAATTTTGCAATCGATTATATGCTAACTTTCCGATAAGTTACAGACTTGAAACTTTAAACCAGCTCAGAACTGGATGAAATGCATCATAGGTTTTCAGGACCATCTGTATGGAGTTAAGAATTTTTATGCGCTAGGAGAAATTATTTTATACTTTTCAGTCCGTTTTAAAAACGTAATATATTAAATTTTCTTAAAAATTTAATTTCTGTTACATTTGAAATTTCTTCATTCGTGCTTTAGTGTATTCTCAATCATTTACAGTTATTTTGACCCTTTCTTTTCTGTGAGCTTGCTTAGCTATCATTTCCATTTGCTTATTCTTCTTTATCGTTTTGCTACCTACCCTTTCACAACGCAAAAGTATAATTAAGTCATGGAAATTGAATTTTGAATTGCAGCTTGTTGTCTGTGTTTATATTCTGTTAATTTACAGTAATTTTAATTTAAAGGTTCCTAAAACCATGGAACAAGATCGCTTTAACAAGCATTTTATTTTGTAGTACATTTATGTTGGCATTTCTCATTCACTTTATTATAATAAACACCAAATTAACAATAATATTATTAGGTTATACTTTTAAAAGTGTATTTATTTATTAAGTTTATCATAACGATGTATTGTTTTATAATTTGATAATTGAGGTAGGATATTAATGTTGTTAATGAGAAATAAGTTTAGAAACAGTATATCGCCCGATTGTTGAAAATATGATAGAAATATGTCCACACTTCGAATTTCTATTGGGTTTTAGTTTTTAATTGGGTGCAATTGCACCCAAAATAATATGAAACAGTCACACGACTTTCTTTGACCATTATCAGTTCTTAGATACCTTCTCCTGCACAGGGTTACTATTTATTTGCTTTACCTTAATCACGATAAATAAATGGGTACATGTCAGCACACTTACAAATATATTTTTTTACTTAGTTTGTCGTGAACTCATACAGGGCAAAAATAGCTCATTTTTAAATGATTGTATACTTTGTGCTACAAAGTTCACACCAATCTGCAAAAATTGAAATATGTAACAAAAATAGTTTGGGGAAATTTTTACTCGCTATAAACGTATATTTTAATGAGGTTCATGTTTTTCATGCAATAGATATCACCCATGTTTTGTCATTATAAAAATTAAATTTGAATCAGCTTCCCTTGCTTCTTACAAAAAATCCAGTATACGAAAATCTTCTTGCATCTTTATAATATATCTGATGACACAGGAGTATCTGTGAATTAGTAAAGAGGAGCGCAAGTCGTGTGATTGTTACACATCAGATTTTTATGGTTAATTACTTATTGGCAAGATATTGGCGTCTCTTTCGCTCTAAATAAAGCATTTCTTTTGTATGTGTGATACAGCTGTTAAGGGTGTAAGTGCAGGTATTTTTATTGGTAACCGAGGACAGTGTAATGAACAATATTATTTCAATATTTGGTTCATTTACGGAGTTATAATTTTACTTATTAAGAATAGTGCATTTTCAGATTGATTAGGCCTCTAAGTGGACGTGGCAAAGTGGACCGGTCTCGCGATAACGGATGGTGTACTGGAATTGAGTTCCATTACATCAGCAAGGCCAATACCTCTCACTACCTAGGCCAGAAGGTCATGCACAGAGGTGTGAAGCAAAATTAAGGAATATTAAAAGAAAAACAGTACTTTAAAGAGATCACATATCATTTGTATAATGTACCGTTATATAAAAATAATGAAAATTATAGGTGCCAGTAAATTGTTACACATTAAACCCATTAATCAAGAGCGAGATAAAATTCCTTTTGTAGGTTATGATTTACAAGTAACTGATCTATAATACGTTTTATCAGTGTTATATTTGAGATCTAAATTGCTATCAGATAAATATTTATTAAATCATTGTTGGTAAATTAATTTACAAATAACAAGAAATATTTCAAATATATGTATTTGTCTTTTATCACCTACACAAACACACTTATCACTTAGTCACACAGACTATATTGATAGTTTTACTGCATGAATACATTTTGCATCAAGGGAAAGTCAGCAGTTATAATGCATTCCATCTTAGGAAATAGAATATATGAACAGTTGTGTATATCTGTGTATAATTTTGCAAGCATGTATTTGCATTTTACCGTATTGTGTTAATGTTGTGTATATTTTGTTTGTTTTCTGAACAGATACTGCGTCTCCTACGAGTTCACGACCGGGATCATTGTCCCCATGCAATCGCAATCGACTAGGTATGGAAAGCTGACTCGATCTCTACTTTTACTATTCTCTTTGCATCTTCTTAACAGCTTTCAACTTCATTTATTTGCGTGTTACTTAATGCATGTTTTCTTCATCGAGGCTAATATGAGTGTAGTTTTACTTATTCTATTTACTAAGACTAAATGTGTACTGCACATTGCTTTATAAAGCATATTATCATCATCTAGGGCACCCCTTTATATCAAAGGATCATGAAGTAAGTTTAATAGTGACCTATCATGTCTGTTGGAGCAAGGGAATTAAACATCAAAACTTCAAGTTTCTTTAAAATAGAAAAGAATGTGTTTAGTGTAAAAGAATGAGAGAGGTTTAGTGTTCATTTCATAGGATGTAAAGTACAGAGCAATGACGGTGGAGGATTGTGGCCTATTGCATCTACTTAATGTCCGGAAAGGTATGAACTGATGGGTGAAAGCACAGTGCAGCGGAGCCCTAACGTTTCCAGATTATGCGCCACGGTAGCGTCCCTCCGATACTAAATTTCTTCACAACGTAGTACAGCACTTAGCGCAGACTGCACGAAAAGAAGCAGTGCTTGTCCCACACCTTGACTATCATTCCACTGTGCCATCATTCTGTACAAATGGACCACGAATTTATACAAGCAACTATATTAAGTTCTAATAGAGCTTGAAGAATGCTAAAAAGTGAAAACACGTATATTTTAAGCATATAATAAATAAATATTTTATTTCAAATTATAAAAATCGGATACCCATTCTCAAACAGCTAACCCAAATGACCTCGTTGTCGACGGGCCCTTAGACTCTCCCTTAAGCAGTTAAGATTAGAAACACAAATAAATATCAAGCTTTTAGCTCTAATTTTCCTTCCATACTTA
Organism: Tenodera sinensis; assembly: GCA_030765045.1. Taxonomy (NCBI): domain Eukaryota; kingdom Metazoa; phylum Arthropoda; class Insecta; order Mantodea; family Mantidae; genus Tenodera; species Tenodera sinensis. Next base: position 43,277,336 of record CM060968.1, on the reverse strand, counting down.
GTCCTTCTTGGTGCCATTTAGCATATACATTTTTTTTTCCAAAAATCTCTTAAAATAAACGCTAATACACTTTGTAATGCTAGGCAAACAAGAAAATAAAGGCATAAGTTTTCTGACCAAACTGTGTGATTTAATTTTCATCAAACATACAGAAGTATCATTTTTAATTTTATCAATATCATTTTAGTGTATTATTCCTTCTGTACACTTTCTGTACTTCTGTAAGCTTCTGCAATCTTTCCAGTTTCTTGGGAAACCTTGGAGGAAATCTTCGCTTACTACACGACTTTGGACAAACCAACAAACTCGTTCTCTACTGTAACCAGAAGCCAGATTAGTTAATTTGTAAAAGCCATATAACGATTACAGTTGCTTTCAAACGTAAGATTTAGAAACAATCTTTGAACGCTTTGTTTGATTGTTTATATATTTGTTCGTTTGTTTTTCTTTGTTTTCTGTCCAAACTATAATATACTAGATTGGTCATTATCTCCCCCCCCCCCCCCCCCCCCGCCCCGCTGTTTTACTTCGCTTTAAACGTGGTCATATCGCGACGGATCTGTTACTGATATTTTGTAGTGTGTGGCGGAGAGTTTGTCTTCAAGGCTTCATCCCTGTACATACAATCCTGCTTCGTCACGTGTACACAGAGGAATCAGTGAAGGGCAACTGTACCTCTGCTTCTGTGACGGGCAGATGGCATTAGGTGCCATCCAATCTGTTTTTATTATCTCTGGACAGATGCTACAGCATTTGCTAGTACCATCAGACTTAAGGTGGAACTTTTTATCGTGGTATTAAATATCCAATCCGGTATTTACCTTGGCAACTGAGGGAAACCGCGGAAAAAAACCCAATCAGATTGGTGGGCCATGGGATTTAAACCCGGGATCTCCCAATTGGGGGGCCACAGACGTTACCATCTCGGTTATACCTATTATGTTTCAGAGTTTTTAAACTGCCTAATTTAATAGCCTGTGACTTTCAAGATGATACAAAACTTCAATTTAAAAAGTCAGTTACTATAATTTGCACACGAAGGCCTCAGTTATTGCTCCAATTTTAAAGAGTCAGCGTTCACAGTCCAGATCATTTGACTCAGATGAAAACTATTAAGAATACTAACATACATTATCGTCATCATCATCATCATCATTATAGATTGTTTTGTTCTACGATTTAGTTCATAAGACAGCATAATCTTAACATATGGAAAACTTGGGTTTACTAGGTTAGCTTTCAAATTAAGTTGTAATTTTCTGATGAGTACCTAAAGGAAATATGTTTTAAGGATTTATAATTATCATTATTGTTATTATTTTAAGCCACATAATTTGTTTACAGTTTTATTAAGTAGAGCATTTGATTTCTCTTCTGTAAGTTATGTTCTATAGTTTGCTCTTTTATTATTATTATTATTATTATTATTATTATTATTATTATTATTATTATTATTATTATTATTATTATTATTATTATTATTATTATTATTATTATTATTATTATTATTATTATTATTATTATTATTATTATTATTATTATTATTATTATTACTATTATTAGGCACACCATCATCACCAAATCCCCCGAGACGGAGTTCCTTATCACCATATGGGAAACGACCAGGTACGTAAACTGGATTTTGTGCTTCTCTGCAAAATCAATATGTTACGCATAAATAATATTTACTGCGTATAATACGAATATATCAATAAAATAAGCAGCACTTCCATGAATATTGAATTCTCAGTCTGCATTCAGTATGTAGAGATTTTTTGGAGGTGACCAACGGCAGTAATACGAGTATATCATTTCACCAAGCACCCAGCAAGTCTTGTAAGAAATATAAGAGACGATATAAACAAATATACAAAGAGTAATAAGCATGAAGAGTTATCAAAACAAAACTGAGAAAAGAGACAGGCGAGAGAACTTTACGATTCATCTAAAATATGAACTGAGCTGAAAGTGATAAGGTTTTCAGTTATAACAAATGAAGAGTTATTCTAAATAGCTAATTCATAACCTTAATATACAAATTCTAACAACATCCATAAGTTGGGAAAAGTCATAGAACACTAAAAACGGCTATAAATACAGTTTGAACTTACAAGACATAAATCTTACATTTTAGTTAGCATATCTAATAGAATATCTAATCATCGCAAAATTCCTATCCAAACTCAGATTTCATCATTGTATCCTAATTTGACGAATCTTTCAATAATAATGTATGTTAATATTGAGAGTAAAACTTTGTTGAGTTGAAGATTATAACTATTATTTGTCCTCCAATTTTATATTACGTATGCTCACAATATACAATCAACTTTTGGACAATTGCTGTTTTTGTATATACGCATAACAAACATCGCAGGTGAAAGGTCTTCTGCGTATAGTAAGTTCAAGAAGCACAATTTTAAATTTGGAATTATTTATACTGAAAATTCACATATTCTATCTCAAGTACACATTAAAAACATTCTTTATTCTATTGAGCTTCGTAAGCTAGGGATTTTTCTACGTATGTTGTTTATTTTCGCATATGTTTCTATTTTATGTAAAAAGTGGAGAAAAACTCTCCCTTAGAAGGTCAAACTAACAATATTACACGCTATGTCATCACAGTATTAAATACAAAATTGCACAGTTTAAGATTCTAAGGACTCTAAGCTATGGAAAAAAAAAAAAAAAAAAAAAAAAAAAAAACATATGAGCATTTCGTTTTTCAGTGGTCAAAATATCAATGTAGGTCTGAAGAAGAATTTTCATCCCATCTACACTGAGCGAGTTAAGTGGCATTACTGGCATAGATAAAAGAAATAAATGTTATAAAATATAATTTTTAGTGTGAAAGACATTAATTTAGCTTTTTGGCTTACGTAAAATCGTTCTAAACCTTGTCACCTGAACATAAACTTAATAAGGTGTAACTTACCTAAAGGTAAGGGTAGACTTTCGTTTAACCTTTAAGTTCTGTTTATACGGTAATGTCACACAATTTTTCTTATAGCTTAGAAAGGTCCAACGTTTAGATTTATTTGCAGTAATGCACTTCTCCTAAGTGAGTTGATGCAGATTTCCATTAACTCATGTCTTCTTTTCCAATAGCTTTATTTAACGACTGGTACCTGTTTGTTGTTGGAGTATTTAACCTTGTAAAAGTATTAATAGACTTGTAAATTTACCGTAAAAATATGCACTTAATAAAAATTCAGCACTTCAAAATTTTAGTTGAAAATTTTGAAAAAGAATGTGTGGCTTAATATACTTATTTACAATTGGTCAGAAAGGCTAAATAAATGCTTACATGCTAGGGGATGAAGTATGTTGAGAGATTTGTGGCGTATCACATCTAAACATGTTATTTTATTTTTATAGTTAACGGAAATATTAACTTTTATTAAAACAGGTTTATTTTAGTAAGCTGTAAAAAGTTACTAATCAAGAAAAGATTTTTAGAATCCATATATCATTAGGAAAATAATTTTGTCAATAATATTTTAAATTGAGAGACACGTTGTTTATAATAAACTATGAAATCTTTCAGACGAATACAATTAAATGTCACCTTTTCCTGCTTGAAGGAACCACGTTAAATAATTTCAAAGAAGTTACACTGCCTGATTTTACAGTGAGCTTGCTCTTGGGTACAGGATGTCGATTGTGCACATAAGCAATGCACGGATAGAAAGAACAGTATGTAGGGTACTCGTATAACATATTGGAGTGGCCGTCAGGAACGAAGGCGGTTGTGCAGTAGACAAACATCCAATGACGTCATAGTCACGTGTTTTCTAGTCAATCAGACGCATTCTGCTTCAGAGGGCGTGTGTGAGAATATTTGTACATTTTTACAGTGAAATTAAGTAATTCCGAGCAATAAGTCCACTCCATTGTGTTATAGTAAGTTTATTAACAGTTCAGAAGATGGCAGAAGCAAAAAATAAAAAAAAAAAATTAAAAAAGACACCTTTCGTTATTATACACCAAGCCGCGCGTTATCTGTCACTTACCGCCATCATTCCTGACGACTACTAGTACTTGATGAAAAGGAAGTAAATATCCAGGTTAGACTTAAATGGTAAAATGCTACTATCAAATATGATTGTGTTCCATGTCTATCATAATAAGTGTGTCAAAAGCTAGAGGAATTAGTATAATTCAGTAAAACAAGCAAAACACCCAGATAGGTTTCCACTTTCCACTATGACGACATGAGGACGAGTCAAAAACACTATCGTTGGGAAACAAATATTACTTAGATTTACAACAAAGGATACTAAGTGTTTATTTGTTTCCAAGAAATTTTAACATCAGAAATACTTACTTAAATAGTTGTGTGATTACCAAAAATAGTAGTTGGTATCCGTATTTAATAATAAAGGATAAAATAGTGTTAAGGACTTTCTGGTGAATTATTTTTAAGGTCATGTATACTTATTCACACAGATTCTCCGTTGCCGTTCATCGCACGACCCGCGTCATGGTCTCCAAGAGTTCGTAAACGAATTGGTATGCAAGAAACTATGAGCTAGTATTTGTATATGCGTTGAAATAAGGTGCTAGCAGCTAATGCCTCACTCTGTAGGTCACTAGGAGTAACTTTTGACCTGTATTTTCCCTTTATGCCGGTTGTATATTAAACCATTTCTGTGAGTTTGGCAATTTGACGACAGTTTTGAACTCTGCACAAGCTACTCCGTCACACACACATTATTGTTGGCGCCATTAACACACAAGTACAAAAAGGAAGCAGTTACATTCAGGAATTTGGCTTGAATTACCAAACTCAGTTTGTTTAGTTGATGATAACCGAAACCCCATTCTGCTTTAGTAGTTTGCCAAATGGTACTTTTTTGTGCTCCAGATATACATTCCTTGGACAGATGAAGGAGGCTTTTCTGTACAAAAATGTGATACTAGGGCTTTCATTAAAAACAAAGGAGCTCTCTGATAAGGTTAATCCACGTGCCTTAGTGATAAGGAAAAGTTATTTCGTTAATAGTCACAAAGCATTTTCGTTGATTACACAACTGCAAACAATAATTTCAAAACTGTATTATTGGTATACGTTTCACCTTCATATTCGTTCACCATTCTTGTATTTTTACTTTATTCATTTTTTGAGTCAGCAATTTCTCTTTAGTTGCATTTATGCTTCATTTACTCCTTTGTTATTAATATCAGTGCTTTAGCGTTCGTAACTCGCTGACTGTAGTTGTTTTAACATTTTACTATGAACTGCATTCGCATTCACTCATTCATTCATAACTTCAATCTCTGTGGAGATAGGAATGACTAGTTAAAGAAAAATTTGTTTATCTCTAAATACGAGTGGACCTAGTTGTCCACTGGCCCTCAACCCCACTCAATCACTCACTCACTCACTCACTCACTCACTCACTCACTCACTCACTCACCTATTCTAAAAACCATACCTATTTAAATAAATGTATTCACTTCCGCGTAATTCTGAATGAACGTTCTAGTGCAGTCTCAAAACTGAAGTTAAAAAACCACGTGAGTCAGACTTGCAGAAATGTTTAATAAATACCTTCCTAACTCCCACCTCTCTTTGGATGCACCCAGCGAAATGTCTTTATCGCCAGTTATAATGTTTTTTCTGCTCTTTGTTGATAACTTATTGCCATACTTAAGTTTGTTCTAATGTCCTATATGCTGAAGTTTTCTGCTTGCAGGTGTAGAGATTTATTGTAATAACTTATAGATTAATACTATTTAATATATATTATTTATAGTAATACTTATTCACAATGGGACAAAACTGGATGTTACTATATTGTAATGCAATCCATAAGCGTTTTATACAAACATAATTTAGTAGTAAATATACACAACGACGTTTTACGACAGAAAATATATACAAAAATAACAACTATGTGAGTGTGGTAGAACCTGGATTAACCATTATAATGGAGAAGGTGGGGCTGACGGTTAATCGAAAACGATGGTTTATCCACCTTACCTAATGTAAGTAGTAGGTTTCATAAACAAGATTCACTTAACGTAACGAGTATTGTTACATTTGTTGTACATATATTCAGAAGAATGACAATAAAGGTGATTGTTGTTCGCGGGGCACGGCTGTGCAGTAGAAGGTAACAGGTTGTTCCGTAAGACCAATACAAGGGCAATTGGAAATTGCACTGAAGGTCTCTAATTCACCATGAAAACTGCACTGAACCATTAAAGTTACACATGGTAAATAGCACTGCTTGTTTTTGTGCTTACCGTGTAAACTGCACTGGAACACTGACGAAGCTTGTATGTTTTTGCACCGCGACTGACTGTTCTTTATTTCACTTTGAAAAATAATAGCAGGTGCTCTTGACGAATGCGAAGCGATCAGTTTGACCCTGTTCATATTTACTGATTTGTTTCTCAACATAGTGCTGTTTATTTATTGTGAAAGAATTTTTTCACGTGTGTGATTTTTCGGAGCTGTTTATTTTTATATACACCTCGGTCTGATAAGATGTAAGCTCTTCCACAAATACATATAAAGATTGATGACAGGAACTAAAGCTTGCATTGAAATGCGAATGAAAAGATTCGCATGCATTCGTAGTTCGTCCAGTGTCTGCTGATTTGGCTGCCCACATAAGGGGAGGAAAATTGGCACTTTCGCCAATATAATTTTCTACCAAGAACAAACTTTTACAACGTTTTCACTTTCAGGTTGCATAGGCATCAAATCGTGTACAAACGAATCACCTACTTCACATGGTTCCAAGTATACTAACCCAAACATATAGTGTAACCAGAATCCAACGATTGAGACGATCTTTGTATTCACCTGCCAGCCCTAAAGCCTGTATTTTTTCCACCATGCATTATTTAAGTGAAATCTTCACGGAAAGATTTCAGTATTCGGCCACACGGTTTGCACTGCATCATGAATAGTTATTTCTAGATCTGAAATTATAATTCTGGGCTCAAATGTCTTATTTAATTATTCATCACACTCGTGACAAATAATGCGAAATATAGTTTGATATGAATATCTGGTTTTATTTGGAAGCAAACAGAATACCAAAGGCAGTGACCATTCTTGAAACCGTGAAGTGTAAACAGTTGATGAAAGAACTTGAGGCAATAGTCAAATGTTCCGTCAACATATACCAAAGGGCACGTTACTAAAAAGCTCAAATTAGTGCGACAACTGAATATTACAATCGCACTGTCTTTGTTGTTGTGCATTACAAATTCTTCATCTAAGTTTGTAATAATATCGAGAGCTAGAATATTGTCATGAGTTTCATTTCCATCAGCGGGAAATTTAGGAAATTTCTTTCTCCGGGAATTATATACATCTCTCTTTATTACAGTTAAATAATTAATGTCTATACAGTTATATTCAGGAAATTCTTTTAGTACATATGGAACCACTTTGCTTGGGCGTGCAGATATATCTTCCATAGCCTTTCGTTTTGTACTACTACTACTACTTGGCGTTGCAAGTTGTACATTTTATTATGGTTGTGAACCAAATCGCTTCTAACAACATTACTGTTATTCCCTATAGTATAAACTTTAGCGTTGTATTTTCCAAACGTACACCTCCATTTCACTTCACCACTTTTCAGTTGACTGTCGTAATAAAATTTAAAATCATCTGTAAGTATTAACTCTTTGCCTCGCTCACTTGCACAATATGCAACTGATGTTATTACTGATAGAGATTACAGTTCACTCACTAGCACTAGACTCAATGACAAATGAGACATTACTGTCAAAGTGCAGCAGTGGAAGTATCCGTGGTGGTGGAAATAAGAACTACCTCGTACCAGCAGCGACATCTGGTGATGAGTATTGAGTACCTACAGCCTAGAAAACTGCCCGAACATAGTAATGGTAATCAGTGCTCTTTACACATAATAAATTCAGTGCTGCAGTGCAGTTAACATTTTGAATTTGGTGCAATTTACAAACTCCGTCAGTGCAATTTCACATTTTTCAGTGCAAATTACTACTGCCCCAATACAAGTGTGTGCCCTTACTCGCATCCGCTTTTCATCAATTTTGTAGATAGGTATATCACAGCAAAAACATTACATTATGATCACTACTGCTGTCTAATTGCATGACTACTTTTTAATACGGTTGTTGACCTTAAAAAATCAACTTGCAGCCCACGTATAGCTGCCCCGTGAATTAAACTAAGTAAATATTAACAAATGAAAAGACAGGAAAGACCCACGTAAGATTTAAATGGTAAACTACAGCTATCAAATATGATTATATTCCATATCTCCAACAATAAATATATAAAAGATTGAGGATTTAATATAGTTTAGGCGTATATGTGCATCACACAACTCGCAAGTAGGTTGGTTACCAGCACAATGCAAGAAACAGAACTTTCCACTATGACAGCCAGAACGGGAATTGAATAAAAACACAAAGCCGAAAAAAAAATGTTATAATACTTTGAATCATAAACATAGTTTAACAGAACTCTGTTCATGTATGTTGAGTTACATTTTATCCGTTGAGGTGTAAAAAATTAGTTGCTAGCCTGTTGTAAGAATTATATTTAAGATATCACTACACGTCACTTCCATTACTTTCCTGCATACATATAACTATCCTATTCTTCTTCCCCACTTTTTACTACTACTTCTACAGTATTTCTTGATCATTTTATGTGCACTTATTTTATTATATTTACTAATTCTGAATAACCACTCTGAAATACCAAGCAACTTAAATTAAAAGCAAACAACTAATTATTGTAAGAATACGGGATTTTTCAGGTATAATTTTGCTGCTTGCCTCTTAATTTCTTGACAAACCTCAACTGGAATTACATTAATGTTTCTTTAATATAATAGTAATAATAATAATAATAATAATAATAATAATAATAATAATAATAATAAATATAGATTCAAATAAATAATAACATTTTGTTTTGAACAGATTGCTACCAACCAAAAAGACAGAAATCCCGCTTCATTCCAGTACAGTACAAATTAACTATCTTTTTTTTCAATTAGTATTGCAAGCCTAGGTGAAATAGTATTACATACATATATATATATATATATATAGAGAGAGAGAGAGAGAGAGAGAGAGAGAGATAAAACGCGTGCAATGTCCTACCGTTGTAAAAACTCAACATGCGAACTCCTAGACCACAGTCTAAGGGATAGGAAGATGAAGGCCATCATGGAACATAAAATATAATTTTAATATTGAATAGTTTCGTAAATCAATATCCTATATCGAACGCAAATATTTAAGTTATTCGCACTTAAATTAGTTGAAATTGGATTAATAGTTTCCGAGATACTATCGAAAAAATATTCTTGTTAAATTTCCTCTTTATAAGTTACAATAGGTGATGAAATGATAATACCAAAGGCAGTGAATTTAGAAAAATAAAACATCTAATTGGTGTTATTTTCCTTCGAGAAGTTCAGCATCTTGTTTATGACCATTGAATTTGAGACAGACTTTGGATTCTCCACAAATTTGTGGAAATTATTTACAAGTTCACGAGTCGATAATGTTCAAAATCACTTAAAGAAAATGTTTTTTTTTGGTCAATCTGGTTTTGCAAGCTGCACATTCAGGAGGCTCTTTTTTATTTAGTAGATAACTGTGGATAATTTTCGAGTTTCCAATGCTGATTCCTGTAGCTTGTACCTGGTGTCATAATTATAAGGAATTTCTTTGTTATGAACATGATCTCATATATAATACAGGACTGCTTAAATTAATATCGCTCAAATTATGCTCTTGCATTTTAATAACCGCTTCTCAACTCTATGGTAGCTGATAAATGATTCGTTTGTTTCTCTTTCAAAATTTGTCTCTCAAATTAGCCTGATCACAGGTTAGTTTGCGGTGAAACGCATATACCGAAGGGAGGTTTCCAGTTTAAGGAGGAAATAGTGGTCTAGTGTACTCGTATCTGGACTGTAGGCTGAACGAAGGAATGGTTCGCAATTGAAATCGGTCAATGCATGACTCTTATTGATATGACATCTTGTATTATTGTGAAGAAGAAGCGGCTTTTCTCTCTCGGTGTTCTATTGAACTGCAATGCAGAGACCATTTAATCACATTCAAGGACTATCTCTTCGCAAATCATCCGTCTATAAGCTTCCAAAACATTGACAACGACCATTTGCAGAGAAGTTGTAAACGAGCTCGGTCGTTAGAGGCGCTGATTGCACTCAGTAAGGTAAGAGCGAAACGACGAAATGCCGCCATAGGTAACAAAATCATAACACCCCATTGTTATCATATACTGGCAATAAGTTCAATACAACAGTTCTGTGGCGCCCTTTGCCTCCCTTCTTATTAAACGTTCAGACTAACACGAAATTACTTCACTATAAATTCACCAGATACTTCCCAAAGCAATCCACTAATTTCGCCACCGAACATTCATGCAAAGCTTCAAAATTATTTAAACATTCCTTATTTAAAACACTCCTGCATCTTTCCTGTCCTAATGTATGGCTGCCAAACCCGAGTCCTTGCAGCCAAGCAGAAAAATACCTTAGAAGCATGTCAAAGGAACATGGCGTATGACTAACAGACAGGATAACTAATACAAGGCTACAGGAAATCACCTCCTCCACGGATATAGTTCAATAAAGTGGAAGTGGTGAGGACATGGCTCCTGGCTACAAAAGAAACAGATGGTCACATGTAACAACTTGGAACCCTGACATAAAACAGAGGCCGGGTCAGATGGGCTGGCTCCTTCAGACACCAGCTAGGAATACACTACAGCACGGCAGCACGATACAGAAGAGAATGGAAGGAGCTGGGAAGACAACCCGAAAACACCAACACCGACAACTAAAAACATATTTCAGGACAGAACTGTTGAAGGTGGTATCTGAGTCTTCCGGCGAAGGCCTGGTCTTGGTTATGACGAATAACGACTGTCTTGTAGGTGCTGTCGCGGAGTGTAACCTGAAGAAGCCCACCATGGAGGGGGGGGGGGGGGGGGACGTCGTTATTCGTCATAACCAAGACCAGGCCTTCCTCGGAAGACACAGATACCATGGACACAGGCCGCTAAAGCCTACGCAAGTGTTGAACATTATAATCTAAATATTTAATGTTAATTACGTGAAATACACAAACTCCGCCAACGTGAACTAGCTCGCCTCCTGAGCAAAATAGAGACATGAGCTTTCCTCTTGTAGGAGGCCTTAGCCCTTCAATGGACACAATAGGCTATTTCATTTCATTTATCTAAAATACTAACGCGACTTTACCAGAATTAGACAACCGTGCACTTGGTTTTAAACAACAGAAAAATTCAGCAATTGTGTTAAATCAAACGATTACTGATGGATGCGTCTAATATATTAGAAATAAAAGTCATATTTGAAATAAGTGAAAGTATTCTGAGTCCAGGAAATCAATCCTTATGATAGAACAAAACTGCTTTAAAATATTTGTCTACGGAGATAACCTGCATGGCCAAAGAGAGTTTACTGCTTAGAGACAATTTGGAGGATTTGACAAATTACTTTCTCATGCTATGACGTAAGCACTTTCCGGAAGTTCCCTTTGTACTTGGAGGGCATTGATAAAGCACAAAAGACAAGACCATAGAATCGGTTACTTCTACGTCATTTGGTTTATTTAGAGTCTATTTTTAGCTGTCAGGTTACCACCCACCCCAGAGGGCCTTAACAAGCGCCCAGTTGGCGAACTCCCTTGGTTCGTCTTTTTAACCCCAGAGCAATGCCCTTCTTAGCGAGTGGGAGAGGAGGATAATGCTCCTAGAGCAAATGTCACAAGGATCCAGACGTAATTAGCATGCACAATTACGTCACATTTAATTTATTCTATACAATTCTAACACTATAAACATGTTATCTTGAAAGTCAGACTTAATTAACTTTTAGGTACTCTAGCTATAAACCTTACCTAGAAGTAATAATGTAATACATATAGCGTGATGGTACCGTATCTGTCACGCGTCCAAGAGGTCGCGAGTTCAAATCTCGCTTAGGGTGAGTTATCCGGATAAGATTTTTTTCCAAGATTTTCCCTTATCCTGAGAAGACGAATGTAGTGTAACCTAAAGCTATATATATATAAATGAATCCATACTTAATAACATTCCCGCCTTATATAGATTCAGGGGACCTCAGAACATGTGTTTGCGGTGAAATCTCGACATCAATTTTTTGGGCTGGAATACAATACCTCCCCTACTTACTATACGTAGTAGAGAAAGTAAAAATAAGCATTGTTACAGACGGCGGGAACTTAGAATGTTAGAGAATGCATTTCTAGTAAAAGACTCACGCGTGTGTGTGTGTGTGTGTGTGTGTGTGTGTGTGTGTGTGTGTGTGTGTGTGTGTGTGTGTGTGTGTGTGTGTATCTGTAAATAGCACAACTCAAAACCGAAAAGTCAATTGGTATTTAGTATTTAAGTTTAATATCTTTCAAGGATGCGACACGAAGATTTTGAAAAAAATTCCTACAACCTAAACTACACTTTACATAGACAATTTTGATTTTCTCAAAAATGGTTCTAGAAATTTTGATTAAAACTCCACATGTTCAAAATATTTTTATGGCAAATGAACTGTATATTTTCTGACTATAGCCAATGCAGTCCAGTTTACTCTTTTTGTATCAATTGTCAGTTGATGAAAGTTCTTGAATGCGACATGTTCAGACGTACAATTTGGTTTTACTTTTAACTGATTAACGTATTTTCTCATTGAACATAACTTTCGACAAGGCGATAAAAGACACCGAATAAACCGCAAGTTCAGCGTCACCGGTGTGCCGGAATTTCGTCTCGCAGGAGTTATTTTACATGCCAGTAAATCTGACATGGAGCTGTCGTTTTCAAGCATACTTAAAAACCATCTATCTGGGCCGGATTTGAACCCGCGACCTAGGGATCAATAGACCAGGGTCTAACAGCTAAGCCACCCAGACTGACATAAATCGTAAGACCGCCTAAACTAAACGAAGAAAAGTTATTGAACATTTCTGACTCTACAGCGGAGCCCATCGAAATTATTGCACAAGTTGGCACAAGTAAAAGATATACTTTCAGAAGTTTATTCTTCTATCTCTTGTTAATCTTGATGCAAATGACAAGTCCAGTTACTTTTCGTATCACTTTATTTCCTCTAAAATTGAACCACAGCAGACAACTGAACTGTTCTATGATAACATTGACACAAACTCTATTCAGCTGTATACAGCTCGCTCCAACAATTCTAACTCTTAAACTGACTTCCAATTAACTTTTCTGTCCGTGCCGACTCGCTTATATAGCCGAAAATTAGGTACCGGTGATTTTTCTGGAAAATATTTTGACATTTCGCGAAGCCTCTCGTAACAAGCCCTGCACTCGAAGCTTCTAGAAGTGTGTGGAAACGTCCTTTGTTTTCCTACCCGCAATTATCGCGCGTTGCTAGTAGCGTAGTGGTGTGAGGTAACTGACCTTGAGCCTCTTTCGATGTGCTGCCGCCACCACAATATATATAAACCTTTTTTGCACATGTCGTGCAATATATAAGAACACAATAAGCTAAAGCAGCGAAAGTCAGTTCCTTTTTTAAAGTAGGCCGATGTATGATGGCTTTGAGTTACCGTTCTCTTTGCATGGCCAAGAACAAAAAGCAAATAGCGACTTGAGAAGAGTATAAATATTTTAAAATGAAAAAAATAACAAGGAATATCTCGGATATGAGATTTACATCTTTCGAGCAATAAGATTTTTGTCTATCTCTTACATTTCCCCAGTTATGCAAAAGCCATTCAGAATGAAGATTCAGAAGGCTCCTCCCAGAAACAGAGCCATTTTAAGAAAAATTCTGTAAATTAATGTCTGTTTTGTTTAGCATATGTTAAATTGCTATACACAGGTGAGATAAAATAATGAATTATTTCATTAATTAATTTTGTAAATGTTTATTTAAACTTTTCTTAAGACCAATAGCTTGGTAGTTTGATAATGATATTTTGTTGATTTTGTTTAGTGTTATATATTTCAATTTTTATGTTGGCTTCGATCTGGAATTGTGTAACTTCTGTTAAAATTGGTCAGAGCATTACAGTGAATGTTAAAAGCCTTTCGTTGATTGTATTATTCTTACCTATAAGGTTTCTGAAAGGAAATATTCGCAGGAAATATGGAAATTGCAGAGCATATAAAAGAGGTGCCAACTGGGAAATTTGTGAACGACTGGTTTAGGATAATCTTTTCACAATAACCATACATTCGTGTTTTAGCAGAATAACGTAAGAATACGAGATGTCTGTCAGAGATGTAAACGGTATTCTGAAGCTGAATGGAAAGCAATCAAGATGCGTTGATGCGTAACTCGGCATTTTACAGAGAGATAAAATTGTGGCTTCCATTTGCTGAGGGTACCAACGAGAAGATGCGTTGTGGTCCATGGTTTGAGTCAAAATCTTGGTTTGAACCGCGATTTAAATACATGGGTGAACATAGAAGGGGTTGCCCTTTCATCTTCTATACGGTGCCTCAGTGAAAGAAAGTGTTTTTAATGAACATCTGACAAAGTATGTGCGTTATAGAATCATATTTATTATATTTTAAAAAAGCACTCAGATAGGCTTTATTCCATGTAAATAAAGAATAATTTGGGAGGGGCAGCTTAAAAAATTCGAATTATCAGTAGATTCCTAACCCTAAAATGGTGTCCTTGTTTATTTGATTTTATTCAGAAATAAATAATGGTGTTTTAAGAACTGCGGATACCATATAAAATTAGTATTTTGTTTCTCTGAAAATGCAAAATCATATCTTAAACTCTATACTTATTATGATTTTTATATTTTTCATCCTATGTATTACAAAATGTTGTAGGTATAAAACTAAAAATTCAGCCAACTGGAACACGAAAATTTCTTGCTTCCTTTTTATTTTCTCTTTATTTTAATTCTCTCTGCTGCTTTTTTATTGTATTTCGAAAAGAAATATTTTGAGTCCCTGAACTTGCATTCCAAGAATATAAATTAAGAGCGAAAAGTCGTATGACATACATATTTAAGTCAATCATGATTAGAGAATTCGATGCAAATATTTGCAGGAAGAATGTACTTAAATTTCGCCAAAGTGACTATCAAATTTTCACATATTTGAGACATTGACATTATGGATAAAACGTACGATTTGAATTTTCTTTGGGTAGCCTATCAAGTCGTCTTCCTTCTTATTGCATTTTTTCAACTAGGAATAGTTTAAGAATATACTTGACTATTAAAAACTGTAGAGCTCACTAAGATACGTATCAAATGCATTTTCTCATAGCATGAGCCGTTTCCGTGGTTGAAGTATGTTTTAGTTGCTACCTATTAGCGTTTGAAATTAGCAATTCTGCACGAGTTCATAACAAAACAATCAATACACCCATTTCTAATATGTACTACTGGTATAATATATTAATGACAAGTGACTGGCAAGTGATTGGCTATCAAAAAAGTGTTCAGTTTTAAAATATCGCATTTTAGTTGAGCGAGTTGAGTGGTATTGTGAAAAGGCGTAATTTCTTAAGATGGCCCGTTACTAATATTGAATTTTTGTCTGCTTATAGCTATTTTATGTGTGTATGTGTGTGTTTTGGGTAGGGGGGGGGGGAGAAGAAAAGCTTTGATCAAGGACAATTGCCTTGCTTACTTTGATAATAATTAATTAATGTCCTTTAATCGTTAAGTTACATCGACCGATGAATTAGTAAAATCATTGAAATGATACTCAAATGAGCAAGGCTAAAGAAAAATCCAGAAAAGTGCCTCAGCCTAACCGAGATTTGAACTCGGAACTTCTTGAATCTGGGGTAGGCATTTTGCTCCTACACTCAGAGGTGAGCAAAGAAAAACTCGAGTACTGCAGGAACCCCTCGCGGGGAGGCGCTCTACCGACTAAACTACGTGACTAGCCCATGTATGAATCCGTAGCGTCTTTTCACGTAGTCCTGGATAAATACAAATATGTAAGGAAGAATATTTAGAAATACTAAACTGAATAGACTGCTTGTAATAGAAGATTTCTCAAACAAAGAATATTTAAAATAACAACCTTTGATGTTAATAGCAAAATATCAAAATAAAAAATCCAAGATCAAAAAGGCAATCATATAACTGAAATAAAATTAACATTTAAGTATGACGAAACTAAAAACACAACTGGTACCCATTCACTTAGCAAAAAAGTACATAAATCAGAAACGAAAGTGATTTATATTCAAGTTTATAGTACTAGAAAAATCCATCTTGTTAACATTTAAAGAAAATAAATAAATAAGATTTATTCGAAGATCTTGCGTACACTGGCTATATTGAAGCACCGCCCCCGTAATTACTTCTCCATGGTTGTTTGTGAACAGATTATGCATCTAACATATCTGTTGCGTCGTGCTTAACCTCAAAACATTTCAGAACCAGAGAGTACAGGGAGGATGGAACGTAATGCTTGACCTCTTAGGGATTCAGTGAAACGGAAATTATGTATGCTATAATCTCAGTATTACTAGACCACAATTCGTGGAAATTATGTAATGATAATATACTCCAATCACTTCACTACCCAACGAATAGCAGTCGGCAGACATAGAAGGATGTATCCCATTATTTCTTTATTTTCCACATGGCATGCATTATTTGCTTCGTATGGGTGGTAAATTTATGTTTCTTTTTCTTTTAAAAGTGCTTGAAATAGCCCTGGGATTGTGTATTGTGATCTGTATTTAGAAACTTGGCTCTCCGTTTCTACAGAAGAAAAGATTATACGGTCATTTGTTGCAGATAAAAAAGGGTAATGATTTAAAATTACGTTAGGTTTTATGTAAGCCCTAGGAGTTAGAAATTACGAGTAGGCAGACGGGACCTCCAATAACTGGAGCATAGCGCTGCAGGCAGGTCACATTGGGTCCTACTCGCTGCTAATGCAACCTCTGGGAGAAAGGGATGAAGGGTTCAAATCCAGATTTTATAACGTTATTGTTTTTAGAGGTATTCTTTGATTATTCAGGACTTATATTTACTCTTAATGTCTAAGTCGACCGTCTAAAAGAAGAAAAGGGCAATATTGCTAATTTTACTACATTTTGATAAAACGTCTTCCGATCTAAAGTCGACTGTATAAAAAAGGGCAAAATATAGCTAATTTTAGTACATTTTGTTAAAATTTCGCCCCCATGTCTTACTCTCTAAGTCTTATAAAAGGGGGCAATTTCACTACATTTTGTACATTTCTCTTCCCGATGCCCACTTTCTGAAGCAGATATTTAAGCGTAACTTCCTTTCCAAGATCTTTCTACAAGTGCTTCCCAATTATTCTTTTCAAACATACCTGGATACGGACCCCAAAATAATATTCTATAACGCAAAACTCTCGCTAGAAACTGGATTCATCCTGAGCAACCCAGCCTCTTTATAAATGTTAAAATAGACAAATAAGTCCAGTTATCTAACTTCGTTGAAGGCCGAGCTAGAGATGAGAAACCAGTAGAACATAAGAACTTTGGTTTGTATTACACTTTTACTTTTTGTTTGTAGTACTTATATCTACTTGTTTCTTATTGTCCTAGTTTTGCTTTCCATACAACCTAAAACAGGTAGAGAAATGGTATACTCCAACAAACAACTATGTATGAAGAATGCAGAGCAAAAACACGTCTTGAGGTATGCTGGAAAAAGAAAAAAAGAAAATTTTTTCATGCAATTGTGCATGTGTATGTTCACACATGAACAGCATAGCTAAAAAAATTTCGGTAAATATAACATTTCTTACTTGAACATATCAGACGATTTTCAAGAAAATTCCTCCACTCCGAACTACCCTTGCATTGGAAAAGGTTTGTTACTTTTATGTCCTTCAAAAATAATATATTTTGATTAAAGTATATATGAGATATTAACGTCGGAAATTTAATAGTTATCAGATTTGGAATTTTCCGTGAATAACTTGTGAAGACCTCCTTATGCTACCTGAATTGTATAAAATTTTGTATCATAGGGAAATTCTATGAGACAGACAAAATACACACCTCTTTTGAATATGCAATTGTGTCAAATAACTTTTTTCGTAGCATTAGCTATTTTAGAAATGTTCCTGTTGAATGGCTACGCCTCTTGAGCACGCCATTTGACAAATATGTTTGAAAGTTTGGTTTCTTCTTCTTTTTTTAATTTTTAAGAACACATTATCACGACTAAACAACTGAATGTTGTTTCTCAATAAGTACTCGTAATAGCGCTTGTCACTTATTTTGACATTATTGCTATGTAAAAATACAATTATCATGGATATATTTTAGTACAAATAATATAAAGTATAAGATATATTAAAATTACAATGGCTAGAACTATTATTGCAGAGTTTTCACATCCGATTTTTTAAATGTCAGTAGTGTAATCTGTAAACAAAGGTGCTCACTATGAATTGTGTTGTTGACACTGTGAATATGGACTTGATTCTTATGTTATTATGTGTAATAAGATATTATAAATAAAGAAACGGTATAAACTGATTTGTAGGGAGCTTTTTCGACACAACTGTTTCGCTATTTTGACCATTTAATGCATACAAGTGCAATGTGTGCTCGTGACAACTACAATGCAGATAGTTTATGTCAACTACACTCGGAATGGATGGATTTCTGTGAGCAGGATCCGAAGCTTCTTCCCTCGTATAACGAAAGTTCACAAAATTTAATGGCGGCTGATTTGACAACTTCATAAGATTATTTTATTTCCTGTTGCGCAAATAAATATTCTGAGTGCAGATGATATTTATAACGCCGGCTTTAAAGCGTAATTTTAGAGCGTGTTTAGCAAGGCGTGGCGAGCCTCTGATTGGATGTTGTGTTGACCAGCTCCTTCTGTCACACGCAATTAAATTTTGTGTCTGCTATAACTAACCCCGCAGCGAATAACCCTAGTGCTGTCGCCGGCCGCTGCGTCCCCCACCTCTGTTCGCCACAGGGGTCATGAGTGTGTTGCCGTACTGGGGGTGGAAGGTTGTCGGCGCCCCGGTCCCTTCCGGCCGGTTATACGGTCTTCACAACTAGGGGCCGCTACTTCTCAATCAGCTCCTCAATTGATCGCTCAGGGAGTTAACGAGGCTGAGTGCACTCCGGACCAGATCTCCCAGTGAGGAAAAATCCGGGTCTTCCATTTGGTAAACAGCAGAGGTACCATAAATTTGGTAAACTGGTGGAAAACGTCATAATTGATTAACTAGGTATAATTTAAGAAATACTTTACTCTCTCGTCTCAAATTGCAACTTGTAGTATAACGAAAATAAAGGACACATTTGCAGATTTGATATCTACTACCAAGGAATCACCACCTCCATCCCAGAACACATGGTTACATCAAGTAATAATGTTGGCACTAAGCCTGAAGCTGATATGTGAGGAAAGTCTGAAGGAAAGTTGTAATGAAAAAGTTTGCCCTAGCAGGATGAAAGACAGTAAAGAGTTGAGCACACTCATGTGCCGGGCGGCCAGTCGGCCACGCTCTGCTGGGGACTTCCCCGGGCTGGCGGGAGGGCGGACCCACGTCCGATCAATACCAGGCGAGCATCGCAACCCATCCTGGGAGGTGAAACAGCTCCTTCAACACCGTCTTTCTATTTTTGTATCACGGCTGTCGACCCTCTCAGCATTTTGAGTTTACTCCTGACACTTGTTACATTTTACTCCTGCTAATTAATTCTGCCTGCTTGCTCGAAGATGCGTAGTATCCTTTAGACGTGTACGCTTGCCCTAATTTAGAACTGTTACCCAAGTAACTATCCATGTTTACTTTGTCTACCACTTACCTAGTGTAGGAATACTGCATTGCACGAATCATTCTATATAATAGCAGACACAAAATTTAATGGCGGTTGATACCTTACTATTCTATTCCCTGTTGTGCAAATACATTTTGTGCGCGCAAATGATATTTATATCGTCGGCTTTACAGCGTGATTTCACAGTGTGTTTAACTATACAACATAGCAAGGCTTGCCATAAGCCTCTGATTGCATATTGTGTTGAGGCACCCGCCATTAAATTTTGTGTCAGCCATAGTATTTCAGCACAAATACCCGATGTATTACAATCACGTGGATTTCTTTATCCACTATCATTTTTCACGTATAAGTATATTCTACAAATAAGGTTGAGCTATAGTAAATATTCTCGTAGGACATTGGATAAAACATGAAAACGACATTTTGAAAGGCAATGTTGCTAAATAAGATAACATTAACGCCCAAACTCACCTTATGCAGATAATCTCAGTTGGTTGCATGGGTATATTAGTAAAGCGGGTAATTAGTAGGCATTTTTCTCGCCAGATGGTGTGTTAGGTCCCCAAGTCACTCACATCTCCTGTGGACGAGATTAATATTGCGTACCTAGTAGAGGTAAATGGTTCTTGATAAAATATACCAATGATGTCACTCAGAGATGCCACCGTTAACGGAATAACTATTTACTGTCTTTGTTACCTGGTAAGCGCTATTAAGTTAAGACTCTGTATTCGTTACTTATGCAACTATTAATGGGTAACAAGTTACTCTGTAGCTTTTCACCAAGCACTATTATTCCCGCAATTTCAAAGTTGGTGTTTCACTGTTCTTCCATTGTTTGTATCTCTTTACTTCACATAGAAAGTATGTGGGCTACATGCATGGCACTGGTTACCTCAGTATTAAAACATCTGCACTGTTACTGTTGTTTCCTCCAACGCAATGGTCGGTTATTTACCCATGTTTACTATTCCAGTTCAATGGCGCCGCGCCCCTCTCTTCACGTCTGTCGGAACAGTTGCCATGACGATGCGTGATATCAGATCTCAAGTGGGAATCTTCAACTGCGCTATGCCCTTCTTACAGGTTCTTGACATTTCCGGAGAACAAAAGCGCTGCGAAAAAAGTTGAACTTTATAGTCCGCTCTGGTGAGAATGAACAGTTGCCATTTGTGCACTGCATCTAGTCCTTTCAAATGCTAAATTATGTTAACATACATTCCTATTAAATTCTGTTCTTAATTGAGCAATAAAGTCTAAATCGTTTATCAGAATGAGTATATAGATAACCCGGGAGAGTTGAAAAATGCCTGTTTTTCTCCGAACTCTGTGTATTTGCATGATGGAAAAATACGGAGCTTTAACATGATGCGCGGGATTCGCTACAATTTGTTGTTAGTTGCATACACAGTTAAGGGTATTTAAATGCACATTCGAGTGCCAAAAGCATGTCAAAAACACTACTTATGAAACAGTGATAAAATACGGTAAATCATATACCTCATCACCCTAAATAAGCAAAACCCTTAGCAAGTAAACATTCAATATGCTAAATCCATTAGAAATTCTTCCAGAGAACTTGTCTTTACTGTTTTCACTACTAAGGATAGTCTAACACCACGATTACTCTTCACAAGTTATGAACTATGGTAGGCACAAAATTAAATGGTGACTGATACCTACTACTATCTCCTTCCATGTGTGCAAATAAATTTTGTGGGCACAAATGATACATCATCGACTTTACAGGGTGCTTTCACAGCGTGTTTAACCATAGAAGTTAGCAATCCTCTGATTTAATTTTGTATAGACCACCTCCTCCTGCCACTCGCCATTAAATGTTGTGTTAGCGATAGTTATTTGTCACAAATGGCGACGTTTCAAAAATTGGGCTGTGCTGAAATTAGATGTTTTCTTTTTGGCGTTGTTGGTTTTTACCGATAAGTAGTGTACCTAATTTAAAGGGGAAGGAAACAAAATTGAATATTTCATTCGCCACGTCAGTTTATTTGTCGTCAAGAATAGATAGCAACGCAGGCAGTTTTACCGTCCCAAGGCGAGTGATTCTCATGTTACTCACA
The DNA here is from genome assembly GCA_030765045.1 of Tenodera sinensis. Taxonomy (NCBI): domain Eukaryota; kingdom Metazoa; phylum Arthropoda; class Insecta; order Mantodea; family Mantidae; genus Tenodera; species Tenodera sinensis. The sequence goes on along the minus strand of CM060968.1, from coordinate 43,255,456 downwards.
GTTATTGACATGACTCGTGACGTCAGACAAGACGTGATGTTTTAAATGTCAAGCAAGGTTCACGCGTTAATGCCAAATAAGTGATGAACAGAAATGCAACATCTGTTTTGAAAATGAATGAACGTAGTATCAGTCATCAGTTTGAAGACATGCATTCCGAACTACCTTAGTCCTTGGAGATACAGCTAGTTAAAGGTGAAGACCTGAATAGGGACGACTTAAAATCACCACGTGATGTCTGTGGCAGAATTGAACTTGGCCAAGGATTGAACTCTCAGTAAGACCACTAAGATCAAATCACAGCTACCTCGGTGCCCATTTAATAAGTTTAGAGAAACAATAAAACAGCAGTTACAGAATAATTTAGACAGTCTTACTTCTTTACTTTCTCTACTGGTAAGTAGGGGAACTATTGTATTCCACCCAAAAATTCGATGTCGAGATTTCACCAGAAATATGTTTTGAGGCCCCCTGAATCCAAAAAAAAAAAAATAGCATTTTTAGAAAAAGGTCCGTGTGTGTATCTGTGTGTCAGTCTGTGTGTCTGTCAGTCTGTGGACAGCATAACTAAAAAACTAAAAGTCGGTTAGAAGCCAAACTTGGTATTTAAGTTTAATGTCTTTCAAGGATGCGACACGAAGATTTTGAAGAAAATAGCCCCACCCTACACTACCCTTTACATGGAAGATTTTTCTAAAATTTTGATTTTCTTGAAAATGGCTCTAACGATTTTTATTAAAATGCCATATGTTTGAGATACTTTGATGACAAATGAAATGTATATCTTGAATTTTCTGGCTATAGCCCCTGTAGTCGTATTTACTCTGGACGACTTTTGCATAACTGCTAAACCGTTAGAGATAGACCAAATCATACTGTACAAAAAATGTAGATCTTGCTAAAATACACAATTTATGTCTCAATAAATTTTCTTGTAGGTTGAACCATTTCGGAGATATTCCTTGTTATGTGTGTGAGTTTCGGAAAACTTGCTTTCGTGAAATGGTACATCGTTGTTCATTTTTTTTATGTTACGTGTGCAAAGAGAACGGAATTTCAAAGCTTTAAAAGATTTGACTATCGCACAAAGCCTACTGTATTCTAACATTCCCCTTTCACGTACAAGGAAATAACTAATAAAATAATTTGTACAAATGTTTATTTTAACTAACACGAAGAAGGTATAGGAATAAGATTTTATAAGAATGGTTAGTACAGGAGTAGAGAAAGTCATGTGAGTGCAACACATCAGATTTTTTACGAGTATCTTAAGTCAGCACTGGAATGTACAGGACCATTGCAAACATTGGTAACCTTCTTAAGACTATAATTTTACCATTTTTGAACATAAACGCACCATGTTGCTACAGGTTTAAAGATAGATGGAGAGTAGGTTGGGTGGCCCAAATGTGCAGAGACTTTGTGTTTTTGTTGCGGATGCAACAGTGACTTTCTGGCAGACACATCCTGAAGCTTGGTAACTACATGACTCGCGGCCCGGTTGTTGTGATAAGGTCTTCACTTATGAACTTATGTTATCACAGAGTGGCCCCTTTGTGGAAACAATGGTCATATAATATACTGTTAGTGTTTGGAGAGTGTCGGCGTAACGGCAGACAAGCACGAACAATTTATAGGCATGGTTGGACTATTTTTTCTCCATCATTTGGAAAACTACGAAGTCGGCTGCATCCTTCAAATCGGTCATTGCGTACGAAGAAAGACCCTCTGATTGTAAATGACATAAGAGTGACCGCAATTCCTCATACCACCTCCAATACTTTTAATCATGACGACAGATTTTATTTTTAACACCTTCTTTTAAGTTCGTAGAACATCAAATAGAAGCCCCAGCACACATCGGAGAGTAGACCCCCAGCTTATTGTTGTTCATTTGCTCCAACCACCCTGTACATTGCTGTTATATAAAATGGCTGCATTATTGGCCTATCATAGACGGTGTGTGCTTCAATATGAGCAAATAATCAGTGTTTTTGCGGTTCAACGGGTCAGGAGGCAATTTGGACGCCATACTCCTTTCAGGTTGTCTAAGCGGAAGAAAGATTCGTTTTCCAACAAAATGGCATATTGCCGTCATAGGTTATCTAAAGTGATGTCTGCCGGGTCGATGACCGATCGTACAACGGCCGCAGATATCTTCTACACATGGCCACCCCATTCATCGGATTTCACAGTATGTGATTTTGTGAAGAGCAATGCAAACACGTTTTGCGCATGGCCATCCTGTTCATGGGATCTCCCAATATGAGATTTCGTTAAAGGCAATTTTATATAGCTCCATTTCCGGTGAAGTTATCAGAATTGAGAAAGCGCATTAACCCTATATATGAACGTCGCATACAGCACAATACATGCTTGGGATGATTTGACGAGAATGGGATGGCCACTTACACTTTTGCCGTATATGAACTTTATTTCTCATAAATACATACTTCATAATTTACATCTACTGCTACAAAAAGGTTTTCTGTGAGGTCTTTATTCCTGTCCACTGTCTATTTCTATTTAATTCTTCACCTTGTACAAAGACTGCCCAGATGATACACTAGCATTTCTTTCTTACAATCTCCCTGCGTCTATCTTACTTCGTCAATATTGTGACGCCGACCGGCAATGGCCGCCATTTATGCTTAAGGCTACCTCACACCACTGGACAGGCTCGTACCTCAAAGAAGCTCGATGTTGGCTACCCCACACCAGTGCTAGAAATACTAAAGGGGACAAAATTAAACATAAACCAACTTATTTCATGTATTGATATTTATCATTGTTCATCATTATTCAATTATCTTCACCTTTACTAGCCATTGCCTTAACAATTTATTTTTCAAATTAATGCTGTTTCTTAGTTTACGTATAGATAAGAGAGAAGATTTGACATATGGACAGAGTGGGCACCATTCTCCTTTACAGTCATGCCTTTTCTTTGCGATCTTTCATTACATTTTGCTTTAAGGCTGGTTCACAAACAGCGGTAACGGTAACGAGAACGGCTAAATACATGTATTCAAATAGGAAGATTTTCCGAGCTCCAGGAATGGGAAATAAGACTTGGCTAAGTTTTAACTTTCTTCCCGTTACCGGGCACGGCATGCTAGATTTATATTGTGCCTATACTTTTGACTTAGAAATTATTCAAAGTGGCCGTCCGCTGAAACAGCCGCTAGAGCTCTCCATCTAGTCGCAAGCCAGAAAAATATCATTGGCCAGTTAGAAATAAAGGGACTTCCACTTTGCTATCGATAATATGCATTCCCATTCTCATTAACGAGCTGATGTCAACCAATACATATATTGAGTGCCTGTAAGAATAAAAAGAGTGCTGATAGTTTCGCGGGAATTTAATTGAGCTTAACAAATGTTTATTACGATTAGTATATCCAGACCAAAGATCGAGAAATAAATCATATGACAAGTGTTAGAGTGAAATTAAATTACCAAAGTATCACGATTTGCTGTTACAAGCTGTACTCAGTGGATGAAAGTACCATTTCTACTTTTTACTTTTATTGTATTGTGACGCCGGCCACTGCACATAACAGGGGATGGTCGAGCCAAGTTACTTCACACCACATACTAGGCGCGGCGCGTACCAAAGGCACTCATGGTGAAGCTTCCCTACACCACTCATGCGAGCAAACACATGACATCAGAGCGGCGGAACCAGAAGGGATTCTTTCCACATGATTTGATAAGTGTCCGGTGGCCAACTTGTTTGAAGAAGTTCGAGAAAGATCTGGCAACGTCATCGCCAGCATAAAGGCTTGCGGAGCGCGTGACCGCAGGCAGTCTTGAGTGAATCAGTGTGTCGGTGAGTGCGAGACAGCTATGAAAGGTGCATCGCGTCCAAGTGTAGAAGTTTTAGCGAGTATTGAGTGATTGTATCATCAGAGCTAATGTTTGAGAGATAGAAAAAGTGAAGAAAGACAGTGAAAGAACTGAATTAAGATTACGAGGAGAAAACAGTTGTGAAACGTAATATCATAAAAGACTGTAGACTGCGTTAACGTCAGTGAAAGAGAACGGTGTATTTGTGCAAAGTTTTGTCATTTTGTCACACTATAATCACATGCTCTCATTGAATCAAAGCAAACAAACTAATGCCGCAAAACAGCATTACTCTTTTTATTTTTAGATCAATATTCTATCGAGTATTAATATAATTCGATTGTAATTAGTCATTCCAGAAATCAATGTTAAACACACTATGATAAAAATGCCCCAAAATATACGAGAAGTGTAAACTATCCGGCTTGATCAACAGAAAACAAGAGAACTCGTTCACGTAGCCCAGTTTTTGCACCAGCACATTGAAGAGAGTGTAGACCCAATGAGAACAGTGTTCAAGTTCCAGGTAATTTGTTGCAATTTAAGAGCATCGCCTCGCTCTACTTCGTATCGACATTCTGAAGTACGGGAGGTAATCTGCCCCAGTGAGTAATGTGTTCTGCCAAGAAATAAGAGAGGCAGCAAACAGCGCCGAACAGCTATGCAACCACAGTGCTGCCATGTAGGAGTAGTTGCCGTACACGCAAGGCGAAATCTTTTCTCGCCCCCAGCCAGTATGGTAAGAAATCGTCAATACTTTTATCAAAGCTTTTCACAATAATATAGTTATAATAATAAAACTGTGAATAAATATTTCGTGCGCGTTATCACTTACAATATTAATATTGACTGATTCAGTGCTCCATTACTATCCAAATCAATTCAATCAAAACAACTTTGGAACCTCATTTCTAAACTCTTCTTCTTTGAAGAGCTGTCTCAGTAGTAGAATGGTTCTATTTCCGTTACAGAGCAGTGATTTTAAGTCGCTTCTATTCAGGTCCAGTCACCTCTAACTAGCTCATGTGAAGTATACCCAAGGTCTAACGTAGTTCGGTTTCCACGATAAAACATGTAGGTCCTCTCGTTAATTAAAACATTCTACATTTTCTTCTCCGTCCTTAACATTTTAAAATCGTGAGTAAGTTTCACTATGTTAACTAAGTCTAACTTATTGAATGAACGTGAATGAAAAAGTTTATTAAATAGGCTTAATAAAGCTTCACTTTCAAAGTCGCCCACAATTTGAATATTGAGTGGCAAAATTCACTGAAATGTTCCAATAAGCAATGTTTCACCTTGAATGCACTGACACGTGGTGTGTGCATTTCTCTGTATCCCACAGATTTCTGTTGTGATGTCGAGATAGCGGCACTATGTTTTTTCACGTTTATTTCTCTTAATTCATGTGTTAGTGTTAATTGTTCTGCTATTTAAATGGTGTTTTTTAGTTTTAGATGAATGTCATTTCATTATTTTACAAATAATTCCAATCATGAAGAATACGCGAGAAAGGTTGGGAAACCTGGGATAGGAAATCGTTCTGCATAAACAAAAATTGCCGACTTTAACCAGAAATCGAACACGGGACCTTTGGTGCTTTACAGATGATTAAAAAATACTTGCACAAAGTTCGGGTACGGATGCCTTACATCAAAAGAAGAAAAAATCTGATGTGTTACACTCACATGACTTTCTCTACTTTTGTACTAACCATTCTTACAAACTCTTATTCCTATATCTTCTTCGTGTTAGTTGAGATAAACATTTGTACAACTTATTTCTTATTTCCTTGTAGGTGCAAGGGGAGTGTTAGAATACAGTAGGCTTTGTGCGGTAGTCAAATGTTTTAAAGCTTTGAGATTCTGTTGTCTTTGCACACTTAACATAAAAAAATGAACAACGATGATCCATTTCACGAAAGTTCTAAGTTTTCCGAAACTCACACACATAACAAGGAATATCTCCGAAATGGTTCACCCTACAAGAAAATTTATTGAGGCATAAATTGTGTATTTTAGCAAGATCTACATTTTTGTATAGTATAATTTGGTCCATCTCTAACGGTTTACCAGTTATGCAAAAGTCGTCCAGAGTAAATACGACTACAGGGGCTATAGCCAGAAAATTCAAGATATACATTTCATTTTCTATAAAAATATCTCAAACATATGACATTTTGATCAAAATCCTTAGAGCCGTTTTCAAGAAAATCAAAATTTTCGAAAAATTTTCCATGTAAAGGGTAGTTTAGGGTGGGACTATTTTCTTAAAAATTTTCGTGTCGCATCCTTGAAAGACATTAAACTTAAATACCAACTTTGGTTTTTAACCGACTTTTCGTTTTTGAGTTATGCTGCCCACAGACTGACAGACTGACACAGACACACACACGGACCTTTTCCTAAAAATGCTTTTTTTGGATTCAGGGGGTCTCAAAACATATATTTCCGGTGAAATCTCGACATCGAATTTTTGGGTGGAATACAATACTTCCCCTACTTACCAGTAGAGAAAGTAAAAAGTTAATATGAACATGTCCCATAATCCTGTGTTTTCTCGTTATTAATGAAAGTTTACGTTCATAACTCATCAACACATAAACCGCATAACAATTGCTCTAAATGTCCTCGTCTTGATACTGGACATGCAAGCATTCGTCGAATCGTGACTGTCGCACCCTTTCAAATATACCGGATGGTGTCGAATGGTTTCGGAGGCTTCCACATTACGCCATCTGATACAGCCGTTCAACGTCGCGTCCATTACCATGCCCGCCTCTCTGGTGTGGTGGTAGCGTGTCTGCCTCACATTCAAAGGGTTCCGAGTTCCTATCTCGCTTAGAGTGAGTTATCCGGATAAGGGTTTTCTTCCGAGTTTTTCCCTTATCCTGAGAAGATGAATATCGCGTAACTTAAAGCTCTATGGATGCTCTTTGAGCATCATTTCACCCATTTCATTTATTCATCATCCGATGCGTTGTAGTACGTTAATGTACAAAAAATATCCATTACCATTCGCATTGTCATACGTAAAAATGTTTGCCTACTCACGAAATGAATATCCTGGCATGATTGAACAAAACACGTACAGTTATCTCACTACTGAGATATACACAACTGAAACGTTGAAGGCAGATTAGTGTAAACAACTCTCCATGGCAATACTTAAACACTATTTAGGATACAGTGAGTCATATCGGTCAAGGCCTTCTATGAACGAGTGTATAATTTAAGTGAGATTGGACCTGGAAGACGTTGAAGTAAACTGCCATTAATAACGAGAAAACAAATGATTATGGTACATATGTTCATATGAACTATTTTTCTTCTTTTGATGTAGGGAATCCATGCTCGTATTTTTAATTATCCTGTATTGTTCCGGAACTTTGTAAGTTAAATGATTTCCACCGTATGTTTTGCTATTTAAGACTTTTAATCAACACTACGAAAGCGTTCCAAATGGGTGCGTATTACCAGTTTGTCCTTGGCATATTTTTAACAGCCCTCAGCATTTAGAGCACTTAAGTACGTGAGTCCTCCTTGCCCAAACGAGGAGGGACTCTTGCGTGATCTAGGCAAGTGCAAAGTAATTGGTGGGGTTGCTTTTGTTCGCCTAGCGAGGACGACCGACAACAAGATGAAAGCACACGCAAAGTGTTGTGGAAATAGATTACAGTAAATTGTGGGCCACAGTCAGGTTGCCCTGCATGCAAAGAAGCCGCGTCATCAATCACGTGTACTAAACCTTATCCACGTGCTGCATCGCTGACTGGCACAAGCATTTGCGTTTTGGGATAGAGGTGGTGTACAACGCAAAGGTCAAGTCTTTCAGCGTTAGTAGGATACCACGATAACATCTGCAAGCTATCGATTGTTAAGTGGCAGCCAAAATGCCATGGGATAAGAAAACAATACACAACAATGATTAGCAGAATATTAATTAAGTAGTCATCTATTTGCAGCGAAGAATTCCTAAGGGACACACTTAAACCAAATGAAAAAGCTTTCAGATACAGTTAAAACTGATTTATACGCAACCCAGTTGTAAGTAATTCGCATTTATACGTAAATATTTGTAGGTTCCGGTAAAAGTAATTTAGAAACGTTAATAGAGCCGCATTTATACGTAATGCATTCATAAGTAATTCGCTGTTATACGTATTAAATTTCAGTGAAATACAGCTGAGTTTTACGTAATTATAATGAGCAGACGGCTATCTTAAAGAAACTACGAGGCATATTTCCCTTATCTTTGTTCACAAAGACGTAAGCTGAGCGGGCGGCTTTCGGCCGCGGAAACAAAACACAAAGACACTTACTGGTAGAGCCGGCGACTTTCAGCGCGACAGTGTCGTAGCAACAAACAAGAAGTTAAACATTTTCGCTATCTGGTGTTTACTGTGTGGGAAACTAAAAATTAGATTACTGCTAACGTGTGCCAAAAACATGGTGATGATCAAAAAAGTAGTTCAGCTTCAAGCGGCACTGACAATAACGACTCAAATCTTGGAATACCTAAAGTGAGTGAAGTGTCAAGTGCAATAAATGTGTATAGACTTTACATCTGTGCGTAAAGTTATGGTAACAATCTCTAAGTTCATTAGTAAGTTTGCAAAATTAGGTGTATGCCCTTAACACTAGAAAAGTGAAACGAGCCAAATTAACCGATTTCTTTAAAGCAGAATCATGTACAAAATATTTTCTTCGTACATACCTTTGTTTGTAAATTTTACACCTGTAGGCCCTCTGTATTACTCTTTTAAAAAAATCTGATGTGTTACACTCACATGGCTTTCTCTACTATTGTACTAACCATTCCTACAAACTCTTATCCCTATATCTTCTTCGTGTTAGTTGAGATAAACATTTGCGGAAATTATTTATTTTCTTATTTCCTTGTAGGTGGAAGGAGAATGTGGGAATACGGTGGGCTTGAGCGATAGTCAAATCCTTTAAAGCTTTGAGATTCCGTTCTCTTTGCACGGTTAACATATAAAAATTGAATAACGATGTTCCGTTTGACAGAAGTAAAAGTTCTCCAAAACTCACACAAATAACAAGGCATATCTCTGAAATGGTTAACTCTATATAAAATTTTATTTAAACATAAATTGTGTATTTTAATGCTAAGATTTGGTCTATCTCTAACGGTTTACCACTTACGCAAAAGTCCTCCAGAGTAAAATAGGATTTCATGGGCTATAGCCAGAAAATTCAAGATATGCATTTCATTTGTCATACAATTTTCTCAAGCATATGGCATTTTAATCAAAATCGTTAGTGCCGTTTTCAAGAAAATCAAAATTTTCGAAAAATTTTCCATGTAAAGGGTAGTTTAGGGTGGAGGAATTTTCTTCAAAATCTTCGTGTCACATCCTTGAAAGGCATTAAACTTAAATACCAACTTTGGTTTTTAACCGACTTTTCGTATTTGATTTATGCTGTCCAAAGCCAGACACACTCGCACGTGTGTAGACCTATTTCTAAAAATGCTTTATTTTGGATTCAGGGGGTCTCAAAGCATATATTTCCGGTAAAATCCCGACATGGAATTTTTGGGTGGAATACAATATTTCCTCTACTACACTATACGTAATAGAGAAAGTAAAAAAGGAAAATATGACGCATTATCAAAATCTCATTTGTAACTAATTATGAGTTACAAGTACTCTTTCCTGTTTTCCTTGATATACCATAAATCAGGTTCTACTGTATTTAGGAAAGGATTTGTTTGTAAGATGGTTCAAAATTCAAAAATATTTAATACACTAGCGTCTTGGCGTAAAACAAGATATATTGCTCCGTGGAAACCTGTGAGATCTGCATTCGACAAGTCCGGGGATCGATTCCCGTTGGGCTGACTGACAGCCCAACGATTCCTTGGGTCGACAGCCTACCTCCGTAGCGTGGTGGTAGCGTGTCTGCCTTATGTTCAAGAATCTCGGTTGGGGTGAGTTATCCGAATAAGGTATTTTCCGAGGTTTTCCCTTATATTAAAAAGACGAATGTCAGCTGACTAAGCTCTAGGGACCTCAGGCTCATTCGAGCATCATTCCACCCATTTCATTCATCCATCGTCTAATATGGCATTACGTTGGAAGGAGGTTAATATAAGAAGAAAGTTATGTTGGACTGGCCACTCTAGCCTTTTTTTCACAGTTTTCCTTGGCTGGTAGGTCAACGCTGGAATTGGTTATATAATGCCGCGAATTTTCCTGTTTCCCATGCGTGCCATTTCATTCCTTATAATATTTAATGATCAAAGAATCAGGCGAGTGGATGGCGGGCAAGGGGTATGGCAGTGGAGGTTGTTCTGAAGAACTGTCTGTCTGACATTCGGTATGTGACGGGCTTTCAAAGATACCTCTTCATGGGAAGAAGTACACCTGTTGGGGGTAACCCCTACCACCGGCATCAGAATGTAATATTTGAAGATGTTAGGTACCCTGCCTACGTGTGAACCTGTCGCCCTAGATCTGCTCTGTGTCCTTCGCTTCTCCTTGAGGTTTCCAGGAATTCAATAAATGCTTCAGTGTAGATATCTTCCTGATGTCTATAGCCACATTCAACGTTTTTTATGATAATTATTTCCTCCACGGAAAGAAGCCCTTTTCCCAGCTTTGCCAGTTTTTCTATATTTAATTCAGCAAGAGCACAGACTTAGGAACGGGAGAGTCATTTTTACTTATACTAATGTGGATATACTAATATTGCAAGTGATATGGCTTTGGAATCAATGATTTGCACATTTCAAGTTTACGCATATTTTAGGGAAACCATGGTAACTACTATTCATTTTTCTATTTCAAGAGTGCGATTCTTCCCCCATTCTTCAAAAATTAACTGTGGAAGAAGCTTTTTTAAAAATGCAAACAACGTTTACCATTATTTTCCTCAACATAATACGAATTTCTCTATGTCTATACTAAAAATTAGTGATAAAATTACAAAACATATTGTTTCTTCATCAAGCTGCCATCTTTACAGGAATGTAATAACTACTGTATTCACTGTGGAAACATTGATGGATGAATAAAGGAAAAGTAATAAAAGTTAGTTAACCTGTAAAGTTTGAGGAACTTTACAAATCCAGATAAACAATTGACCAACGCAAACATTATGCGCATTCTGTCATATTGCCACCTATCTCGCATTACAAAAATCACTAAATATTTATAAGTCCCCATACTTTTATTACCTTCGATGAGCATTATGCTTTTCTTAAACCAAAAAGACATGATATAAAGCTATTTGTTGATAGTATGTAAAATATGAACATGCAATTACAAATCTCGAATAGTAGTGTATTGGCTATGCTAATGACTTGTAATTTGATAGGTCGTTTTCTGAATGTCTTTTATTATTACACTATAAGTTGTGCTGATTGTTCTAAGCGCGAAAGTGGGATTTTCAATATAGGTTCAGCTTGATGCATTTAGAGTCACAAAAATGAAAATAAAATTGCTCTTTTAGAGAAAAAAAAAGGGGGGGGGGAATGAACAAGCATATTATCATGTCTGTTATTGTCAATTCCCATTCAATGCAAAGCAGCATGCAGTTGTTTTGAGATTAATGCTCCACTTGTGCCTGTTGCATAATGAATGTGATGTCCAATATTAATTCCATTGCTAAAGGACTCATTGAAAACCTCTCATGTTATTCATAAACATATACCAATTCATTATGAACTCTGAGACTAAATTATGTACGTCTTCTACCTTCTCTTGCTTGAACACCATTACTTAAGCCACTAGATCTGCTGGTAAGTAGCGTTTTACGAGTAGTATTTTCAGTGATATTTTACTGTATATTTTGCTAAAAAGTTGTAAACATTTTTTTTTTTCTGTTTTGTTTTTGGCTCACATAATATTGCTGCCTTAACAAACTTAGGCCAGTTGCAGATAAGCTACTTTACAAATGTGTAAAATGACTATCTGATTGTATAACAAACCACTTGTAAATTCTATAAAATTTCATTTCTAACTTTACAAACTTCTATTGTGAAACAGAATTTTTCAAATTATAAACATACTTTCAAATTACATTATAAAATTGTGAAACATTCCCCGATATCATTTGAGCTGTTGTAATTATGATACTAACTTTAAATAAAATAATAATGTTCTCACCTTCATGAGTATAATTAAATAATTTCCTAAAAGGACTATCAAATATTTAGTCACCATTTATTCTTTTGAAAACAGTAAGGATAAAGCAACTGGTATATTTACATTTCATTTATGCCACCAAATTGTCTTTTATTCTGCACTTTTTCTTTTGTCTAATTATTGATTTACTTGTTTATACAGTGTGGTTCTTAACCTCGCAATAAAATGACCACATTATTATCTACTAAGTTGATGGTTATCACTCGTTTCAATTCATGTTACAGGATATAGGCAAGTCATAATTGATAATTTGCAGAACCTTATGAATAGATATATCCACAATTATTTCACTATAATAGAGGGTGTAATTTGATATAAAGGCCCGTTTTTAAGCTGATACAAGTTGATACTAATCTGAACAAGTTTTTTAATACAATTTTGGTCAATATTTAAAACAAATATATAATCATACCTTTGAGATTGAATCCTCCCAGACCCAGATTTTCTCTTTGTAGGAGAAAACGCCTACGATATCACGTGCCTCTCCAGTATGGCAGAATATTTTAGTAATATTTAATATATTATTGGATGATAGCAGAGGGTAAAATATTCTGTCATACCGGAGAGACGACGCCGTGGCCAAGTGGTTAGGCCGTTCGCCTAGCACTAAGGCGTTCGACATCAGGGACCCGCATGTGATATTCGTGGTGGACGAAGCGGCGTCTGGGCGGGTTTTCTCCGGGTTCTCCGGTTTCCCCCGTCACTCATTCCACCAACTGCTCCATCATCAGCTTTCCAACCATCCATTTCGCCTGCTTTTTATATCATCTTCCTCACTTTCATACCTAGTGATAGGCTGATCACCCGCTTCCGATCTTCACTCTGTCCGGTCCATAGGTTCGTCTCCTGGCCCTAGCACATACATGATAAGGGTGATCAGAAGAAGAGGAAGTGGGTGATAGTGCATTTCTATAGATCATTTAAAATATCCAAGAAATGCATTGCTCATATTCTTTAAATTCAGCTGTACGTTACTAACGTAATTATATTAGAATTACCTCCTCTATCACCAAAAAATATGGAGACAATTATTTCAATTACGCCCTCTGTATTGTTGCTACATTCATAACCACTGTATCAACAAATCATAAATCCGACTAAAATATAGTCTCTGCCGTTTTATTTACTGAACGTACTCCGTGTTTTTCTCCCCCCTCCCCCTCTACTCAAATATTTACTTCACTGCAATTTCTCCTCCTACCTTCATACATAGTGTCCCATAAAGAGGTTTGCACTCTTTGAACATTATTGCTACCAATAGAAACATTTTGAACATCCACATTACGTCATCAGTAATTTTTGGAGTATCCTTGAGTTAAAAAATTCGTGGTTTTGTTAATTTCGTTCCGAGTTATTAATGTTTAAAGAGTGTAAACCTATTAGTGGGTTACTCTGTATTTTCCATATTGCTATATGTGATTACAGAGACGGTTGCACCTAACTTTCCTTTGCCATTTATTTTGTAATCAGAAAATACAAATATCCAGTATCAATAGATCTTAGATGCTTTTACATCCAGGCTCTCTAACACTGCAGCTGGAAATTTTTAGAATTGGGATCCTAAATTATGGTTGCAGACGTAAACCTCGCTAGTTGAAGAGACTGCACATATATGAAACAGACGATAGAAATAGTTTTATTCAAGTGTTGAAACTGCAAATAACAGTTAATCTTCACAGCTTAACGTCACGAAGAAGATGAAGAGTTACCTATAAATTGAATGGGATTATTTCCTACCACTTCTAGAAGATTATTTACTTGTTTTCTTCTCTTTTCAGGAAAATCGGAGAGTAAGGAAAGTCCAGAGAAAGAGAAAAATGAGCCACCAAAGACCAAGCCGGCTAAAACACCACCTAAAGCAGGTAAGGGGAACTCTGCAAATGGCCACCTTGGTAAATAAGTGCTTATTTCCCTCATAATATTTACAGTTACGTGAACTGTCAGCGCATTTTGAATCGGTGAATGGGAGAAATAACAACGGTCATTGGCCACAGATTCTCTAGTACTCACTTTTGAGCAAGAGAAACATCCTATGAAAGTAAGAGTAAAGAAGTTGAAAGTTTCCCTGCAACACTTTAGAAAAACATATCTAAGTACTTCTCCAAACAAAGGGAAGGGCGTGGATGATAAGGATCTGTGTGTGTGTGTGTGTGTGTGTGTGTGTGTGTGTGTGTGTGTGTGTGTGTGTGTGTGTGTGCGTGCGCGCGCGCGAATAGCATAGCTCAAAAATGAATATTTAAACACCAAAATTGGTATTTGAGTTCAGGTACTTCCAAGAAGATTTTCAACAACAAAATGTTCCTCCCGCCAGAAACCACTCTTTACATGAAAACGTTTTCGAAAATCTTGATTTTCTCTAAAAGGCTCTAATGAATTTTATTAAAATGCCACATGTTTAAGATATTTTCGTGACAAATTAACTGTATATCTTGAATTTTCTGGGAATAGTCTCTCAAGTCCTCTTTATTCTCAGTGACTTTTTCATAACTGGCAAAACCGTAAGAGAAAAAAATCTTACTACCAAGTACCTAATGTAAGTTATGGTCTTGAAACTTAAAGAATCTGGCGGTATTATAATCTGTTTAGAGGAATCTGTTAGGTATTTAATCGATATTCCACGTAGAATCTTACTTATATTATTTATTGTATACCGCTGTTTAAGAATATACTTTTATCTCGTTAAAGCACATAATTTATATTCAACATTGCATTTCCAAAATATTACTGGTTATTACTTTGAATTTTCAAGTACTACACTTTTCTCAAATCAGAAGTCGTGTGGTCGAAAGGCCAGAGTCCTGGCTTCTCATCCCAGAGATCTGGGTTAGATTGCCAGCTGAAGTTGGGAATTTCTCTTTAATACAATAATTCCATATTCCACAGAGTCTGGAAGTATGGATGTAAAATGAATGTGGGTCACCTAGCGACCCGTGGAAACTCGTGGGTAAGGAGATTCGAGATGCGAGATTCGAACCCACGACCTCTCTAAAGCGAGTCACGTGCTACCGCCTGCATCACCTGCTCGCTTTGATTAGGTAACATGAGATAGGTAGATAGAATAAGCGTTTGTAAGAATAATTTATATAATTTTTACAAGCGTAGGTAGAGAAAGACATGTGAGTGCAACATACATTTTTTGGTCTTACGGCCGTACAAGGAACACGGAATTTTGAAGTTATCACATAGCGAATCGCTATTCAGAAATCTGGTTATTGTTTAAGCTTACTGTACTATTATACTTACCTACAACGAAGATGCAGATGTAGTATAATTAAAGTTTATTTCTATTAATCAAAAGTAGATAAAAGAATAAGCTTTTGTAACAATAATTTGTGGAAGAGTGAGTAGAGAAATTAATTTGAATATAGCACATTCTCTATTACGTATAGTAAGTATTCCACACAAAAATTCGATATCGAGATTTCACAGGAAATATATGTTTTGAGACCCCCTGAATACAAGAAAGGCATTTTTACTTTCTCTGCTACTAAGTAGAGTAAGTTCTGTATTCCACCCAAAAATTCGATGTCGAGATTTCACCGGAAATATATGTTCTGAGACTCCATGAATAAAAAAAAATGCATTTTTAGAAAAAGGTCCGTATGTGTGTGTGGCTGTGTGTCAGTCTGTGGACAGCATAACTCAAAAACGAAAATTCCGTTAAAAACTAAAGTTGGTATTTAAGTTTAATGTCTTTCAAGGATGCGACAAAAAGATTTTGAAGAAAATTGCTTCACCCTAAATTGCTCTTTACATTTAACATTTTTCGAAAATTTTTATTTTTATGAAAATGGCTCCAACGATTTGGATTAAAATGCCATATGTTTGAGATATTTTGATGACAAACGAAATGTACGATATATCTTGAATTTTCTGGCAATAGCCTGTGTAGCCCTATTTACTATGGATAACTTTCGAATAACTCGCAAACCGTAAGAGATAGACAAAATCTTACTGCAGAAAAAATGTAAATCTCACTAAAACACATAATTTATGTCCAAATAAACTTTTTTGTAGAGTTAACCATTTCAGAGATATATCTTGTTATTTGTGTGAGTTTTGGAGAACTTATACTTCTGTCAAATGGCACATCACTATTCAATTTTTTATATGTTAACCGTGCAAAGAGAACAGAATTTGAAAGCTTTAAAGGATTTGACTATTGCTCAAATCCTACTGTATTCCCATATTTTCCTTCCACCTACAAGGAAATAAGCAAATAAATAACTTCCGCAAATGTTTATCTCAACTATCATGAAGAAGATATAGGGATAATAGTTTGTAGGAATGGTTAATACAGTGATAGAGAAAGTCATGTGAGTGCAACACATCAGATTTTTGTTACATTGGTAATAGGGTTGCCAATTTCTAAAATAAAAAGGAACATATACATTAAGTTATTTTTGCGAAATGACAGGTTTCAGTAAAAGCCTGCAACATATAAACAAGGTTCATATTTTTGAAAAAATAACTACTTACAGTTCAGAATGCTAAATGTAATTTGAAGTAATGTACCGGATAATGTCCGCCCTTCCGCCGTGGGTGATGCTGATACCAATGTAGGTACAATAGCACAATTTGCATGAGAGTTCTTGCTCATTGTCAGTTCTTACAATAATGTGCGCTTTGCTGTCATTTTCTTTTTACTTGCCTAATGGACAATGTCTCAATGTATATACGAGGTTTAAGTGATAAATGACAATAATTGCTCCCTTTGTTATAGTTTATAGTTAACTATACAGTTTGGAAAGTCGGAATGCAACTTCCATACAATATTTTCATTTTTAATTTGTCTATTATGTATAGTAAGTATACTAAGTATTGTATTCAACCCAAAAATTCAATGCTTTCACCGGAAGTACATGTTTTGAAGTCCCCTGAAACCAAAAAAGTATAAACAGAAAATGTCCGAGTGCGTGCGCGTTTGTGTGTGGTGAAAAATCCGTCAAAACAAAACTTGGTACATAATTCGATATCTTCCAAGGATGAGACAGAAGATTTTCAAGAAACCCCCAAATTACCCTTTACATGCAAAATTTTTCGAACATTTTTATTCGCTCAAAAATGGATCTAACGATTTTGGAACACATCAGGTTTTTCCTCTTGTATAATTTACATATTTTCAATTACGCAATATTGTTTCTTCCTTTTTATTTTTTTTTTTTTTTTTTTTTTTTTGCATTTAGTTATTGTTAATTGGAAATAATGTTCACTCACATTTAGTTATTATTGAATGTAAATGGAGAGGTTCAGGATAAAGGAAAGGTGATGATGGAGCAGTTGGTGGAATGAACAGCAAGGGAAATCAGAGTACCTGGATACTAAGACGCCATTTCGTCCACCACAAATCCCACATGCAGTCACCTGACATCAAACGCAGGTTAGCTTGTGGGAGGCAAGCGGTCTAACTGCTCCGTCATAGCTTTGCCCCACTTTAATTGAAATTTATGCTGTTATTAGTGGTGCAATGGTAGTGATGAATGAAGTGCTCTGTCTTATAATCTATATTGAAGAATAGATCGAACCAGAGACAAATATACCAGACACAAAACATCAGTAAGCAACTACAACATGATAAAAAACTGAATTTCTTGAAGAAATCTTTGGAGTTGTGTATTATGTATTTGTTATAGTATTGTATTATGTATTTGTTATTGTATATGTTATTAGTTTCAAGTATTTGTAAACTAAATATGCATAATTCAAATAATTTAATGAATAAAACATTCAGTCTTGACAGAGTAAATTTTGCATTTAGAAAAAGATAGTAACAAATCACTTGCTTTGGTACACCCATGGACAAAAAAATAAGTCATGTCTGAAATGCCGAATTCATCTAAGTCCTACATAGCACAGCACTTTGTTTACACCATCTGCTATACAATTATGTAGTGGCAGCAACAAGTTCTCACAAGCTCCAAATCTTAATATTACTAACCCATATGATCAATCAAGGTGCTGCAATGTGTAGGACTTCGATGAATTTGACATTCCAGGCATTACTCATTTTGTTTGTCCATGAGTATACATCTTGCAATAAGATTCAATTATCATATAAGGTAATGTCAGCAAAGTATCCAAAGTATAGTTCACCATTCTTTTCCCATCTTTAATAGAAAAGATACTTGGAAATGTGGTGTAATTTTACAGCGCAGCAATTGAGTAAAATAGGATCTATATCTGTATTAATCTACAGATGTAGATGTAAGCATGTAATAATTTAGTAACATTTAAATTATTTTATGACACAATACTACACTTACACTTTGACATATTTTCAAAAGTCATTACTTTCATTGACTAAAATGTCTATATTATGTTAGTTTTTTAACATCTCATAGTGTTCAATTTCTTGTCTGCTTCCTTTTTACAGAGCCCAATTCCAAATGAGATCATGCTAGCAGCATTACAACAGCAGTAATGGAGTTCACAAGCATCAAACTAGAACAACAAACACCATCTACGCCAGTTACTAGAGAAGAAATGCAGCCTAAGGAAGGATAACTCTGGTTAAGTACATTAACTTGGGAAAAAGGCCATAAAATACTGGGGAAAAAGTATACTAATGCAAAATAATTGCTCTGCTCAGATTTGAATTACAATGTCTTTCAACAGGTACCAACATTTCTCTTAAAAGAAACATAGATGCTGCTTCATTGTTTGCATTTTGAGAGAAATATTAAAAATTATTTCCAAATATTATTTATGTGATACAAGAAAGCTGACAAAATTACAGTTGCAATATATTTTGCCTCAACAGTCCACATAACTGTATGATGTATTGGCATTGTACAGGAATATTGCTGCAAAAGAAAGTATTTAACAAAAGAAACACTGCATGCAAGCAATTTTTACATATTTACCATTATATTGCTTCAAATGCTATTAGAATGTAATAATCTCTTTCTGCTACAAGAAACACTTAATTAAGCAAACATATCCAGCAATCTTTTTCTCTTTTATGAAAGACAGAAAACTAAAATTAAGAAAAAAAGAGTCCAAAATAGATCTGTGATACTCCATACTGCGATTAAACTCTATTTACAGCAATAAACTGCATTCTAACTAATAGCAGCTATTTTGATTTAGTGTTTAAATTAGCTTAAGACAACAAAATATAATATTAAAGACAATTTAAATCTGAGCAAATGAAAAAGGTTCCCCAAAGTGCCGTTCACCCAACTTAATGTACTTGAAGAGCTAACTTACTTGTGCAGATTTATTTCATTTTATAAACAAAAAAACTTGATCAGTGAATCTAAATTTATGGAATTAGATGAAGTGATAGAAAGGTTTAAAAATTCAGTTTTTGTATATGATCATGACTAAGGATGACAACCTGATAACACTCATGATTGTAGTTGAGGTTATCATTTAATAATATTTATTTTTATACAAAGAATGATGATTACATGTTTAAGTCAATTACGCATGCAAAATGTAAACTGATAGGCTAGTGTTAAGGCCTACAATAACAAAGAATACATACATAAATACAGAAAAACGAAAGTGATGTTTATTTCCTGTATTAAAATGATAAGTTGGCTGTATTCCAGCTTATCTAAATGACTGCTAAGAAATACATAAGAGTGTGAGCTATTTTTTCCAACATTCTTAAATCTTGAGTCAGAAACATTCTTTACCACACAGCTCCTTTTTGTAAAATATGTAATTCCTGCATGTTTCAGATAGTGCTTTTTGCTCTATACAGCATGCATTTTCAAAGCAATATATAGGTACAGTAAACTCTCAATTATTTGAAGTGATGGGGGAGAAAATGTGCATGAAAAATGGAAAACACAAATAACCAGAAAACCTGTAATTTAATATTTTTTAAGGTACAGTATACATAAATTGGAAAGTACTTTCAAAAAGGCCTTATTTTCAAGCATAAGCACTAATTAATAATCATCGCCGTAAAAGTTTCAAATCTTACATGATGTATTTTTGTTTGGAAGTTTATCCAAGTTGTGTACTACTGCATCAACATAAGTAGTGTTAGGCCTATTTATTTCTTAAAACATGTAGTTTGCAATTTTCGTCTGCTTCTGAGAGAAGTTGACACTTTTTCACATGCTTTCAAATTTTTCTTGCAGCAATAATGTACTGAAAACTGCTTTGGGACATATAATCTAGAAAAGAGTATCAACACACCGCAGTGGGGTACAGTGACTAACAAACACCAGAAAACTGAGCATATTTTAGATTCTCAAATGCAGAAAGCTTAGTTCTCAAGTGAACCAAAAATAATGTACTTTTATTTCTATCTTTTTGTGCACTCTGTACAAAAATGTCTGAATAATCCACAAACTGAATAACCTGCACACAAATAATCAGGGGTTTACTGTACATGCAAATCTGATTTAATTAACAATATAAATGAATGATGAAAGAATCAGGCATCCTTAGCCAAGAAACAAATGAATCAAAGGGCTGCCTACATTTTAAGCCAGATAAAAGTAGATTTAGGTACTGCAACAAATGCATAACTAAATAAGAATTGTTTAGTAATACATGATTAACTTTCTTTTTCAGTTCTTATAGCATTTCTAATCATTCAAATCATACTCAATTCTTTACATTTTCTCAAATATATTAATTAATATTTGAAGTAGAAATTTAATTATTACTTAATTTGTATGTCACCCTTTACTAAGATTTCCTCTTTTCAAATGCTAAGCAATAATGTTGCATGAAATATTGTATTAGTTATTATGAATTGTCTTGTCCTCTGAATATATAATAATGATTTGCATTGTTGCATGAACGTGTGACTGAAAATTAAAGCTCTGATAATTAATTAAAATGTTCTTGTATCTTGTAGCATTAATAATACAAAGGTATAGATTAACACCAACATTTTCTTCCATTTATTTCTCCTAAAGCTGCTACACAAAGATGTATATGACTAATGGTTTAAATATCTTGCTGTGCTTTCACAAAATTTGTGTATACATTTTGTAAGGTTTATATTTATAACATGCAGTGTTTATTATTTTAATAAATGCACATTAAGGTGCTATGTTTATTAAGCCAATTATTGTTAATTATAAAGCAATTTGGGCTTTATAAGATTAACTGTGCATCAAATTCAGAATTAAAAAAGCTAAGATGTGGCTCAGTTAAGAAATATTTAAAGAAATATATTGTTTTCTTCATTATGAGAAATAACTGCAGAAGTATTTGAGTCTCAAAGAACATTCATCACTGAACTTTGCTAATATTAGTCTTGCTGCCACTTCTGCAGAAGCCATCTAATTTCTGCAATCCTTAACACAATAAATAATTTTCTCTTTCTTGCTATTTTGCAAAGCTAATGATCATTTAAAATAGACTGTCTTGAATTTGTTTATTTCATCAAATAAACTATTATACTCTAAATGTAAACTGAAAATTGAAAGAGTATTATATGAATACAATATGATACATTAAAAACAAGTCTCATAATAATTGCACATGTCATAGACTTAGAATTGCAACTTCAGTATCAATTTTATTGTATAGATGCTGAACAGCTTTTGATGTTGTGTATTAGCCATGCTGTAATTGGGAATATTAGTTTTTGTATTGATGTAAGCTAGACTAATAAAGGCCTAACATTTTTAATAAATGCAAATTTTAAGTGGTTCTGTAAATGTGACGTCACTCATAGCACAGTTGTGCAGCAATGCTAGCTTTGAAGCTCTAACATTTGTTAACCTCTAAGGTAATTAGTAACATGCTTTAGAACTAGTCCATGTGCATACAAATCTAATTAGTGCCACATATGAGATTAAAAATAAAGTTTGTAGTAACAAAGCAAAATTCAGAGCTTCGGTAAATAAGCTCTTATAAGATTATCACCTGAAGTCCCACTAACAAGGTATCACTTAGAACCAAATCATTTTAAATTGCCTCAGTGATCTATTATTTATTAGTATAGCAAAATTTTCTGTGTATTTGCAAATTCGAATGCTACTGTAAGAAAATTAAACACTACCTTTCAAATCTAATTTCAGTATTAGAAATTTGAAATACATAAATCCTACAATTATCAGAGGATATGAAACTTCTATACAAAATAACAAAATAATTTGAGGGCTTAAAGTAAAAAACAGTCCTTTTTTTTCTCTCTCTCAAACACAAGTGGGTTAGAAATTAAAGTTTTGTAGTACCTAGATCTTTTGTCCCTGAACTCAGTCAGTATAAGAATTCATAAGCAAGTGCTTTATTATTGGACTGGCATATGAGATGAAGCACATTTCAGTGACTGTCATTAAAACAAATTATATATTCATATTTTGAATTTGTAATAAGAAGTTTCCATAGTACCGTTAAATAATCAATTGGTTTAAGGATTTGAATCTGAAATTTTTGAAAACCTCATCTGAATAAGGCAATATATCTTGAAGAAAAAAATAAGTGTAATATGCCTTTGGTTTTATTAAGAAATCCAGAAAAACATGAATGCCCGCAATTTTGAATTTTCTGAAAGCCATAGTTTGGAAAATTTAAGATGAGCAGATGTATAATATACATATCTAATACAGAATACTTATTATCATGCAAACCATGTTGTATTAACATATGGTTGAAAAAGATCATACTAAAAACATATTGATTTAAATAATCTAATGACCTAGTTGTCGACTAGCCCTTAAACATTACATACACTATATACTTGATTTAAATGTCTGACATATGAACTGCCCCTGAACTGCATAAAATAACTATGTACTTAAAACTGAATTATGTACTTCCTTTTTAGTAAACCAAGGAACAAAGATATATTATTAGGAATGAAGATTTAAGATGAACATGTATTGCTGTGTGTCACTGTAGCGTTTGGAGAAGAATTAACTGGACATTGTTCACTTTCCTCTAATGATTAGAATTTTCCTCTGATTGTTTCTCAACAATACTGCCTTTAACCAGCAGAACATTCAGTGGAGAGACCAAGTATGTACAGAATTTTGTAGTTCCCTAAATTTCAGTAATATGGGGGCATAGTGGCCCATCCTGCAACTTACCCTTTATTTTATTTTAAAATCAAATTAACTCCATCAACAATAAACAAATTCTTAATGTTATGTGTTTTATACACCAGTTGAGTCAGCCACCCCTTATTTTTTTTGAAAGGTAGGCCCCCATCAAATGGCATTGCACTTTAGTTCAGCTTTGGACTTACTAAAATGTATAGTTGATGTTCTTAGAGAGACAAATGTGCAAAATTTAGAGAAACAGCAGTTTAAGGGACAGATCATACTCCTCGCGAAAGTACACACCAAGAAATGCAACTTATTAACTAAGAGTGAATTCCGGATTTCCAGCCAATTTTGCAAACTTTTTATTAAAGTATACATAGCAATGCAATTTAGTAAACACCTCTGATAAAAGCGCCTCATCCACCATGGACCCGTAGAGTCCAAATGCACATGTTATTAAATAACGGCTTATTTAAATTTTGGCATAAACTATATCTCAAATAATATGTATAATAGCTTTTGCCACTTAAGCAATAATATTGAAATGCCCAGCAAAGGGTTAAAACTGTCTTAAAAGGCTAAATTAGGCACGAAAAGTTGTGAGGTGGCAATGGCACAGCACCTGACATGCAGGTTCTGGTAGAACTCAGAATGTGCTTTCAGTCAAGTGTCCAAATAGCTGTATAGAGTTATTACTGTGTCATGTACACTAACCTCAGGAACATGGGTTTGCATCCCGACATTGTACTTTTTTTTCTGCTCGTCAAAACTTGGAAACCGAATTCACAATAATCTAATTTATAAGTCCCTGATGGTTTAGGACATTAAAGTTTGAATCATTTTTGGATGTCTGCATTTTGTAATAGAATAGATATAATGACTTCAGCCCCATTGGACTAACATGATGCAGTGGTTAGTATGAATGCTGACTCCCTCCATTCTCTATGTGTATGCTGTCAGACAATATTTTGTGACAGACAACAGAACAGGTAAAATAATTAGTACATGGAAGGGATTTGAACTGCCTCTACAGCACACTCATTACTTAGGAATTACATGCTCGTTCCAACTATAAACATTCCGTTTAACATGTATATGTTAAATATTTGGGTAGAATCTTAGCATAGGGGCTGACGTTTTCATGTCAGAGAATAAAATGTGAATCCATAAAGCTGTAAAATAAGGGTCAGCTGACTTGCCTGGTATAAATATGATTACTTTAGAGTGTGCCATTTTGGCTGATATTCCATCACCAAGAAATTAGTCTTCTGCCTTCTTACAAGTGGGTATAAGCAGAGACAGCTCCTGGTTAAAATGATTGATGGGACTATGTGATCTGTAAAATAATAACTCTAGATTTTCTTATGCTGTGAAGCCTTGCCAGAAAATGCTTCTTGTAACATATACTGCAAACGGCATACATTTCAAAGTTTAGAATTTGTGTGTATTAGCCCTCATCTCTTGGATACATGTATTTTAACTCTGGAATTGTAAGATGATTAGAAAGAAATTAATAAGGAATTATATGAGGCGTGTTATTAAAGTAAGTGCCATTTAAATGTTTTGCCACTGCAGCACTGTAGTCGAGATTTTGAGCATGCATGATCTCTTCCTCCATTCAATAGGAAGCCAGAGGCAGCTGTGAGCAATGGTCACTTTGTTTATTCTTATTGTTTGAGCATTTCAAAATCTTTAAAAAAAATTAAACAACCCACCGACTGTGAAGACAGATCAATGATTCATTTTTTTAATATGAGGAATGTTATGTTAGTAAGCATTAACTCCCAATTGTGTGAGGTTTATGGGGAAACAATGGGTGAGAATGCCTGGCCACACACAGCCAAATCTCATATGCTCAAGATCTGATCACATCATTTGTTTAAAAGAAATTTGACTATCCTCCCTACAGTCTGACTGAGCACCAAGAGATTTTCAACCACAATGATAGAAAAGAAGTGCAGACCTTGCTTTTATCACAGGCAGCATCATTCTTTGACAAAGGCTTACAGAAACTGGTTTCCCTCTATGATAAGTGGCTAAATAAAGATAATAACTAAGTGTAGAAGTAGTGAAAGGTGTAAGGTTATGAATTATAATAAAGTATTTGGAAAATAATGTTTTTTTGTTTTAAAAAATTATTGGTACTTAATTTAAAAATATGCTTGTAAATAAAAAAATATATTTTTAAAATATGAGATGGAATTTGTTGTTTTTGTGATTTTTGACACAGAAAAAATGTGGTGGAGCCAAGCTCCATCAGCCCCTCTAAAGGAGTCGCCCCAGGTATAATATACCTATTAAATAAATTGACTAAAATTTTTGAGATAAGTGTCTGCTTAAAAAAGGAGCAAAACAAGTTGATGAATTTACATTCCTAACAAGTATAATTATATTTGACACAGCCTCACAGAAACTACATTTTGCATTCATGGTATGTCATGCCTTAGTCATGAACGACTGTGAACCAAGAGTTGAAGGAGCAATAGAAGTAAAGTTAATTGCAGTACACCCTGTATTATCATGACTACAGATGTCTTTGTTGGGTTGAACATAATTAAAATGTAATGTCCTTTGTTTTTTAATAAGGCTACAATGTAGATATTTAGCTTGTTTATTTATATGAAACTGATTTGTAGTCAAATGGTAATATTTATGAAAAGCATTCAATCTGGGATTGCCGCACAGTAAATGACCTCTACAGAAACAAAGCGACTGTCATATAATATAAAGCAACAAATTATTTTTGAAGTAAGCGGACAAAAGATGTAGCTATGTGATTACATAAACAGCTAATGTGATTATTTATAGAAGCAAACTAATATTTATTGTTCAATTTAGTTCAGAATGTTGTAGTTTTTGTAAAACATTTCCTTTTCTGTAAGTTAAACATCTTATAGTCATTTTAACAAAGGAATTAAAAAATAGAATTCTATGCTTGAGATTAAATCTTCAGACATTATGTAATTTATAGAATTGTCAGAATTATAATAATCAATAAAATACTTCTCTTATCCTTATAAAATATTTGCAATAGAAGAAGTAATATTTAAGTATTTCTTGCATTTATGTAGCAAAACTGTATTGTTTTCAAAGTGTAAATCTCAAAGTATTGGGAAGTTTCATACATATCCAATATTCTTTAGCCTCTAGATGTGAGCTAATTTAATTTAAGATCAATTTCAATGCAACAATGCATCTAAACCACCGTAATAATCATCTGTAAATATGTGAATGTCATTTCTTCTTATTATGGTCACTAATTAATATAAATTATTATTTTGTTATTAGCTGTGTATTTTGGAGCTATTATGCTCATTGCTTTCGAATCAAAGTAAAAAAATATAGACAAATGAAATGCTAGATATAACAAGCTTATATTTACCAGCTGCTTCTCAATATATTGCAATGAGAAATTTAATTACAGCCTCATAAAAATTATCACATAACATTGCTGATTCTGCCATATGCATACCGCAGAAATAATGCTCGCAGTGGATGTTGTTGCTTTTGTGTAACAATATTAAAATATTGTTTTTATATATGCTTATATACAATATAAACCAGCACCAACTTTTATCCATGAATACAGAATTTTGTATACATGTGATTTAAAATTTATAGGGGCCTTTACAGACAATTCAAGGTCCAGCTTCAAGAAAAATATGAGATTTGTTAAGAAAAATTATTGATGGTAGCAGTTAGAGATGTCAATTGATAGAAGTGTCTGTCTTTAGAGCATGAATTTGATATAATATGCCACACAATGTGGCAATATTCGTCCATAAAGTTATTAATAAAATAAAATATATAAATTGTTAGAAGTATGGCATATCTCTGCTATAGATTTTAAATATTTATTAATGTTTTGCTTATGATGAGATACAGTTTATGAGCTGTTTTCTACAAGATGGAAAGGAAGTGCACCTGTTCTAATTTTTTACAAATAAATTACATTATTTTACTAATGGAAAGAAACCAGTCCATGACATTGATTATATTTTCATACAACATGATTTCAAAACAGCACTACAGATAGTTACTGACATCGACTGACATTGCTAACTATGTTACAGGATTTGCTTTTACTAGGGATGAATGTAAATAATTTTATGTGATATTTTCTAAAAATAAAGGCTTCAGTGATCACTGTGTTAGACAACAGCATGTTCTTCTTAAGGACTTCCCTTATCATGTTCTACCTTACCTCCAGTGTTATATTCGATTTTAACAATCTTAGAATATAAAGCCTTGGTCACCATTGTTGCATGAGTCATTCCCAATTAAGACTGTGCATTCACTCAGAATGCAGCTGTTCATAGCCAAAGGGAAGAGGCATAAAAACTTTAACCGTCTATAGGTCGCTAGGGGCCTAGGAGACCCTTAGGTTTATTTAAATGTTATAGTTTGCAAACAAATGCACCTACATTATTGTCTGACTAGGGCATCTAACATTACACTTTACCAAACTGTTTGCTTCAGCAACAAACCTTATCTGTTTGTTTATTTATTTATTTATTTCACTGCAAGAATGACTAATTGGCACTTATGTGTCACAGGTCAACCAGGCGCACCAATAATCACTTTGATTTCATTTACAACAGAAAATGTTTAACTGTTTCATATCTTCAGTTACGGATTCTAAATCATCACGCTCTGAAAGATTACGCTGGACAACAACATTTTACTTTTCGTTTGCGACATAAATGACACCTCACTTTTCTTATGGGTTACACTATGCTGAACACGAATATGATAAGAAGAATACTAGAATGGTTATGGTTTGAGAATAATCTTAACGAAAAACACAATAGTAATTTGCTTCTATGAAAATCTGTCTGATGTCTTGTAAAATATATTCGTGATCACTTATCTTTAATAAGTATGCTTTCTATTTGCTTCCTTCTTGTAGTCGAGTTGATGATCATCCCTGAAGACTGCTCAACAGTAGTCAGCAAGCATTCTTGCACTCCACTTTCCCTGGTAACGTTTTGCCATTAATGATATTTGTTGGTGCAAATGTTTGCCATGTTCATCACTCTACGACTTTTAGCAAAACAATTTAGATGGGAGTGTAAAATGTGTAATTTAAGGGAAATTTTGCATTGCATTTTGTGATAAGATGACAGCAAATTTATATCAAGATTATCATAGTTTCCAGCTCGTTTGTTTCCCAAAAAGTTGTTTACGACTTCTCTGAAAGAAATCCATACCTCTTGCTTAGCATCATTTAAGAGGTGTTTAAATATCTAATCTTGTGAACTTGATGAATCTGTAGGCCAACAAAAATTCCTTCCTATAACTGGGCCTCACTAATTCTAGGAAATGTTGTAACTAGGTATTTGAATGCCAGTCCGCTTCGGTCCAACGTTTAAGTAAAACGTTTGATGAGACCAAGTTTTATGCGCACTAGAGGAATTAAAATGTTCTTAGATTCTACCAGAGGTTCATATTTAACATTCTTCCAGTTTCTGTACCTTGACGTAAAAGCCATTCCTTTCTTTATGAAGTGAGAAGCTCTATCTCTACTGTCCCACTCACATATAAGATAACACTCTAGCTGGAGTCCAGTTAATATTGCAATTACTATTGGTCATATTTTCCATTTATACATGTTATAATTAATTGCATCAAGGAGTTTCAGGGTGCCATATGATTCCTTCATATGCACGGAATAACCAATAGGAATTGAAGACAACTGATAGCCATTTGTAGTAATACAGGTTTGAGACATAATTTTGAAGCATCCATAAACACCTGCCACTGATCAGAGATGTGATTAATGTTCAGAGCACTCAATAAGTCACTAACATCACTGCAGAACACTAAATTGCCTTCCTCAGCAAAATATTTCCTAAGATGCTTCTGACAGTCACAAAAAAATGTTACTTTCTCATTTTCAGCAAGATAGCTTCATCATTGCAATCTGGAGACTAGCAGCTCTTCCTTGATTTTAGAAAGTTCTAGGTCTCTGACTAAATCCTTTAATTCATTCTGGCTAATTTTGTGATGTTCAGATTTAACATCAGGTGCAAAGTCAGGTCTACATTATCTATCATTAGTTACAGTTTCCTGTCGTCATCAGTAACGTTCTACACTACATATAAAAAAAATCTGATGTGTTGCACTCACATGACTTTCTCTACTCTTGTACTAACCATTCTTACAAACTCTTATTCCTATATCTTCTTCGTGTTAGTTAAAATAAACATTTGTACAAATTATCTTATTGCTTATTTCCTTGTAGGTGCAAGGGGAATATTGGAATACAGTAGGCTTTGTGCGATAGTCAAATCTTTTAAAGCTTTGAGATTCCGTTCTCTTTATACACGTAACATATAAAAAAATGAACAATGATGACCCATTTCACGAAAGTTCCAAGTTTTCCGAAACTCACACACATAGCAAGGTATATCTCCGAAATGGTTCACCCTACAAGAAAATTTATTGAGACATAAATTGTGTATTTTAGCAAGATCTACATTTTTTGTATAGTATAATTTGGTCTATCTCTAACGGTTTACCAGTTATGCAATAGTCGTCCAGAGTAAACACGACTACAGGGGCTATAGCCAGAAAATTCAAGATATACATTTCATTTGTCATAAAAATATCTCAAACATATGACACTTTAATCAAAATCGTTAGAGCCATTTTCAAGAAAATCAAAATTTTCCATGTAAAGGGTAGTTTAGGGTGGGGCTATTTTCTTCAAAATCTTCCTTGAACGACATTAAACTTAAATACCAACTTTGGTTTTTAACCGACTTTTCGTTTTTGAGCTATGCTGTCCACAGACTGACAGACTGACAGACTGACAGACACACAGACACACACACGGACCTTTTTCTAAAAATGCTTTTTTTGGATTCAGGGGACCTCAAAACATGTATTTCCGGTGAAATCTCGACTTCGAATTTTTGGGTGGAATACAATACTTCCCCTACTTACCAGTAGAGAAAGTAATATGAAATAAATAGCCATTTACAGTAATATTTTCACCATAAGGGGTGTTCAATTAATTAAAACTTGTCTACATCACTCATGCCCCAATTTTCCTGTTAACCAGTGATATTTTCATTAAATTTCCTTTATGTTACAAGACGTCTTAATGAAGGTGTTCTGCCATTTTTTACAGGAGACTTTAAGTTTAGGCCAGCTTAAATATAAACTACTACAGAAATGACCTGGTGTGTAATGATCATGATTCATTACTCTCATTTAGAAAAAACACTTGTTCGAAATTAATATATACTCTTAATTTTTTGCCTTAACTCTCCCATTAGATACAAATAACACCAATGATTTTCTGTTTTGATAATTACTTATACCAAATAAATCATATCTAAAGATGAATGACTCATTATGGGTGTTAGAATTAAATAAATTGAGATACGTTTGAAACCCTGAAAAGAGGATTAAGTAATCGCTTTCTTGCAAACAGGAATTGATTTTAATCTCCAGTTTACAAAGCAGGCATCTACTGCTATGCAAGGTGGAAGGTTTGACTACTAAGTTAATTTTAGTGAACTATAACACATACCTATAAGATAATATCACATATTTTATATCACATATTTAGTTTAGAGCATAACTGCTGCCTGTAAATCATCACATATTCAGTATTTAATCCTCCTCATGAACGAGCATGAATCTGTTGGACATTATTCTCAATTAATGATACTTCTTTCAACGGGAACGTGTACTTACTATTATATCATATTATCTTTATTTGTCTGTCGGTAATGAAAGCAATTAATTAAACAATTTCCACACTGAACACTACGATACTCATGCTTGTTATAGAAATATTCCCTTTTCTTATTCCTCTATATAAATGTAAGTGAATACTTAAGGAAAAAAAGCAAATTTTTAAACCGTTTCTAAAGGTGCACACGAACTTTCTGCCTTGCAGTGAAATTAGCTGCTAAGGTAGTGACAGCAAGCTTAATATCATATGAGACAGGGCGAGTGGACATGTGCCGAATAGCCAAGAGCGCTTCGTCAGTGACTCTGAAATTCAGAACTACTAGCTGCCAGGGATTCGATCCTCATCTTTCGCATGTTTATTTTCTGAAATACAAAATTAACAAATGTATTTAGTTCTCTACAGCTTTTTATCAGGAATGGAGATCCGGATGAAGGCACACTGCTACAAATTGAATTAATGGGGACATGGCAACGTTGTGTCTGCTTGGAAATAAACAATATGACAACCTTGCTGGGTGCAAAGGTTGCTTCACCCTCAAGTAATCTACAACTGTATTCTGTTCTGTTTAATGTATCATGGATTACATTATTCACTGGCATCCAGATCTGATAATTCACACTATTACACGCTTATATATTTTAATATGGTAATAGTCTACGAAATTTATAGAGATGCTTTTGAATGTGAATGTTTAAATGGAAATATTAATTTCAGGAGGAATGTTTCACAATTGAGGTAGGCGTGTTCCCTGCTTCATTTTCAGCAATTGCAACTAATATCTTAGAAAGCATTCAGTTGTAAAATTTTAATCGTACTGAAGCATTCATAAGACGGCGGCAAAAGTTACAATGGTACGCGGAATATAGATACCTAAAGGAGGAGCTTTATGAGAAATAGATTCCATTAGTTTGTATAATTTTATATTTCGCATGGTTTGTGAAAAATATTGGAGAGCAAGAGGATTAATGACTTCATTGTCAGAAATCCAGCATTAGCTAACAACATATTTCGCATGGTTATATAAATAATAATGTTCCCGTTAAGAAAGAAAAATGAAAAAGGGAAATAAAAATAAGTGTGTTGGATGGGATTCGAACCCATGTCAGCCCACACTGTTCATTTGAAACAGCACACCTTAGCCAGGTTAGCTATAGCATATACACAGATTTAGCCTCCTCACGTTTTATAAGTTTTATAAGTTTAATAAGACTGTTCATCTCCAATGGATTCCGGCACACTCACGACTGCTTAGCAAGTCATCTCTACAGAATAGGTATCTCAGCTTCACCAATATGTGTCCTGTGTAACGATCCAGCAGAAATGAACGAAGACCACTTGAAGACCTGTGAAGCATTAAGATCAGAAGAAACTACAGTTCAAAAGTATTGGAAAGCACGAATGCTAATGGCTTCATTGCCAGATGCAAGGCACTAGAAATCAACAACAACAACGTTTTATAAGTGTAGCATCAACATTGGAATCATTTTAGTTCTAGTCCACAACTTAACAGAAACACCATAAGAACATATGTTCTGCAGGTGCACTGAAGTTGAATCTGCAATGTTAGCCCGTTAATGTATAAGGATTGCTGAAATATTGCTTTTCCAAACTGTGAGTTGCGAGGTGACATGGCTGCCATGTCCTCCAAACAGCAAAGGAAGCATATGACTAATTTAATTCTCATACCATCTAAGCAAGTACGCCTGAGAATTAGGTGACCCTTCGCGCAAGTCTCACCTAAGATGGGTATTTACTTTTGTGAAAGATAGTACATTAATTTCCGTGTGTATGTTATAATTAAATAAAAGTATGGTATACATGGCGTGTTGTTTATAAAGCAAGTATAAATACGCAAGGATATAGTTATAACTCTTAAATACATAATTCCAAACTTTTTTCGCGATGTTTACGAAATAATTGTATATACATTAAAAGTATGCGCGCAAGGAAACAAAGTATGCCCACCTCTGTAGCATGATGGTAGCGTGTCTGCCTCACGTCCAAAAGAGGTCGCGAATTCGAATCTCACTTAGGGTGAGTTATCCAGATAAGGCTTTTTCCGAGGTTTGCTCTGATCCTGAGGAGAAAGCTCTATAGCTCTCGGGCTCGTTTGAACATCATTCCACCCATTTTCATTCATTTACTTCCCAATATGATACTACGTTGGAGAACGTAAATAACAAAAAAAGGAAACAAAGTGCTCTTTTTTACCGGAAAAAGAAACGCTATATCAAGCCACAGTATATCGTTGCTTTATACTGTTCTATTTAATTATAACATTTACTTTGATTTAATAATGTAGTAAAACCTGCGTAAATCGGAGGTCATATATACCGGAAACCTGAACAAACGGAAAATATATCTCAAAACGCACCCATTTCCTATGTCAAATATGATTCTAAACAGGAAAACTGCCTAATGCGGAAACGGAATAACTGTCTGGAACCACATACATAAATAACTCGACTAGGGCGGAATATTATATGCATATGTTTGAAATGACAGACATTCATTTTGAACATGACTATACTTGCACCGAAGTTTTAAGAAGCGTTTATGAAAGATCTAACTTGGTTCAAGTTATTTGAGGACAGAGAAAACTATCAGAGATGCTGCAATATGTAACTTATTCTTCTTTATCTGACTATCCTCACCTTATGCAAGTCCTACATACACTTAAACACCCTAGGACTTACAAGCCAATGTCTAAGGTCAGATGTCTGTCGGGGAGCACAGGAACCTATAGACCAGAGTGAAGACCTGGAAGCGGGTGCTCAGCCAAGCAGCAGGTATGAGAGCGAGAAAGGGGATGATATGAATTGCAGGTGAAATCGATGAATGGAAAGCTGATTATGGAGCAATTGGTGGAATGAGTGGCGGGGGAAACCGGAGAACCCAGAGAAAACCCGACCAGACGCCACTTCATTCACCACGAATACCACATACGGGTCCCTGGGATCGAACCCTACCTAGGTGGTATGCGAACGGTCTTACCGCTCGGGCACGGCGCCGCCTTGCAATATGTAACTTGAAAAAAACAAAATTGTTAGCAACAAACATGGTCTTTCGGCGGAGGTAAGCTAGAAAATCAAGAAGGGAGAAAATTAGGAACCAAAAAATTAGAGAAATAATGAATGTTAAATGTAATATTTTATGAATAGCAGAGGAACAAAAACTGAAATGGTTTGGACATCTGAAGAGGACGAAGAGAAATAGAATACCAAAAATGATGTTGGATTGGAATGTTGATGGCAGGAAAAGAAGGGGAAGCCCAGAGAATAGTGGCTGGTTGAAGCGAGAAGAAACATCAACAAAGGCCTCAAAGAAGAAGATGCGGAGGACAGAAATCAGCCACATAGCAAAATACATTTGGGCTGGAGGAAGCCTACTGTATTGCAGAGGAATCCTTAATTTTAAAAAATTAGGAAATACACCAAAACATATATATTTGAACCTTATTTTTACTTTCTCTGCTGCGTGCACTTCAGTAAGTAGAATAAGTATTGTATTTCACCCAAATATTATATGCTGAGATTTCACCGAGAATTATCATCCAAAAAAGCATTTCTGCGTGTATATCTGTCTGTGAACAGCATAACTCAAAAATGAAAAGTCGGCGAGATACCAAACTTGGTATTTAAGTTCAGCATCTTTCAAGGGTTCACACGAGGATTTTCAAGAAAATACCCCATCCCAAACTACCCTTTACATGCAACAGTTTTCGAAAAATTGAATTTTCTCAAAAATGGCTCTAACTGTATTTATTAAAATTGCACATGTTTAAGATATTTCTATGACAAATTTATATTTGGGAATTAGCCCATGAAGTCCTGTTCATTCTGAATGACCTTTGCATAACTGCTAAACCCTAAGAGATAGACAAAATTTTACTAGATTAAAAATGTAAATCCCCCTCAAAACTCACAATTTAAGTAAAATAATTTGTTTGTGGATTTAATCATTTTCGAGATGTTCCTTGTTATTGGTTTGCATTTTAAAATACTTTAAGTTTTTTTCAAATCGTTAATCGAAGTCGTTATTGGATTTTTTTCCTCCTGATCATGTAAATGGAACTGAATCTCACGTTCATCAGATAGTGACCAGTTATTAAAAATATTTGACTATTGCTTAAGCCTACTGTATTCTCCTATTCCCGTGTACTGAAAGGCAATATATAATAAAACCGTTTCTACAAACGTTTATCTCGGATAATTGTTTTGTAGTGTTTAACGCCCGCTTTTACTACATACGGGACCGCAGGCGGTGACGCTGATACATGGAATGAGGATGGAGCACGGTGGATTGAGATGATGGGGAACTCGGAGAACCCGGAGGAAACCTGCTCCAGCGGCGCTTCGTCCACCACAAATCCCACATGCGATTGCCTGGGATTGAACCCGGCCTGCTTTGGTGAGAAGCGAATGTCTAACCAATCGGCTACGGCGCGGCCAATATCTCGGTTAACATGTTGTGGATAGAACAATAAGGGTTTGTAAGAATAGTTTGTACCTACAGGAGTGGATAGAAAAGTCCTGCGAGTATAACACAGAATAATTTGTACTTTGTTTCATTAAAATACAACACTTTCTAAGATGGAAACCTGCGAAAACGGGGAAAAAATGCCGGAACGATCACTTTCCGTTTTAGGCAGGTGTTACTATACTAATGCAACGAATATTTATTGGGTAAAGTACAAACGGCGGGGATTCCACACTCGGCCTACAGTGCAGTTGTACGTCAAACCCCTGGAGGGAGGGAGAGCCCAGCAGGCGTGCCAGGACAAGGGACGTCAACCAACGTGGGATCTCTAATATGTGCTGGAGATTCTTCTCGGCGGCACGTTTCTTCCTGCAGCCGCAGCCGGGTTTCGACACAGGGCCTTCTGCGGGAACAAGCGACCACAGCGCCGCTCCTGTGCCCAGAACAGCGATTACAAAGCAAAAACTCCACCACGCAACGGCACCATACTCGCTCCTTCGCCGACACTTCTGATCCGGAAAGACCTGATTGAAAAGAAATGGAGGAATGTGACCAACTCAGCATTCGCCTAGTGACCAAGAAACCCACGAAATAAACTTGTCACCGGGGATGGAACCCGGGACTTTCCGAATGCGAACCCCAAGCGTTATCGTCTGAGGATTATTTTATATCTATTTTGTTGTTGCGTTATGTGTTCAGTCACTCGGATGCTCAGATATTTTCCTTAAACTAGATTTTTATGTATTCTAAGCCTCAAAACAAGTTCTATGACGCCGTGATGTTGAATTTTTGGTAGAATGGAATACTTTCTCTACCAAGGTAGGTGGTATAGAAAGTAACAAATGCTGGGTATTTCCCCCCCCCCCCCCCCCCCCCACTGTAGCGAGTGTAATGTGTCCTTGTATTGATGCGGTAAGAGAAAACAAAACGGAGGTATAGCTTTAAAGCGAACTCTGAGATGGATTTAACCTAAACAAAGAATGTTTCTGCTAAGTGAGTGAAGTATGACTTCAGAACCTATTTTTACTTTCTCTTCCACAAATATAGAAGGCATTGCGTTCCACTCAAGAATCTGATGCCGAGACCGCGGAAGTGTATGTTTTGAGGCGCCCTGAATAAAAAAAAAAAAAAACATTTCATAGAAAAATATCCCTGTGTGTGTGTGTGTGTGTGTGTGTGTGTGTGTGTGTGTGTGTGTGTGTGTGTGTGTGTGTGTGTGTGTGTGTGTGTGTGTGTGTGTGACATAGAGAACTACGTAACTCAAAAATCTGATGTGTTGCACTCACATGACTTTCTCTACTCTTGTACTAACCATTCTCACAAACTCTTATTCCTATATCTTCTTCGTATTAGTTAAGATAAACATTTGTACAACTTATTGCTTATTTCCTTGTAGGTGCAGAGGGAATGTTAGAATACAGTAGGCTTTGTGCGATAGTCAAATGTTTGAGATTCTGTTGTCTTTGCACACTTAACATATAAAAAAATGAACAACGATGATCCTTTTCACGAAAGTTCTAAGTTTTCCGAAACTCACACACATAACAAGGAATATCTCCGAAATGGTTAACCCTACAAAAAAATTTATTGAGACATAAATTGTGTATTTTAGCAAGATTTACATTTTTTGTATATTGACTTAGGGGTCTCCGTCTAGGGGATATGTGGATGGCGAGGTACCCAAGCTGAGCAGAACATTACTTCCACTTACCGGTGTTTTGCTCCTCACTGTAACTTTTCTATCTGACCTTACCTTGGTCATCTCTTGTTCTCTTCCGACCCCGATGCTATTAAGATTCCCGAGGGCTAGGGAGTCTTTATTTTTCCAACCTCACCATTTCTCTATAAAATCTTAACCCCTAACATGCTGACCTGTCATGGCATGTAATACGTCCTCTGATTGGTAATCAGAGGATATGGTCGGTGAATTTATTTTGATAATTCTCCCGGTCAGGTCGGTGAGACCCGTAAACCAACGACAGGTGTGGTCCTCCAGACATTCTGGGGGTTGTGAGAGAGCGATGTGACCGCCAAAACATAAAAATATGGTGCTCTCTAAAAAGCGGTACTATTACTGCTATTGCTCTCTTCAATATCATCAGTGAAAAATATTGGAGAGCAAGAGGATTAATGACTTCATTGTCAGAAATCCAGCATTAGCTAACAACAACAACATTTTTTGTACAGTATAATTTGGTCTAACGGTTTACCAGTTATGCAAAAGTCGTCCAGAGTAAATACGACTACAAGGGTTATAGCCAGAAAATTCAAGATATACATTTCATTTGTCATAAAAATATCTCAAATATATAACATTTTAATAAAAATTGTTAGAGCTATCTTTAAGAAAATCAAAATTTTTGAAAAACGTTCCATGTAAAGGGTACTTTAGGGTAGGGCTATTCTCTTCAAAATCTTCGTGTCGCATCCTTGAAGGACATTAAACTTAAATACCAACTTTGGTTTTTAACCGACTTTTCGTTTTTGAGCTATGCTGTCCACAGTCTCACAGACTGACACACAGACACACACACGGACCTTTTTCTAAAAATGTTTTTATTTTTGGATTCAAGGGGTCTCAAAATATATATTTCCGGTGAAATCTTGACATCGAATTTTTGGGTGGAATACAATACTTCCCTACTTACCAGTAGAGAAAGTAAAAATGAAAAGACGATTAAATACTCAACTTGATATTTAAATTTAGCATTTTCTAAGGATGCGACACGAAGATTTTCAAGAAGCTCCCCCATTTAGACTATTCTTCACGTGAAACATTTTCCAAAAGTTTTATTTTCTCAGAAATAGATATAATGATTTTACTAAAATAATAATTAGACGTAGGTTTAAGATATTTTTAGGACAAATGAAATGTATATGTTTAATTTTCTGGGAATGACCTGCAAAGTCCTCTCGATTCTAAATAACTTTCGCATAACTGGTAAACCGTTTTTATCCAAATGGAGGAAAGATCCATTAATGGATTACCCCGACTGTGCTGGGATGGCACACCCGGGAGTGTGAGCTTCGCTCGAAGGCACTACCTACTAAAAAACCTCCGCCGGAAAGAAAGAGTATAGAACTAGAAAGGAAAGGAGAAGGAAAGAAGTAATTCAGGGTAAGAGATAAACAAAATCTTAAGGCACAAAAAATGTAGAGCTTGTTAAGGTACACAATAGTACTATATATTTTTTAAATTAACCATTTTCGATATATTCCTTGTTATTAGTTTGAAGTTTACAATCCCTATACTTTCTCTCAAATGGAAAGTTGTAAGTTGTTCTTTTTTCCCTAAGTACGCAAACAATGAAATTTCAAAGTCAGCACATAGCAATATGAAAATATTTTCACTTTCCCTACTACGCATAGTAAGTAGGGGAAGTATTATATTCGACCCAAAATTTCGATGTGGACGTTTCACTGGAAATATATGCTCTGAGGCCCCCTGAATAAGAAAAGAGCATTTTTAGAAAAAAGTCCGTGTGCGTTTGTGTCTATCTCTGTCTATGAACAGCTTAACCCAAAATCGAAAAGTTGGTTAAAAACCAAAGTTAGTATTTAAGTTTAATATTTTTCAAGAATGCGACACAAAGATTTTGAAAAAAAAAAAATCTTCTGCTCTAAACTACCCTTTACGTGGAAAATTTTTCGAAAACTCTTATTTTGTCAAAAATGGCTCCAACGATTTTGATTAAAATGGCATATATTTAAAATATAAAATATATATTTTGAATTTTCTGATTATAGCTTATGTACTCCTGTTTATTCTTTATGCCTCTGGCATAACTGGTAAACCGTTAAAGATAGACCAAATGTTACTACACACAGAATGTATATGTCGTTAAAATACACTTTTTTTTTTTTTTTTTTTTTTTTTTTTTTTTTTTTTGTGAACCATTTCGGAGATATTGCTTGTTATTTGTGTGATTTTTGCAACATTTGTACTTTTCTTGTACTTGTACTTTTCGTTGTTCACCTTTTCATGTCGGAATTTCAAACCCTTCATATACCGGCCTCTCTTAAAACATTTGAATATCGCTCAAAGCCTACTGTATTCACATATTTCCCCTGTACCTACAAGGAAATAACCAATAAGATAATTTCTGCAAATGTTTATCTCGAACAACATGAAGATGGAGAAATAATAGTTTGTAGGAGCAGTTAAAACAAGAGTCCTGTGAGCGCAACAAATCAGATTTTTTTCATGTTCCATATATGACATTATTTATACAATTATACAATTGTGCTAATCTTTGGGTTTAATTACTTTAAATTCACACAGAATTCCCACTCTCATTCATAATTCCAGACTCTAAGGAGAATGGAGAATATTCTTGGCTAAAGAAAAATTTCCACGTCCCAGCAAGGAATCGAACCCGGGGTTTCGGGATTTGAAGATTAGCATGCTCACCACCACACCAATAAAGATTTGACTATATCGCTTAAGCCTATTTACTGCGTCTCCCTAAGGAAATATGTAATACAGTAGAATCCTGATAACTCGACTTAATGCGGACTAAGAGGGTGTAGAGTTATCGGAATGTCTAGTTTCACGGAATCAGGGGTCTGTTATTCACTATTCATGGCATAATACTGCAAATTACATAAATGTGTAATCTAGGAAAC
The DNA here is from genome assembly GCA_030765045.1 of Tenodera sinensis. Lineage (NCBI taxonomy): Eukaryota > Metazoa > Arthropoda > Insecta > Mantodea > Mantidae > Tenodera > Tenodera sinensis. The sequence continues at coordinate 43,215,660 of CM060968.1, read as the reverse complement.
AGAAAAGATCAACATACCTCACAATTCATTACGTATTAATATGTGCCCTTTCGTCCGGTTCCTTTAACGCATCCAATTTAATTTCCATTGCCATGTTAACTTGTCTTTTTTTCTCGTTTGAGATTTTCACTGGGGCAAACACAACCCATCATAATACTAACAGTAAGTCTCAAATCTGAGAAACTACTATAATCAGAAATATGTAACTGAAAGTTGTATGTACCTCGTACATACGCACTAGATAAAGCAATAAACATTCAAGCAAGTAGTATACATATATCCACACTATTAATGGCAAACTTTTGATTTGATGACAATGTCTGCTTGTGGGCAGCTCTTTTGATACTGTAGGGAAGAATGTGGTAGGTTGTATACGAACACTAATTAAACTTTACCTATACTGTTTATATCGGAGAGCGGATCCTAAAAATTATTATAATCAAGTATGTAAGGATAAAAAAATAAAACTATTAAAATAGAAAAAGGCGCCGAGTTATACAAATGTGGAGTTATTGGGATTCTGCTGTAATACCATTTCTACAAATGCCTCTCTCGATCAACATGAAGTAAGTAGAATAATAAGCTTTTGCACCAATAGACTGTTAAAGAATGGATGGAGAATGCGATGTGATCCTTACTTTATATTTTTAAAATAATTAATGGATGTTCGGTGGACTACTTGCTGGATCTAAGTCGTACACGCTCCACCAGTTAATTATTTTCCAGCATGAACTTGTTCAAACCCATAACGACACTATCACGTCAAATGACCCTAGCTGACACTTTTAGACGAGTCCTCAATATTATCTGTTTGCGCGCTTACTGTGAATTCCTGGAAGACGCTCATGAAACATTGTACCATCAAAAGAGAACCGCTATCGTTGAACTATCAAACACGGAGCAGCTGTCAGTCAAATCTTCCGTACACGCTGCAAAACGGCACGTATATCACGATTACACGCACACAAAAAACAATTTAATGTGTTTAAAGATCATGGGCATCGAAGAGTATCAACTGATTTATCGAACTTTTAACTTCTTTGGTAGAAATTATTATCTACATACAGAAGGTAGGGAAGTATTATGTTTCACTAAACAATTCAATATCGAGATGTCATTGAAAATACAGGTTCTTTGGCTCTCTGAATAATTCAATAGAAAACATTTTTAGAAAAAGCCCGTGCACGCGTTTTTTGCCTGTCAGTCTGCGAACACCATGCCTATCTCAAAAAGAAAAGTTGGATAAATAATAAACTTCATCTATAAGTTCAGCGTCTACCAACAATGCGACAAGAAGATTTTAAAGGAAATATCCCCACAACAATCTACACAACATATACCTAGATCTCTTTCAAAATACACCATTGAATTCAAGTAACTTTTTTAGCATCAGCCATTTCCGAACTATCTTGTTATTCGTTTCAATTTGTCAGTTACTTTTGACATTTTTAAACTACTGTCACCATTCAGTTGTTTCTCGTGATGTCGTTCAAAGAGATGGAATTTCGAAGCCAGTATAACGACGCCCTTTTCAAAGATCATTCTCCTGTAACCCTCTTGAACCTATAACAAAATTTGTAATGAAACAATTTCTGTAAATGTTTATCTTTATTAACTATATAATACTTATATACAATTCTTATTACTTCATTTGTAGATATATTTCCCTTTAATTTTTATTATCATATTCATGGGCGTCACGAAGGGGGGCAAGGAGGAACCCCACCCCTCCCACTCCTTGGAAATTAATGAATTTAATATGCAGTCAATGACTATCAGGCTATTGTTTTAATTTTCATGTAAAGAACAATTTTTATTCAGCACAAATTAATCCGGTTATCCACAACAAATACTGTAACTTTTGGCAACAGATTAATGAATTTATTTGTTTGGTTGCAAACTTCCAATATTCGCCCCCCTCCCCGAAAAAAGGTCTGCCGACGCCCATGGTCATATCAGGAACGTGTTCTCACTCGCTGAATTGTAGATTTCCTTACGTTTTATTGGTGTTTACTATTATAAACACACTTTCACAAAACTAAGGCTTCTCGCTGAGCCCAGAGTCAGGTCTGTGAATGTGAGTAAACTTGAGTGTATGTTACAGCTTATTTAATAAACACATCGCCGGTATAATTACGTACCTTTGAAAATTAACGCTAGGCTAACACCTGAACACAAGTGCCTAGCAATATGCAAATGACGATTATTATTATTATTATTATTATTATTATTATTATTATTATTATTATTATTATTATTATTATTATTATTATTATTATTATTATTATTATTATTATTATTATTATTATTATTATTATTATTATTATTATTATTATTATTATTATTATTATTATTATTATTATTATTATTATTATTATTATTATTATTATTATTATTATTATTATTATTATTATTATTATTATTATTATTATTATTATTAATCATTATTATTCTACAAGTAGCGAAGTATACGAAATCACATTGGTACCAAAAAGTTACCAGACTTAAAGAACATAAAACAGATGGAATATTAAGCTATTTATATTTACATGATGTGTAGATTAACTGTGGATAGATGAGAAGTTGGTATGATAGATGGAGAAGAGATTTCGTAGTTCGGTTAAATGGGGTTCTATTTTATTTGTAGTTTATCTCCGTGTGTAATAAATAGAGCATTGTTGTGTTCAAGAATATCTCAGTAATAATTACAGCCTAATTTGAAAATTAATTTTGGCCAAAAAGAAAGTGAGAATCTATGGGCACCCTTACTCTACATTCAAGCAAGAAATGTGAGCTGTATTGCAAAAAGAACTAAATTAAAAGCTATCCTCAATGTTCACCCAATTTTGTGCGAAGACTCCTTCCTGACATAATTAAATGTAATGCCGGATAATGACTCATGTAGCTCGGACAGTTATCAATTATCATCCTCATCCTCTGTTTAATAGGGAAATGATCTAATGAGCGGTAATCCGCTAAAGAGCTTAAGTTGCCTTAAAGCTCTCGGAATAGAACGGTCTTGTGCCCCTTCGAAGTTTGTTTTCCAAACTCAAAATTAGCGTGATCTTGAGATGTCAATTTTCGACAATGGCGTGAAGTTCAATGACGTCATGAAATGTTTCTGATAGGCGGTAGCAGGCAGAGAGTTAAAGATGGCTGCGGTGTTGTGGTCGTGTGAATTTTGTCTTCGATTTAAGATCAGCCCAGAAGAATTAGAACAACGGCATAAAAGTCACGAGATTGACAGACTGATTGAAAAGGACAAGCAGGCCACAAGAAGACAAGTGAAATTATTATTACTTGGTGCTGGTGAAAGTGGGAAATCCACATTTTTGAAACAAATGAGAATCATTCATGGGATAAAGTTCGAACCTGAACTTGTGAGAGAATATCAACAAGTGATATATCAAAATATTGTTAAAGGTATGAAGGTACTGGTGGATGCAAGGGACAAGCTTAATATACCATGGGAAAATCCAAATAATGCTGACCATGGCAACCACATTTTGAAGTTCGAAAATAGTATGGTGTTAGACGACAAACTCTTCTTGCATTATTCTCCATCGTTAGTGAGATTATGGAAAGATTCAGGCATTCGCAAAGCATATGACAGAAGAAGAGAATATCAGTTGGTAAGTTTCATTATAACATTCGAAGGTTTAAAAAGTAGTGTGTAGTTAATGTGGGCGGTAAAACCTTTGTGTAGAGTAGTGTATGTTTTGGGTTTGTTATTTTTTTATGATTACTATTTTTAACCACTTAAGACATGACATAAAACGAGAGATTAGGAACTATTACAATTTTTGAAAATTGCTTATTACGTGGAGACCGCGGGAGAGGATATGCATGCTCATTCTGTTATAAAAAGAAATTTATAGGTTACCTTGGATTTAACATAACATTTAAACATTTCACATTACTAGTGACTTAAAATGTCCAACATATTTAATTCAATTTTCGGATCAAGAGCATAAGACTAAATTAAAATAAGTTCTTTCAAGCATGAAGAGATATTGAGCTCTCAGATTAGGTGTTCAACTATAAATGACATTTATTAAAGGTGCATAGTTAATGACTTTCCAATATTTTCTGTGCTAGGATTCGTATTCGGAAGTACGTCCCAATTTGTTTTTATTCTCAGGAAGTTGCTAACCAAATACAAATATGGTGAAATATCAGAGGTGCTGCTACAATGATCAAGTTTTAAAAATGCCATATAGTGCTCAGACAAGGAAAGCATAAGCTGTCAATTATTTGCATTTCAATTTTAATTGTTTTTGTTTGCTGTCATACCCAAGATTCCACCATGAGCCTCAGTGTCTGCATGTTGACAATATATAATTAAGAATGAGCATTTGTCCCTGAAATTACTTAATTTATGAATTAATTCACGGAATTTATTCATGAATTCATGAGAAATGCTCCTTAAAATAATTAAGTGGTATCAAAAAAGGTAGGTATTGTAAAATGTGATTTAAAAAACTATGATTATAATCACACTAAAAATAAATATTAGATCTTGATCAGATTTTCTTTGTTAGGTCCACAGTGATCAATGCTCAGAGACATTGACCATGTCATACAACATGATATACCATCATAAAATACATGCAACATAAACACATACCCATATCTCTTGCCCCACATGCATTGTCTTAAGAAAGAAATTTAATGTCATGCTCGGTATGCTACATTTAACAGACATTGTGTAGTAGAGATTCTAATTATAAGATAATGAAACAGAAATATTTAAAATTTCTGTGGGACAGTGATAGAAAAAATTACAGCAAGTCTCTGAGATTAATAATTAATTAGAAATGTTATAAGAGAGTTTGTAAGTACCATGAAAACATAGTTTAAATATTAACATATGTTTGATCATTATAGCCCAGACATTTTAGAAATGTATAGCAGCGCTGTCTCCTAAGCATGAGATGCATTTTTCCATGTTGCATTGGTCAGGTAATTTAAAATTTATCACTGTGTCTACTGGAGTTTTTGCAGGCTCTAATATTAGCAAAGCTCTAATGCAATGCACTCACATGACTTTCTCTACTACTTGTACAGACTATTCTTACAAAAGCTTATTCTATCTACTTCATGTTAATCAAGATAAACATTTGCAGAAAATGTTGCTAATTTTCATGTAGGGGAAAGGGGAATACGGGAACACAGTAGGCTTTAAGCAGGTCAAATCTTTTAAGCTGGTCATTATGTGATGGCATTTAAATTTCATTCTCTTTGCATGGCCAACAGATAAAAAGATTGATATCTTCCCATTCGAGAAAAGCACAAGATCACACCAAACCAACTAATACTTTTCAAGTGCCCATATATTATCAAATGGAAACTGGAAAAATGAAAGTGGTATAGTCTATAAATACACTGAAAATGCCATTTACCTACTTACCAATATTTAAAAGTTTATTTCTTGTAGATAGTGTCTGAAAGATGCTTCCATTTAAATTAATGTACTCTTGTAAACGCTTCTGGAAGTTGTTGAAAATGCCTGTCTCCATAGGTCATTTAAAATAGACACAGCTTCCTCAATAAGGCTTGTTTAAGTTCTTGAATGTTCTGAATATGATTCTTGAGCACTGGTCCTTAAAAATCTCCATAGAAAAAGTCTGGGATAGTAAGATGAGGTGATTGAGCAGGCCAAGAGATGTCTTCAAAATGAGACATGACCCTTCTGAACAGTCTACGAACAAGTCATACCCTCTCACGCAATATGGACTGTTGTGCAATCTTTCTGAAAATAAGACCCTTCAGGTCAATGCCAAGTTGTTGGAAGGAAGGTTCAACAAAGTTTTGCATCATAGTGACACAATGTTGTGAATTAACTGTGCCTTGTTTCTTCATTGTCATTTTGGGGGGAAAAAATGTATGCCTACAATCCCAAAAACACCTATTCCACACCAAACTGTCACTTTGAAAGAGTGCAACGGCATTTCATGCAGCACTTGAAGGATTACTGGAGACCTCTTCCAGTTCCTACCCTGCCAAACAATATAAGTTGTTGCCCCTGTGCAATATTCAAGTTTGAAATGTGTCAGTCGGCTCAGCGCCAATCTGTTAATTCAGACAAATAACAAGGAATAAATCTAAAATGGTTCACCACACAAAAAAAAATGTATTTGCTATAAATTGTGTGTTTTAATAAGAAAATACATATTTTTTTTGGTGAGACCTTGTTTTTCTCTTATTATTATACGCCCACCTTGGTAGCATGATGGTTAGCATGTCTGCCTCACGTTCAAGAGGTCGCGAGTTCGAATCTCGCTTAGGGTAAGTTATCCGGGTACGGTTTTTTTCCGAGGTTTTCCCTACCCTGAGAAGACGAATGTTGGGTAACTTAAAGCTCCATGGACCTCAGGCTCATTTGAGCATCGTTTCACCCGTTTCATTTCATTCATTCGTCCGATATGACAATGTTGGAGGACGTTAATATATATAAAAAAAAGGTCTTTCTCTTATGGTTTACCATTTGTGTAAGCCATCAAGAATGAAAAGCACTTCTGAAGAAATTCCTAGAAAATTTAAGATACGGTTTATTTGATATGAAAATATCTTAAATACATGGTATTTTAATCAAATCATTGGTCATTATTGATAAAATAATTTTCAAAAACTGTTCAATGTAAAGGTAGTCTGAAGTGGGAATTTGCTTGAAAACCTCATCGCATCATTGGACGATTCTGAACTTAAATACCAAGTTTGGTATTTAACCAACTTTGCATTTTTGAGTTATGCTGTTCTCATGCGCATACAAACATTTCTCTAAAAATGCTTTTTTGGGGGGAGAGGATACAGATGGCCTCAAAACATCTATTTTCACTAAAATCAAATGTTTGAGTGGAATGCAATTTCTTCTGTACCTCCTATGTATGTGGTAGAGAAATTAAAAATATACATGTTACATTCCCCTAACTTCCTCTGTCTACTGTTTATACTGTACCATCAGTTTAAACAGGACCGACCCTCGCAGTGCCGTGACGTTGAGGCATACAGACCCGTTCACCAACACCCTACTCCTGTGCTGTTGGCAGTAGAATGCAAATGGCTAACTTAGTTCATTATTACAAGCATTTAACATCTGTTTACATTGCTTACATTTTTCAAAGATGATGTTGAAAATGTTCTCCTTGTGCCGCGAGACAGGCGTTATGCATCATTATAGGTTTTCTTTTCCACACACACTCATTGTAACCTCTCTTGCGAGAGGTTGGCTATTTCTGCCCTGTGTTACTGTTATGTTGCGATTCATCTAATGTTTGAGGATTTGTTTTACATACCCTGTCTTTGGGTAGGTGCTCACAAATAATTCCCTTCCATGTTCTATTGCCAGTCACACTGGGAGTGGAATGTTGCCTGATGGGTACTGTGTGCCCCACCATGATGGTGTCACAAGTGGCGAGCCCAGTTAAACTGATGGTACTGTATATCTCTTCAACAAATTACTTTAATGACAGTTTATTTCTCTCTTCACTTCATGTTATTTGAATTAAACATTTACAGAATTGGTTTCATTTCATATTTCATTATGGGTCACACCAAGGGAGATATAGGAGGCTGAAGTTAGCAGGTAGCTGTATGCTGGCTTTTAAATTCCACTCTTTGCTTGACATTAGGAGTAACAGAAGAATGGTTACTTAATACTTCAGAAAATATAATCATAAAAATATTGCAAAATTCAAACTAATAGCAATGATTATAACAAAATTTTAATCACTAAAATTGACATAAGTTGTGATTTTAATTAGATCTATTTTTTTTTCTTTCATACAGGAAGTTTTTTGTATTTGTTATGGTTTGTTAGCTACAGAAAATTCATTCAGAATGAAGCGGACTTTAAGGCAATGTATCGAAATTTGGCAAAAATAGCCCATTTTTATTTTTACTTTTTGCATTTTTTATTATGCTTATACATTGTACTTTAACAGCACACTTTGGTTTTCTCAATAGCAACCATTTTTAAAGCTCTAGGAGGGCATTTAAATGCCCCAGTGTGGGTGGATGTTCATTGCTAAACTTTCTCGTTACAGCTTTCAGATGCGATTTTCATTTTCGCTGGCTTTGATTTTAGTATCCTGCAGGGAATTTTGCTTCAGAGATGTGAATTGGTTGTGCTGAAATGAATTTGATATATTGAGCTGAAATACGTGAATCTGGTATGTGTTTTACTTGTAAACAGAGAAGTGCAGTCAGTATTCTGTAATCTTTCCAGGTTATTTTAGTGTTCCAGTTATATATTAGCCATTCTTTAGATATTGAATAGGTGTCAAGTTATTCGTTAGTTTATAGCAAAGCAGTAATAAGCAGATATTTTATGAGCTTGGTATACAAATTTATTTTAGCGGAAATGCATAGTGTAGAGGTTAAGAAAAATAAATTTCTACATTTTGTGAACAATGGGAAGGCCAAAGGGAAGTTTTCATATTAAATGACCAAGCAAACTTAAAATTCTCAAACACTGCTACTGAGGCCAAGAAGAAAGAAGCAGAGGGTCCCACATATGGTTCTAGGGAATTTTAAGTTGATTGGGTTTAGGTATACAAAAATATATTGTTAAACTTTAAAATCCATTTTTCTGAATTATTTTTTCATAATTTTTCATAATTCCAAATTCTCCTTGAACCCTAGTTTATAATTCATTAGCTTGAAATTTTCAGGAGAGCTTCAGAGATTAAGTTATTAGTATTTGTCATGTACTAGTTAAAAATATTAAATAATTGAGCTGAAATTAAACATTTTTCATAACTAATAATGAAAGGGTAAAAAGCGAAAAGATAATATGTCAAAGTGTAAGAGGAATGACAAGAAATACCGGAGGAGTTCTGGACAAACATATGTAGCTCATGGAAATAAACCTACACCAGGAAAATGTCAAGTGAAGAGATAGGTGCATAAAGGCTGTAAGCTTTTGTTATATCACATATGAATCTTAGTTTATGGTGAAACATTAACATTTACAATAAAAAAATCAGATCAGACAGGTAAACTGGGCTAAAGTGGCGATGCTTCTATTGTCTATGATTGGTGTCAGTGGGCTGGCATTTACTGTGGCTGAGGCTGTTGAAGGTGTATGATCTTGAATTTGTCTGGTCAGGTATAAAGCTGCATGCTTTGTATAATGTTGGATACCAACCTTTATTTAGGCCCTTGGTTTCTTCCTTCCTATTGGAGTTATCTTTATGTTTGAAAATCTCTATGGCTTCGCAACTTAAATGGCGTAATAATGAACCATGGAAGTTTGTAATGTTTGTCCCAGAAACTTTACAAACTTATTTCATCATGTATTAGAACCCACTTACTTCCAGTGGAACCAGGAGTTCTATGAACAGAATGATAGAGTGGCTACAGTCCGGTGAGTCCAGTTATTGCTAGCTATTACATAGAACATTTTGAGACCACCACTTTGGATTCTGCTAAACAAAAACCTGTGTGTTGACTTCGCTATGTAGCTGACGTGTTTGCTATCTGGAGACCTTGACAATTTCCTATGTCATATCAGTTCTATTCATCTATGCATACAGTTCACTATGGAAATGGTGAACAACGGATAACCATTTTTGGATGTACCCCTTACCAGGAAGTCTGTTGGTCTGGGTGGCTCAGTTGGTTAGATGCTGGCCTACTGATCCCAAGGTTGCGGGTTCAAATCTGGCCCAGACTGATGGTTTTTAAGTGTGCTTAAAAATGGCAGCTCCATGTCAGTAGGTTTACTGACATGTAAAAGAACTCCTGCAGGATGAAATTCTGGCACACCAGCAACGGTGTTCCTGGCAATTAACAGCATGGCTAAACAATAAATACATTTTCCAGGAAGTTCAATACAGTCTACCACAAACCCACACACACACACACAGAGCAGTATCTACACAAGCTGTCCAACCACCATACCAGCTAGAAGAGAGCTGTTGATAGGGAAGGTTCTCAGAAAACCTGACATCCACACCATCTACAAACCCATACAGCAAATACAGAACATGCTACATTCAGCAAAAGATCCAAAGAAACCTTCTCTTCTGCAGATGTTTACAGAATTCCATGCTTGTGTGGCTCTGTGTATATAGGGACCACTCAACATACGGTAAACACGCATTACAAAACACAAGAGGTACTGCTGTTCTGTAGAAAAGTTTGAAGTTGCAGAACGTGCATTACTAGCACCAGGTGAACACATTACACAATATTCAGACAAAGCTATCCTGTTTTCCACGGTTCATTATCATGCAAAGCCATAGATATTTTCAAACACAAAAATAACTTCAATAGGAAGGAAGAATCCAAGTGCCTAAATAAAGCTTGCCATCCAGCATTGTACAAAGCATGCAAGAAACCTGACTGGAGACAAATTCAAGATCATATGCCATCAACAGCCTCAATCACAATAAATGCCAGCCCATTGACACCAATCATAGACAATGGAAGCAGCACCCACTTGAGCCCAGCCCACATAGCAGCTGAACCAATAAACAAAGACTGGACACTGTCAATCACCGGCCCATGCTGAGTGTATAAAGTCCGTGAAACCAAGAGGCTCCATATCAGTCGTCGCCAAGACTAGCAGAGTACTATGGCCAGGCCACTGAGGATGTTCGACACAGTTTCAAACGAAACGTCACTCCAGACCTTAAGAAGAAGGCTATTTCCAACAAACGTATAGAGCTACTTTGGGATTATTTACAGCACTAAGTGGCATGCAGTCCTGAAATCAGCACCTTCATTTGCTGGCAGTCTGGTACAGCCAGCTATTAAAAATATAGTTTTTGTATTGTTTACTAACATTGGCTACAGAAAGTGTTAAAAAGATGTCCATCTACTGCAAAATCTCAAGGAAATTGAAATTTACATGTAAAGTTCATCTGCTGTAATTTTCCTGATTTCTTGTGCAATACTGTCTTCTAACTACAGATTGTTTAAATACCTCATTTTTTAGATTTCCCCATAAGCAGAAATCACATGTTGATAAATTGAAGGAACTAGAGAGCCATAATCTTGTCACCAAATATTTTCCTATGAAATGTGATGTTTTGGCTGCTGTATGCGCAATTGCAGTATCTTGCTGAAAATCAATGCTCTGATCCTCGGTAATGGTTAACTATTCAAAAAATGGATTAGTGTGTTCTGAACCTCTCACCATTGATTGAATCACAAAAATGCTTAAAGCTTAGTATTTTTTGTGCTGAAATAAAAGCACAAAGATCAAATAGTTTTTTCTTCTTCTTTTTGTTCACCTCTGCATATAAAATCACCACTTCCAGTTGGTGTATAATTCTGCTCTTGCAAAATCTGCTATGCATGTAAGGCATAATTGGGAGGAGCAAAAAATTTCAGCATTCCCTATTACACAGTGATTTACAAAACTTCTGAAGGTGGTGGTGTTAAAATATATAAAGCATCAGGTGATTTTACATCCATTAGTAAACCTATATTACTAAGACTGCAGAATCTATATTTTATTTCAATCAGCACCAACCATGGAAATTAAGCAAGTATATTAAAACTATTATTATTTCACAATTAATATATCAATACAAAAGTTTTAATTTTTCCTGGGTAAGAATTTCATTTGTTAAAGACATCTGCATTTTACAGGAACAATGGCAAAACATTGAAGCATTGCCTTCCTGCTTTCAGTGAGATATTCCAATAGTCAATACAATATTGCAGTTTTTAATGCATTTGTCAAGATGATCTCAAAAAATTAATAATTAGGTTCCAAGAGTATTTTATCTTTTCTTGCATTATCTACATTTTGTCTATAATATATAATTACAAACATTGCATTTTACCAAAAAATGGGCTATTAAGATTTCACTGGACATACAGCATGCATGAAAGCATGGCTGTGTGTAATTTTTGGCATAATTTTGAATACAAGGAAACCTTAACTGATAGATCAAAACTTCTTAGGGGAAACAATAACAATTAAAACACACAACTTGTTTGAATTGTTTTATACTATTAGCTGTTTTCAACATATTCTATGTATCAAATTTAGACCTGGATAAGGTGAGAGGGTAGAATTAGACTGAAAAATTCAGAGCTGGGGTTTGAACCATGGATCTATTAAATGGGACTGGAGGATTCATGCTTCAAATCCCAGCCATGACATGAATTTTTCAATCTGATTCCACCCTTTCCAAACTTGTCCTATACATGGCTAGTGATTGAAGATAAGACCTTTCCCAAATACCATATAAAGGATAAGTTGGACATTTTGTAATACCTGCTGTATTTTCCCTTGCATGAGATTATCATTTGAATGCTGTTTTCAGGATTCTGTTTCTTGCTTAAGTTTAAATCATTTATAGGTAAATATATGTAACATGTGAATTTATTATTGGTAGAGAAAGTCATGTGAATGTATCAGATTTTACTTTCTCAACCACATACATAGTAGTGAGAGGTATTGCATTCCACTCAAAAACTCAATACGAAGAGTTGATAACGCAACGTTAAATTGATTTTTTACATTTCATTTTGCATTACAATTTATTGTTGTAGCAGCAGTAATAGTTCATTTGCTTTTTCTCCATCAAACAGGATCCTTTAGGTTTAAATAGAAATATTGATAAAATTCCTTTTCATCAATAAAAATCTTATTAATCAATGTGGAAAAGCTTTACTAAATCGAATTAATAAATGAACTCCCCTGAGGTACCCGAATGTCCCCTGAATAAATTTAAAAAAAACTGTTTTAGAAAAAAGGTCAGTGTATACATGTCCATGTGGCATAACTCAAAAATGAAAAGTTGTTTAAACAACAAACAGCATCTTCCAAGGATTTGACACGAAAGATTTTCAAGAAAAATCCCCCCCACCTCAAGACTACCTTTTACGTGGAACATTTTAAAAAAAATTTCATTTTATTAAAATGGGCTCAAACGAAAATCCATATGTTTAACATATTTTCATGACCAATGAAATGTATATATTGAATTTCTTGGGAATGTCCTCTGAAATCCTCTTCATTCAGGATGACTTTAGCATAACTGGTAAACTGTGATATACAAAATCTTACTACACAAAAAAATGAAGATCTCATTAAAACATTCAATTTGTGTCAACTACATGTTTTTTATGTGTGGAATCCATTTTTGGGATATTCTTGCCTAAATTTTCCAAATCTTATATTTCTCAAATGAGAAGTTGTTATTCTTTTTTTTTTTTTTTTTTACCTCTTGGGCATGCAAACAATGGAATTTCAAAGCTATCACATAGCATCCAGCTGTGCTCTTAAAATTATTGCTATTGCTTAAGGTCATTTATCTCATTTGACATGAAGTAGAGGAATAAGCATTTGGAAGCATAGTTTGTACACTAAGAGACCTGCACGGACCGATATTCTAGTTCGGCCCAGCCTCACCCGACCATTTTGTTTTTTATCATCATTATTGTTATTATTATTAATTTAAAATGTTTCAGCAGAATAATCATATAGATTCCTAGAAAATAAATGCTGCGATAATTGTGCTATTCTCAGAATTTTGGCGTTGGTGACCAAAAAAATTATATTATATAAATTATTTTGTATTTCTTAATTTTCAAGCCCGGGCCTGGCCTGAGCCCAATAAACATTTTTCAAATTAGGCCCGGACCGAACCCACGGGCCGGGCCTAGGCCCCAACCTGCACAGACCTCTATTGTACACAGTAGAGAAAGTCATGTCAGTGCAACACATAGATTTTTTCTTTCTTATGTAGTTATCTGTTTATACTACAACTGCAATAAGAGGCATATTTAATCCAGGTTTAACAATCACATTAGCTATTTAAGTAGCAGTATTTATTTGAGCATTTCTGTTCTGAAGTGTAATTTCCTTTTTTCTTCATAGAGTGACTCCGTCCAGTACTTCTTCAATGAATTGGACAGGATAGCAAAAGCGGTAAGTAGTCACATTAGGTCTTAATTTTAAAATCGTCTTAAATTCATCTCTGGCAAAAAGCAAACAAAATAAAATGAGTCAGTTTTGGTAAGTGCTCTGAACATTGCAGTGGCCATTAAGCAGCAGCCAAGCCTGCTGTAACCCAGCTGTTTGCCAAGTGTGGCCAGTGCTGGGAGACTGGGCTGGCTTAAAAAAAAAGCATGTTGTAAAATTAACTGTACTTCTCAGAGTAAATGCTAGAAATGTCCCTCATTTTTATGCATTGCTGATATCTATGTATAAAAGTTCTATTGACTTAACACATTCATCTTCAGAAAATTTCATTACCCTTTTAACTCTCCCCCCAAAAAGAAAAGGTCACAAGAAGTCGCGTGGGAGAAGTAGGCTGACTATCTGTTAACCATAATAAAGTTATCTTAAACTTAAAATAAAACGTCTTCTTTGTGTCAAATGAAGCATTATGGAATCTGGCTGGAACTATGCATACATTTTTTCTTCAGCTAATAGTTCCTCAAACAAAGTATGCAGTATTTTGGGTATCAGTGACCATTACTTGATTCTAAACAAATTATAGTTTAAAAAAATAAAATGTGTTTCGATAACAAACTGAAGTAAACACTGGAAAAAAGTTTTAAGTATGAAAGTTTGTTCTAAAGTGACAAAGTCCACTGGTTCATTTGAAATTTGTAATAGGTTTAAAATAAAACCCTGTGATGAGTTTCCTGTCTCCATTGGGCACATCCCCAGGTGGCGGATAGGGGAATGTTCTACAGATACGTAGGGTAGGTGGGAAATAAAATACCTCTCATGGACCAAAACAGATATTCAAATTCTGCAAACGTCTGATTCCATAACAGGCAGTTTGTGGTCAGCGTCTGTTCACCATGTTAGATCCAGCTGGATTAAAACTCTACAGCCTACAATTAGTTTTAACATTGGAATGGACTTAAATCACTCCCTAATACATTCAAGCAATCTATATACATGTTAAAACAAAGGTTAACATAACATTTTGAATGTTTCCTGTTAAAAAAAAAGAAAGAAAATAACTACAATTTGGAGAGAAGAAAGAAGAAAAATTACAGTGACTGGATGAAGAAATATTGGAAAAATAAAAAGGGAAAAGAAAAGAAGTAGGTAATATAAATGTGGTAGAAATCGTAGCAGAATGTGTGTAAATTTGATAGTGTTTTGAATGCACTTTGCTCGCCTTTTACATGTGAATTGTAATATATTACTTGGAAACACTGTATTGACGTTTTGTTTTGTACTTGCAATTTTTGTTTTGTTATTTTATATTATTCTACTATCATGTCCCTGACACAACTTAGAACTTTTACGAAAAAATGAATTAGAATTTTTGTTGAAAGTTCGGAATGTTTCTTATGATAGTTCTAAAACTTTACCTGATATGGTAAGTTTACTTAAGGGACATATTGATAGGGAAGTATCTCTTTCTCGTTTTTCTTCCATAGATATGGAAAATGCTGTGCAGGATATTCGTTATCAATTGCAGGAATTTACAAACTTTAAAATAGAACAAGGGGATTCATGGTCTTCTGCCATGTTGTGCTGTTATAAAGTACATGTTGGCCATTACATAGATCATTTACAGCTGTTGATTTATTATGCGCTGATGTTTCAACAAACGCCAGAATTAAACCAGTTACTTCAACAGTTTAATGAATTACTTAAATTTTTGGATACTTCTACATTATCCAGTACACCTGATTTAAATAATGCCACATCCAATTCGACAGACAAAAGACTTATTTTTACACCCTCAGTTCAGACACCAGTAGACTCGTGTAATATTGAAATTTCTAAAATTCAATCTCGATCACCAATACACTTTAAACCTCTAGGAATACGGCATCCCGCTCAGACATTATTAAATAATGTACATTTTGTACATATACCTCGGAACAGGCTGTTAACTTTTTAGAGACATTAGTCTAGTTACAACAGTTAAATGGGTCCAAATTTGTAGATGCTGATATATATTGTGTGTTATTGCCATTGGTTGAGGGTAATTTGGAATTTTTGTTGTAAGCAGCTTTAACTGACAAATTACAACTTTCACAATTCCATGCTTCGGTATTAAATTTCTTTTTTTTTTTTTTTTTCCCTCCACATTTAAGGTCGGAGCTCTTGGCACGTCATTACTATGCCATACAGGTTGAAAGTGAAGAATTTTTGGGATTTATTGCATGCGTATGTAAGTTTGCTTTAGTTTTTCAAGTTCCAGATACAGAACAACAAATTTGCAATTTGATCCTTTCAGTGTTAAATGACAACACACGTTTAAGAGGTACCTTTCATTCACGACCTTCTTACTTTCGTGAATTAGATTCTTTGACACATTGAATACAGCAGAACTGTAAATTGACTATTTCAACAACAACAGTAACACCCTTGCTATCGTTGTGGAAATTATTGTGTACAATACTGTTATTGCCTTGTTACTGGGTCCACAAAACGCTGGCTCATTCTTTTTTTATTTATTTATTTTATTTTTATTTTATATTATATTATTATTT
Source organism: Tenodera sinensis (assembly GCA_030765045.1). Taxonomy (NCBI): domain Eukaryota; kingdom Metazoa; phylum Arthropoda; class Insecta; order Mantodea; family Mantidae; genus Tenodera; species Tenodera sinensis. The sequence goes on along the minus strand of CM060968.1, from coordinate 43,199,226 downwards.
AATATTATTATATTTATATTATATATATTATTTATATATATTACATATATATTATTTTTATTATTTATCGTTCTTTATTTATTTATTTATTTTATTTTATTATTATTATTTTTGAGTGGAGAAAAAATCCATTTACGGAGCCCCATGTACTGGGATGGCACAGAGGGGGGACTGTAGGCTTCGCCCTAGGGCACTACATCGAAAATACTCCACCGAAAGCATAGGATATAGGCAGAAAGGAAAAGGTGAAAGAGGGGCATCACGTTCCCTGCATAGCATTCGAGTTCTCTAATATGCTTATAAACTGAGTCATGGCACTCGCACAACTTCCTTCGAACAAGGTCACTAGCATACTGCCGGGTCCTGCTAAAACATTCAGACTTACAATTGGCAACAAATTCATGGGGAAATAGTGCTGTTGGCAGCGCTGAATTAACACTGCAACAACACAGCAACTTCGGCAACTTTCGTTAGAATTCGTACACACTGCCGAGTTGGACTTAGCCGAAATTCTGACCTAGTACTCGCGTCACCCATTCTAAAGAATATCCGAATATTCAACTCTATAGCATGCCTTTGCCGGACCTACATACTGCTGCACATTATTTTTGGAAAGCAAAAGTTTTTACTAGACTTGATTTGAATCAGACATACTACCAAATCCCCTTGGGTTCACAATCATGTACCTTAACTGCATTTTCTGCTCCTTGGCATTTATATCAATTCTGTAGAATTCCTTTTGGGCTTTCCACTGGAGCTCAAGTACTGTCACATTTATTGGATACAGTTTTGCAAGATTGTAAGTTTTGTTTTGTGTTTAATTATTTGGATGATTTAGTTATTTACAGTCCTGATTTTGAATCACATCTGGAACATTTACAGCATGTGTTTAGTTGTTTGCTTAAAGCTGATTTCACTGTCCGTCCTATAGTTTGATTTGCCACTAATCAAATTTCCTTTTTAGATAATTTAATTTCTCCAGTAGACAGCACAATAGAAATGGTAAAATGCTTAACATGGTCCGTAGAAGGCCTGAAACGATTATTTAAAAAATTAAGTTAACAAAATAATAAATTTTATTGTAAACAAAGTGTGGGATGCTTTTTACAATATTTTTATTATAACTTTACTTTTATAAACAGCTGCCAATGAACTATGTATAATATTTGATGTCAGGCTTTTTTACAATAAAATGTATTATTTTGTTAATATAACTTAATTTTTATTTTAAACCTATTAGAGATTTTTTTTTATTATTATGATGAACCAGTGTACTTTATATCACTATGAAACTCTTCATACTTAAAAATTGTTTTTTAATTTTTTTCTCGAATTTTCCAATTCAAATTTTTTTTTCAAAATCTTTAATCTGAAATCTTTTTAACATTTTTGAATTTGAAATTTCTTCCAATTCCTTTTCTTTTAATTTTTTTAAACCAGTATTTTTGGAGCAGTGTTAGATTAAAATTAATGTTTTAACTACACTATCAGCTGTTGTGAATTTCCCGACCCTGGGTACCCTTCAATCCATGTTCCTTCCCCTGAAATCTTATATTCCTCTCAGGTCTTTTCTCCGGACATCTCCATCTTTTTCAATATTTCCAACTGGTTTAATTCCTTAGACCAGTGTAACTTGTGGAGATTAGTACACTATCAGCTGATGAGGACATCGTGGTCCTGGCTAAAGTTCAATCCACAATCCTTCCCCCATTACCTTGGGTTCCTCTCAGGTCTTCAGTACTTTCAAGTGATTTAATTCCTTTGTCCAGTGTAACTTGTTCGATTTCTAAACTACCAGCTGATGTGGGTGTCTTGACCGTGGATGTACTGTCTGCGATCTTTCCCCTTGGATCTCATGTTCCTCGCAGGTCCTCTCTCTAGGCATCTCTGTCATCCAATATCTATATATATTTAATTACAGCAATTTTCAAGGTGCATGTAGAAAAATGCCTTAGCGACATCTATGTCATAATTGTACTCTTTTCTTTAAATTTAATAGTACTATTTTCTCTAAATTTAACTTAGTCATATGTTTTCTATTCTGATAATTCTGGTCAGGACAGGATATTGGGATAAAGTCATGACATTAATAGTATTTTCACTGGCCCTTGATGCGAATGCGAACTTTCAAGTCAATCAGACGACTCTAAGTTGGTGAAAATTTGGTTGAAAGATGCTGTTACATATAGATACAACTGAAGCTAATAAAAGTGTGTTAATGATCTGCCTTATATTGCAATTTGCACTGGTAGATAGCACATACACTAATGTTATTGTGTGAAATTTCATGCATTAGTCTAAGACTTGTGGACTGTTTTGAGAGTTTATGACTAAACCAGGCTTCATCAGAAAAGAAAATTAGCCATGAATCTGCTTCACATTATGGATTTACTGCTGAATCCAACAAGGAAATGCAGCAAACCTGAGATCATACAGTTTTAGTTCATGCTGTAATGTGATTTTGTACAGTTTTAGCATAGATTGTATTCAATTTCTCCTCTATAAGAACTTTGCACTTAAAATCTCCTTTCTTGTCCAAAAAGCATTCTTTCCTTATCAGTCTATCGCTTGTGCGCTTGTTCAGAACTTGGAAACTTGCAGGAATTTACCTGTAAATATGCTGGTTCACAATAAATCTCATGACTACATTGATTTTGCACTGAGAACACAAAGATGCACTTGTTGGTAGTTGCAACTAATAACCATACATAGGTATTTCCGAGCATTAAAGTCAGAGTGCAAGGAAATAAGGTTGAACTGTTATTGGAATTTATGCAGTGATGTAGATAACAAAGGATTTCCACCTCTCATACATGGCATGTGAAGACAAATCAACTCACCACTGTTGTGCATATTTCTGTCTATTAATGGTTTGAATATAGCTAACTTGAAGCCAAATGTGTGAGAATTCCTATGCCTTTTTTATTACAGTTTCACGGGCGATCAGCCGTGTGAGGTTTGAAAATATTGAGCTTTCGGCCATTCTAAACTCCATGGCCTTCGTCAGAATGAAAATGACTGTTAATTTTCCGCTCCCCATATATATACAATGTTAGGTGGGAGGGGGTTGCGTTGCCCTGGCCAATGAGCGGGTGACGATTTGTGATTGGGCCTGCTGTTTCGGACTATGTTTGTCACTGGCCACAGTGTTTTCTTGAGGGTCAGTACTTGGTCCAGAATCACTATAGTTGCTGTTGTGAATGTGTTTCATGGCTATTGTCTAGGCAGGGCTTAGCTGAAGTCCGCGGTCCCTGTTGTAATTGTTTGGATGTAGTTTGATTTGAATGGCTTCCTTAATGACTCTGTCCCAGTATTTGTCCATATGCTCCAGAACTTTGATGTCTTCAAAGTTTATTTTGTGGACATACTCTATACAATGCTCGGCCACTGCTGACTTCTCTGGTTGTAGGAGCCTGATATTGCGCTGATGTTCTTTACACCTTTCTTCTATTGTGCGTCCTGTTTGGCCTACATACACTTTACCACATTCGCAAGGAATCCTGTAAACTCCTGGGACCTTGAGTCGAAGTGGTTCTTTTACGGGCCTAAGGTATTCTTGGATCTTCTTTGGAGGCGTGAAGAAGGTCTTGACGTTATACCTAGCGAGTATGCGGGAGATCTTGTTTGAGACGGAACCGTAGAATGGTATGTAGGCTTTGTTCGGTCAGCTATCCATCCTTTGAGTGAGGCATTGGGGGTTGTTTCGATTGTTTTCAACCTTCTTGCATGCCTTTTTTATGTTGTTATCACTGTATCCGTTTTTTAGCAATGTGTCTCGTAGGTATTTAAGTTCCTGCTTAATGTGGTCTTCATCCGCAATATCGAAAGCTCGGTGAAACAAGGTGGAGATCACTGTCTTCTTTTGAGTAAGATGGTGGTGACTGGAGGCGTCCAAGTAGCGGTTGGTGTGTGTTGGTTTCCTGTATACCGTGTGACCTAGGCTGCCGTCCGGCTTCTTGTAGACCAGAACATCCAGGAAGGGGAGTGAGCCATCGTTCTCAACTTCCATGGTAAACTTGATGTTCGCATGTAGGTTCTTGAGGTGGTCTAAGAAGGTGGAAAGTTTTCCTTTTCCATGTGGCCAGATAACAAAGGTATCATCCACGTATCTGAAGAATGCCTTTGGTTTGTCTGAGGTGGTATCCAGAGCAGTATGTTCCAAGCTCTCCATGAAAAAGTTGGCAATAGCAGGTGACAACGGTGAACCCATGGCTACCCCATCCGTCTGTTCGAAGAACTGGCCATTGTAATTGAAGTATGTGGAAGTGAGCGTGTGTCTGAAAAGCTGGGTGATGTCTTCCGGAAACCGTTCAGATAGGAGCTGTAGTGAGTCCTCTAGCGGCACTCTGGTGAACAAGGATTCCACATCAAAACTCACCAAAATATCATCCAGGTCCACTTTCAGCGCTGAAATTTTCTGTATAAAGTGGCTGGAATTTGCAATATGGTGTTGACAGTCACCCACCAGCGGATTCAGTAGAGTGGTAAGATGTTTGGCAAGCAGGTAAGTAGGTGAGCCTATGGCATTCACAATGGGTCAAAGGGGTACTTCAGGCTTGTGAATCTTTGGCAGTCCGTAGAGTCTAGGTGGAGCTGCTGCGTGTGGAATGATGTTTTTCTGTACTACAGTGGTTAGGCTGGAGTTTTTTATGAGACTTGTAGTTATTCTGGTGATCTTGGTCGTCGGATCCTTATCCAGTTCCTTGAAAGAGGGATCTTCCAGTAGTTTCGTAATTTTCTGGTGATAATCCATGGTCTCCATGATAACCGTGACATTGCCCTTATCAGCAGGAAGCACAGTTAGAGTCGCGTCTTGTCGCAGTGCTTTCAGCGCTCTAAATTCAGCAGATGAAATATTGGCCCTGGGTTTCTTGGCTCTTGCTAATGTAAGGCTGACTTCGGTGCGTATTTCTTCAGCTACATCTGCCGGAAGACTAATTAGTGCCTGCTCAGTGCCACTGATGAAATCCTTGGTTGGTATGGATCTGGGTGCCGGGGCGAAATTGAGTCCTCTCGCCAAAACTGAAGTAGTTGGATGGTCTAATGGCCGTTCCGTTAGATTAATCACCAGCCTAGACGGGTCTAACTGAGCGTGATGTTGTTGCGTGCAGTGAAATTGTTGAACTTCCTAACATGGCGGTCAGTGGTTTTCTTCTGGTGTCGCCAGTACTGCGCGGATAAAGATAACTTGATCCATTCACAGTCCAAACTCCAAAGCGAGGAAAACAGGTGGAGATGCAGTGTTAGAAGTTCTCTAGAGATGCGGTCCAGAAGGCAGTAGGTGTTGTGTATTCTTTCCCTCACCAGTGCGAGACTGGCGCGACGGAGGATGTGTTGCGCTCGGTTCGTATTAATGTGGTGATGTACCTCAGCGAAGCGTGGAACAACTGAGTAGTCTCTGCAACGTTTCAGAAAAGCTAAGGTACATAAAGCACTAACTCTCCTCGTCTGTAGCCGTTCAAATCGTCGTAGTTGATGATAGATTTCCTCCCCGTACAGGTTTATTTCAGGTTTATTTACCGTACAGGTTTAATTCCTATGCCTGCTAATAATTCTTGATATCAAGCATGGCATAATTACTATAGTGGCGTCTCATGACTAAGTGATGGATTCATGCATATTTTGATTCCTTGAAAGTTAAACTTAGACAGGGAAGGATAAATGTAATATTTCATAACATGAATTATCTGGAGGAGTTTTGTAGTGCATATAAATGCATATTTAAGGGTTAGTGCTTATTTCACTAACATTTTTATATATTATGGGTTTTTCTCTGCTTGTTATTTGTTTCCCTAAAATGACAAGCTGCTGCCTTAATGCCATACTTTTGTGGAATACAATCATATTTTCATGTATCCCAACTGACATTCCTATTTGTAAAAAAGTTTCAATTTTTGCTCTATAGTGACAGTGCCATATGGCTCAGATACAAGTATATTCGCTGTAATGGCTGAAAGTGCAGCTTGTTTTTATTTCTTGGAAGGCTTTCATGTGCTTTTAACATCATGTGAAGAGAAACTTCTTTTTTTTGGGGGGTGGGGCTTTCATAATACGCTAAAGTAACACACCCACTAGTGCAGTGTGAAACATTGGTGATGCATTGTTATTGTCGAAAGTCATTCAGATGTTCTGTCGCAGTGTGCCAGATACTAGAAAATTATATGACAAAGCGAGATTATGGCTGACTTCCCTGTATAAAAGCATTACCTCAAATCCTACATTTGCACATCATTACAAAGATTTTATTTGGTATGTTTAAAGATCTGAATATCTGGCCTGTTCTATTTGAGAGGCTTATGCCATGATAAGATAACGACCACACTTGGAATCGGATTCATCTTTTAAATGCCCCACAAAACTGTTTTCTAACTTCTGACACTGGTTGCAATATTACATCCATTAGGAAGTCACAAATATGATAGAAACATAAAAAAGAAACTTTATGTTCTAATCAGACAAGAATACATAAATGAAAGGAAACAAACTTCTACTTACTGTGCATGCACACTGAGCAGAAGCAAGTTGCCTTATTTAATTTACTGAGCAACAGGGATGTAACACAATATTCATGTTCACAATAAATAGGTTGTTTGTTTCTAACACTGACACATGTGTTGAACACATGTAGTTTCAATATCGTCAGCAAGATGTATGTATGAAGCATTGGTGCAGAGGTTGGCAGCTAATGGCTGGAGGTTAGGTTACCTGCATTGGATATTTATGTGGCAAATGTACATTGAGCATTCCAAAGTTAGGTCACTCTTGCGTGAAACACCTCTTACATTATTAATACTATTACTTCATATTTAGTTTAACAATGTGGTCTTAGTAATTGCTAAACTTTTAGGAAAACATAATTTGTGAATTTACACTCCACAGCAATATGCATAAACAAAATTTATGTGCAATTGTGTATACTTTGGCCAACTGTAAGTGTGCGATTCTCTTTAATTTTTAATTACCCGTTTTAAAATGGGACTCATGTGGTTTACGCAAACACATACCTACATCTAATTGCCAGTCTAAAAAAAGGAATTTATATATCATGATACAGAAGTTTTTGGAAGCACTTTTGCCAACATTTACTCCAAGTTTTAACAAGAATCTTATGAGTGCCAAAAAAACTTGATTTAGTGAAATTTGTAACATGAACTTTCTGACATTTGTGCACATGAATATGTGTGAAAGATATAAAAGAAATGTAAGTAAACAAATTTGACACTGGTGTTTGCACCCTATGAATTCCACAGTCATGGAATAACTATTATTTACATGGTAGTATGTGATTAAAAAAATGGCTGTACTTGTAATAACTAACATTTATTAGCAGTAAATTGGGATTAATTGGAGTAAGAGTTTAGAGAAAGTATTCAATACCTGTAGTCAGGCTTCACATATTTTATGGCTTTGACAAAAAACAATTGCATGCAGTTAAGTAAACATTCTGTGATCTACAACAATATACAAAGAAAATATACACCACTGATGTGATGTTGCCAGTTCTAACACAGTTAAGAAAGCAACAAATTGTGGATTTTTTAAAATTTAATTTACACAAAAACCATTGAATCTATTGAAATACGTCAAAGGAAAAAGTTGTCATTTATTCAATTTTCTATGAATATAGCCACAAATCAAGAAACTTTCATCAATAATAATTCAGTCAGGTGATAATAAATTTTTGATAAAATTTTTTGTAGAAAACTATAAACTTTTCAGCTTTTTGGTATTAGAATTTCTTGTTATTCACAGTAAGAGAAATTCGCTATTAAGTGTGACAGATTATTTCACTTCCACCTTGTATATAAATGACACAGGTATTTTGCACCTTTGAAATGGCTAACCAAAAACAAGTTCATTCCTTACTTTCAAAACATGTGGAAGAAGATCAAATGCTTAATTTAAACACCTTCTTCTTAACAGTGCTGAAGTTTGTAATGCATTTTTGATGTATGGTTCTGTTTTAACCAAAAAAATTTGATCCATTGTGTTTTCTATGCAACAACGCATATTCATTGAAATGTCTCCACACTTTACCATACTAAGCATTTTTAAAATTTTATCAACGCCCAAGCCACTGCCCTAAAATGTATGCACCTGAGGCACTGTTTTTGCTTGTCAATTTCAGCATCAGAAAGTCTTCTAATAAAGTGTGGGAAGAAACTATTGTTGCCTGCTCTATGGGAAGCTTCGTGAATGCCAAGTGTAGGCATCGATGGCCGAATTATGTACCCCTGCAAGTTCAACCTAGGCACTCTATGTAGTCTTACCTGTTTTCTTCAACTTGTTGTAGCTAAATGCTTATCACATAGCAATGACTTAATGCAGGACCATCGAAGGAATAAATAAAAAGGGACACCCAGTAGTTATCCAACGCTTAACAATTAATGCTGTTTAGCCTCCAGACAGCTGTTTTACAAAAAGCTTAGATACTGAAAAGGATGAAAGGTAGAACTGGAACTTAAAAATTCAATGCCACAACTGGGATTTGAACCACAGACCTTCCGCTTACCGGGCGGATGCTCTACCACTGAGCTATTGTGACAAACTGCCAGAATGGCATTAAATTCTCAAACCAGTAAGTTTGTTGGCATAAATAAATAATAATTACTGAAAAGGATGTTTATAAGATTCTAACCTGCAACAGAATACCTGCTCTTAGATGTTTGTATCTTGCAGTTTCACTTGATATAAGGCAGTGCTGTCCAACTTTCTCATGTGCTCGGGCACATTAACTCATGCCTACGGAAGTACGGATGACATCACAACCATTGTTAGGGCAACTACCCTTGTTTTGAGAGGGAGAAGGGAAAGTACTGGGTAGGGAAGTAATGAATAGAACTTTAGGTGTTCAAAAACATACTTCATGGGTGTGTAGTAGGAAGATATTTTGAAGAAAATAGTTTTGTCTTGAAATTTCAACTAATATTAGAAATAGAGTAAAAACATGCTCATGAAGGGTGCCAGAAAAATGCATCACGGTTGCCACATTGGACAGCAATGATGTAAGGGTTATGAACTAATGGAGAAACACAAACACAGTTGGTGCCAACTATAATGTTTGCTGAATTTTAGCTTAATATTTCTTCTGTTTTAGCACTTAATAACTCTCTTTTTTGCTCCATCTATCTCTCCATCTAGCAGGATGACCAGAGGGTATAAAGTACTTGAGTATGGACATTTTAGGGTTTATGCTCATCATAGTAGAGTCCATTATGCTGCGCATATTGTGAGAAATGTACCAGTTAAGAATCTGCTTCACATGCACTGGCTGTAATGGTAGCGAGTACATGGCAACATCTTGTTTAGACTGCTAAATGACCTCCAGGGTATGTCTACCTCACTAAGACAGGTTTATATTGTGAAACTTACAAAGCTATATCATTTTAGAATTAAGTTTTCACAGAATGTCTATCCTTTTCTGCTATATTTACTAATTGTACTTGTGGAATATCTTTATGAAAGTTACACAATGTGTATTTTCTTTTTTTAGGGTTACATTCCATCTCACTTGGACATTTTACATGCACGGAAGGCTACTAAAGGAATAACAGAATTTACTATTCCAATAAACAATATACCTTTTCATTTTGTGGATGTAGGTGGTCAGCGATCACAACGTCAGAAATGGTTCCAATGTTTTGACTGTGTAACATCAATTCTGTTTCTTGTTTCATCTTCAGAATATGATCAAGTGCTTTTAGAAGACAGGTGAGTATGTGGAGTGAGTGAATAGGGTTTAAGGGTCCGTTGACAGTGCCTGGAGTATGTGGATAATACTAATAGTTCCTCACTGATTAGAGCATATTGCAAAGTATTTTGTGAAGAATAAACCAACAGAATATTACATCCTCAAAGCACTTGTTTTAAAAACATGTACATTGCATAACTAGTTCTAATCATGTAATCTAGCATGTTTTAAATGGTATACATTGTTCAGTTTAATCACACATTTCAGAGATATGGAGTTCAAATATTGGCTGGGGCAGGTTGTTTGGATGAAATGTTTTATGGCATTTTTACCCTAACCTCACATAGACTTGCCAAATGTTACTATTGCGAGGGTCACTTGAAAAAGTTTTGAGATGTGAGGAAGTGAAAGTTGGTTCACTCAAATTGGATGTAGGATGGGATAGCCCCATCTTTTGTGAGTAAACTGGTATCAGGTAGTGACTCACCCACTCCAGGAATTCCAGCTGCACAAGGATGAACAAATTACAGTGCACAGGTAGCCAGTCTGAGCTTGGGAGAGAGCATTTTTGCTCAACAATTTTAAAAGTGGGTTAAAGCAGTGCCAAAGTCTTGAATGTTTGCCATGGGCTTTTGGGACATGCCTCCCATAAGAAGCGTATTCCCTGCAATGGCAGTGACTGAGGAAAATGCTGCAGCATTGAGAAAAACACTTTGCAAAAATAACCAGGTAACATTTAAAGAAATTGAAGTAGCATTGCAGATTGGTTTACCAGCAGTTTTGAAAATCCTCCATGAATTCCTTCATGTGAAGAGGGTTACATCACGATGGGTGCCTCATAATTTGACAGAAAAACAAAAACATACCTGTGTTGAATGGTGTGAGAAAATGCTGACAAGATCTGAAGGATGGGACTCCAGACGGGATTCTGACATTGCCACTGATGATGAAACCTGCATTTTTTAGTTTAATCTGGAGACCAAGCAGCCATCAGCAGTGTGAATCTTTTCTGATGACAGTCCATTAACTAAAGTCAAGTGTCACCAAAGTGTCCACAGGAAAATGGTAGTATAATTTTTCCCAAAGGGTGGTCTTGTGGCAACCATTTTTCTGGAGGAGCCAAGCATGGTTACCACTAATTGATACACCACAGTTTGTTTGTGAAAGGTTTTTGCCAAGCTTCAAGAATGGCAGCCATGCACGGGACAGCAAGGGATCCTTCTCCATCATGAAAACGCATTCACACACATTGCCAACATCAATGTTTAGTTTCTGGAGTCTACAGAGGTCAAACTTATGATTCATCCACCATGTGGTCCTGACCTGGCCCCATATGAAGTTTTTTCCCAATTATAAAAAACATTGCATGCCTGGAAAGAGCGAAAATGCCCTCTTCCAAGCTCCATTGCAGGGACTTGACTACCTGTGTGCCACGGATTGTTCATTCTTGTGCTGCAGGAATTCCTGGAGTGGGAGTCACTACCTGATACCAGTTTGCTCACAAATGATGGGGCTGTCCTATCCAGCATCCAATTTGAGAGTAGATCAACTTTAATTACAACTTTCATAGAGTCCCCTGTATACAGGATTTTGTCTATTCCAGAAGTATTTTTTTTTTTTTTTTTTTTAAATTAACGTCCTCCAACATTTTGTCATATCGGACGAATGAATGAAATGAAATGGGTGAAATGATGCTCAAATGAGCCCGAGGTCTATGGAGCTTTAAGTCACCCGACATTCGTCTTCTCAGGGTAGGGAAAACCTCGGAAAAAACCTTACCCGGATAACTTACCCTAAGCGAGATTCAAACTCGCAACCTCTTGAACGTGAGGCAGACATGCTAACCACCATCTACCGAGGCAGGCACCCAGAAGAAGTAATTGTGTCTATTACTGTCATACTTAAGATCAAAAATCTATTTGATATTGTGCTTAAAGTTTGCATCTTGAAATGTGCATGTTAATTCAGTACATCATTATTGGTAACTAGCTGAAATAGCTGGCATTGTCTTTAGTTTGACAATTTATCCCTACAACTTTTAGACTTAAGCTGCATTGCCCAATAGCTTTGTTTCTTTGGAGACATAAAAAATCTATTACTTAATACACTTAAGAGTTAATTAAAACTCTTAGAATACACTATAAAGAACAAAAAATAAATACAAATACAAAGAAAACACTATGCAAAAGCACTGTTAAACTATAAGTATCACCAGAGGAAAATGTACACAAAGTATGGGTTACAACTTTTAATTAAGAAGCAGGGTGTCACTTGTATTGCTTTTGTATGCTTAATGTTAACTTAGTTTTATAATCATTAGTTGTAGAAACAAAAAAGTATAACCAGCTCAAATATGGTTACCATTCATTCAATAGTTGTTACATAACCAGAATTTATAATAGTGCCATGTATAAGTTTACTTTTTTCTGAGATCATAGGACCATTAAAGATATTAAAATTTGTAGGAAAGCTAATATATCCATGTCAAATTTTGTCCTATGTCTGTTTGCACATGACGACATTGTGCCTGGGTTACTGTGTATATGAATGGGATGACAGGGCACCTGTGTAATTGAACTTGAGCCTGTGTTATGTTATAACGCCTAGGTTAGTGTGTATATATGAATGGTATTACAGGTTCCTATGTTATTAAAACTTAGCCCATGTTAGATTAAGATGCCGAGGTTATGTGTGTGTATGAATGTGATGGCAGGGTCCTGTGTTATCAATATTTAGTTGTGTTAGCACCCCCGTAGCGCACTTGCCTTTGGCATGGAGGACCCGGGTTCGATCCCCAGCATGGGATTTTATCTCCTCTGGGAGGTCTGGCACGGGGTGCACTCAGCCTCGTTAGGTCCCAGGGGGACCAATTGAGGAGCTACTTGATAGAAAAGTAGCAGCCCCAGGTCGTGAAGACCACATAACTGGCCGGGAGAGATTGGGGCGCTGACTACGTACCACCCTCCAATACTACACCCCCGCCAATGACTTCTGTAGTGGGCCGAGGTGGGGGATGCAGCGACTAGGCGGTAAGGCATGGCTCTTCATGGGCTGTAGTGCCGGGGCTTAGTTTAGTTTTTTTAGGTTAGAATGCGTATGTTGGCATGAATATGAACAGGATGACATGGTCCTGTTTTATCAGAGAGACATCTATTTGTGCCATCAATGACCATTATAACATCATATCTCAGCTCTTTCTCCACTTTTACAAATTCACACAGGTATAATATGTTTGTCAAATTTGTATTTATCTGTTACCCAATGAACATTTATACAAATAAGATTGTCATTAATTATCTGGCAGTGCCCGTCATTCAACGGTTTATCCCTACAACATTTAGCCATAGGTTGAACTTGCCCAATAGGCTTCAGTGACCAACATACCAAAAAGATGCAATGCTTAGTATGTTGTGCAGGATGGCAAACTGATTGGTTTTCAAATAGGAAACCCCGTCCGGAAATGCATGGTTTGGACGCTGTAAAGCATCGAAGTTTGAGAATGAACGGTTGTGAGAATTTGTTAACATTCCTTTTGGTATCTGTATGGCAGGTATGCAATTCTTTAGCCACCTGTGCACTGGAATGAACACCTGAGCCCAGTAACATTGCTGTGTATGTGCAAATTCCTCCATAGTCTTTGGTGTGTATCCTACTGAGTTACTTGTGTAGTTTCCAGTACAGCAATGTTTTAACAGCCCTGCAGCATGTACCCGTACACAGCTGCTGAAATGGGGTACATGAGCTCCAGCACACTTTGATGTAAATCTGCGGAATCACCTCTACATCGCATATTCAAATCAATGGATTGGTAGAGGTAGACCATTACCAAGGCTGGCACAGTCGCCAGATCTGACACTTGCGACTATTTTCTGTGGAGTTGTATGAAAAGTATGGTGTATGGTACTTACGTAATGTCAACGGAGGACCTTGTAACTGAGACAGGATATTGTAAGACCCCAAAAGAAAATCGTTTATGTGAATATTTGTTAAGAGTGTAATTTGTTTTTGGTGTTGGTATGAGTTAGTTAAATGACGAAAACATGTTACTATTGTTCATTGTTACAAACAATTAAGTTTGTTTAAAGACATCATAAATATTTCCATATTTAGTTTTAATATATATGTATAAATAAAAGAATTATATGTGTTCAATATTAAAAGTGAAGGGAGAATAGCTAAAGATCGCTTCCCTAACAATACGGGAACTATTTGATGGACGCATATGCGGATTTACACAAAAAGAAGGTAGCATCATGTGAAGAGGCACCTAGTTAATAGCGTCCGTGTCTTTGGTATAGATGGACGCATTTTTATGTGTGCGCGTCATAAAATAGTGAAAGTAAAATTACTAAGTGTTTAAAGACCGTTAATTTGAGTAGAATAAGTGAAACATTAGTTAACTTTAACAAGTTAGTTAATACGAAGTGTGCAATTAAATGAAAGGACGTAAAATAGACGAAGTGTAAAGTGATAGAAAACATTTAGCGAAATATCGCTAAATTTTCAGACATTAAATCTCGGCGATGCTAAGGAAGTCGATCCACTGAAATAAAAGACTTGCTACTGTGATACGATTTAAATACTGTGAACGAGAAGGTGCGAATAAAATATTTCACTAAAGTTAACCCCGAGTGTATGTTCATTCCATCCAGAACCACGACCCAAGATAACGAAAGAGTCAAAAGCTTATCACCATCACCGACAAATAATTATAAAAGCAGCACCATGACCTTATGACTCTAGTCCAGGAAGCAATTGAAAACCTTCAAAGATAACTGCACATTTTGGGTCATGTGCATGAGGCTCACCTCTGCCGATGTACGATCTGCAATGACATAGGAGGTACACAGTTTGAAGCCCGTTTGTAATGTACACAACTTGATGTTGGGTTTGTTGACAAAATGTGGACGCACACCCATATGACACTTTGATGCACTACAGCGTCCAAACCGTACATTTTCGGACAGGGGTTCCTATTTGAAAACTGATCAGTTTGCTATCCCACACAACATACTGAGCATTGTTGCTATCTTTTTGGAACACTCTGTATGTGGGTATGTGTGTGTGAGGGGGGATACATGTATGTAGTTTCTTTTCTTATGAGCTACTTTATACAACTGTATGATTTATTCTTAATTTTAGAAGGCCTAGAAACAACGTGTGTCCACACTAACTTACTGGATATTTTTGTTTCAGGCGCACAAACCGTTTGGAAGAATCACGCAACATCTTTGACACAATAGTAAACAATTCAGTTTTTCGAAGAGTCTCTATCATTCTTTTCCTGAATAAGACTGATCTTCTAGTTGAAAAAATAAGTTCAGGAAATTCAGATATTCGGACATATTTCCCTCAGTTCACTGGAGATCCTCGTAACCTAGAGCATGTTCAAAGATTTATTTTACAGCTGTTTGAGAAAGTGAAGCGGGATCCTAGAAAATCACTCTTCCATCACTTCACCACTGCTGTGGATACAGAAAATATCAAGGTGGTTTTTAATGCTGTGAAAGATACAATTTTGAAGAGAAATCTTGAGTCTCTAATGCTACAATGACTGCAACAACTTGCTTTGGACATTAGTCTTTCACTTGTTATGTAACTTAATTAGTGAACTGATATTTTAAGCATATAACTCTATAAGACTGGTTGTTGCCTTATTCACACTTTACCTGAAGTAACTAGTACGTAAGCACTAATTGCAAAACTATTGTGTGAAAGTAGCAAAAGTAGTGCAGTGAGTGGAGAGTTTTTGCAGTGAACACATATTTATTGTACAATGTCTATAGTTCAAAATGCCTACATCATTAATATTTCATCTTCTTTAAAAGAGAAATATTTCTTCCCAAAAATGAAACGTGCTGAAAGCTTAAAGAGTTCTCAAATATTGAAATGTCCGAATAATCCACGTTCATAATACTCAGTAAATCATATGCATTTTGTTACACACATTTTCAAGAAAGAAAAGGTATAAGCAGAAAGCAAATACTAAGCAAAATTTAAAATACTCTTGTCTAAAAAAATGCAGAAGTGTAAAAGTGTCTTATGATTACCATCTTGTCATCAGCTTTAGGCAAACTATAGAAATGTTAAGGAAATATTCAATCCCACCCAGTTTTTTATTACTGTTAATTTCCCCCTTTCCTCCTACTTTCTTGCCTTAATTCATTTGAACATATCTCAGATATATTGCAGATTATACAACAAAGCATTAAATGCAAGTAAAAAGTGATGCATTGTACCTTCCCTTCACATGTGTTTGTGCAGTTTTGGAAAGCATGTATCAGTAAAAAGTTCCTGAGCAGTATCGAGAACGAAAATGAGCAATGGTTTTGATTCAGCAATAACACCATCATTATATGGGTGACATTAGAATTGTTTTATTGCTGGAATTGTAAAGCAAATAATTAATGGCCTTACAAAGATTAAATGGAGTATGGTTTATTGGTATCAACACAGTACCTTATAGCTGCATTGCATTTATTTGTTTGAAAATTCTAGGAAGCTGCACAATAAATTAAATAGAGTAATATAAAAGTTGCAAAGAAAAACAAATAGCTAAAACAAATGTTTGAAAATAAACAGAATTTTGTTTCTATTAGTATTAATTCATAAATAGCAAATTAATACATTTTCAAGATTAACTCTCCAGTATGAAAAGGAGAATATTAAGAATATTTATTTGTGCCTTAAGATCATCGGGTCTCTTTTTATATATCTTTATCAAAGAGCTGTATATTTTAATTATTTCTGATATTGTAAATATAAATATTTCATGTGTTTATATGTATGGATGCTAGTAACTCATCACAAAACTAGTTTCTTTTGTTTCTGTTTCTTTCTTCCATGCATTTGTTTAAGTCTAGCACTTCCCAGTTTGTCTTTGTTGCATAATGCATAGATATTGAAAGAAAAAATTATTTCCAATTATATTGGTTTTGTTTGTATTCTAGTTTCATTGTTAATCAAAGTTTATGTTCTTAATGCTTAATTATGAATCACTGCTTCCAAAATGTTTGTTCATGTATTTAGCACAAAAGAGACAAAAAAAAAGCCAGATAAAATAATTACTTATGTGTGTATCTGTACAAATCTTTTAGTAAACAAATTATTCTATTAGTTACATTGGTAAGCATAGAAATGTTTTCTAATAGTAACAGTTGAAATTTAATGCCAGTTTTAAAAAAAAATTTGAATGATTTTACTTGTGAATTGTTAAGAATGTTGACCCTGAAAGGTTTTCTAACTTAATCTACCTGCATTTTGCTAATGATTTTAAGTGCATCTCAACCTTTTATGAGTGGTAACAAATTATTATGTTAATATTTCTGAGACAAAGATGCTTGATATCATTTAAAGAACATTATGGATTATCAATGAGAACAAAGATATAAGGTTTTTAAACCACAAAATTCATAAACCATAACAGAAAAAAATTGTGGGAAGAATAAACCTTCCATCTTGTATGAACACTCCAAAAATTAAGATCCAAATGACCATCTATTTATTGATTCCTAAATTACTAGCCTTTGCGTCTTCAGGAAATGTAGTATGTCACAAAACAAGTAACTCTTGCTGGTAGTAAAATATAGCATCATTACATGATCCCTCCATAATTAGCAGTGGTTAGATACTGAACTTCCATGTCCACTTGTCATTTTTAGTAAAATGGACATTTTATGCCTTTGTAAACAGGATAAATTATACTTGCATAACTCAAAAGAGAACAGCAATTTTTTCCACGTGTCTTAAAATGGTGATAATCATGGTTGTGATAATGATTTGTTAACCATCACGAAGCAGTGATAGATTTGATGCAGTAAGTCTTCAGGCCAACCAAGTAAGGATGAGCTCTGAAACTGGGTGCATGAGAGACAGAAGGTTGTATTAAGGTGGGTTTCCACAACATCTACCATCATCCAACTGTACACCGACCGTGTGCCTACCATGTTGTGTCGCTATATGAAAAAGCAGTGAATGCTACATAATGTTACAGTAGCTGCATTTCCTGTAACACCATACAACTGCAGCCCTTCAGTAATGTTTAAAGCAATTAACTACAGTATAACCCTGCTAATCCAAACCCCACAAATCCGAAATTCCAGATATCCAAATACAAAATCTGTAATTCAGAAAAACATTAAAAAGCTTATTTGCAGTGTAGAGAAAGAATGTTTATTATTGAACTGACAAACTCATTATTGAAACTTCACACATCAGAACTAAATGTTTATTGCACAAAAATGTAACTATCACATGTTAATGAAACAGTAATTTTCACTTAACTTGCAAAATTGGTAATTTTCTTCTGTCATAAAGAACTAAAATTGGCGAGAGCTAACTTGGCACTTGATAGCTACGTGATTCACTTACCTGTGACTAATCGTTGCATGATGTGTTTGTAACACGATTGGACAAGATAGGGCTAGCCTCATTCGCAGGTGAGTTAATCAGCTAGCTGTCCAGTGCCAGGTTAACCCTCACCGACTGTAACCCTGCCAATTTTGTAGCACTTTCCCCCTTGTCAAGTCGCTTAAGCACTTCCAGTTTTTCTTTCAATGTACAGGAACTATGTTTTTATTTGGTTGACGTCGTAGTGCACGGTATAACACAAACAAGTGCCTGTTCTGTATTAATTTATGAAGAAAAAAGCATAAATTACTGGGAAATGACCTCTAACAATAGCAAAACAAACTTAACTACCTGTGTACCACCACTATTGAATGTGTGTTGTGTGTGGTCATCACAAAATTGTCATTTTCTCACAACATTACGCTATGTTACATTGTAGCTGCCAATCCTGTAATTGAATTTATATACTCTCTTTTTCCGTTCTCCAGACAATCTAAACATTTCTGAATCCAAACAGACCACACCCCTAATTAATTCAGATTAGCGGGGTTCTACTGTACAATTTATTAAGAGGGTGTACATATCATTGTCGAGTAAACAAATGCACTAAATTACTCTTTGAAAATGGATAATTTTGTCTAACAAACAGTTTGTTCTGCATGTCACATTAATGATTATACAGCCTAGGTGGTTACAATTACTCCAAATGCCATTCTACCTTTCAGTAAGATATTATTCAAATAAAGACTCATGTTCTTCATTGTTTAATATTTCAGGCGTAGACTTTACAGAACACCAATTTTTCCTAGCCTGTACATTGTCGTGACCCTTCAGTTGCAACAGATCGTGGTTGGCACACAAAACGCACAAAACTCATGTAACATTTTGAAATAAAACTATAGCTGACACAAAATTTAATAGAAAATGGCTTAATACAACATCCAATTAGAGGCTTACCATGCCTTGCGGTGTTGTATAGTTAAACACGTGAAATCATGCTGTAAAGCCATTGATGTAAATATCATTTGTGCCTACACAATTTATTTGCGCAACAGAAAAAGAATAGTAGTAGTGGTCAGCTATCACCCGCCATTAAATTTTGTGTCTGCAATTATAGGGTAGTGTTTTAAGCATGTTAAAATGAACTGTGACTTAAGGATGAAATACTTTACATTGATGTAATTGAATTCTTAATAGGAGTATGTTACTAAAGTTGTAATACTATTTAATCTGTTTCTTACCAAGAATATCACTTTTCTTTAGAAGTGCCTTTGCATTTGAAATTAAAAGCAAATCTTGTATAATAGGAAGATGCACAGAAGTTCTACTATATAGTATAATGGAAATTTCAGATTTAGCACACTTAAACATATACATAGGTGATTTGAAAATCAGTTATAAGATTGTAACTAAGAACTAAAAACATGCTTTTAATCTGCATTTTTGCAATGTATAGAAATGAAAGAATTTGCTAACTTCTCTGGAAGATGTTGGATGTTATGTGCAGCATCATATTACATTAAACCTTGAACAGATTGCTTTACTATGCTGCTTGCAAAAGTTAAAGGCATGTGAACGCTGGCCAATGCTCAAGCGGAGTGCTGTTGCCAAATGTAGTGCGTGTACTACCAGAGGTTCTGCACATAAGAGCCCGTGAGATGCATGTACCACATTCGGCAGCACTGGTAGGAGGGGCAAGCTTAGGATTTGCTAGAGTCTGCAGTGCAGCCCACCTCCATATGCCTTTAACTTTTGCGAAGATTATGTTATAATGAGACATCAATGCCTGTAACTGTACAATTAGGTATAATCTTTGTACATTTCTTGCAGAATACCTACTATATGCTAATTCAGCATGACATTGACTATGTGCAACATAGATGTGGATCATTTTTTAGTGAGTTCTACAGCATAATGGTAGAGTGATGGTCTTTCAAAAAAAAAACTTTTGTTCTCATTCGAGTCTCAGTGAAAACAAACCATTTTATATTACACTATACTTGATTTAATATATTTTATAAAATCAATTTATATCCAAGTAAAAGTAAACTACCTACTCGTATCAAAAGTAACATTTTATTTTCAGCATTGTACTCTTGCTACTACCTGGCAAAGTGATTGTAGTTGTCACTCTGCATTCACTTGTAATCTGTTTACCAGAAAGTGAAGTACTAGTAACCTGATGTACAGTCAGTAATGCAACACAAATAAATAATCTCTCGCACCTGCTGATGTATGACAGGTTGCTGTCCTAAGACAAGATTGCATCTGAACAGTGTACACACACTTACTTGCTGTAGGTATATGTGCAATAAGCTTGCATAAACAACTCTGCAGTATCACATTCTGATACTCCTCATAGGTTTGTCACCTGGTGCATTATACAACTTTTGAATAGTAAGATGCTTTGATATAACATATTTCAACCTAATATGACTACTTATCTCACATTTTTATCACATCTCTAGTATTTGCCTGTTTTTATCACCTACTTAGCATCGTAATTTGTTTTGTCATTTATTTACTGTATATTTCGGAATTAGTTTAACCAAAACAGCACAACACCAACAATACAAGGAGAAACAGCATAGAAAAGCAGTTTGATCAATTAATATAGTAAATTAATATTTTATTGTGTGTATTTCTTGTAACATTTATATACTTTATTTTAACCTGAGATAGTCAAATAAATGAAACCCAAGTTTTGAATTTTTGTAGGTAAATCAAAACTAACAAGATTATCGTTCAGATTATAAATATTTCCAAACCAAGGCTGTAAACAAAAACAATAATAATAATAATAATAATAATAATAATAATAACAATATATAGAAAAATATAAAATAGTAAGACTTCAGCCCAACTCAAAACACTAGTAAAAAAGATGATTCTGCCAATTATGCTATGATTTCAAACAAAATCCTCAGTTGTGTTTTAACATAGTAATCTGTAGCACATTGAATAAAAACTGCCATGAACAGGAAATGTCAAAATTTGTTTTTGTATGAAATGAAAGAAGCCAAAATAAAATTCATTGATTTAAAAAGAGAAAGAATGAAAGAAAAAATGTTCTGCAAGAAATATGTGAAGTTAGAATCGAATTGGAGAATTTAATTTGTTGGCTCATGTGTACCAAAGAAAATACAGCCATGGAAAAAATGATTGAGTGTATTAAAAAACAATAACCCATGAAGGGCCAAGGCTTGCCACCCAGCTACTGCTTCACCCGCCACTGCCCACTGCAGGCATCATGAGAGGGGTGCAGTACTGGAGGATGGGACATGGTCAGTGCCCTTAGCCCTCCCAGCCAGTTATGTGGCCTTCACGACCTGGATTGAGCACATTAGCAGAGCAGAATCTTTCTAATTGTAGGTCCCCACGTCATGTTAGCACGATTTACACTAGTCAATATTTCCAACATGCAGCCTTACTTGATTCCATATGCTGTCATCGGTCAGACACAAATAGGCTGTCTCTTGAATCACCACTTGCATTTGTATTTGTTCCTGATAAAGAAAGGAATGGTGTAGCAAACTGCCTATTTGTGTGCCTGACAGACTATAACATATGGAACAAGCTATCAATAAGCCCAGGTGGCATGTTGGAAATATCAACTTGTGTAAACTGCTCTGCAACACAACATGGGACTTACAAATATTCTGCTCTCCTAATGCACTCAATCAGTTTTCCAGCCTGGAACATAAAATGGCCTTGCAAAAATGGCATTAAATAAGCAGAATGAACAAAAAAACCCAATTTTGCAGGAATTGTACTGTAGAACTTCCATCATTCTGAGTGAGAAATTATTTTTCTTGTGTTTTTAAGTTTCATGACAATGTCAAGTAGGAACTCTGTGCATTTTCATTAGCAAGGAGCATAACCTGTTTTGATATGGAGTATGAAGTTGTATCTGCAACTTTAAGAGATATACATGGTGCTTTTGTATTTGTATAATAGTCATATGTATTTTTCACTTCCTTTTTTAGGCATACATATGAAAATGTGTAGTTGCAAGTAAGGTTGTTATTCTCATTCCTTCAGTACATCCTTTGTATTTTAATGATAATTACTGAAAGTTCATTTAACTATCTTCTGCTCTGCATCTCTTTGTGATATACTTTGATTTTGAATCCTAATATACTTTGTGCTCAATTCTTTTGTCTAATACCACTGTTGTGCATATTTGTACAGTAATGCATACATTAGGCTCAATCACATGTAAAAGCTCACACCTTAAGCAAATGTATCTCTCATTAGTTATACATTTTGTATTATATTATGACTTAAAGGTTCAGTGGGAAGTTTATGCCAAACCTATGACTCCTGGCAATGTAACCCAGTAATTCACTGTACAACACAAGTTCACTGTATTCATCATCAAAATCTGATGTTAACAATGAGACAACACAGTTTGTATAAATTGTATTTTTGTATGCATTTGCACTCAATTCATACAACACAATAAAGGATGCATTTCCCTGGAGGTTAATGTCATCTGAACAAGAACACGCAAACCAACTCTGTGGATGTTTCCATGTCATACGGTGAAAGTTAACTGCAATTGAAGTTTTGTTGGTTTATGATGAATTCTAGTTGGTCAATTGTCTTGTGGATGTGTCACTAGCATCATTCTATTATGAACCTGGCATGATACATATTGTAAGAGCTTTGGTAATTCCTTCCCATTGTGTTTTCGGACACAGTCTTGAAGAAGTTTTAACATCAGTTTGATTCTTCTAGCACCTATGTTGTGGGGAATGATGGGATGAGATACACCAAAACAGTAAATATAACCACTGCAGCCATGTCTCATGAGAATGGTAAACAAGTGGAGCCATAACATTGGGGACTCACGAGCATATCTTTGCGTCTGCCTGTACATGTATAATATTTGTGCACGTTTGAGATCTAAACACACAAGCTGAGACACTTGTTCTATCATCCTTTCAATTCTTGAAGATGGAAGTTGATTAAAGTTATTGCTGTAATGGGTCTTCTTTATTCATATTAAAGAGAAGGAAAAAAGGACGAAGATAGTGGGTACACTTAATTAACAGCATTTGCACAGCAGTTTTTATACACTCTATCCTAGACTCTGTGAAGATAGTGACAGATTTTTAAATTATTTCCGAATGTCAGCTTCTTCATTTGATGAAATTCCTTCAGATATAAAGGCACACTTGTCGTATACATGACAAGTAGTATCCTATAAGACAGGACATATTTCAAACTCACTTATTAATCACACTGTATCCATCTTTGCAATTGCAAAATGCGCCAAGTGTGAAGTGTTTCACTTCTCTTGTTATGCTAGTGAGTTCAATGCATACAAGTTGTAGATTATGTGCGTTCTAGCATTTCAATTCTGCTCCCTGCTAAGATGCATGTTTACATTTGCTTTGTTGTCATGACCTTGATTATGCACTGAACATGTGTGCTGCTCCATTAGACGCCTAGTGATTACTAAGCTGCATACATATTATGTGCCTAAAACACATGCAAAATAAATACTTGTGTGTCCTCAGGGTTAAACAGGCTCTTATACATTGGCCTTAGCTATACTTTCAATTTACTTTCCAGTGCGCTACACCTAGATATATTGGTACAAACTTCCCAGCTGTACTCGAATGTTGTCTCTGTATGTGAAAAACAATACTGCCATCTTGGTGAAATACTAAGCATAAATATACCTATATTACCAGTGTACATTTCATAATCAATAAATGATAATTGCTTTTTTTATTTTAATTGTAAATGTGTTGATAAATTGTATAAAAATGTGTGTAAATTTTTTAATTCCTTTTTTTTTTCTCGTAAATTAGTACTTTAATGTTTAATTCTTATATAACGAACCAGCTCTGAAGTGTAGTTGTACAGTTAACCATTTTAGAACTATGTTCTTCAGGCTAGTACAAGTTGGTTTTAAGTGCCCAAATGGTTTTTACTCTTTCTGTTGTTTATTTGTACATTTCAAGTAAATGAATCTCAGTGCTCTTTAAGACTGCTCACTGTGAATATATGTTTAGTTGTGCTTTATTGCTAATATTTTGTTTGCCGTTATGCTTCATTTAATTCCATTAAAATTTTTCCCAGTGCTACATTCCATTGTAACAAATGTACATCTCTCCTCACAGCATCCAAGTTAAACTTTCACTTCATTTCAACTGAAACTATTTCCTGAAATATTACAGAAAATGCAAGTATAAAACTTGCTTTCTATTTTAATGTATTTATATTTGTCTCCAAATAAATAACTAAAACTTCTTTTAGATAACAGGTGATCTTGCCTATGCATGGGTCAAACTTAATAATGGCATTAACAATCCCCCCCACAAGCACACACACACAGGGTGTTCACTAGAGAGTGGAAGATTGTGCAATAAGCCATAAGTTCAGTGCACATGGGTTCCACTGTTGCTATTTACACATTTACAGAGCTGCAGGCGTTTACTGATGTGTGTGCATATATAATGGTGTGTGACACCAGTTACGTCATTCTTAAGTCCAACTAACCTGTATCGCATGTGACCTCGTGCAGCTCTGCACTCTGCTGATCACAAGAGAACCTTTAAGATCCAATGACCGTTCATAATTTATCTCTGGCTGGTAATTTACAATTCATTGGTTTCTTTCATAAGCTGAAATCCAACTTAAACTGTAGTGCATCTATTTGCTGCTCCTGTGATATTTTGTGCTCCCAGCAGATACTATGTACATTATCTTCTAGCATTCTGAGTATTGTTTTTAACTATTCCTTGCCTTTGTTTTGTCTTTGAATGTTTAAGTTCTTATAAAATAACTTCAATTCATTGTGGCATTTGTTAAGCCAGCAGAATATATTCACATTCCTAGTGGATAAATTGTGCAAGGAGAACATATTAGAATCCATTAGGTTAATTTATACACAATAACATTATAGCTTATTACATTAATCTTGTAGCTTCATGCAGTTTAATTCATTTTTTTTTTATTTTCTGTTTAAATTATATACAAAAACAACAAATCCTCTCTGGTCATTAATATAACTTTGAGTCTTTGTTCTGGTAATCACTGCAGCTATTTGCGACTGTTTTGATATATTATACTAGACTGGATTTGAAGTATTTTAATTTGAGTAAACAAGTGTTTAGAAAATGTGCACAAATTGTCAAATCCATATCTGGAATATTAATTGAAAAAATTGTCCTGTTTTAAATTGCTAGGTTATGACGCATTAAGTTATGACTTAGGTTCCTCTGAAACAGTGGGAGATATGATAAATACAAAATGTGCCAAAAACTTTACCAAATTTCAAATTGATAGTTGCGGTAGTTAAAAGTCTATAACATTTGACTGTTGCTGTGCATTTTGAATCGCATTATTGCTTTGTTTTTAATCTATTTATCAATGACCCTTGTGGATTTATCCTTACATTCTATCATTGTCAAAATTGGTACAGTTATTACATTATAACATTACATTTGAACATTATAAAGACCAAAAAATATTACTGGACTTAATATTTACATACCGTATAAACAAAGACCCTTTGGATAACACTGTTTGGAAAGGTTATGGTCTTTTATGTAGCTTCTTCTTGGATCTAAGGCTGAAATTCACTAATAATCTTCATCAACAATTTGCTCCCAGTACTTTATTTTTAAATAAAACATCAGTGTTCATACTAGGACAAGACATAATGCTCTGATCTTAGAGAGTAGGTTGTATGTAATGCTAGTATGTATATAATGCTACACAATGAAACTCTGTATTACCGAAATTCCAGCCTTTAATATCTACACATGTATTAATAAATATTGGAATTTCTATGCATACCTTGTGAAGTTGAATGTGGGATTCACTGCTCACTGAGAATCAAAAAGCTTAAATATATGTAAATAAAAGTATTGCATTTCAGATTTAGAATACAAAACAGTGTAGTGGTTTCTTGAAAAAAATTTATTCAGGAGAAAGTAAAAGAACTTCACTGTAGATTTCAAATTATAATTTATAAATTTTAATGAAAGCTTCCATTAGTTGCTTTAAACCAAATGCAGAGTTAAACGATCTAGTCCCAGAAAATTTCACTATACATTTCATTATACCATTTAGGGTTCTTATAGTTTCTTTGTTATTAAAATGTACATTTTTATTCCATTCTGTCAGAAGTTATAGGGAAGTGTGAGAGGAGAGATGACAATATTTGGAGCAGAACAGGATCTGTTTAGACTCTTGCAGTAACAGTTACTTTTTCTACTGTAATGATGTTTACAGCAAGATTCAAAATATATTCATGTTTTTACTTTATTAGTGGTTTCTATTTTAATAAAACCATGTTGTTGTATTGCACCATTGTACTGGTGCTCAAACACTATTTTTTAAGCATACTGTCTTTGTAATAACAAATTATTGTAAATATTATTTATAATGTGTACCATATGTGCTCTATTTTATATAACTGTATATGTTTGCTGCTCAAGTATACCTCTTCTGATTTATGTAAAGTAAGGACTGAATCTTGAGAACATTTGGTTGCTTTGGAACGTTTATACCATTGAATAAAGAAATTGTTAATTATATTCTTTTCTCATTTTTATCCCTTCTACATTCAAGCATGGACAAAAATGTGCAACTAGCCATAGTTAAATTTGTCTTAAATAGATAAGGTTGCCATACATCCCCACTTTTGTTAACATGTCCTCATTTTGCAAGTAAAACTTGCCATCTGCAAACAATTTTGAAAATTCCTGATTTGTTCACACTTTGTTGAGTTGAAGCAAAATTAATCATTTTAACCCCTAACCAGTATGGTGCATTTTTTGTAGCACAAATGGTGTAGTGGGGTCAGGAGGACCCTATTTCTTTTTTTGACAATTATAAAGGATGGGGCTGATAAATAGCATTGAACTAAACATTAATTTAATATTCAGTTATATTTAGAGGCTAATCAGGCATAAACTACATTGTAAATTTTTGCTGCATACAGGATCTTTTTATCATATATGTGATTTTTATTAGTTGAAATGTAATAGTTCTAAGAACCAGATATTTTGAACTCAATAACTAACAAAAGTTTTTAAAGTGAAATGGATATAACAACTGGACAAAACCACAGTAGGTTTGAGAGGTAGAACTGGAACTTAAAAACTCAATGCCATTCTGGCAGTTTGTCACAATAGCTCAATGGTTAGAGCAGCCGCCTGGTAAGCAGAAGGTCTGTGGTTCAAATCCCAGTTGTGGCCAGTTCTACCTCTCAAACTTGGCCCACACACGGCTTGTGTGTTTAAAAACACCAACAGTAAGTTTGTTGGCATAAAT
This sequence comes from Tenodera sinensis, assembly GCA_030765045.1. Lineage (NCBI taxonomy): Eukaryota > Metazoa > Arthropoda > Insecta > Mantodea > Mantidae > Tenodera > Tenodera sinensis. The sequence continues at coordinate 43,171,889 of CM060968.1, read as the reverse complement.
AAATAATAACCACAGTAGGTGTTTACAAGCATATAAGTTCCAATTGCTTGGGAATTTCTCATTTGAGCATTGTAGCAATGTTATTTCTTAGCTGTCGTGGGAGATGTGGAATATTCATCCTTCTCTGTAGATGTGGTTCAACTAGTTGCCATGCCAGGGATTTGGTGAACCCAAAGCATGATTTCTAATGGTTTTCTATTAATGATGAATATATTACAAATGCATTTTTCTTGGAAATATTAATCATTGTGTAGAAAATAGCAGGAGGCTACCTTCTACAACACCTGTTGGCACAGTGCTGCCTATTAACATTATTTCCATTCCGGATTGACTTCAGTTTTGTCTTTAACCTGCTTATTAACATTATTTCTGTTCTAGTTCGTCTTCTGGTTTCGTTTTTCTTTATCATCCAATTTCATGTACATGGGCATTGGATATGAATTATTCTGCGGAATGAAAAATAAATAATCAAGAGGTGAGTGAATATTATTTATAAAACTTTATGTAATTAATTATTTGTTGGATCTGAGCCAGTTACAGTTGTTGAATTATTCATTATAACAAAACAACAAATTCTTGGTGGTTTATTGTTGGTCTAATACTTTTCTGGAACAATCTTAAGTTTATTACAGATATTATTCAAAATGCTGAAGAGAAAATGCAGGTTTACAGATGATCTCAAAAAGGATTTCCATCTTTTTGCAATGGACGGGAAGATCCTGAAGTGAATGTATGATCTATCCTGGCACTTTCGTGTCCATGGGAAACCATGGTGTCAGAAACCTAGAAATACACATGAAGGCAGACAAGCACTGTAAGAATGTGAGAGGAGTAAATTTGTGCAACAAAGTAAATTATTTTGTCAAAACAAATATGGACCTCTATGACAGTGTGCTGCTGAAGATGCTCTTGTATTTCATGTTGTAACTCATAACAGTTCATACAATTCAATGAATTGCACTCCTGTGTTACTGAAGAGTGTCTTTCCTGATACTGCAATAGCTGCTAAAGTGTTGTGTGCTAAAACCAAAGCCATAGTGAACTCTGTGTTGGCACTGCATTCAGTGGAAACTGATAAAAATCATTAGAGAATATTCCCTTTTTAGGTTTTTCTACAGATACAAGCAATTATAGAGCAGTACAATTATTTCCTATCCTGTTACATTATTTTGACTACCAAAATGATGGCTTGTGTGTTAAAGTCTTAAATGTTGAAAGCAGAGAAACTGAAACAGCTGAAACAATAGCTAATTAAGAGGTAGAACTGGAACTTAAAAATTCAATGCCACAACTGGGATTTGAACCACAGACCTTCCGCTTAAACTTTGCCCACACACGGCTTGTGTGTTTAAAAACACCAACAGTAAGTTTGTTGGCATAAATAAATAATAATAGCTAATTATTTTGTAATTTTACATAATTTTAGACTTGAGAAAAAGTTTGTGGCCTTTGGAGGGAATACCTGAAACACAATGTTTGATGGTATCAATAGGAAGGAGGGAAAGAATGTGTTCTCTAATCTGAAGAGGCTACTAAAATCCAAGGATTCTGTGAATTCATTCAAGTTGAATACCAACAGTTGTTTTATCACAGCAAAATCTGCTGACTGACATTGGTCCCAGCTGTTCAGAGGATTATCCAAATGTATCCAGCTTTAAGGTCATATTTTTGTCACAGGATAAGCCTGTTGTTTTGAAGAAGTTTTTTCAGATGCATTCAGTGAAGTATATCTCTACCACCTGCAGTCTGTGATCAGTGTGTTCCATTCTCCTATAAAGGAAATAGAAAATGAAGAAAACTCCCTCATTGATGTAAATGCCCTCACATTAAGGAACTGTACTTTACAAGAAGGTAAGAATAAAAGTTTCATTCCTTGGCATGGTTTCTTTCAGAAGAGATCTGTTGGTCCTGTGTCAGACTTATGGCATGTAAAAGAACCATAAGGCTGTTAAAGAGGCCTCCAAGCAAAATTAAGCCATGCCTAATATAGAATGGATGCTGAGAACTGCAGCAGTTAAAGACTGTCTACAAATAAAAACTCAATTTCAATTTGCAAAGCTTTTGAGAGAAACAAAAAGGAGCTAAACAGTTGGAGTTGACTTCTCAGTAAAAATTGTGAGGGTAATTTTTTTGAGGGGAGGGGGAATGTGCGATAGCCCTTAGGAGAAATAGGTATGCATCATAGAGCTTGTGTAAACTCAGGGTTCACAGAGAAATAGCTACTCTTGAAACACTTCAGACCATCAGCTGTAGCAATATTAAAACTAAAGAATTTAAGTCCAAAGTTTCTGTGGACCTCTCCAACAGTGATAATATTGCATTTAACAGCTCACAAAAATAAAAATACCTCTAGGCTCTTTTGGAGTGGGGATGGTCTGTCTACCTCACATTCAATAGTTCCTAGTTCGTATCTCGGTACGGGTGGGTTACCTGGACAAGCTTTTTGCTCAGGGTTTTTCCCTTATCTTGAGAAGATGAATGTTAGATAACTAGGAACACCTGACCCATGGACGTCGCGAAGCCCCCCCTGGAAATTAATGCATTTAATGTTAAGTCAATTACTATTAGACTATTGTTTCAATTTCGATGTAAGCAGTTTTTATTTAGCACAAATTAACATACTTACCCGCAATAAATATGATAACTATCTTTTACGGTTTTTGGCAACAGAATAATGAATTAATTGTTTGATTGCAAACTTCCAACATGCGGCCCTCCCCTGAAAAAAGTCTGCCGACGCCCATGACCTGACCCATTTGAACATCACTTCATCTTCATCCTAGACCTACTCAGTCTACAGGACATTAAACAACTTATAGCAACAGCCGTTCAACTTAGTTAAGAAATTAAATGTACGAATTGCATTGCTTGCTTAGCATTCAAATTAGGCGCTGCATTATTCCTGCAATTTTCATGCTAACCAACATTTTGTGAAAAATGGTAACGCGTTATTTTATGTAAATCTTCAAAGCTGGGGAACAGAGTCCACATTTTCCCGGCATCAGTACGTACCGCATGATATTAAACATAGAGCACTATATAAAATAATCACATGTGACTTCCATTACTTGACCTTAGTTCATTCTCCGTACGTATATTTGACCTTCGAAGTTTGCGCTTTGCAGTTTGTCATCATGGCGATACAAACTTGTTGACATTTTGTACTTATTAAAAATATAAGTGACTTTTCTGCACTTTGAGGAATGTGAAATACCTTTTATTACTTTCATCCTCTCGTCTTCCTGTAAATTTTGAGATTTAAATACATATGCACTAAAAATGGTAAGTAGTTTAGGTTATGTTTCATGATTTCTAGGAAATGATAAAAAAAAGCACATAACTGATATTAAACCTTTTAAAAATTATGTAATTCTTACAGACCGATCTTCGGCGTCCCAAACCCAATCGCATTAATTTTTTGTCCTGGTGTATGATGCAGCTGGTGAATGGATGTAAGCATTTTTGTACATGTTTGTCTTAATTAGTAGAAAATGTATTTCATTTTGTTTTGAAATATTGGATCACATTCTGAAGCAATTCTGTAGATAGAAAAATGTGTTACAAACGTAAAAAGAAATAGGAATAATCTTTAAAACTTATCCAAGAGCAAACTGCAGAGGCACTTCTATAGCCTGGGATTTTTAGTTGCTCTTGTGATGCATGTGAATATTTCACAGTTTAAGAATTGAGTTTTTTTAGAAATTTAGACACAAACTTAAACATTGATTATCAGCCTTGGGGCAAAGAACTTTTTGGGATTCAGAATATTACTAAGCTGTTATTTATTCAATAAAACCAATGTGTGAGTAAATTTGAAACACATATTTCATTCAGAACATATTTCAAATTATGATTAGCTTTTTGTCAACATGTTCTGAATGACTAAGTGTTACAAATCAACTCAAATGTTAATGTTATTATTAGTAACAACACTTAACCAAGTCTTCCCCGCAATCTATGTAATTTATTTTTATGTACATCCCATTTTGTGGAAAACAGAGTGCATGCTAAATTCTGTAGCCATAAATAGCCAACTGTGAAAATTGCAGTGCATTATTTATTTCTGGGAGCTTCAGCATGGATGCTATATGAAGTGCATCCATAGAGCAAGTGTTCTCCTCGTCCCACAGCTATGTTGCGTGAATGAAGTGCAAGTATATAAATCCATTTTAAAATCAGATTGATATTGCAAATAAGAGTACTGCAATTCTCACATGTCTCACTATTCCTTTTACTATCACATACTTCATTAACTAGAAAGTTTGTTGCTATCCCGCTTCTACCTGTAGGAATCGATTCATACCTAACTTTAGTCATTTGGAGACACCAGAATATATTTCCCATGTGGAGTAACTCATGCCAGGAGCTGGTTCCGCTTTACTGCTGTGAATAACTTAGTTGGGGTGTTAGACTAATTTTAAAATGGACTATGTGTGATAGAGTGATATATAGCATGGCACATACAGTAACAGAACTTCCCGAGGTCTCGCAGTAGCTTCATAGCAACATTTACCCAATTGAAAATAGAGGTTCATATTCTAGTTCCCACTGCATGTGAAGTGTGGTCGGGGATGAAGTTTTTGAATGTGCAAATCATAGCGCCAATTGAAATTCGTCAGGTCAATGGACCTAACATCATGAGCAAATACATGATATGTCATTGGTGCAGAGACTTTGCAGCAGGTTGCCAAAATGTTCATGACGAGTGCAGTGAGAGGCCATCCATCATTACAGGTGACATTATGTATCTTGTCCAGGAACGCATTTCAGAGAATTGTTGCTTCACAACCATGGAACTCAGCAGTCAGTTCCCACAGATGTGTCACTCCTTGTTGCATGAAATTGTCACCAAGCATCTTATTTTGGAAATTGTGTGCCAAGTGAGTCTCAGAACACAAAGCAATGGAAATAGGGGCAGCTTTGACGTTTATGCATTGGTGCCACAATAATGGCAATGAGTTTCTGGGCCAGATCATCGCAGGTGATAAAATCTGGGTTGTACACAATACAGCAGAAAGTAAGCAGAAGTCAATGCATTGGTATTGCAGTGGCTCTCCCTACAAGACAAAATTCACAGCAGACTGTGTGGCAAGGAACTGTGTTCAGTGTTCCAGGACAGATTGACCAGAATCTTGACCAGAAGTGTGGCTGTGAACACTGAGAAACAATGCAGAAATTACTATTGACTACACAGAAAAGCAGAATGAGAAGCATAAGCCTGATGTAGTCTAGCTGCAAAATAAAATTCAGCCACACAGGGCTCAACAAACAACACAGCTCTGCAAATCTTCAGCTGGGAGGTGTTTAATGATCCCCCTGCAACCCAGATCTCACTCCCTGTGATTTCCACTGTTGAGGAACCTCAAGAGATTTCTGTCTGATCAAAGTCAGCATTTTTAGAATGCCACAGAGGCAGAGTTGGTTATCACAGAGTATAGTAGAACCCCACAAATCTGAATTCCAAAATTCTGGATAATCCAAACAAAAAATGCATAATTTTAAAAAAGTTGCTTGAACACTTCCAGTTTTTCTTTTAACATACAGGAACTGTTTTCATTTGGTTGACATTGTAGTGCACACTTTAACACAAACAAGCACATGTTCTATATTTATGAACGAAAATCATAAATTACTGTAAAATGACCTGACAATAGCAAAACAAACTGAACTACCTATGTACCACCACTATATATATTAATGTCTATTGCTGCTGTCTATCAAAGGAAAACATTGAAGCCATTCACAGTCTTATTCAAGAGGTGATTGACGTTCGATGGTTGCAGAAATTTCCCATAGGGTTGGAATAAGCTATCGGAGCTGTCAAGTCATCATTACAAACAGCTTGACATGGCCAGCCAATAAGAGGAATCATTTCTCCATGACAATGTGCAACCCCACTCTGCCGAGCTAACTCGCCGTAAATTGGCAGAAATGAAATGAACACCACTTGACCACCCTCCCTACAGTCCAGACGTATCACCTTGTGATTTTCATCTCTTTGGGCCACTCAAGGAGGCACTGGTAGGCCAAAGATTTGAGGATAATGCTGGTGTGGAAATCTTTGTGCACACCTGGCTGATGACACAATCACGCTCTTTTTATGCTGATGGCATCAAGAAGCTGCCAATGCACTGGGCTAAGTGCATTTCCAAAGCAGGAGACTATGTACAAAAGTGATGTGTACTTTGTATATGTTTTACATCAAATAAAACAGTTTGGGAACCAAAGTCTTGTTTATATTTGATACACCCTCGTACATACACAGACCTCTTGTTCACACAAAAGCCATTTCTTTACATTTCTTAAAGGTTTATCACCTGGATGCTTCTCGTTAACAGACTAATCATTGGCATTACCCATTTTAGCGCACTTCACCCACTTAACTGCATTGTCTGATATGACATGTCGGAGGATGTTTATATATATATATATACTGAGAGAGCAAAAAACCGCTGAATGGGCTGTGCAGTATTTTACTTTTCTATGTCCTCTGTGCTCAGTCATCAGCTGCTATCATAGAAAGGTGCAGATGAAATCATACAATATTTTTGAACTACTTTTAAAGGCTTTACTTAAACTTTATAAAAGGAAGTGCGGAAACTGGCCACCGTCATTGTCCGTACATTTTTGGCACCTCTTTAGGAAACTATCCCTCACTTGCCGTAGTTCATATGGGAAAATGCTGACAATTTTCTGGCAGACATTTTGTTTTAATTCTTCCAGGATATGTGGGCTTGTGTTGTACACTTTATGTTTTAGGTTATCCCAGAGATGGAAATAGCAGGGATTTAGATTGGGGGACCGAGGGGGCCACATATCTCTACGAATAATTCTGAAACATGCTTTCAGGTGTTCGCATCGAAAGATTGGCCTGTTGCACTCTTGTTAAAAAAAGGCAAAATCATACTCTTTGTCTGTTAGTTCTCTAAAAAAGGGGGAAAAATTGTATTCATGTATGTGGTGCAGTTTTTTGTAATTATTAATTTCGTTGTGTCTTTTAGCTATTGAGATCTTTGTGATCTCAGGGCTTGGTAACGGATGGAATGAAAAATCACACGATGTTTCTTCACCACAGTGTATTATTTTATTAACACTTCATCGATACTTTACATTAAATAATTCCTCTCAGCACCATTCTAAATGATTTAATAACGTTTCCACTTTTTCATTTAGTGGAACTAATGCCTGATGAAAGTCTGGTGAAAGTTCCAAGTTCACACTACCCAAATATGTCTTCTCAGCTCGAATACACACACTCGAATGGACAATTTATGGCGTCCTCACGTGACACCGCCTATTTCGTATACATCCGCATATGCGTCCATCAAATAGTTCTTTCTTGTTAGGGAAGCGATCCTTAACCATCCTCCCCTACTTTTATTATGGAACACATATAATTCTAATATTTTAATATATATATATTAAAATCAAATATGGAAATATTTATGACGTCTTTAAACTAACTTAGTTGTTCGTAATAATGAGCATTTGCAACACGTTTTCGCCATTTAACCAAATCATACCAACAAAAAAAACAAATTACACTTTTAACAAACATTCACATGAACGATTTTCTTTTGGGGTCTTCTAATATTCTGTCTCATATGTATGGGTGTCAACTGTTGACTCAAAAAAAATTGGGTCTGTAACTCTTTCTCCAGCAATGGTTCACCATACACCATTTTTTTTTTTTTTTTGTCATGAAAAGATACTTCATGAATAATATTAGATTTCTCAGAGCTCCAATAACGATTATTTTGTGTACATACATATCCATGAAGGTGGAACCAAGCCTCATCCATGAAAAATATAAAATTTGGGTTTATGTTGCCATTGTATACATTATTGAAAGTTCACTCACAAAATATGCACCTAATTACAGGCCCACCTCTGTAGTGTGGTGGTAGCGTGTCTGCCTCACGTCCAAGAGATCACGAGTTCGAATCTCACTTAGGGTGAGTTGTCCGGATAAGGTTTTTTCTGAGGATTTCCCATATCCTGAGAGGATGAATGTCGGGTAACTTAAAGCTCTAAGGATCTTGGGCTCATTTCACCCATTTCATTCATTCACCATCCAATATGACACTACATTGGAGGACGTTAATAACAAAAAAATAGAAAACAAGAAAACCTAATTACAATGGCCGTTGTTGTTTAATGTTTCTTTGCTAAGAACTGTATGCTGTCTTTTAGATTTCTTAGCCTGAATACTTCCTGTGGCCTGAAATTTATTGTAAAGTTCATAGATTGTGTACGGCCTGGAACTTTTACATCTGGAAATCTTTCTGCAAATCGCACTTGCACCTGGTAAGCTGACTGAGTTAACACTTACAAATCATAAATAAATAAGTACATGCTGTACAGTAGAAAACAAATGCTGAGCCATAATACACTTTGTAACTAAGTACAAGACTAAATAATAAGTCGCCACATCACATGGCTGTCAATTCAATACAGCAGAATAAAACATCAGCAGCGTGACCTTGTTTATGTAGCTGTCCGTTATGTTTCCACATGCCCAGTGGAAAAACACTGCACAGCCTGTTTGAAGTTATTTTGCTCTCCCATTGCGTGCTACCAACTGTGCTATGGAGGCGGTCATCTTGCTACTTATTTCAATTAAATACAGAAAAATGTTTTTTTGTTCAACAGTATTAGCTTCCACTAATTTGAAACTATTAATAATTTTTGTATCTTTAATGACTGACAGCCGCTCCGCATGGAGGACAATTATTTAATTCCAGTCATATTCACAAAAGCTCTGAGACAAGTGTCTGGTTCATTAAACATTGTATTTTGAGTGCTGCCTAAACAGTGAAAATAATATGAAAAATCTTCAAAAATAGGAGTGTCAGGCTTTTCTGTGTTAAAATAATAAGTGAATATGATCTATATTAGTTAACCATTGTGTTGATGCTGCAAATAATTGCTATTTTCAGGGCACAACATTACATCGATTTGGCAGAGGCTTTTTAAAGATGGCCAGATTAATGAACTTATGGATACAGCAGCAGTATATTTTGTTCAGCATCCCGTAATAGCACTCTTTGTGTTTGTGATGGCGCTGTGCTGCGGAATACCTATCCTAATGTTTGTAACTTTTGCAGTTATTACATTCCTGCTCACATTCACTGGATTTCTGGTAGTTGAAGGTAGGTATTAATTGGACTGGAATTAACAATGGTGACCCAAGCTCCAAATTCACAAACTGAGATATTCATCTTTTTGTAAATCTTCTTCTTATAACATCTGTATAATAGCTGTCTTTAAAACTGCATAGATGGTAGCAAATTGGAGATTTTGCTTGGATCTGTTTTGCTAAATTAGAATAGACTATCCGGAACCAGCGAAGTGATAATCTCACTATTTCCGTTTTGGTGTCTGGATCACTGTTGCTAATTGCAGTTCAATATCTATTGGTAATGTGGTAATCTAAGATAAAAGTCTAGATATAAGCCTGATATCTAACTGTTCTGCATTCTACATGCCATGTTGGTATATTTCGGGACACCTAGCACTGTTTTCTTAATCAGGTTAATTTCTAGTCCACACTTCCACCGCTATGAGCACATATTGCTAGGTGATAAGTTTGACGCTCATAGTTGGCATCATAGGTGTGAAAGGTTGATTTCAAATCAATCATGACTGCCTTTGTGATGAAGTGGTCCTCATTCTGGCTTCCAAACCAGAGATCCCAGGTTCGATTTCCAGCTGGAGCAAGGAATTTTTCTTTAACCAGAATCATTGTGTACTCTCTGTAGAGTCTTGAAGTATGAATGTTAGTGTGTTAAATACCAAAAGGTATTAAAATTCAACATTAACTTACAGTTCAAGTTCAACAGCTTCAGTTGTTTCTCAACTCAAAGCCCCCCCAGTATGACCAGTTGAAGGGAACTATATAAATAAAATTTTTAAAAAAAAGTTTTGTTAATCAAAGTATAACAAAGTTGGAAAGCTTGTCATTAACACCTTCTTTCACTCTGATCTCACTGCGTTGCTCACAGCAGTTTCTGTATTATCTATAGCATATTAATCTAGATAAATATTTGCAGAAATAGTTTCATTGCACAGTTGTAGGTGCAAGCAAAATATCGGAGAGTGTGGCAGTAGTCATGGTTTTAAAGTCGGGATTACTATATACTGACTTTGAAATTCCATACCTTTTGCATTATATTCAAGAAACAGAATGGTGACTTAATACATAAACATGTAATAAAGTACTGGAAATTCTAATAAATAGCAGAGAGTATCTTGAAATGATGCTATGATTTTATTTAACAAACTGTTTTTTCTAAAAAGATATGTATATTTTTAATAGTAAGTTTTGTCTACTAATTGTGATTTGCGAGTTATATAAAATTCATTCACAATGGAGATTTCACAGGTTGTTTACAGAATATTCAAGATAGTTATGCATTTTATTAGTTAATCAGATATCTTAAACAATGGCATTTTAAGCAAGATTATTCTAGCCATTTCGCTTTTAATGAGGTTTGGGGTCGCGCGCGCGCACACACACACACACACGCACACACACACGCACACGCGCGCGCACGCACACACACACACACACACGAGATCAGTTGTGCGTGTAATTGACTTTGGCCTAATGGACAGTGCATTGCATCTAATCAGTGCTATTTACCATAGAAATTAAACACACAATTGTTGCAGCTTAAGCATAAAACATTTAATTCAATTACCCAGTGATTATGGATAAGCTAATTACTACCAGAAGTTATCCTTTAATATATAGAAATAGCACATACTTCTGAAAAATTAATTTAAAATTCCATAACTGTTAAAGTAATAAACTCACAGTTTCAAGGCTGAAATAATAGTCCTGTAAAGGCATTAAATATTCAAACCGTCATTCTTGAGAATAAGGCTTGACACTAATGGCAGTCAAAATTCTATTGTGTTTCAGGAACCCTTCTGACAGTGGCATCTGTACTGCTGTGTGGACTCTTGTTGGGAATGCTACTTGTAATGGTTACTCTGGCTGCAGTCATAGGAGTAGCTTACTTTGGTTTCCTGGAGGTGTATGGTTTACTCCAGAACAGTCCGGAAAACAGTCCCGTATCTCACTTCTTGTCAAGACATGAGCTGCTAATCTCTAAGAAGAGGAATGAGCCTCAGCACATGGAACATGAGGATTAGAACTTTAAGAGCTCTCTTGTGATATACTTGCTAAATGTGAATTTTGTAATTTGTAACATAGGTGTACAGTTCTTTAAATTTCAAGTCTTTACAATCTGATTTTTAAAAGATACATGACAGCCATCAGCTGCTCCACGTAAGAGCTGCAGTGTTACCAAGAAGTAGTAGCAGGTGATGTATATCCCCCTCTTTACCCTCTCAATACTCTGAATATATATATAGATTAGATTAGATACAAGCATTCAAGTTTATCTCATGTCAGCAGAATCATGCAGATGTAATCTGTATTAGCCTGATTGTACCTATTTTACAGTTAAATCTATCTCTCTCTCTCATTCAAGATCATTCATTGATTCTAAATATTATATCTATAATACATACATTTGTGAACTGCCAGACCTATTATGCCACACTGTTCCCTTCAAGTTCTTGTTCTGCATTTCTCTTAAAAACAAAGTTCTTATGGATACAATATGTGATCTTTTAATGTAAGTTTTTTTAGCTCACAGATCATGGAGTGGAGTTTAAGGGTGAGGTCATTTGGACAGATCATGGAGGACTTTGTTCAAAGAGCTAAGGCTTCCCTGGTTCTTTAAAAAAAATAACAAAGCTTATGTGTGGTACAGCCTTTTCCCTCACTTGATCAAGAGGAATAACAGGTTCATTGTGAAGGAACATATCCTCTTTCTGTTCAAAGAATTGCCTAAGAAGACAAATTCTTTAGCTTGGCTGTGCAAGGAACACTCCAATCAGAAGTTGATCTTTGTCTTAGTCCAAGAATCCTCGGTCAATCTCTACCTCTACCAATTCTTGCTTCCATAACTATGCATTTTAATGAGAATTAAAATAGGCTAACAGCATACAATGCAACGGAAAAGTACACTTTCCTGCAACAGTTTCCTGCACACTACCAGAGGTAACTTGACCTGAGTAGCATATATTCACCAGTGTAACAAATGAGGCAACCTTTATTTATGTTTTCATAGCAATGGCCTTCTCCTCTTAACCTTCACCTCCCTTTGCCTGACATCTGTCATGTATCTTTTAAAAATCAGACCGTAGATAGCTGTATTAATCTGACTTTGCTTGTTTTTCTTTCTTGTTGTTCACAATTTGTAATTGAAACGTTTTTGTTTTTTATGTTGCTACTAAATAAAACAGTTGCATAGAATCTTTTACATTTTTCTGCTTGAACTATAATAAAAGATTTAATGGGTAACAATCACGGTTTCAGTTAATGGGGGGGATGGGGGATTTTCCCCTCTCATTAAATAACTTCCCCGGCTCATCAAAGAAGAATTCCTTCCCCACCAGGGAATATGTTTTCTTTTTATTGTATTTACTGTTCTTTGAAAATACAAGAAGACACAGAACACTTTTGATACAGATTGTACATGGTACAAGTGCAAGCTGTACATAAGCAAAAGTATCATATCACAAGTAAGCTAAACAATAAACAATTCTCAGGTTCGTTAGTTGGGTTAGCATTCAGGGTAACAATACCAGCAATGACGACTGCAGCTTGCAGTATACAGTTCAGTTTCTTGCAACTCACTGTTCTACTGTGCATCAGCATGGATAAATTTGTGACAAGAAAGTGAAAAGTTGCAGAAAGTAATGAAAACAATGTATTCCAGTTTGAATCTCAAGCTTCAACTTCAAGTACTATTAATATTACAGCTTCTCAGGTAAAAACTGCAGCATTGGAAGTGACATGCGTTAGCAAAAAGTAGTGAAACTAAGTGCATTATACTAATTGAGGGATATGTAGACAGAACTACATTTTAAAAATGGCAAACAAACTGCCCCTGATTTCATCAAACGTTTTTAGGCGAGTTATATACCTTTACAGCTCAGAAATGCAAAATCAGTATTCTTAAAGACAGTAAAATGCATATCGCTCGCTGGTGCTGTGCTACTACGTTTTATGCATATAACACCAATGCTACTACCACTTAGGGTTACCAGATTATTGTATGGAAATGTAGGACACAACAGTAAAAATCTGATGTGTTGCACTCACATGACTTTCTCTACTCTTGTACTAACCATTCTTACAAACTCTTATTCCTATATCTTCTTTGTGTTAGCTGAGAAATTTGTTATTGCTTATTTCCTTGCAGGTGCAAGGGAAATATGGGAATACAGTAGGCTTTGAGCGATAGTCAAATCTTTTAAAGCTTTGAGATCCCTTTCTCTTTGCACGCTTAACATATAAAATGAACGATGTTCCATTTCACAACATTTTTAAGTTTTCTGAGACTGACACACATAACAAGGAATATCTCTGAAATGGTTCACTCTACAAAAAAATTTATTTAATCATAAATTGTATGTTTTAGTGAGATCTACATTTTTTGTACAGTAAGATTTTGTCTATCTCTTATGGTTTACGAGTTATTCAAAAGTCATCCAGAGGAAAGAGGACTACAGAGCCTATAGCCAGAAAATTCAAAATATACATTTCATTTGTCATAAAAATATCTTAAAGCCATCTTCAAGAAAATAAAAATTTTCAATGTAAAAGGTAGTTTAGGGTAGGGCTATTTTCTTCAAAATCTTTGTGTTGCATCCTTGAAAGACATTAAACTTAAATACCAACTTTGGTTTGAAAGGTAGAACTGGAACTTAAAAATTCAATGCCACAACTGGGATTTGAACCACAGACCTTCCGCTTACCGGGCGGATGCTCTACCACTGAGCTATTGTGGCAAACTACCGGAATGGCATTAAATTCTCAAACCATCTGAAGGTTATTTAATCCTGGGATATAAAGTACTTACAATAGTAAGTCACCATTGGGGTAATTTGTCTCTGATGTGAGACTGCCTTTGTGGTTTACTAGGAGAAATACGAACTGGTTTGAGAATTTAATGCCATTCTGGTAGTTTGTCACAATAGCTCAGTGGTAGAGCATCCGCCCGGTAAGCGGAAAGTCTGTGGTTCAAATCCCAGTTGTGGCATTGAATTTTTAAGTTCCAGTTCTACCTTTCAAACTTTGCCCACACACGGCTTGTGTGTTTAAAAACACCAACAGTAAGTTTGTTGGCATAAATAAGTAATAATTACCATCTGAAGGTTATTTAATCCTGGGATATAAAGTACTTACAATAGTAAGTCACCATTGGGGTAATTTGTCTCTGATGTGAGACTGCCTTTGTGGTTTACTAGGAGAAATACGAACTGGTTTGAGAACTTAATGCCATTCTGGTAGTTTGTCACAATAGCTCAGTGGTAGAGCATCCGCCCGGTAAGCTGAAGGTCTGTGGCTCAAATCCCAGTTGTGGCATTGAATTTTTAAGTTCCAGTTCTACCTTTCAAACTTTGCCCACACACGGCTTGTGTGTTTAAAAACACCAACAGTAAGTTTGTTGGCATAAATAAATAATAATTACCAACTTTGGTTTTTAACCAACTTTTCGTTTTTGAGTTATGCTGTCCATAGACTGACAGACACACAGACCTTTTTCTGAAAATGCTTTTTTTTGGATTCAGGGGGCCTCAAAACATGTATTTCTGATGAAATCTTGACATCAAATTTAAATGCTATTTATATACACCCATAGGCATATACCTTATATTTTCTTAAAACCTTGAAACATACAGTGTTAAATGTGATCATGAACAGTTAGTTATACTTATCAGAAGAAGTAATTTTTCTCAAAACATCTAGCTCGTTTGAAATATAACCAAGAAATTCCATACAACTGAAGTTTTTAAAATACTAAAACAATACCTCTAACTGAATCAATAGATAATATTTTCCTTTTTAGTGAAAGTACTTTTTCAACATTTTGTTGCTTTGCCTCTACAGAATACCAAACTTATGCCTTGGAGTGCAAATGCTCGCCAATCTCTAGTTCAGTGTTACTAATGCATGAGTATACTCTTTGGCTGTGGCCTCAGGGGTCTCCATCTAGGGGATATGTGAATAGCGACCACAAGGTACCCAAGCTGAGCAGAACATTACTTCCACTTACTGGTGTTTTGCTCCACACTGTAACTTTTCTATCTGACCTTACCTTGGTCATCTCTTGTTCTCTTCTGACCCCGATGCTATTAGGGTTCCTGAGGGCTAGGGAGTCTTTATTTTTCCAACCTCTCCATTTCTCTATAAAACCTTAACCCCTAACATGCTGACCTGTCATGGCATGTAATATGTCCTCTGATTGGTAATCAGAGGATATGGTCGATGAATTTATTTTGATAATTCTCCCGGTCAGGTTGGTAAGACCTGTAAACCAATGACAGGTGTGGTCCTCTAGACATTCTGGGGGTTGAGAGAGAGCGATGTGACCGCCAAAACATAAAAATATGGTGCTCTCTAAAAAACGGTTACTATTACTGCTATTGCTCTCTTCAATATCATTGTGAAAAATATTGGAGAGCAAGAGGATTAATGACTTCATTGTCAGAAATCCAGCATTAGCTAACAACTCTTTGGCTGTAGCTGGTGTAACTCTGTTGCCATAGCGATTGCAGTTGCAGCTAAAACTAAACCCCAGCGCGACAGCCCATAAAGGGCCAAGGCCTACTGCCCAGCTGCTGCGTCCACCACCTCTGCCCACTACAGGCGTCATTGGTGAGGTGCAGTACTGGAGGTTGAGGCGTGGTCAGCACCCTGAGCCCTCCCGGCAAGTTGTGCAGTCTTCTTGACCTGGAGCCACTACTTCTCCATCAAGTAGCTCCTCAATTGGTCCCGCTGGGACCTAACAAGGCTGAGTGCACCCCATGCCAGGCCTCCCAGAGGGGATAAAATCCCCTGGGGATTGAACCCGGATCCTCCGTGCCAGAGGCAAGCACGCTACCAACTGCGCTATGGAAGTGGTCGCAGTTGCGGCTAATAACCAATAATTCATCACTATTTTCTCAGTTGCCACTTCATTTTCTAATGATCACTGCTTGTTTCTGAAAATGTAGGACATTAGAGACTTTTCAAAAATTCCCCTCGGACACTAGACGAATGAGGGCATGTCCGGGAATTTCTGGATGTCTGGTAAGCCTACTACCACTGGTATTACTACCATTATTGCCATAAATATAACACAAGCTTAAGTTCCCCTCCCCCTCATCAGAAATTCTTATTCAAACACTGGTATAATAGTCATTTTAATTTATCTTCACCTGTTAGTTTGCATATATTCCTTACATATAATACTATTTATACAATGTGCATCTAAAAAGTCTGGTGAATGGTCTCCTATGTTAAAAACCATGGTGGTTAGGATGACACTCTGATGCAAATGCATGGAGAGACATATCAACAAATCACCAAAGTGAAGCAGCAGTGCACACTGCTGTGACGTTGGGCGCTAATGACCACAGCAGTTGTGCACCCTAAAACCCCACTTTTACTACCATAGGAGCTATGAAAACTAAATAGCCATGGTCATGGATGTATACTGTCATGGTCACCATTGTAATCCGTCACTTGCTTGAAGATTTCAATGGCCATATTAACCCACTATGATAAAATATGGACCAAATGTCACAAAACAAGTTGCAGTTCTCTTACAGTTCAACTCTTAAATACATGGCATTGGAGTATACACAAGAAAATGAAAAATATGTAGAATATTGATTTTAAAAGAACCAACCTATGTTGTATATAACCCATATACCAATATCTGCTGTTGTAGCTCAGTGGTAAAACAGACACTGTGTCAAGTGAACCAAGGATTCATGGTTTGAACCCCAGCATATGGTCATAATGTTTATTCCAACTTTTCCATTTTGCAAGATGCAGTAATGATCGTATTGAGATGTCTTTGCGTCACTCCAGATTAGCAAGTCGCAGTAAGCCTGAGGAGGGTCATTATTGTGCTGTGCCCATTGTAACCTTGCCTTGCATGCCTCAGTGAGAAGCTTAGTGACAGGAGAAAGCGATGCCATACCAGCATCATTTAGTTGGTGTGTTTTCATGTGAGCAACCATACTTAATTGCTTTGTCCAGAAAGATACATCTCTCTCTTAAAGGTTGGCTCATCGCATCTACCACAGCTTCATCTTGAGCAAGTGTTGTATGAGGCCTACCTGAATGCCTGCGTGATAGGTTATGAAGGTCAAGCACGAGCGGCCTCCTGAATGCTGGCCACCTGAGAAATCCTACTCAGTTACTTCTCCCTCTTGATGCTAATTTAGTCTTTGTTTCACTGTTCTTCGGTCACAAGCAAATTCTCTGGCTATTTGCAAGGTGTTTTCATCATGAGTATCATGATCTACAATTTCACCCCTTTGAGCTGCAGTCAGCTCTGCACAACCTTTTGGACTTTCATTTTACTGTGAAAAAGTTTGAATGCAATGTATAAAGAACTTCTAGCAATATTTTGCATGTGTGCAAGATATACAAGGTGAAAAGATTGGAATAAAATGTTTGCTGGATTTCAAAGCACAATTCATGGCTCACTTGACACAACGTGCATTCTACCACTAGCTATGACAGCGGAAGTTAGAGCACCAATATATACAACATAGATTTTGGTTCTAATACTGCTAAAAAGAATTACTTTAATAATTTCTTAGAAAAAATGGATTATAGGACAGATGGTAACAAAGCTCATAAGTTCATAAAAAATGTCAAGGCTAGGAAAGAAAACAACAGCACACCTATCATACACAACAATAAAATATTAACTAATGATGCAGCCATAGCCGAAACATTCAATAAATATTATGCTAATTCACATAAAGTAACAAGAAATAATAAAAAGGAACGTAAAGAATTTAAGAAAGATTTGAAACAAGAAAGAATGTGATCCTAACACTCAGTGCAATATCTTTTTTCAAAATTTTAATATGCAAGAACTGAACATTGCAATAAATAATCTAAAAAACAAAGGTCTCCTGGACCTGATCACATATATCCAGAGTTCATAAGAAACCTTGGAAAAACAGCAAAACAACAACTACTAAAACTCTACAATCTATCCTGGAAAACCACTGTACCTGCTGAATGGCGAAAGGCAATAATTGTCCCACTCTTGAAGAAAGACAAAACAGCGTCAGAAATAAAAAATTATAGACCAATAGCTCTTACTAGCATAATAGCAAAAGTGATGGAAAGAATGGTGTCAAACAGGTTAAATTGGTTTCTAGAATAAAAAAATTTAATTTCCCCATGTCAAGCTGGATTCAGAGAGTTCCACTCTACAAATGAACAAGTCTTACTTCTCAGTCAAGAAATCAGACTCCTTCAATAGAAAAGAAGATAATTTATCAGTTTTTATTGACTTCCAAAGTGCATATGATTCTATATGCAGAACAAAACTGCTAAAGAAAGTAAAAAAAATAGGGATACAAGGTCCAATGTTTTCATGGCTATGTCATTTCCTAACACAACGCTTTATTGCAACCAGATATGGAAGAAACATATCTAAATACAAACAAGTACACCGTGGCTTACCACAAGGTGCAGTGCTAAGCACAACACTTTTTAATATATTTATTAATGATCTGCCACAACAAATACAAGAATCAGGTGTGAAGTGTGCACTATTTGCTGATGACTTAGTAATGTGGACTTCAAAACCAAAAAGCAAAAGTACAGAACTAGAAAAAACCATGCAACAATCCTTAACCAAATTACAAAGGTGGACCAAAGAAAATTTAATGACTGTTAATACAACAAAATCAAACTACCAAATCTTTTCACTAAGAAAAAAGCCACTAAAAATAAAACTAAATTTTGAGGGTCAACAATTACCAGAAACAAAGGAAGCAAAATATTTAGGAGTTACATTTGATACTAAACTTACATGGACCAAACAAATAGAAAATGTAATACAAAGAGCAGAGAGGTGCCTTTCACTGTTAAAACGTCTAACAGGAATGAAGTGGGGATGTTCCAGAGCAACTCTTAACACAACATACAATGTATATATAAAGCCATTATTTACTTACTGCAGCGAAGTTCTTGTAACAGCAAACACAAAAAAGATTCAAATCTTTCAAAACCAAAGTCTGAGATTAATTACAGGTACTATCAAAACCACACCAATAGCAGCTATGGAAATACTAACCAACCAATGCCCCATTGAATATGAAATAGAAAAAGCGGCTCTTATTCAACACGAAAAGTTGATCAGACTCCCATTCAATACATGGCACAAGAGAAATTTTACACATACACTAAAGACTCAGGAGAGCTTCCTTTCCAAAATTCAAGACATCAAGAAGAATGTATACCTTCCTAATTCAAAGGAAAACTTCATATCTAAAGTCAATCCGACACAAACATTAGACATCACATATTATTTACACCTGACAGAAGAAGTTAAGAAAAGTGATACTCCAGCTAGTGTTCTAAAATTATTGGCATTAGAGACAATCCATACTAGATTTCCAGAACACGAATGGCTCCATATTTATACTGATGGATCACATATCAAACCAAGATGGAGCAGGTGCTGGAGTCATATGTCACCTCTTTTCCTATTACAAATCTTTAAGTTATGGAACTACAAACCTTGATGGAGAAATTGAAGCAATTCGAATGGCCCTACAAAATCTTTTGTACAGAATTTCACATTTTCAGCAAGCAGTTATTCTCTCAGATTCCAGGGCAGCAATTATAGCAATTACTTCCAAGTTGTCACCAAAAAACCAAACAATTATAGAATGTTGGAAAATCCTTACCCATCTAACAGCACTTCAAAAACACTTAGTCTTCCAATGGATACCAGCTCACTGTGGACTGAGTGGTAATGAGAAAGCTGATTTTCTTGCAAAAAAGGGTACCAGCGGTGTACAAAAATCTATAGTTAATCTACCATTTTATGCAGCTAAAAGATTAGTCAACTCTGAATTCAAAAAAATTATTGCAAAATATTACTATGCAAAATCAGAGAATAAAAGATGGGGACTACCAAACATTCAAACAGTAATTCCTGAGTATCCTCGAAAAACAGCAGTTGCAACCTTCAGGTTGATTACAGGACATGATTGTCTGGCAAAACATTTAAACAGAATTGGGATATATTCTTCACCACTCTGTCCTCTATGTGATCTGCAAGAAGAAATGGATCGTGACCACCTTCAAATATGCCTGGCCACTTGTAATGTCCCATCCATCAGTGAAAAATATTGGAGAGCAACTTCATTGTCAGAAATCCAGCATTAGCTAACAACAACAGATTTTGGTTCTATTAGAATCATTCCATGTGTTTTCTTGCATATTCTCCAATGCCATGCAGTTGGTAGTTGCAAGAGAACTGTAAATTGGTACATTATTGCATCTTACAATATAGAAAAGTTGGCTTTGAGGACTAAGTTACAGTGGTATAACTGTTACATCATATTGAAGGAAATGCCAATTCAAACGGTGTCGTGTCATGGCATTTATACTCCAACTGTGGTGAATGTGGGGAAAGGTTGGAGAATATATTTATATTTTCTCATTTAGGTCCAAGAAGCCTACCAATCAACGACAAGTGTGGTTCTCCAGACATACTGGGTTCTCCAGACATTTCTGTGGCCTAGGGATGGATACCATGGTAGTCTCTGGTTCCCAAGGTTATGAATTCAAACCTGACAGAGAGCGATGGATCTTTTTGGGTGTAAAAGTCCTTAGCATGGCTTCTTTCAGAAGGGAAGTAAAGTTGGTGATCCCATGTCATAGGTTTACAGTTCATAAGAGAACTTCAAGCTTGATAAAGAGATTTCTGAGTAAAATTAAACAATCTTTCATGCCAATATAGAATGGACGCAGAGAACCACAACAGTTGAAGAGCATCCATAAATAAAAAACTCAATTTCAATTTTCAGGTATACCGGAGTTATGAACAGATGAATTAACCAGGGATATGTAAAAATGATTAGAATTAAGTTGATGGTGCATCCCAATGTTAAATATTCTGGAATAATAGTCCCCAGTTTGATGTCTGGGTGAGGACAACCTTGGGAAAAGAACAAGAAATAATATATATAATGCAGTAGAATGCCAGAGGTATGTCTCAGTCAAAGAGGACAGAAATATCAAAATTACTACACGATAACAAAATATATGGCTCTGCAGTAACATGTAAGGCTGACATTTGGGAGGTTGTGGGTTTGTTTCCTGTGGCTGACCTTCCTGACCCATGGGTATTTTCAGGGTTTCCGCAGGTCACTAAGCAAATCCTGGAAAGGATAATTACATCCCCTGAATTTCCTGTCCCTCCATTTCACCTCATTAATCATTTCCTTCATTGTTGGTTCTTTCAGGGTCACAAGCATCAGTGAGGGTGTTAGGTGCAGCTCTGTCCCTCATCCAGGGGATCTGGATAGGGTAGCAGCATATGAGGTGTTGGACCCTGCTGGGGTCCTCATGGGAGCCCATCAGAAGACCTAAAGACCTCGAGAAATCGTCAATCTTGGTAATCCTTAGGGACCTCTGTCATTGTGTATACTGCAGTCTGGATGTCGGTCTGGGTGGCTCAATTGGTTAGATCCCAAGGTAGCGGGTTCAATCCGGTGTAGACTGATGGTTTTTAAGTGTGCTTAAAAACGACAGCTCCATCTCAGTAGATACACTGGCATGTAAGAGAACTCCTGCGGGACAAAATTCTGGCACACTGCCATGCTGATATGATCCTGGCAATTGATAGTGTCGTTAAACAACATTTTTTTTTTTTTTTTTTCAGTCTGGATCTTGCCACCCAGTGTCTCACTTCATCCTTCCTCCCAGGAATGCCCCCTTAGGCGCATAGGTACAATAAGCCTAGCTTCAGTTCTGAACCCCCTCCATATCTTTCCTATTTCTATCCAAGAAGCCAACATTCCAGAAACGCGTAATATTTTCATTTTAATAATAACTAACATATTACCTAAAGGCTGACAAGTAACTATATATAGTGACATTTTAACTGCAGTACATAAATCTGTTTTACACAGATAGGGAAAGAAATGTCTGGGGAACACAAATTAGAAATAATAAAAATGTTGTTAGCTAATGCTGGATTTCTGACAATGAAGTCATTAATCCTCTTGCTCTCCAATATTTTTCACTGGATGGGGCACTAGAAGTGGCCGGGCATATTTGAAGGTGGTCTCGATCCATTTCCTCTTGCAGATCACATAGAGGACAGAGTGGTGAAGAATATATCCCAATTCTGTTTAAATGTTTTGCCAGACAATCATGTCCTGTAATCAACCTGAAGGTTGCAACTGCTGTTTTTCGAGGATACTCAGGAATTACTGTTTGAATGTTTGGTAGTTCCCATCTTTTATTCTTTGATTTTTCATAGTAATGTTTTGCAATAATTTTTTTGAATTCAGAGTTGACTAATCTTTTAGCTGCATAAAATGGTATATAGATTAACTATAGATTTTTTTATAAATAATAAAAATTGATTTATGGAAAAATCTGCATAATACCCAAGTGTGCAGCTTGTACAATGCAACCAACCACAATCCAAATCTAAGCAAAATAGAAATCAAAACAAAAAGCAATTATTGTTGGAGACTTTAATGTCTATACTACACAATGGGCTACACAAATATAAATAAAGCAGGGAAAACAACATTATAGATGTTATACGCTCAAATAATCTAGAACTTCTCTATATACAAAGTGACAAACCTTGTTTCCTCCACTACAACAGATCCCAACAAACCCAGATCTTCCATTAGTTTTATCAATATATTAGACTCTTCAATAACAACAATAAATGATCTAGGCTGTGGTCACAAGATAATAACTTCATGTGATTACCTTCCCAATATGGAGGACCTACACCCCCTAATACTTGCAAGCCTGTGCCTAGGGTCAGATGCCTGTTGAGGAGCAGACGAACTCATGGACCGGAAAAAGTGAAGACCAGAAGAGAGTGGTCAGCCAAGCATCAGGTATGAGGGTGAAGAAGCAAGATTCTTGCAGATGTGCAAAAATGGCTGAAATTGGGAATAAAAATGAGGAAAGAAACAAACATACGAGAACTTTTTGAGTACTATAGACCATACGAAGAACAATAAAAAATACATATTTTATAGGAGTAAACAACAACAGAAGACTAAATATGACAGAACGAAAATAAAAAAAAAATATTAACAGGTGCTAAACAAATCCCTAATGCAATTACACACACCTGCACAAGAACAAATCCCATGTCAAAGCAAATAAAGAAAGAAAACAAATGATATGTCCAGTTACTTTTTTATGTCACTTCATTTCTTCTTAAAACAGTCAGGGAAGCACTGATGCTATTAAAGCTCACAATTCACAACTGTTCTGTTGTATCATAACACAATTTAACAATTTGTGACCTTGCAACTCACAGCTGTTCTGTCTGGCTGCTTGACACAACTGCACACAAATGAAAAAACTGAAGCAATGGAAGGTGAAGCAAAGTAAATCAACAAATATAATAAATATTTAGATACTAAGCTGCACTCCTCTTTGTTAAGTTACGAATATTTCAAAAGACAGACCACGGTTAGGTTCATCATCATGAACAAGTTTGTTTTGGGCCATGTGGCCTGTAACGATAAACCTAGCAAAGATGGGCTTAGTCTTTCCACCGCTATTTTAGTCTTCCTTGGTCCCTGTGACCAGTTGGAGCATACTGGAATGCCAAGGTTTACACAATTGGATTTTCTATTGAGATTTTGATTTACACAGCTAAAAGCTTTAGCTGATTGTAGAATATCACCTACAGTGTGAATTTTATGTGTTTAAATAATGGCCACGCACTGTGATGTGGGTTTTTCGTGGTTTCCCCATGTCACTTAGGGAATACAGGGGTGCATTATTGCATATCACGGTTTCCTTTTCATCTTTCAGGTGGTGTTGGGTGGCGTCTGGTGGCCCTTGTCCTCCGTCGAGTGGGGGGGGGAGGGGGGACGCTTCTGCGATACCGCCCCGGACTCGCGGTATGAAGCTGGCTGCTTGGCGGGGCCTTGCGCCAGGATGAAGACATCTCAGCACTGTTTAGGGACTTCCACGCATCTGGTGGGACTGTCTAGTTGCGGGTCTGATAGCATCCCTCATTTCATCCCTGCTTCCTGGGGGGTGGTAGCCACAATAGACCTGTGTAGGTCGACGGGAGCGAGGTGTCCCCCTTTGCACCTGTACCCTTTTACCCTTTAAGATTCAAAATCGGTACTGTCCCACTAAAAGCGGGACGTCTGGGATCCTAGGGTAGAGTTCCTATATACGTAGACGTACATTTTAAGAGATAGTATTTCCTTTCTTGTTCAGCGTGCGTACAATATAGGTATAGAATGGCACATGCTCTCTCTCTTTTCTTTTTTGTTTGTTTTTGACTGTTTTGGTTAATAATGTGACCTGTTTTCCTTGGACATGACGTACGATCCTGATAAACATCAATTACCATCACTTTAACGAAAAATAGTTGGCAACACTGCTTATCAAGTACATAATCCCACGCCCACATGGTACTTCTCTGGAAAATCACCTAATTTAGTGTTTAACTACTGCGCTGTAACGATAAATATTTTTCTTATTTTCAATTTTATAATATAGTAACTTGATATAGCTGCTCAGGTTTAATTCCGATACGCTTATTAACGTGAGCCCTCCAATCATCCACACAATAATGTCTGTTTGTATTGCCCGCGTCCGTCACAGCGTAGTCGCAAAATAACAGTTTCTGTAATTATTAAATAGATTATTTAAAAGATTGGAAACGCAGGGGAAGGAAAATTTTATCTTAAGAACTCGGTGCAGCTTGCAACTTATAATTTAAGTAAATAAATATACTATTAGAACATAATTCTAGAATGTCCCAAAAGCTCCAAAATAACACAATTATCTGCCTACAGCGCAGGCTCAGTGCACATTTCGTTTTCTGACGTAACAGTAAGTTCGTGACGTCACTGGTAAACGAAGACGTGTACGGGCAGAAAAGTAACAGCTCACGCTGAAGGATAACAAAACAGGAAGTACAAACAGTTCTTGCCGTTGAAATTTGCCAGTTTCTCTTGGATAAACTATCTTCGAAATGGCATACAGAATGAGAAGCTTTGTAGAATCCTTTAACACGAAATTGTAAGTATAACATTGAAGGACTTTTGTGGTTGTAAACAAGGATATTTTTAGTACAAAAGAGGTGTGTCTATTTACGCTGTTATTTATTTTAAAATATGTTATGCTTTAAGGCTAATTCGTAATGGGATAGATTTTAATGTGAATATGATTTCAGCACCAACGAAGAAAGACTGCATCTGAAAAATGTATACGCCTGCTTAACCATGTCAGCTATTGCTGCCAGTGTGGGGGCCTATATACATATCTACACCGAGTTGCTTTCCGCCGGCCTTTTAACTGTAATCGGATCAATGGGGCTTCTGATGCTGTTGATGGCAACTCCTGATGATGGAAAAAATAGAAAACTTCGAGTGGGTTATCTTCTTGGCTTTGCCTTTTTTACAGGTATGATTAACATTTGATGTTAAGAAACTTGTACTTCCCCCACATCACATGTTCGCTGCCATGCCATAAAATGGAGGATGAAGTAGGATGTTTTGAGGGTACTCAATTTAGGATATGTCCAAGCAGTGTTTAACATCCATTTCTTTATATAGTCATTAGGACAATACTGGGATAGTAATTTTTTATTTTAGCAGCTAGTGATAGCTGTGTTTCAAGCCTTTTTCAGTAAATGCTTCACAATACCTTGGGATTAAAGCATAAGCCTAGCCCACACTTGAATGTAATTGCCTGCAGACAAACACATGTGTGTTCAAACAAATGTGCTGAATATTTCTGAACTGGCAAACATATGTTGAATGTTTATGAACAATTTGGGTAGTGGTGAACAATGCTGTACCAAAAGCACATATATTGCTTAAGATCCCACTAAACACCTCTCTGAACAATTTGAGGCAGTAGGATCACCCATCTCCAGGGTTTTGGTCGGAAAATTAGAGCTACCGGTACTCAACAAACCCAATTTTTTCAGGCTGCCTCAAAGGGAAATCCTGCAGTCACTTTTATCTTATAACAGGAGATTTCTTTTGCCGATTGCATCCCAGTTGAGAGCCAGAATGTCACAAAGGTGCCTGTGGTAGAGGCAATGGAAGTAGTGCACCAAAAGCTTAGATCACGTGATCTTTGAGAGGAGCGGGCCACTGTTTTTTGTGTAAAATCCACCCTTTTTCATTACAAAGGGGATTTCTTCTCACAGGTTCAAGGGGTTGCCGTGGGTTCACCGCTTTCACCTGTTCTAGTTAATATATTTATGGAAGCCCTGGAACAAACGGTTTTAGTCAATGCCACACAATGCCAGTGTGTGAATCAGATATGTGGATGATTTATTTTTGATGTGGTCACATGGATGGCACGGTTTAAACTTGTTTTTTGATCAGCTGAACAACTGCCATCCTCACATCAAATTCACAATGGAACTGGAGAAAAATGGAGAACTTCTGTTTTTGCATGTGCTGGTCACTAAGAGAAAATAAATTTTTGTGAGGCCCTGCATATTTTTTTAACGTCCTCCAACGTAATGTCACATCGGACAGTGAATGAATGAAATGGGTGAAATGATGCTCAAATGAGCCCGAGGTCCATAGAGCTTTTAATTACCCAACATTCATCTTTTCAGGGTAAGGGAAAACCTTGGAAAAAAAAACCTTATCCGGATAACTTACCCTAAGCGAGATTCGAACTCACGACCGCTTGAACGTGAGGCAGACATGCTAACCCTTACGCTACAGAGGTGGGTATTAGGCCCTGCATGCTAATGGTTACAAAAAGAGGGATATATATCATGCTTGGAAAACAGCAGAATCTAAACAGGAAGACCAAGATGAAACAGAAAAACGAAAATTTGCAGTACTTCCATCTGCAGACGGAGTGACAGACTGAATAGGAAAGTTGTTAAAACAAGCCAATATCAAGCTGGCGTACAAGGCACCCACTAAACTGCAAGATTTACTGTAAATGTAAAACACAAAGTTCCACCACTTAACAAACCAGGTATTTATGAAATACCCTGCAGCTGTGGCAAATCTTATATTGGAGAGACTGGCCACACCATAAAAGAACGATTACAGGAGCACATATATCAGTGCAAACCAAATGATATCGAAAAATTGGTGGTTGCGCTGCAGGCTCATGAAACAAAACCTACAGTACTGTTTGATCGAGCCACATAAGTGACCAGGGAAAACAGATGACAATCCAGGAAAATTAAAGAGGCCTTAGAAATTGCTTGTCCAAAAAATGTTAACAATGGCGGGATGTATATTAACAAACTCTGGTTAATGGCCATAGGTAAAAAAGAAAAAGAAACCTAAGAACACTAGGTCATCTGTGCCGCATTGCAGAGAATCACTTGGCCAATCAGGGCTCACCTGTGTCTGCCCGCATAGAAAGCTAACAAACTGCAACAAGTGACGCAGTTTGTCTTTGAAGACGACTACGACAAGATGGTTGAAATGTCAGTTTTATCCAACTTGACGCGGCAAAAACCAGATAGCCAAGATATTTTTAATGCTGGCAGTGGAAGCTTGAGAGAATATATGTAAAGTTTTGCAACTGGAAAAACTGAAAGAATTGCTGATGATAACTGGAAAAATGGTATGTTATTGGAACAAGAAGTTGAGATGGCAGCTACAAAAATGAGCTGCATGTGTAAAACACTTTGTCGGTAACGAATGGTGAGGTGGAAGCACTTTATGTGAAGCTGTGGCAGAGAAGGCACATAGTGTGTGTGGAAGTAGTGGTGGATAAGCAACTTCATTAGAGGGGTGGTGGGTGCACACATGAGTCCTGGATTGTTCATTACCATGGAACCTTACTAGTTTTGTGAGAATGTTTAGTGTATCCACACCTATAATCACTCCACTCCTAGATCCCAACTTGATGTACACATAAGCATCAACTAACCCACGATACATACAAAATCAAAGCACACCATAAAATTTAGTATCTTAAACATTGGCAATTATCTGCGAGTTTTCAACATGTATGGTAACCTGGCGAAGGCTACTTAAATGTAATGTGATAGCAGTGCTATTCCTAAAACTCCCAAGTAAATATTGTTCTATTGCATCATAAACATGAAGCATGAGTCTACATGGCTTTTGTTTGTGTTAGTCACATCTGATGCAAACACCAGGTTGTCATGGAGGGATACAAGGTGTGGATCTGAGGCTGGAGTATAGATGCAAACATATCATGGTTAAACTATTATATGTATGTATGTATGTATATATATATATATAGCTATTTGTAAAATTGGAGGAGTTGAGATATGGTGTTGTGTGTTACTCTTCCTCAGCTTTCCCTTGTGCCTCACAGTGTGGAGCTTTCTATCCATTTCTTACACTTCTGTCAATCTAGTGCCATTCTCTTTAATTCAACCATACCTTTTCCTCATCTGCCACATCTGTAAAATGACTCCCATTCCAACCTGGGTCTTCCTCTTGTTCTTTTCCCCATAGTTCTTACTTCAAATATTGCTCTTGTTTTGCTCTGTTTGTCCATCTTTACCAAATGTCCATGCCATTTTAAGTTTTTCTTCTCTATTACTTCTAATGGCCGTAGACGTGAGTAATAGATGAGAATACATAGGAATCTTAAGCAAAAGTTTGATGTTTACCCTAGAACACTTTGTTTCCAAAACCCTTTGGCCCATAAACGAGGGCAGCTTGTGACTCTGCTGTTAATAGGGAGGGTCCTATGACTATGGTGTTTAACTTTTTCTCTGTGTACCCCCAAAGACAATTTTCCATTCCAGTCTGTACCTGTGGGCCTAGGCCGAACCCTGGAGTTATTCTTAATTCAAATCATAACGGGTTAACCCAAAGACTGTGACTGGGAATTCTCTAAACAATGACCAATATCGTCTTAATGTTTCTTTGTTAAGAACCATACGCTGTCTTCCAGATTTCTGAGCCTGAACACTTTCTGTGGCCTGAAATGTAAAGTTTATGGATTGTTGTACGACCTTAAACTTTTACACCTGGAAATCTTTTTGCAAATTGCACTTGCACCTGGCGAGCTGAGTTAGCATGTACAAATCATAAATACACGCTGTGCAGTAGAAAACAAATGCTGAGCCATAATACACTTTGTGAGTAACTACAGGACTAAATAAAGCACACTGGTAATACTGCAGCCACACGACATTGCATCAGCTCATTGCGTCAGTGGAAAAACACTGTGCAAAACATGTATTTGAATCTCTGTATACATAGACATATCTAAAATAGGTTATCAAATACTATAAAAAGGATTATGCTATAAATGTACAAAATAAATACAGGAACTATGTTATAGGTAGTGCAGGCACAAAAAGTTAATTTGTATGTTTCTGACCTGTTAATGAGATGGCTGAGCTTGTTTTCTCGACACCAGTTCCTCTATTCATTGCTGATTTTTTAAAATATATTTTGTTGTTTAACAACGCTGTCAATTGCCAGGATAACATCAGCGTCGCCGGTGTGCCGGAATTTTGTTCTGCAGGAGTTCTTTTACATGCCAGTAAATCTACTAACATGGAGCTGTCATTTTTAAGCACACTTAAAAACCATCGGTCTGGGCCGGATTTGAACCCGCAACCTTGGGATCAGTAGGCCAGCGTCTAACCTACTCAGCCACCCAGACCGGCTCGTTGCTGAATCTTCATTAGTTGAGTGTCAATGGTGATTCTGGATTCAAGCGATATCTTTGTTTTGTTTTGACTGCTCTCAGTGCAGAGAAATCCTCCTCACACAAATAAGTAGGGGCTGGGGTGGAAGGTGTGTATGGTAGTGTTACTAATTTCAGTGTACTCTTTTCGTGCATAACACCACAAATCACAAATTGACATGTTTTCGACTTTTATTTTCAGTGAACTATTAACATTTTTAATGTTACAGGAAGATAAGGGAAATTTGATGGCCATGGTGCAGAAGAGATTTGTAATCCATTCTTGTCTATTATTATCTTTCTCAATTTCTGGAAAGTATTTTAAAAACTTAAATTTTGTAGGAGAAATTTGATTATTTCTGAAAGTCCATCAGCAATAGTAGCTGATAGAGTATGCAAAATGGATTCTGGAAGAGAGGGCAATTCAAGTCTCTGGTTGAAACCTTTTTCGTTATTTTTCCTTATGAAACCATTTATTTTCGTTCTATGTTCATTTTAGAAAAAGTATATTGTTCATCATGATTGTTTAATTATTATTTTTGTTATTGAGTTGTTGGGTATTAAAAGAAAATGGTTTCAAAGAAAGGGAAGACGAAAGTGTGAACGAGTAAAGTGCTGTGTGCGGTAAACAAATGGTGTAGTTGACATAATTGCATGACATCACGAAAAAGGCAACAGTGAAAAAGTATGTTGTCATGGAGGATAAATAAGATGGCGTTTTGTAGAGAAGTTGAGATTCGTGTAACATCGGCAGAGGCAGGTATTCATGGAGATCACAATAATCACATGTATGATATGCTACTGTTTCTTATAAATCTCCATGAATTAGGGGTTTCTAAAGCTAATTTGCGAATAAAATAATCACAATAAATCACGAATTGGGACCGTAATAGCTAAATGTTAACAAAATCAGGAATTTTCGCAATTTGTTTTATAAAAAGTTTCATAGCATGCAATAGTAACTAATCATAATCAATCAACTCAACTATTTATTTCTTAGCAGTTGAATTTTTACAAGAAAATTCTTAGAATTCCAAGAATTGGGAGTACTGACTTTATCAAGGTCAGCGAGGTAGCCACTGCCTGCGGTCCGTTTTGTTATGTGAATGAAAATGAAAGGGATGTTTCTGACCAAAAACGATACAATGTATTTCATGGACCTGACCGCTTGTATTGTTTGAGATGTGTGAGTGTGAAGATGGGTCGTACATCCATTCAAGTTTTTGCTAATCGCATGCAGAACAATACAGCAATGAAGGATTTTATTTTAGTGATGGAGTACTATTTTGTAAATTTTGCAACACTAGAATAATTACAAGTGCAGTGACGCCTGTTCTAAGCACATTCAATGTGAGGTGCACGAAACAAAAAACAAAACGGGAGAAAAATGTGATGGTGACAAAAGGAAGAGGCAGCTGGCTCTGGGAGAATCATTTCAAGTTGTAAAAAGGGCCAAAGATGACAAAGAAGAATTGGTGATGGACACAAGAAGAATGATGCTTAAGGTGAGAACTTCAATCTAAAGAAAATCCAGTTGCACATGAAGTTATTGGATGGGTAGAAATGGTAAAAACAAAGTTCAGTTTAATGACAGAAGGCCATTTTGATCAAATTCCACTTTAGATTCTCTTCCTGAAAAATGAGTAGAGAGATAGTTTAAGAATTCAAAGAATGTGGCCTGAGAGCCATTGAAAAAATAAATTCATGGTAAGTGAGGGAAACTTCTTTCCTGTATTTTGAATTTGTTTGACCCAGGGTTTGCTCTTTTGACATACAATAATATTGACAAAGTAAAGGCAACTCTTTCCCAGATACCTTTCTTAAGTATAGTGAAGATGTACTTCTTAACTATGCAAGTCTTATAGAAATCTTGAAAAACCAATTGCAAAGTGGCAATTTAGATGTAGAAGATTTAATGCTTCTAAAACATAGAACTCCAAGATTCATTGAATTTTTAAAATTGTCTGCAGTCACTGTGGTTACCTGTCTCTAATGCAAATTCTGAAAGATTTTATCTAGATTTAATTTAATTGTGACCGACAGACGTCTTGGAATCCAGAAAAGAATATTAAAACGTGTGCAATGCTTCAGTTTGGAGATGCTTAGTAATTACTAATATTGTAAGGTGAAGAAGTCAAGTCATAGTGTTTAAAATAATTTAAATTTGTTTTACATGGTAATCTATTCATAGCATTGTAAATATATTAATAATTTCAATTTAGCCGTTAAAAAGATATCAGTATAGTAATACGAATACAGATAATTAATTTTCCTACAGTTTCCACCAATCTCCATCAAAAGCATAAAACAATCTCTGCTTTAACCAATATTAAAAGACATAAGTGAATCTTTAATCTCCATAAATACGTGCCTCTGAATGTCGGCAATCATCTATACCTTTGGAACATTAAATGGAAGAAAATATAAATGTAAAAGTATCATTATGACAGTGCAACAATTCATGTGTTGTAATTACTGCGGAAAGAATAAAACCTGGAGTTATGTTAACTATGTGTTTAAATCCTTAGTAGTTTGGATGCCTAAACCCAAACACAATCAGCCAGACCCAAAATGCCTGAGATAATTAAGACATTAAATATAACAGTCTCTCATTCACCACAACAACATTGTAAAAGAACCAGATATATTGTACCACATTAACCTGGAAAAGAGCATCCATCCCTCTGAGAAGTCTTATATACCCCAAGTTGAATATATCTGTCCTATGGTATCAAAATATAGCCAGTTAGATTACGATACCTAAGCTTTGTTTATGCATATGAATGGGATGACAGGGTTCTGTGTAATACATGGGTCATTCAATAATTGGTGACAACAATGTTTGCATGTGGCGCTATCAGTTGTAAATGATGCAAGCTGGTAACAACGAGAAAGAGCATCTGATGTATTTGACCTGTGAGTTTAAAGGTTTATAAGATATTTGTAGTAAGTTTAATTTGTCGTCTGTTATTTGTAATGCTCTAAAACGCTTAGTTGGCAGCCCAGCTCTACATTTTTGGAGAACATCTTTGCTATCCTTGCAAAATGCATGCATTCACCTAGCCACGATACAGTATGGTAAAGTCTCTCCCCCACAAGCTTCCAGTAATGCAGCATGGCATTGTTGACCTTTCTTTTCTGTTGCAATTACAAGTTTAATGATAACAGTTGACAAACTAAACTTACTACAAATATCTTATAATATTGCTATCTTTAAACTCACAGGTAACATGCATCAGATGCTCTTCTTTCTCACTGTTATCAGCTTGCATCCTTTACAACTGATAGCGCCACATGCAAACATTGTTGCCACTAATTATTGAATGACCCATGTATATGCATTTTCGTTCTTTAAATCATCTTTTTTACACATTCACTTTGTAAGGTAGCTATCAAAATTTTACCAAGCGATGTTGCTGTGTTTAAAGATTTGCCCAGAATGACACAAGTGATTTTAAGAGCAACTTGCCGCCTTCCCCAATGTCAGGAAAGTGTCAGGTCTCTGAAGGAGAACAGTATTTCAAAGGCATCACATAGTGACCCTTCTTAGAAGATTTGACTATTGCTTAAGCATGCTGTATTTCTCTATTCCTATTTTACTTACAAGGGTGTATGTAATAAAACATTCCATCCTCACTTCAATTCTGTCAACAGCTAACTAAACTATTTGTTCTTCCTATCACATGATGCGGGATGGCAGTTTCCTCTTCTGTCTTTGATTTTCTGTGTATTAACTCTTCTGTATATTCATGATTCTGGATGAAAGAAAATTCTTAAAATCTGAACTTCACTTTGCATACTTTACTCACAACTTGGAATTAATCACAATAATAAGGCAGAAATGACTTAGGTGGGAATTCTCTTTGCAGGCACCTAAGAAATGATAGGATTCAACATTGAGTCACATTCTGTAGCCCATTGGACACATCAGATTAAGTTAACCACACTGGATCACAACAGTCAAACTAATTTGACGGTCAACCACTGTCATAGATAGTGTGCTATAAATTTCTTTGCTTTTCGCCGTGAAGGGTTAACACATTTTTGCTGTTACCCACTTGCCTGTAACCCTATCCACTCTACTTTGCTGCCCACCCTTCTTCCCATTATACCACATATGTAATAAGTGTTGTCTTCCCAATTAGCTTCTTCATACACCATATCTTCTTTGTTCTGTTTTCACATCTCATTGAAATTTCCCCTTTGCTATTAGTATTATTTGCTCTGTTGATCTCCCTTATGGAGTGGCCAGCTCAGTCTCCAGACTTTAAAGCCCATTGAGTTTTAGAGGTAGAACTGGAACTTAAAAATTCAATGCCACAACTGGGATTTAAACCACAGACCTTCCGCTTACCGAGTGGATGCTCTACCACTGAGCTATTGTGACAAACTGCCAGAATGGCATTAAATTCTCAAACCAATTCGTATTTCTCCTGGTAAACCACAAAGGCAGTCTCACATCAGAGACTGGCATTGAATTTTTAAGTTCCAGTTCTACCTCTAAAACTTTGCCCACACGTGGCTTGTGTGTTTAAAAACACCAACAGTAGGTTTGTTGGCATAAATAAATAATAATTACCATCTGAAGGTTATTTAATCCTGGGATATAAAGTACTTACAATAGTAAGTCACCATTGGGGTAATTTGTCTCTGATGCGAGACTGCCTTTGTGGTTTACCAGGAGAAATACGAACTGGTTTGAGAATTTAATGCCATTCTGGCAGTTTGTTACAATAGCTCAGTGGTAGAGCATCTGCCCGGTAAGCGGAAGGTCTGTGGTTCAAATCCCAGTTGTGGCATTGAATTTTTAAGATCCAGTTCTACCTCTAAAACTTTGCCCACACACAGCTTGTGTGTTTAAAAACACCAACAGTAAGTTTGTTGGCATAAATAAATAATAATCCCCATTGAGTTACTTAGGGATAAACTTACTTGTCAGGCAATGGCATACTTGCAGCTGCACGCCCACTAATTTTTCCCTGTATGTGAATGTGTTTACTTCTATAGACATGCATATGAGAAAGTCAAATGTCAAACTTTCTTCTATATGAACTTGCTCGTTTAATTTTCCTGCACCCTCTTTACCAAATGCCAGCACATTCAGTCATCAAGCTGTAGAGATACATAAACTGGATTTTGCGGCTGGTGAAGGAACCTTTAGGGTGAGGTGTCGCACGGAGTGGGGAAAAACTTGCGTTAAGGAATACGGTGACTTAAAGGAGCATAATCGACAAAGCTGAGACGTTCTCCTGCAAGTTTCAGTTTTCCTTGTTACAAGCATTTCCCTCCCAGTCATTTAGCAGAAATTGCAATCAACTAGGCATTTAGCCAACCTAACGTTTCTAAATATGTAGCCATTTTCTATAGTAACTTAACAGTTATGTTAATGTTGTAAACACAATTAACATATTTTTATAAAACCATTATAAATGCATATGCAATTCATATAATTTACCAAGGCCAGTACTTGAGTTTGGAATAGTTATTTTGTTACCGTGTTTATCATTGTTTGTGTTTCTGGCAGCAAATTGCATGCAGTTGTCTGCTCATAGCAGGAAATTTGAATCTATGAAAGTGTGGAATGAATAACATGGCAAAACTGAAGGAGATAAATCTTTCGGGTTTATCCTTAGGAAAGAAGCTGCTTTTGTACTTATTGTTTGCGAGTGAGAGAAACGGTATCTGGGCAAATAATGATTGTTGTGATATTGGTCATTTAAAACAAAAAATAGCAAGACATGAGAGCTCAATTGCCCATATGAATTGGAAATTAGAATTGTGTGGTGTGTGTCAGAGAGAAAGAGTAAAGGTGGGGAGGATGTAATACACTACACACCCACTGCAACGAGTCACGAGCCACCACTGTTGTCAAGTAAAGAAAACTTGCCCTACATCTCAAAATATACTGTGGAGTTTACTACAAATGGCTTGGAATGACATTCCAGCATCTACAATTCTGAAACTTAAAATGCCAAGAGTAGTGAAGAAAGTGATTTCAGTGAAAGGGGTTTTTTTCAGTGAGAAAAAAGTTTAAAACACTTCCTCTGAGGACATCAAACTTTGAACAATGTCAGTATTTTGTGATCATGTTATAATCACATTAAATTTTGATGAAACAATAAACCATGCCAAAAATGTTCTTTATGTTCACTTTCCCATTCTCTCTTTAAATTGAGTCTGTATTACACTTAATACACCGAGTGTCCAGAAACTTTCGAGTGGCAGTGTACATCTATTACATCTTGCATGTATGGTGGACAAAGGAATAAAATAGCAACTCAAAGTAGTGTATTAAAGATTGTAAGATTTTTGTAGAGTATTAGGGAAAATAAATACTAAAAAAATACTAATTAAGTACATCTTAAACATTTAATCTTAAGATTATTATAAGAATAGCTAGAATATCATTGCTATGGAAATGCTTTTAACTTGGGTTTCCCCCACTTCATCTCACACATATTTTATTAAGCCAGCTCTTGAATATACGTATACTACATACATAACCCACACCTATATGGCTTCTGTCTGTGGCGCATTTGGCAGTGTATAGGGAGTGCAAAAGCTTGCTGTTTCCTGTTTACAATATGTGGAAAACAAGAACTTTCTTGAACTAGAGCAATAATATTTAGACTTCTGTGATATTTAATGAGTAATTCATATCAAAGATGTCAAAGTATTAATATGAAGTAGGGGGAAAAATGCATGCTGTCCTTTAACTCCCTTTTGCTGTATATACAAGTAGTTACTTTTTAAATGGTGTTTTAACACATTAAACATGCGTATTTTAGAAAAAAAACTAATTGCAAATTGTCCTTTTCTCACTGGCAAAATCAAAATTCACAAAGAATATCTGTTCTGGAAAGTTGGTGTTGAGAATCGCTTCCAACACGTTCTTCATAAACAGAATATGAATGTCCCTTACAAATCAATTTGTAGCACTTCTTACATGCAGTTTTGGTTTTGTGGTCTTCTTTTTTCGGGACACCTTACATCTCCCTGAAGACAATGGGAGAACTTGATGCCCATCATTGCTGGGAATAATGTTGATACCAGTACCATCCAATGTCCAAATATCCTTAACATTTAGATGACCCAATCTCATAAGTCCAGTGAAGTAAATAAGTCCAAACAGAACTTTTATTTTAGCAGAATTGCATCTTGTTCACTATTTCTCTGAGAATGTCAGGCTTTATGAAGCAAAACCAAATTTCCAAAGCTGATTTTGCTTCACGAACTGGAACTTTACAGCCTGGCAGATGATTTATACTATTGCGTGATCTTGTCCTCACATTCCTTGGAGGTGGTGACTTTTACCACAAGGTTTCATCCTTTCTTTTAAAATATCCCTGAGGCGATGACAGCACATCCTCTTCATTATCACCACTGTCTGCCTCGTGCTCCATATGTGTCTCTCTGAAATGTGGTCATTTTCGTCTTCAGACTTTATCTCATTTAGTTGCTCTACTATCTACATAGGATGCTGTGTCTTAGGTTTGCTCGAATCTGTAATCCATTTTTCCATTCAAGCAATTGCATTAGCACATGCGTGAGGTATTTTTTACCCAGACACCAGAGAACATGTATTTAATGAAAAAAATTATGTGTGAAGCTGCTCAACTTACACATTGTTGTAAGGAGGAAGTGTTGGTTGAAAG
The DNA here is from genome assembly GCA_030765045.1 of Tenodera sinensis. Taxonomy (NCBI): domain Eukaryota; kingdom Metazoa; phylum Arthropoda; class Insecta; order Mantodea; family Mantidae; genus Tenodera; species Tenodera sinensis. The sequence continues at coordinate 43,134,500 of CM060968.1, read as the reverse complement.
CTATTGTTACAAAATTTAGGTAACATATACAGTGGGATATATTTTATCCCATGCGTGTGCTTTTAGGTTAAGCTATGTCAGGGAATTTGGGTTTGGGTGTTGAAGTTCAAAATTCTCCCTTTGGGTCCTCCATTCTGTATCTTTTATAGAAAAGGAAGACTGTTTTGAGCATTACATTTAAACTACATGGGTTAGTGATGTATCATATTTAAATTTCTAAATGATGATTTAGAGAAAATTTGTCATCCTTACTTGAGAAGCTCATATGCCATATGAATTTCAATAATGAGAGAAAATAACTTGAGTATGATATTAGTGAGTTGAGTGGCCATTCACTGCAAGGCTATTAAAAAGATGTACAGACTTCGATATGTTAACAATATTTGTCTTTTCTGGTATCAGTGTTAACTCCTAATGTTGGAGAAGGCTGTAAATTTGGTGGTGGTTGCTTTATTCACAGGATTCACAGTCTTCTGGGTGGACTATGTTGTTCCATGGTTTTCATTTGTGGATTAAAATGTTGGCCAGTTGTAAGATTTTTTCTGTAGAAACAAGTATGTGGTTAAAACAATTTAGAGAAACTGAGCAAGGTTTGGAGAATAGGAGTAGGAATGTATTGGTGCTTCTAACAAGAAATTCACTTAGGAAACATTGGCAAAATAATTAAATTTGTATGAATTTTACATGACTATCTTTGCTTACTATTTCTAGAGAAATTGGTAACATGCTATACTTGTTCTTCAGTGTTTTCCTACAATTTCTTAATACTTGTGCCTATTTAATAATAGGTAACATTTAGGTTGAAATTGAGCATGTCAAGAAGAGAATTTTATGACAGTTTGTACCAATGTAAATTATGACAAATGATGGTGGAAAATAGAATGGTGGGTAATCTGTGATGCATGTGAAGAAAATATATTAATATAAATTAAAAGGACAACTGTTTAAAATGCAAAAATTAATGCAGGCATGCTTTATTTAGAATAAATCAATTAAACAAGAACTAAATCTGTAAAAAGATGAATCAAAAGTTCAAAAAAATCATAAACTCACAACTATTTTACAATTTGAACATTATTTGAAAGTTAGGCTAATAATGCATACTATGGCTAATACATACCATGTCTTTACTGACCGCAGTATGTGTGGAGTGATATGGTGTAGATAGAACTGCCCCAGCTGCTCTGTCGGTCTGGATGGCTCAGTTGTTTAGAGGCTAGCCTACTGATTCCAAAGTTGCAGGTTCAAACCTGACCCAGACTGATGGTTTTCAAGTGTGTTTAAAAACCACAGCTCCATGTCAGTATATTTATTGGCATGTAAAATAACTCCCACACGACGAAATTCCGGCACACTGGCAGTGTTGTGATCCTGGCAATTGACAGCGTCATTAAACAAAAAAAAAAAATTTTTTTTTTTCCCCAGCTGCTCCAGTTCTCAGGACATCTTGCAGATATTAATTCAGTTAACCCTCCATACAAAAAATGGGTAGTTCATTGGAATTGCCTTAATCAATCAGGAAGTTTTGAAGCTCAACTAAATTGGTTTGTTTCAAAAGTAAAAGACCTGAAATAAATAATTTTTATCCTTTGGCATCTTATTTAAATACCATTTTATTTAAATGCGTGTACAGTTGCACGAGTATGTTGTGAAGTTTTGTAAAAGTTCATTTAAAATCAACTAATATTCCTTTTCTGAATTTTTGTAAGCATATTTCTAGAACCATTGACTCACTAATTTTCATAGCCTTATATGGTTGTTGAGGTGGTAGATATGAAAGAAGTTCTCCGGGTGAAGGAGAACACTTTTTGTGTTGCCAAGGATTTTCATTACTTTACCTTCTACCGTAGTATATATCAAACTTCTGTTGCTCCTTCTTCTTCTTCTTCTTCTTCTTCTTCTTCTTCTTCTTCTTCTTCTTCTTCTTCTTCTTCTTCGTCCTCCTCCTCCTCCTCCTCCTTACCTATATGTGGAATGTGCATTAGGAAAAGGGGCATCTTTTAGCTTGCAGTACCTATGGGATGAAGGTCAGCCTCCTAATGGTGATGAGGGATGTTGGTTCTAAAGTTTATATACTGTATGGCCAGTGAATCTCCAGCCCTGGCATTTCACAGCTGTGATGTGGTTTCCAACGTATAGTAATGAGTTTCAGAAAAGGATTCTCAAAATTATCTTAAGAATGAAAGTATATGATGTATAATTAAGTTTAAAGCATTGAAATACTGGTTTCAGTTTTATTTTCACGCAGTATTTTCGTTACACCACTATTCTTTTCGAATATTACTTTTACATCTGTTATGGGCAGTGACTGTTACTTTTGGCTATACTGGAAGAGGGTAACGTACCAGATGTTAAAACTTTCTGCTTGCACCAATCAGCGGTCTCACTGCTAGGCATGGCTTTCAAATTTAGCACCGTGTTGCCAACTCTGTTTTACAAGGACCACATGGTTTCAGTTGCTTTGGTGTTTGTGCAGGTGGTTTTTTTCCGGTAGGTAAATGGTATAATAATTGTCTCCATACTATTCTGTGATCATTTATATGCATACTGTCCACATAAATTCACGAAGTAGTGATGTGATTTACAGTTGTGTGAAATGTTTAAAATATCCTGTTTGAAATTCCCACTAAAGAACTGACAACACCACGTCACGAGGCGGTGAGAAATGTCTGAGCCAGAGATCCACTGGCCGTACAATAGTGTTGTTTTCTTGTAGTTCATTTGTGAAACAATGAAACAGTGGAATACATGTCTAGTTATGTGTTGCATTATAGATAATCTATTCTCTTTTAGTGCTCAAAATTTGATTTGACGTCCTCTCTGTGTATCTGATCATTCTTCTCAGCTTGCATATTGTTGTTTCATTGATAGGAAATGAAACCTTTGTAATTCTTCCATTGCACATACAACACATTCCTTGAAGACTGTGATCCCATATATGATTTTATTACAAGATACATTAAGCGACATATCCATTTTATATGTTCACACAGTGCCATCAGCCTTAATTTTTCTATTCATTACTCTTTAAATGTGATAGAGAGATCCTTTGAATATCACCGGATAGTTAAAAATCCAAATATGTTATTGGCCAGCATACACTTGTGAGTTGTTCATCATGCAATTTGAATGGTGTTGACTACAGTGAGGGAGAAATAACTTTGTGATAGATGCAAGGTTCTCCCAGAGGGCTCATCATCTATGCAACCAATCATGGCTGATCTGGGAGTTTGTTTTCCTGAAGTTATTGGTCCATGAGATACATCCTCTGCTGGCTGACTCAGAGGAACATGTTGACATAACAAAGTAATTTCTCCAGCACCTTAACCCTAGCATTACCAGGGGGTATACTTTATGCCCACCTCCTGTAATTTTTTAAATTCTGTCTTGTTTATTAGACAAGAAATAGTTATTGTTAATCACTGTTTCTATTGCTGAACTGGTAATTGTTTCAAAGTTTCCATTGTTGCTCTTTTTGAGAAACAATGAAATGCCGAGGTGGTTATAAACTACTGCCCCATTGGTATATTGTGATTCATGTAAAAAGTAAAAAAAGAATAGTAAAACAATGTTAATTTACCCTTATAAACATGACAAGATACAATACCCAATTTTAAAATTTGTTTTAAAAATTACTGAGACATTTTGTTTTGGTGGTCACAAAGTAACCTACTCCTGCACCCCATCCCCCCCTCACCTTTGGTAATCTAAGTTCTGGAATAAGGGTTGGCACTGCTATGAATAAGGCAGGCGAGTACAGCTCATCATATGACATGAATGGGTTAAAAACATAGAGGCCTTCTGATGACTTCATAGATCCTACATGTGGCCAAGGAAAGGCTCAAAAACTGATATAAGAATGATACCAGGAGAACCCAAGTATATTTGAACACCATTTGCAGGCAGATGAACTGTCTGAAGTTTCAACATTTGAGAACTAGCTTGCATATGAGAATGATTTTTGTTAGGCTGTAAAGTAAAATTATTTGCATACAACCAAAATGAAAGACAATGTTTTGAGTGAAAGCTTGTACCCAAGCCTCTGTGTTTATTAAGGGTAGGGTAAATTGTCATATGTACTTGTTTTCTATCTTATTTGCCAGAATAGTTTTATCTAATGTATTTGTTTCTACATGTTTTCAGTATTCTTCAGGGCATCTAAGTATGTTATTAAATTGTTTCATTAATTGCTCCTCTGAGTAATACAGGGATGTTCAAAAATTATGATCTGAAGTGTTGTTTTTAGTGGATACCGGACATGCAAGTAGAGTTCCAGCTGTGGAAGCAACACTATAAATCAGTCTTTTATGTGCTAACAGTGTATACAATGGCAGACATAAAGATAGTGCAAGGCTTTGTTTATTGTGAAATGAAGCAGCTTTTGATAACTTAATAAAACAGACCATGGTGGTCATGTTGTCACTGTGTCTATTGAAGATTTCAACAAAAGTGAGCTATACAGAGTAGAAGTTTAGCTTGAACCCTAATGTGTTACATAACTTATGTAAAACTTGTATCATTTGGAACACTCAAATAGAAAAGCAGAAAGAGTTTCATGAATTACTACCTTGATATGAGAAGCAGAACCTCTTAAGTTCCCTTCAATATATAAAAATATTAAAAGTTGTAAAATGAGTAATCTGTGTACATAAAAACTAACAAAATATTTTGATAATATTTAATGAATAATATGTATAATAGGTTCTCTGTATGTATGGAGGGTATATTGAAACAGCTGAAAACAAACTCGTACATAATATTTAGAATATATCTAAGTTTCCACTTTGAAAATAAGATATACATCTTGATTATTTTCCTCAAAGGAGTAAGGATTCCCATTAGGCATGAAGTTTAAATTAGTTTTTAAGTTCTGCTAAAGATGATTTAGATCTTCGTGTACCAGGCATTTACGAAATCCCATGCAGTTGGGGCAAAGTTTATAGGACAGACAGGCTGAGCTGTAGAAGATTGCATCAAAGATTAGATTAGATTAGATTACCCAGAAAGATCTGCAGTGGCACATAAATACAGATCGCAAAATCAACTTTGCCTCCACAAAAATGCTAGAAAGTCCCTGGAGTACTATGACAGGTTGATTCAGGAACCTCCATACATTAGAACTAGTAGAAACAAGGAATGAAGGCCTTCAAATCAGCAAAGCATGAGCGTGCCAGTTGTTCAGTATGTCTTTCCACCACAGCGCAAGGAAGCCCAGCAATACTTGGTTGGTTCCCCACCTTCTTGGTCTACTCCATGGCACTTGTCTCCATTGACAGAAGCTTGACCAATGGGAAGAAAGTAGATGGATCTTATACACTGCTGGCTAGGAACAAATATTGCGACATTAGTAGTCTAGCTACAGTTCCTCTGAGGATGGCGACAGAGTTAATTGCTGAAGGCTTGGGCAGTTACCAAAATTTGACCTGGCTGTTAGCCTGAGCAACTATTGTCAATGACTAATATATTTTAATCTTTTCTTGTATGATGTGTCTCCTGCATTGCTGCAATGTAGTAACGTGTATTTTATTTATGTTGCAGGAATGGGAATGGGTCCTCTATTGGACATTGTGATTGAATTGGATCCGAGCATTATTGTTACAGCACTCTTTGGAACAACGATAATTTTTGCCTCATTCAGCTTGTCTGCACTGCTGGCAGAGAGGGGTAGCTGGCTATACATTGGAGGCACACTTATGACCATGCTCAGCACATTGCTCCTGTTGTCTCTCGCCAATCTTTTCTTAGGCTCAATGCTCATCGTTCAGACCTACTTGTACCTGGGCCTGGCTCTTATGTGTGGCTTTGTGCTCTACGATACTCAGCTGATCATCGAGAAGCGAAGGCATGGCGACAAGGATTTCGTTGCTCACTCTGTTGATCTCTTCATTGATTTTGTTGGTATTTTCAGACGTCTTGTAGTCATCCTTACACAAAGGGTAAGTTCCTTCATTAACACTGGGTTTATACAATACTCCAGCAGAAAAATGTAATGTTAATGCACCCCATAGTAACTGGATGCTAATATTGATTGCAATGAAAATAAAGTTGAAACTTATAATATCACGCATATTTTGATTATAAGTATTAGGGGTCAGATTCATAGTTGAATCTTCAGTATGAATTGAAGCCTTTAAGCACTCACTCACGGAGGGTGAATATTTGAAGATATTTGCAACTTGTAGATGGCACTTATAGGGCATGTGATCTGTGAACATTTAAATAACTAAGACATGACACCATGTAGAGATCAGTGAATACATTTCCATTCTTGCATGCCATGTCGACTGCTATGAGTTTAATACATACATCCATTTTATTTGGTTGCACTGAAGGAATAGGACATACAGGGTTTCAAAGACTGTTGTTTGTATTGTATTTTTACTTTCTTTACTACATAATAAGCAGGGGAAGTATTCTTTTCAATCCAAAATTTGTTGTTGTTGGCTAATGCTGGATTTCTGACAATGAAGTCATTAGTCCTCTTGCTCTCAATATTTTTCACTGCTAGGTGGGACGCTAGAAGTGACCAGGCATATTTGAAGGTGGTCCTGGTCCATTTCCTTTTGTAGATAACAGGGAGGACAGGGTGGTGAAGAATATATCCCAATTCTGTTCAAATGCTTTGCCAGACAATTATGTCCCATAATCGACCTGAAGGTTGCAACTGCCATTTTTCGAGGATACTCGGGAATTACTGTTTGAATGTTTGGTAGTTCTTTTATTTTTTTATTTTTCATAGTAATATTTTACAATCATTTTTTTAATTCAGAGTTGACTAATCCTTTAGCTGCATAAAATGGTAGACTAACTATAGATTTCTGTACACTGCTGGTACTCTCTTTTGCAAGAAAATAAGCTTTGTCATTACCACTCAGTCCACAGTGAGCTGGTATCCATTGGAAGACCAGCTGTCTTTGAGGTGCTGTTAGGTGGGTAAGGATTTTCCAACATTCTATTTGGTGACAACTTGGAAATAATTGCTATAATTGCCACCCTGGAATCTGAAAGAACAACTGCTTGATGAAAATGTGAGATTTTATACAAAGGATTTTGGAGGGTCATTTGAAGTGCTGCAATTTCTCCATCGAAGTTTGTAGTTTCATAACCTAAAGATTTGCAATAGGAAAAGAGGTGGCATGTGAGTCCAGCCCCTGCTCCATCTTGGTTTGACTTCAGTAATCCATCAGTATAACTTCGGAGCCATTTATGTTCCGGAACTCTAGTATGGATTGTCTCTAATGCCAATAATTTTAGAATACTTTCTTAACTTAAGTCATGTTTAAATAATATGTGATGTATAATGTTTGTCGGATTGACTTTACATATGAAGTTTTCCTTTGAATTAGGAAGGTCTGCATTCTTCTTGAGGTCTTGAGTTTTGGAAAGAAAGCTCTCAGGAGTCTTTAGTGTATGTGTAAAATTTCTCTTGTTCCATGTATTGAATGGGAGTGTGATCTACTTTTTGTGTGGAATAAGAGCTTTTTTTTTTTTTTCTATTTCATATTCAATGGGGTATTGGTTGGTTAGTATTTCCGTAGCTGGTATTGGTGTGATTTCACCAATATGATAAGATTTCAGTAGAAATATGTTTGAGGCCCCTTGAACCCCAAAAAAAGCAGTTCTAGAAAAAGGTCCGTGCATGTGAAGTTTGTTAAAAACCAGTTGTGTAGCTTAATATCTTTCAGGATGCGACAGGAGATTTTGAAAAAAAAAATTCTTCCACCCTAAACTACACTTTACATGGAAAATTTTGACTTTTTCAAAAATGGCTACGATTTTGATTAAAATGCCATAGGTTTAAGATATTTTTATGGCAATGAAATGTATATTTTGAATTTTCTGGCTATAGCCTACTAAGTCCTGTTTACTCTTATCTGCTGTTCCCAAGAATTCAACATGGTCGACATTAGACCAAACTGTGGGCAACATTACCCCAAAAAGCAGTACTGCCAACGTATATAACCAAAGCATTATCTCTAACCTCAAATATCACAGGATTAAAATAACATGCTTTCAAACAATAATAATGGTTGAATATCGTTACCACATAATACATGATAAACCTTCTATTCTAAAGTAATAACAAATTAGAAACTAAAAACTTCACTTATCTTAGTAATGTTGCAAGTTATTTTTTCAAACACTAACTCGAGTTTCAAGTTGACTCCAAACTCGAGCCTGTGTTTGAAAAAATAACTTGCAACATCACTAAGATAAGTGAAGTTTTTAGTTTCTAATTTGTTTTTACTTTAGAATCTTGTTGCTTCACTGTTAATAGCTTCAATTTCCTTAATTAACATGATAAACCTACTGACCTTAGGCAAATCTTGTTCTGCAATAACAATTTTTGATAAAATCATTTCCAAACGCTAAATATTGTATTATATACTTAATGCACTACTGTGTGCAAACACAAAATTAACAGCAGTAACTATATATACTGCTCTAAAACAATTAAACAGATCTAAATAGAATCTTGTTTTAAAATCTGTCAGTTGGCTTATCTGCAACTGATTCAAAAACTAGGGTTTCTGTGGTAATATAACAGATGCAATAACACCAACTATGGCGGTAGCTTTACATTGGTTATATTTTACAAACAGTTGGCGGTACTAATGCAGCCTAACAGATGTAATATCACCAAATATAACCAGGTTGTGCCATCATGACAGGGGGGGGGGGGGGGGGGGGGTAGGAATGTCAGTTGTTTTTTTGGGTATTCCAATAAGCTGTTTCCTGTATATACAAGGGAATGCAGTTGCTTATGGACAAAAGTACAAGCACTTTTAATTTTGTTTTGGTTAGGAACTATGTAGAAGACAGTGTTTTCATAGTAATTTGATCAGTTTTGTGTTCTACTACAACTACTCTAATGCAAGCATATGAATGTTTAACTTGCATGCAACATGTGCAGCATTCTCAAATAGCAAGGTTGCTTGAAAAGCAATTAAATTGAGAGCACACTCAAAAGGGAATGGTAGTGAAGTATTTATATTAAAAGCTAACCTCTCATAGCCATAAGCAGCTGAAAATGTGCATTCAGTACCATGCATTTAGTGAAGCAAATCATTTAAACAGAAAATCACTCATTTCCAGGAAATTAGAAAACACCTGGTGTGCCTTCTGTGTACCCAGAGAAAGTTTGAAGCACAAAATTCCACATTCTGCAAAGCTGTCTACATTGTTGAAATTACTATTGTAAAAGTCATTACTATAAGTAAAAGTCATTGCTTTAAGCTCATGCCTATGTAGTCTTAAGCAAAGACTTTTAAAAGGAATAAAAATGGGCCATGAAATGAAAATGAAAATCTTAACGCTTAAGAATGAGGTTAAAATAAGCATTAACTATGAATTAGGTATTACAAATTTAAGGCTTCATCTGTTAAAATCAATAAGAGAACAAGTAGTACATTTTCATAGACACTGAAATGGACGTTATAACAATCAGGATATTTAAGATGCACACATTAGGAAGAGAAATAATAAGTGAAATAATACTGCCAATCCATGTCCTTAAGACAGAGAACTGGACCTTCACTCATTTTTGTATCTATTTTTAATAGGATTATCTGAAATTTTTCAGACATAATGTAAAATCCACTTGCTTGCTGCCAAAGAATTTCAAATGTTCTTTAAAGACCATTGATGGATTAAATACATTTTAGTTTACTTGGGGTTTGGTGTTCATCACTGGTTTATATAATAGGATAAACAGATTTGATTACATAGAAGAGATGTAATGAACATAAGTATCATATCAAACTACAGTTTGCTACCCAAAAGTTCCCCAAATTCATAAGGGGTACACGAGCAAGACAGACAAGAAAATGCGTCTGATGACACTTCATACATCTGTTGTGAGTGGCACATTTGGCACAAGCAGCTTCATTCTAAGTGGATGCATTTAGTATTTGTGATTGTTTTACCATTATTGTTGCTTACATTGTGATTTCACGACAGATTGTGGGAGCAGTGCATCTACGTAACGTTTTGTTTCAGACTCTGTAAAACTGCTGCAACCTTTTCTAGATAGTGAATGAATATCGTGCCTTGGAAATCCAAAGGACACTTGCCAACGGTTTTCACTTTCTTTGGTGCACATAAGGAAATACACTGCTTGAATTTTGCTTTGTCTCAGATTGATAGTAATGACTTCAGGTTTCATCAATCGTGATAAATTGCTGCAAAAGCTCATTTGGATTGCTATGAAACATGTTTCAGCATTCCTGTGAAATGGTTGTGTTTCCGCTTGTCTTCTGTAAGCAGTCTCGACACCCATCTTGCTGACAGCTTTCTTATACCAGAATGTTCATGCAGAACATTATACAAGATCACTAGATATGTGTTGAGACAGCAAAATATAGTCACAGAAGCGTCCATACCCTCAGTTTCTGGCTATGCAAATAACTCCTTTTTGTATGCAGAAACTGCTTCTTTGGGGCTAGAAAATTGGTGGCCTTAAAGTCGGTTCTTCACCATAGGGAACAGCAAGAAATGACATGGTGCAGATCAGGAGTATAGGATGAATGGGTCAATAATTTTGCTTCAGTTCCTTGCAGAAACTCCATTGTTAGCGATGTGAGCTGATTCAACAATGTGCCCCTTAGTCCTGTCTATGGACGCTTTCCTTTGATTTTTTTAAACATTTTTGGAAAACAAATTTCTGTACATTTTGCAGTAACAATTTTCTGATTTTGAGCACAACTGTTGGCAAGTGACCACTTGTAGAGAAGAAAGAAGCAACCATTATTTCAGGGTCAAATTGATAGATCCATGTTTTGTCATCTGTAACAAGATCTAAAAGGTGGCGAGACCCTCTACAGTTAAATCTTTTCAGCATTTCTTCACACCATTCCATGCTATGGAGCTTATGTGCTTCAGATAAATTATGAAAATAAGAACATTTCTTTTACACAAAGGTGTTTATTAAGGATGGTTGAAACACTCTGTAAACTAATCCCTAATGTCAGCTCAGTGTTCTTGGAGGTTAGTCTTGGATCTCCTCTAATCATTGTTTCCACAGTGGTGGTATTTTTCTCAGTCACTGCTGTTGCTGATCTGTCACTCTTTATCCTTAAAAGCTTGCCGCCCCCTCTTAAATTCGGTAAACCGGTGGGACACAGATGTATGTTATGGAGAATAGTCCCAAAGATCCCCTTAAATGCTCAAGTGACTGTTTCATTTAGCCACATTTGAAGTACAAAATATTGCACAAAAGTGCTTCATAGTCCAATAACATTGTATGGGGATTTAACAGAGAATTAACTAAAGATATATATATATAAAAATATTAAATATATAAAAAGGTAATTATTTTGTTGCAGGAGCAGCAGAAGAGAAATCGTCGAGACTGAGGCTTCAGCAGCCAGTGAAGTGTGTTATTGCTTTCTATTCCATTAACCATATCTTAAAACAAATTGTAGTGGACTGGTATACCCACTTTTATATAAACATTAAATACACCCAGTTTTAAAGGAGTGTACGTTGGTGTGTTTAAACTTGTTCACGTTTTCTTTCCTATTCACTAGTAATGATAGACATCTTTTCCTACCCTAGGTATGATGGGATCTTTTATATTCATAAGATAAGTGGCAGAACTTTGGGTCAGATGTTAGATTTGTATAATCAAAAATAAACAGCATTTAATTAGAGTAAAATTACAAAGTGTTCATTTATCATTTGTATCATTCTTCTTTCCAAACTGTAAACTGATGTACAATATTATTGGTTTGTATAAACATAAAATTTGAAATAAAAGTTGAACTCTTTCTTCTGTCCTTGCTCCTAATTTTAGAGATAGCAACGAATTGAAGAACATTAATTCCTGAGAACCAACAAGTGTCCAATAGAGGGACATCAAGAAATAACATGAGACGCTGGCAGCAATTGAAAATTGTGAGGATTTAGGCAATATGTACATGCGAGACATGACCTATGTAAGTAATGGGATTAGTGAAGCAAGTTAATTATTTATGCAGTTATGTTTCTCAGAAATGTTATATGCATATGATTTTGCACCCTTAGAAATCAAAATAAAATTAAAATTAAATACATGTTCTAACCTGCCTACTAGTTATTACTGACAAGCTTTCAAAACTACAAATATGAGGTGCTTAGAATAGCAAGGGCATAAGCGCCTTAGTACCAATTTTTTGTTTTTCTTGCACCTTCTCTAATGCCTGTTATGTGTGAATGGTTGATATGCCCTGGATATGAACGAATTCTCATTTGAGTACAGCATGATGTTAGACCTTACGTGCTTCAGCTGAATCTCAAGAATAGCAAAGGCGTAGGAGCCAACCTGTCGGCCAGAGCCAGCCGCTGTGCTGTGACAGTCGCTCTTTAACAGAATGTACCAATAAATCACTTAAGAGAGGGTACTGTTTATTTTCAGGCCTTTACCCCTCATACATGATTATTCCTTAACCTTTCAAACATTTTTGCGGTTTTGTAAATAGTTTTTGCCTAGATGTAGTCCTGCCTGTATGGGGCATTTCTTGGGTTCAGTCTGTTACTTTTAAAGAAAGCTGTAACATGTTTTAGTGGCTTGCAGCTCTCAGTTTAACTTCTGTTTAGCATTATGTTTTAGAGTTGTTTACTAACAATACCATTGAACAAACCTTTAGTGCATTTAGGGTAGTGATGACACAGACAGTAATTCTATTTCTCATCACGTAAGTCATCCCAGAAAACACCGCATGCAGAAAAACCAATGGAAAACACATATGGCCAAGAAGAGAAATACAGGTGAAGAATACGTAAGTTTAAAATCCAAACATGTAGTAAAGGCACACACCAGAGGTAGAAGAGGAGGCAGCAGCGGATGACGATAGGTACTTTACATTACTATCGTACTCTGGTTCCTCTCTGTGCAACACAACTTGGAACAGCGCTTAATCGTCTTCGGTGATCTAAACATACCTTTTGTTAACTTCTTTTTATTGACTTGAGAAGTATTGTTTGTTAGTATTAGAACAAATATTTACCAATATTAGTTAAAGTATTGCTTGCAAAATGCTAACTTTACAAGTAAACGTTTTGGTTATAATGCGCATGAAAGCATACATTATTTAATATTCTTATGTGAATATGAAATTAACCTTCTGAAATCTTAAATACCTGCCAAATAACATTTTACATTCCTGATTAACAGTATCAATGCATTAGATTCACATCTGAGCAATTTTTAATCCCTCTATAGATGATTTTGATATGAACTGCATAGTAAAACTTTAATCACATTTTTCTCAAAACTAGCTTTTGTCGCATACGCCTTTGCTATTATAAGGGCCTCATATGTGCATCATTTTGTGAACAATAAATGTTGATTTCCATAGGTAACCTGGGAATTGGTAGTACATTCCATGGTCTGTCTGTGCTTGTCTGAGAATGAACATTTTAGAACTTTTGTCTGCATTTACATTGTGAATTCAGAGTTTCAACAACTTGATCCAGAATCTTTCAGAATTAGTACATGTACTCTTGATGGCGCAAGAAGGGAATCAGTTGTAAATAAGACCATATGGTAAGCTGTGTGAATCAGCCATGAATTACAAAAATGTAGTTCCATGTCGGAGTATGGAAATTAATTTTGATTTATATTATCCAAGAGTTTATTTAATTAAAAAGTATGTTATAATGTTACACTTTGTCATGGTGCACTTGAAAAACTGTTTCAATCAATATGTAATTAATAAAAACTTAATGGATATACTTGCATGTACTATTTTCACTTGCACAGCTCGTCTTCCTGTGACTGTCACTTTCATTATGTATTACTCGAGAATAACAGTACTTTCAATCTAATATTAAAAATTTAACATATTACGATCTTTTGGCATGCATCAAACATTTTAACTATCAAATCAAAACAAGTGACATGTAGCTATTTTTGGCATTTTCCATGCAAACTCTCTACAAACATGCAGTTTGGCAACAATACAGAAACCAGGAGTTTATTCCTCCATTTTTGGCATTAAACTTGTGCTCTCTGTTGGCTGGCCTGCAAAATATGTGTAGATTTATTGTAAAAATCATAAGATCTGTGTTTTTGCAGTGTTCAGGGAAAGCAGTAGAAGGGGGAGAGCTATGACATGTCTCTGTTACCAGAATTACACTCCAGTATTTACTGATAGATCCCAGATAGGTGATGGTACAGGGTGTAGTTTTGTCTATAACGAAGAGGCTCACAAGTACCATCTTCTGGAAAGCAGTAATGTTTTTACCAGCCAAGCTGTTTGCAGTATTTCATTTTGTACATTTTATCTCCAGCTCCGTTCCTGGAAATTTTACGATCTGCTGCAACTCTGAACGCTATTCAGGTCTTGCAACAGTTTCTCGGCACATCAGCACTCACTGTAAAAATTCAGACGCTTGTTTCACAGTTGCTCTCTCATGGATACCAGTTGGTTTTTGCATGGACCCCAAACCATGTGTTCCTGGAAGTTTTATGAGCTGCTGGGACTCTCTGAACGCTATTCAGGCCTTGCAACACTTTTTCAGCACGTCAGCACTCATTGTAAAAACTCAGACTCTTTATTATTACAAAAAAGTTAAAAAAAATAAGTTGTTGTTAGCTAATGCTGGATTTCTGACAATGAAGTCATTAATCCTCTTGCTCTCCAATATTTTTCAATATAAATATTGAAGAGACTTAGCAGTAAATGTAACCGCTTTTTAGAGAGCACCATATTTTTATGTTTCGGCGGTCACATAACTCTCACAACCCCCAAAATGTCTGGAGGACCACACCTGTCGGTTTACGGGTCTCACCGACCGGACCGGGAGAGTTATCAAAATAAATTCACCGACCATATCCTCTGATTACCAATCAGAGGACGTATTACATGCCATGACAGGTCAGCATGTTAGGGGTTAAGGTTTTATAGAGAAATGGAGAGGTTGGAAAAATAAAGACTCCCTAGCCCTCAGGAACCCTAATAGCATCGGGGTCGGAAGAGAACAAGATATGACCAAGGTAAGGTCAGATAAAAAGATAAGGGGTTTTACAAGGTGAGTCCCAAACTGTTGAAAATTACACACCTAAAGAAATAGCAGCGTTTAAGCACTGTCCACTAAATTCTTGTGAAGTTGAAAGGATATTTTCTTTGTATAAGGACATTTTAATTCATAATCGAGAAAAATTTACATATGAAAATTTGGAGAAATACGTTGTAATTTGTTGCAATACCAATAAGAGTGAATTTTAATGTAAATATAGGTACATGTATGTCGCCTAATATATGCACAGTACTTAAGTTATTCATTTTGGAGTAAATAAAATACTTTAAGCTGTGCATATTTTCAAGTTTTAATGCATATTTTCTTCATTTTTTGAGCACATTTGCATGCTCATGAATTCTATTTCATGAATTTTAGTGCATATAAATCTGCAGCCTAGTGATGAACCAGCCCCTGTCCAATGTGCAGCATCCAACCAGGCGCGGCTCCTCAGGGTAGGCAGGGTAGGCATTGCCTACCCTATCGTAATACATCAACAAATAATGTTTAACTATGATTCTGCATTTTATCGTTTGAACCGTCATTTTCCCCTAAATTGCAGTTCAAGAAAAGTTTTCTCGGTTATAATGACCAGCGCATGGTCAAATCCTTTAATCTCAATTCCGATTCATCAAAACTGCGCTGCGTGTTTGAAACGCGCGGCAGAAATGATACACATGGAACCTGGGTAGTGGAGAGCAGGCTAGCTTAACCTCTGCCTGCCCGGCCCCATTTCCTCAGTACGAGGCCCTTGAACAGGGATAAGGAAACATTCGGTCTGTATATGGACTCCGAGCATGCGTAGACGCGTCTGCCAGCAGTCCGAACACTTGCCGGCCCAAATCCGAATTTATGCGACATTTTCCGAACAGCCGTACTCCACGAACGAAGATCTCAGAGATCTGAATCTGTCGTTATCTCTGTGTAATACCAGTATGACCGACTTAATTAGTGAACTATTACAAATTTCGCTTTCGCGGCGCACTGACAATGAAAAGAGGAGTGTTTTAGCTATTTAACACAAAGCTGCAGTCAGACAATTTTTCAATTTCTTAATCTATTTTAGTCATGGGCGTCGCGAAACGGGGGCAAGGGGGGCCACGGCCCCCCCTTGGAAGTTGGTGAACTTAATGTGCAGTCAGTTACTGACTTTTAAACTATTATTTTAATTTTGATGTAAAGAACAATTTTTGTTTAGCACAAATTAATACTATAAATTTTGACAGTAAAATAATGATTTAATATTATATGATTGCAAATTTCCAACATGTACCCCCCCCCCCCCCCCCTGGAAAAAAGTCTGCCGACACTCGTGATTTTAGTTTTGGCGGTAATTTGTCCGTAAGTCACACTCATTCACTCTGCTCTTATTAAACAACCAGACAATATATTGTTTGCGTTATCCGCAATGACTTCGCCCCTATATTTCAGATAAAATTTTGACTGCGAGCCGCCACTGCATCCAACTCTGCATTGCATGCTTTCCTAGATTGCCCACATTACACTCAAGAACAGCAATCCCTTAGTCTGGGTGTTACACTGTGTTCCATCTTGGACAACAATCCATTTGCTGTAAATAAGGTACTATGGTTCATCTCCAACATAGGGTGTGCAAAACAAGTTTAACTTTTTTTTATCTTTGGGCTTTTAGTTCTACTGTTTTAGACTTTGACTACTCATTTGTACTGTTTTACCATTTGCTTTTAGCATTTTAACTGTTCTAACAATCACTTTTAACTTTTTTTAATGTTTTAGCTTTTTACTTTCTCTACTGGTAAACAGGGGAAGTATTGTATTCCACCCAAAAATTCGATGTCGAGATTTCACCGGAAATATATGTTTTGAGAGCCCCTGAATCCCAGAAAAGCATTTTTAGAAAAAGGTCCATGTGGGGGGTGTGTCAGTCTGTGGACAGCATAACTCAAAAATGAAGTCCGTTAAAAACCAAAGGGGGTATTTAAGTTTAATGTCTTTCAAGCATGCGACACGAAGATTTTGAAGAAAATAGTCCCAAACTAAACTACCCTTTACATGAAAATTTTTTTGAAAATTTTGACTTTCTTGAAAATGGCTAACAATTTTGATTAAAATGTCATATGTTAGAGATATTTTGATGACAAATGAAACGTATATCTTGAATTTTCTGGCTATAGCCATTGTAGTCGTATTTACTCTGGACGACTTTTGCATAATTGGCAAACCGTTAGAGATAGACCAAATCATACTATACGAAAAATGTAGATCTTGCTAAAGTACACAATTTATGTCTGAAGAAATTTTTTTGTAGAGTGAACCATTTCGGAGATATTCCTTGTTATGTGTGCGAGTTTCGGAAAACTTAAAACTTTAGTGAAATGCAACATTGTTCATTTTTTTATATTAAGTGTTCAAAGACAATGGAATCTCAGAGCTTTAAAAGATTTGACTATCGCACTAAGCCTGCTGTATTCTGCATCTACAAGTAAATAAGCAATAAGATAATTTGTACAAATTTTTATCTCAACTAACACAAAGAAGATACAGGAATAAGAGTTTGTAAGAATGATTAGTACAAGAGTAGAGAAAGTCATGTGAGTGCAACACTTTAGCTTTTGCCTTTTAAGCCCATAAGTTTGAGTGTTATAGATTTCAAGATTTGAGCAGAATGGTGCCTTTCATTTTTAAAATGTCTTAACAGGAATGAAGTGGGGATGTCCCAGAGCAACTCTTTAACACGACATACAGTGTATATATAAAGCCATTATTTACTTACTGCAGCGAAGTTCTTGTAACAGCAATACAAAAAAAAATTCAAATCTTTCAAAAGCAAAGTCTGAGACTAATTACAGGTGCTATCAAAACCACACCAATACCAGCTATGGAAATACTAACCAACGTATACCCCATTGAGTATGAAATAGAAAAAGCAGCTCTTATTCAACACAAAAAGTTGATTGGACTCCCATTCAATACCTGGAACAAGAGAAATTTTACACATACACTAAAGACTCATGAGAGCTTTCTTTCCAAAATTCTAAGACCTCAAGAAGAATATAGACCTTCCTAACTCAAAGGAAAATTTCATATCTTAAGTCAATCCGACACAAACATTATACATCACATATTATTTATACCTGACTAGTGTTCTAAAATAGCCATTAGAGACAATCCATACTAGATTTCCGGAACATAAATGGCCTCCATATTTATACTGTTGGATCACATATCAAACCGAAATGGAGCAGGGGCTGGAGTCACGTATCACCTCTTTTCCTATTACAAAACTTTAAGTTATGGAACTACAAACTTTGATGGAGAAATTGAAGCAATTGGAATGGCCCTACAAAATCTTTACTATAGAATTTCACATTTTCATCAAGCAGTTATTCTCTCAGATTCCAGGGCGGCAATTATAGAATTACTTCCAAGTTGTCACCAAATAGAATGTTGGAAAATCCGTACCCACCTAACAGCACCTCAAAAACACCTAGTCTTCCAATGGATACCAGCTCACTGCGAGCTGAGTGGTGATGAGAAAGCTGATTTTCTTGCAAAAAACGGTACCAGCAGTGTACAGAAATCTATAGTTAATCTACCATTTTATGCAGCTAAAAGATTGGTCAATCCTGAATTCAAAAAAATTATTGCAAAATATTACAATGAAAAACCAAAAGATAAAAGATGGGAACTACCAAACATTCAAAGAGTAATTCCTGAGTATCCTCGAAAAACGGCAGTTGCAACCTTCAGGTTGATTACAGGACATGATTGTCTGGCAAAACATTTACACAGAATTGGGATATATTCATCACTCTGTGCTCTATGTGATCTGCAAGAGGAAATGGACCAAGACCACCGTCAAATATACCCAGCCACTTCTAGCGCCCCATCCATCAATGAAAAATATTGGAGAGCAAGAGAATTAATGACTTTGTCAGAAATCCAGCATTAGCCAACACAACAACAACAAGATTTGATTCCGGTGCCCAAATGACCTAGTTGTTGAAAGGGCCTTAACTCCACTCATTTGCTCACTGCAGTGGGGTACTGTGGCATTGTAGGTATACTATACTATGAATTCATTGAACACTCAAACATGGTACTAGTTATCTGTCAAATTGCCTTCCTTGCCACTTTCGTATATCTTTCCTGCATATTGTAAATACATCATTCCTTCACCCACATGGTGCTTGGACACTCAAACTTGATCTCTCATCTAGCTTTCTATGTTGCAAAAGGTGAAATGAACCTTGTTTTATTCTTGTTTTGCAGAAACATCGCAAAAAATTATTAATTTCATGGTAAATCAAACATTTATTTTGCAAACAATTAACACATTAAACTGTTAATTTTGTAGTAAATCCTAAATAAAAACTCATTGTGTCAATTGTAAAATTCACATTTAATCACAAGAGCAAACGTTGGTAATTACGTGAGTTTTACTATGAATTTAGTTCTGCTACCTTTTTATTGGGTATTAACAAATTTCATGTTATTGCAATGTGCCAAAAAAATTGTGACCCTAACCATTTGTTATTTAGGACTGCATAGCCTTATAAATTGGATCTAAAATATGCTTGCGTGTGTGTAGAAACCTTCACGCTCAAGTTTGTGAAAGGTGAAGAACTCTCCATTTATTGCAAAGTACTTCTAAGCTTACACAAATTTGAGCAAGGTTACTTTTGACTTTCTTAATATTCAGCATACTTTAATAAGAAGAAAAATCACATAATTTAACCATAGCAGCAATTTCATTTGCAAGTTAACTTTATTCAGTTTGATATACATATACAAAATAAAGTACAATCATCCATCCTCAGAAATTTGTTAAATTTGTACCTATTATTACATCCAATCTCTCAATATGATATAGCTTGAAGTGATTTGCGTATTAACCTATTTACTACAGTAGTTTCACCTCCTTAGAGGTCATACATCCAAATGAAACGAATCAGTTATCCACAGTCAATTGGTGATTCACATCTTGACTTTTTCATTGGAAAAGATATGTTTTTTGTTCATTCCCATCCATCTTGCACTAACTCAGTTGTGGTGACTATCCTGCCTTGGTGACAATAGCAGTGGAAACAATGTGAAATGATGCCATTTAATAAGACAACCCTTTGACTGATATCACCATGCAGATGTTCTGAAAGATGTTACTGATTTAGGAATCCCAATGAAAACTCTGTTTATTGTATATAGGCTATCAAGAAATACTCGTAATGCAGCAAATGAGGTAAGTAACAAGCAGGCAGCTGTAACAAACACTACTTTATGGTATCTTCCCCACTTCTTTCAATTATAACATCAAAAGAAGAAAAAAAGTTGCTGGCTTTGGAAATGTACTAAATATCCTGTGCATAAAAGAGCACGAAGCAGAGCAACATGTGAGCTAAAGAGTGCACTGAACATCAAGGCTACCAGTTTTCACTTTAGCAGAGTGCAGAAAGCAAAACATTTTAACAAAACCGTACAAAAGAATACCATCATTGAAAATAAACGACAGATGGTACACTTCCACATACCACACCAAAAAAGACAACATATTTAGCAACATTCTCCAATATTAGTTTACTGCTTATTCAGTTATTAACTAATACTTCATATAGTGTCAGAAAACAAAGTTATTACAGCTATAAGGTTGTCTCCAAAGTTTGTTTCTCGTTACGCTTCAGTCATTAAGAACACTTGGAAACACACTGACATATCGAATAGCAAGTCTGGTTTGACCTCGTAAGTTGTAGAGGTGGTTAGGGAACTATGATAACTTAAGTGTTCAGAGGGTTCAGGGTTTTCAGGTGCTATAGATGGAACTTGCGAGTAAAATAAACAAACTTATGAGACAACCTTATATCTGTTTTTCTGTCATTTTACTTGTTCAAGTTAAGAATGTCATTATAAGGACCTCTTCAACAAAGTTTCAGGACATGACTTAATAGATCAACCAGTTACAAGCATTTTGAAAAAGAATTCTGATTTTCTGATCCAAATATACAATGCCATTTTAAGATTCACTTATTTTCTACATAAGTGGAAACATGCCATTATAATTATACCAAAAGCAAACAAGCCTAAGACAAACCTTGAACTGACTGCGCATTAAGCCTTCTTCCTCTGTTTAAAAATATATTTGAAAGTCTCTTGCTTTCTCAGCTATATTATCCCATCTCTCATCAGTAATTCCAATCTTTGAATTTGACTAGGTAACCACAACACTTGCATCGAGTAGTTGATGTTATTTTAAAAGCACGAGAAAAGTCAAGTATGCATTGGCCTATTTCTAAAGCTGAAAAAGCTTTCAATACAGTTTGATTCCAAGGTTTGTTCTATAGAATGATACCTCAGCCTATGCATTTCAAGCATGTGCAATCATACCTCACTAATAAAAACTTTACTGCAAAAATTGAAAACTTTGTATCAAGATCTGACAAAATGGAAACTGGTGTTTCAAAGGGAAGTGTTCTTGGTCCCTTTTATACCTTATGTATACACGGTTTACTCAAGCTTATTTCCATAAGCATTTCATTGGCTGAGTTTGCAGATAATATAGCTATTTTGAGCAAAGGAACTTTTGAACAAGTAAATGAGCTTAAAAACTGTGTTAAGTTGACCTACAAATGGTTTAGATTTCGAGAGTTTAGATGAATCCTCAGATATCTAAAATAGTAACATTTACATACAAAAAGCGAATTATCCAACATCCTATTTTCCTTAGAAAAGAAATCCTACCAGAGAACCAAAAGCTAAGGTATCTATACCTGATCTCAAGACATATTAATGTGGAATGCACTTGCTATAGATATAGTCCCCTAGAAGCCAGAATTCACAAGATAAAATTCCTGATATAAGGAAAGTCTCAGCTCCCTAAACTAATCTCCTATGTCATAATAGGGTCAATTTGGAGCTATTCCTGTGATGTTTGGGAGTGATAGCAATGCAAGTATCAAGAAAAGAGAAACCAAAATTTGATCTTATGAATGTTAATTGATGCACTTGGTTTGTTAGCTACGCTAATATCCACATAGGTCTTCAGGTTCCTGAAATAATTGAAGTTCTTAAGAAGCGCTATACAAGACTATCTGATTTTCATTGGATCATCCTAACACATTACTCAATATTCCGACAAAGATGCTTCATATTATAGATGAAAGAAGATTAAAACTGAAGGGACAAACAGATCTCAATGTCTAGGAGGATCTTTGCTGGAAGACATGGTCTACATATGAAGGAAAGTTGAAGCTATTAACAGAGAAGCAACAGAATCTAAAATAAGAACAAATTAGAAACCAAAAGCTCCACTTATCTTATTAATATTGCACGTTGTTGTACTACTAATTAGTTTCAAGTTGTGTCCAACTTATTCTCAAAGCTTTTAGTTTCTAATTTGTTCTTATTTTAGATTATGGTCACAAATAAACACTTTTTCCCCAGGGTGTAACTAAGTACTTCTTGCCTAGCTTGAAATTATTGCTGGTTGAAAATATGAGCAACATAGTGTAGTTCAAGAACAGTTTTTATGTGACAGGTACTTACCATAATGTAGTAAGTGGATGTATGTCAGTAGAAAAAAAAATTGTGAATGCATCACAGATTTCTTTTTAGAAACTACTGATGGTGTTTATAACATTGTTTTTTTATTCAATTATGCTGTAAAACACCCTGGCATTCACACCCATATTCATACTTCCAGATATTCTGCAGAGGGTAGAAAATCATTAAAGAAAACTGATTTCTCAACATAGGGAATCGAACATAAGATCTTTCAGTTAAATAGCCAGAATGGTGAATACTTGATTGCAGAGGCAGTCGACTAAGTGATATGATTATTATATTTTTTGTGCCTACATTATGTTATAAGGCGATTTTAAATTACCTCTTGTATATGTGTTATAGGTATGGTATTAGTTTTCTGCCTATCTCTATATATGTTATGTGGATATTATATTTTAAATTGTGGGATTCTTGAAATTACTTAGCTTACGACCATATCACTGGGTCAACTGTGTAGTCATTCTGACTTTTAGTAAGTCAAGCAAGAATGAGTGTGCAGTTGAGTATTAGTATGGTAGTGGAGTGGCAATACTGTCCTGCACTGCGTGTCCAGAGTCCTTATCATTGATCCAGAATTTTGATTTTCATAATGAACTGAATCAGACTGGATGTGATGATTGAAAACTCCTATTTTGAAAAGTGACTCCCAAATATGAGAGTTCTTTGGTGAGCAGGTGCTGGGCTTTTGCACTTATATGGGGCTGTTTGATTTGCCTGTTGACACTTCAGTAGGTAGGATTCATGTGCTGTCTCCATTTTGTGCTGGTGACCTCTAAGGAAACAGTGTCCTGTAAGTGTAAAGAGGCACATTGCCCGTGAGAGCTTTTCCCCGTTTAATTAAGGCAGTTCTTGCAACTTGCTTCTATCCAGTCTTCGCCTGAGAGCTTTGCAGTCCTTCAATATTAAAATGAGTTCCAGTATTTTTCTGCTTTTTGAACAACTAATTCCAATAAAAGATTACTTAGTTTCCTATTATTTATTTATGCCAACAAACTTACTGTTGGTGTTTTTAAACACACAAGCCGTGTGTGGGCAAAGTTTAAGAGGTAGAACTGGAACTTAAAAATTCAATGCCACAACTGGGATTTGAACCACAGACCTTCCTTGCGTCCGCCCGGCAAGTGGAAGGTCTGTGGTTCAAATCCCAGTTGTGGCATTGAATTTTTAAGTTCCAGTTCTACCTCTTAAACTTAGTTTCCTTCTTATCAGCTTCACCTGCTCGTTCATTGGCCAGAATCTCCACATGCCCAGGCTTCTATTTCAGCTGAATTGAATATTAAGGAAAGCTAGGAATCGTGAGGGATTTGCAGTATTTTATGACAAACCTGGACCTAACCATGAACCAATCCTATCTGAAAGTATAATAACCTGTATATTACTATATTATTATAGTGCCTTACACTCTCCCATGTACTAGTTAGAATAGCAGATATCTGCCTGAGAGATTGTGGCATATTTGTCTAAGCTAAATGATTGCTTGATACAAATGCCATTGTATCCAGCACCATATTTGCTTTAAGAGTATTCAGATTCAGCCTATTTTCTGCCTTTCTCATTCACTGTGCTTAGGATAAGAGGCAATAAAGTTTTTGTGAAACAAAAACCTTGGATTCATAATGTGGGCCTTCATATAAGTAGCAGACAATGTTTTGTCCCATGGTAGTTTGGGGCGACCTAAGTGATTGAGAAGAGCTTCAGCTTGATGTTTGGCCCCTGAGACTAAAAAATTTTTCAAAATTAAATTTAGTTTTTATTTATGGATGCTCTATTTACACAAGTTGATATTTCCCACATGCAACTGAGCTTCATGATAGTCTCTCTTCTGTGTTATCATCTATTAGACACACAAATAGGCTGTGTCTTGAATCACCACTCACAATTGTATATATCAGTGATGTCCAAACTTGCCTCTTTGGAGATGCTTACGTAATTAGCTGCAATTCTCCACCTTCTCTTTCAGACGGAGGGTGAATCAGCTGACAACCAGTCAGTCAGTATCCATGATGGACACAAACAGGCGATTCCATGGCTGGTTCTAAGTCATAACTTCAATTTTCTGAGAATGTCCACCGACATCTAGATGATTTTTGCATAAATGGTAAACAGTAAGAGACAGACAAAAGCTTATTAAATAAAAAATGTGGATCTCCTTAAAACACAATTTATGAGAAATACTTCCTTTTTCTTTTGAGTGAACCCTGTCCAAAATATTCTTTATCATTTTTATGAATTTGGCAATGCTTATACTTTTCTCAAATAGGAACATGTTGTTTTTTTATCCCTTGACCTTGCAAACAGAATAGAATTTCAAAGGCATTGCATAGCAAATATTGATAGACTTCTTAAATGTAAGCAGTACCAAAGACGTCACTAATGAACAGGTTAGATTAGATTGGATAGCACTCAGTGAGTTCACAGGCAGCCATGGAGGCCTGTGAACATTAAATATGTCAATTTAAATGTACAAATATGTCAATTGGAATGTATAGTATAGTATAAAAACACATTATATACAGGCACAAAAACAAATCAGGGATAATTGAAAAACAATAAGATCTTCCCTGTAGTTTATTGCATAAGATTTGAAAGTGCTTGTTTAAATCAAATACAACATACATGTAAATAAACTGCCTCTGCAACACAATTGAGTGTTAAAAGATTGGTACAGTCTGGATAAAGTGGAATGAGGCAAATCCAACCTCTGCTCTTTCACAAACCGACATCTCTGATGTACATACTCACAAACACATCTTAGGAGTATAAAGAAATGGAAAAATTGGCAGTGATAGTGCACTTTTGGCTAGAAAACCATGAAATTGATACTGAACCTACACTGTTAAAAAGCATCAAACAACTAACAGCCTGGGTGAATATATTGTCTGAAAAATAAAGGCAGAGTCTTCAACTTTAAGTTGCCCCAAAGTGATCACCTAAGAAATTCCTGGAAAAGACATCAGAGGGGGGAGTGCAATCTCCAACATGACACCACGTTCCAGCAGTCAGCATCAGGTTGAGAATTAGAGCAAGTGAGTTCTTGAAACATGTCCATTTTTAATAAGTGATGTAGTGTCAGTAAATCCAATTCACTTTACTATTATATTTGGATAACTTTCTTTATGTTTTATTTAGTTTAATTGGTTTGATATCTATTTCGGAGCTTTATTGAAAGTTTCACCTTCACATATTAAATGTACATCTTCATTTGAATCACAACAAAACACAGTTTTATTGAAAGTCTCACAATTACACATGAAATTTACATTTTTCTTTGTATCACAATAAAACACAGCCCATCTGCTATTCAAAGCTAACAGTGAAGATAGCCATCTTCAGTTTTCAAGCCAGTCTCATTGCTTATGCCTGTAGTTTTACAAAACTTACGTATTAGGTAGAAATAATATCTGCGGTAAACAATTACATATGACTAAAATAAAAGGAATATGTCTTCAAAGCATGAAAAAAGTACAATTTAAAAAGCCATTAGGTGCTTTTGAACTCTACAGGTAGAACATTTCAATCTTCTTTGTTCTTTAGGGCTCTAAGTCTTTCTAACAATGGTGGATGTGAGTGATGCCACATTGAATATAGCCAGTCGCATTCAGGATGTATCAAATTATCCTTATAAAGTTTGATTAATGCACTTCTCAGAAATTGTGATTTGTCGAGTGTTTTCACAAATGCATCAGCTTGGAATTCAAAATGCCTAGTGAGGACATTAAGAAGCAAGCCCACAGCTACCATATGTGGTGACATAATAAAATGTATTACTAAAAGTAGGCCAATCAGTAGAGGCCTCTCATCAATAAATCCAAATGCATGATACATAGGCTTATACTTGTACAACCTTTCAAATAACCAAATTAGTAAGATTATGTTCAACAGCATGATGATAATAAGTTTCCGTGAATGACTTAACTTCCAATGGGCCAATTCATGGCTCAAGATAGCAAGAACTTCATCATTGTTACACCCCCTCTTTTCATCACTAGTAGCATGTTCATTTTCTGGGACATAGTCCATGAGCAGAGTATCATAAAGAAATATACGTTTGCAATTGAAGAAACCATGGAAGTAAGCATTGCTATGTATAGATCTCTTAGAAGCTTCTACAACATACACCTGATATAATGGATATCCAATGCTGTGTGCCAATTCCTCAATCTGTGTTTTCAGTTTCCCATCCGGCAATGGTGTACTGTTGTAAAACAATGGTGCAATATAATTTGGATATATGATAAATAATACAAAGGTTATGAACAATGTAAACAGACTAAGATACATGAAAATATTATCTCCTCCAATCTTCAGAATATGAATAAACATAACCACAATTGGAAGTATAATTATGTGCCCTACAACGAAAACTTTTATCTCATTCTTTATGAACAACTCAAAAGTCTCTTTATTAAATCCAAATTTTTCCTCCAGTGCAAATGTATTGTAGATAGAAAATGGTAGATTAATCAGTTCACTGAACATGTTCGCTATCAGAACAAACCCCACACTAACAAGAATTTCATTATAGTCTTTATATCCAAGTGTTGCCACAATGAACTTACTTAATTTCCAGAAAAAAGAAAAGCCATCTAATAGCATCATCTCTGTTGTGACAATTAAGCTTGTAACATTCACGATTATATTGAATGAACTTCTATACAATCCATATAGCCTCGCTTTCTGAAATGTTTCTGTACTAATTGCTTCTTGAAGTTCTTCAGGAACTGTTTGGACCTCCTTATATATCTTACGTTGTCTTTTTAATAAATATAGTTCCCATAGACACTTCAGCCATGTAAAATATAAAACACCATAGAATATGGATTGTTCATCCAAAAATTGTAAATATACCATATTGTAAACAGTGCAATTTCGACTAATATGTTTAAAAAGACAAATACAAACAATAAAATAAAACTCGAATGTGCGGTAATTTTCCGCCTTGAAGCACAATATACGAGGGGTATTCAAAAACTAAGGTTACAAAGCCTGCCGTGAAACGTTTACATTTTATTTCATACAACCAATACAGCCAACTGATAGGACATACATTAGGCTATTTTTCATAGCGTCCACATAAGTTTAGGTACTCGTTGGTTCATGGGATGAATCTAAATATTCCGTCCTGGTAAAAATATTGTCCTTGGGTGTTCAATAACATTATCGCGAAATGTTTCACCTCCTTGTCTGAAGTAAATCGTCGCAGCCTAAGCGTTCCTACAAGTGAAGAAAAAAAGTGAAAGTCGCTTGATCATGTTCCGGTCTTTGCGGAGAGTGCTCGATGATGTCCCAGTGAAATTGCTTCAACAGTGTGGTGACATTTTCTCTACCTGCTGCAAGCTTTCGGCACCATTCTGTGATATGCTGGCGAGATTCTATGATCTCTACAAGCTACCGGTAAATTTCAGTAGCGGTTATATGTTTCGCCCACAGAAATCGCAAACAGCGGATTTTACAATATAATTATAGGTGGCAGATGGCTACAACTCACCATAGTTGCCAATTTATGTATTGCACTCTACTAATTTATGAATAATAGACGAAACTTCAGGATTATCGGTCCTGTGACCTTAGTTTCTTATCACCACGCAAACCACAATTAGAATATAAACTTCAAATTTTTCTTCCCTTTTGTCAATTCCACAGCACGGAGAAATATAATTTCTGTTGTAATGTGTTCAGCCATAATAAAATTCAACACTCTCCATTCAGAGTTGCCAACCTGCAGTTTAGAAGGTAAGAACTAAACAGCTTAAAACATGCTACACTAACCTGTGCGATGCACTTGTGAATGACGTTAAATTTTAATCTTTTTCTCCATTAATGACTATTAAAAGCAGACGAATACTCCGTAGTATTTTTCGTGTTTCTGTTAATGTGTGTTAGACATATATACGAAGGAATTAAAAATTCGGCCCTACTTTTATTAGCTCTTCTTTAAATAGGGCAGAAGGGCCCAGTATAAATTTTCATTTACAAAATGGTGCTAAAATATAAGTACCTTACCTTCTGGTTACTAAGTGAGGTGGCGCCGCGGCAACGTTGCAACTTGCATTTGAAAAGTCCTGGGTTCAATTCCAGCGACCGCGCCCTCTTGCTAAAAGCGGCCTGACCCTACCCTCGGCAGAGTTTGGAAGCATAAATGGGAAGGAACATTTAAACGTTGTATTTAAATCCAATACTAAAAAATCTGCAGTTCATAGAACTACTAATCATTTCTTTTTCAAGTCAAAACCCAAATGACCATAAAAGTTTAAGGGGTCTATACAATAATAATGATTCCAGAGCGTCTCCCCTGTGCAGAGGGTACCCTTATCGCCAAGGTCGCTGTGTCTTCCAGCCGCAGGCAAGGCCATGGAGGAATGCAGGATGAGGGTGGTGGGTGTCAGCGCACTGGCTCCCCCGACCGTAAGGGGACACCATCTTTTCATCAGGACAGTTACTTAACTGGCATAATGAGGCTGGGTGCACCCCAACCAGACCTCCCAGCGGGGCAAAATCCCCAGTTGGGTACCGGAGAGGAAACTGGGGTTCCCGTGCCAGAGGCAGGTCTATACAAAAGAAACAATTAAAGTGAAATAGACCTGCTTGGATTCATAGCAGCTGATCGGAACTTTATAGATATGTAGGTACTGAATAACTTCCTTTACAGGGGCGGATCCAAAGAGGGGAGGGATTGGGGGCTTGTATCCCCCTCTCCGAAAATTTGGAACTAATAAGGACGTAACTAATAAGGTATTAACATTAATTCACAAATATATTTAAAAAATCTGACCGTTTTCTACGTTATTTTCATTAAAGTACTAAATGCAATCTAATGAAATACCTAAATGCACTGTCAATATTACGGTTTCAGAAAACCTATTTAAGGAGCACCATGGGAGCAGACAGATAGAATGAACTAGCGTTAATGTATATACATGGAAATGTGGAAAGTAAAACTCAGGAAGTACTAGATAAAATGTGTAAAAAGCCTCGTCAGCTTCTTTGAATGTAATTGTATAACTCTGTAAGACATATACATATATTTAAGCATAGGATGACATTTCCAAATTTTGTAATTGTAGCACCTCATCAGATCCCTCCCCGAAAACAAATCCTGCGTCCGCCCCTGTTTCTTTAGGTTTTGTCTACTTTAGTTGGTTTATGACATCTGTTTCAGAGGGTTTTATTGAAAGTTTCACATGTATGCATTAAATGTACATCTTCATTCACAATAAAACACAGTTTTATTAAGTCTCACAATTACACAAGAAATTTACATTTTCCTTTGTATCACAATAAAACACAGCCCTCTTATTCAAAACTAACATTCAAATTAGCCATCTTCAGTTTTCAAGTCGGTCTCATTGCTTATACCTTAGTTTTGAAGTATTAGGTAGAAATGATTGCAGTAAACATATACATGATGAAAATAATTTGCAGTAAAGAGTGTCCGGTGTGTGGAAAGATAAAAAAAGTCATTAGGTGCTTTTGAACTCTACAGATACAACATTTCAATCTTCTTTGTCCTTTAGGGCTCTAAGTCTTTCTAACAATGGTGGATGTGAGTGATGCCACATTGAATATAGCCAGTCATATTCAGGATATATCAAATTATCCTCGTAAAGTTTGATTAAAGCACTTCTTAGAAATTGCGATTTGTCCAGTGTTTTCACAAATGCATCAGCTTGGAATTCAAAATGCCTACTGAGGACATTAAGAAAGAAGCTCACAATTACCATATATGGTGAAATAATAAAATTTACTGCTAAAAGTAGGCCAATCAGTACAGGCCTCTCGTCATGAAATCCAAATGCATGATACATAGGATTATATTTGAACAACCTTGCAAGTAACCAAAATATTATGGTAAGGTTTAATAACATGATGATAATAAGTTTCGGCGAATGATTTAATTTCCAGTGGCCCAATTCATGGCTCAAGATAGCAAGAACTTCATCATCGTCGCAGCCCCTCTTTTCGCCACTAGTAACGTCTTCTTGTGAGCTTGCTGATTCATTTTCTGGGACATAGTCCCTGAGTAGAGTGTCATAAAGAACTATACGTTTGTTACTGGAGAAACCATAAAGGTAAGCATTACTATGTGTAGATCTCTTAGAAGCTTCTACAATATACACTTGATATAATGGAAATCCAACGCTGCCTGCCAATTCCTCAATCCTTGTTTTCAGATTCCCATCGGGCAATGGCGTACTTTTGGTAAGCAAGGGTTGAATATAATCTGGATATATAATAAGTATTAGGAGGTTTATGACCAATGTAAACAGACAAAGATAAATGAAAATATAATCTCCTCCAGTCTTCAACATATAAACAAATATAACAACGATTGGTATAAAAACAATGTGACCTAAAACGAAAACTATTATCTCATCCTCTATGAACATTTTAAAGGTCCCTTTATTAAATCCAAATTTTTCCTCCAGTACAAATGTGTGGTAGATAGAAAATGGTAGATTAATCAGTGCACCGAAAGCGTTCGTTAACAGAACAAACATAACACTAATAAGAATTTCACTATAGCCTTTATGCCCAAGTGTTGCTATAATGAACTTACTGAATTTCCAGAAAAATGAAAAACCATCTAATAATAGCATTTCTGTTGTGATAAGTAAGTTTGTAACATCCATGATTATAGTGAATGCACTTCTATTCAATGCATATAGCCTGGCTTTCTCAAATGTTTTTGTACTTATTGCTTCTTGAAGTTCTTCAGGAACCGCTTGGACTTCCTTATATATATTACGCTGTCTTCTTAATAAATATAGTTCCCATAGAAACACGAGCCATATGAAATATAAAACACTATAGAATATGTATTGCTCTTCCAGAAGTGGATCACGTTGTAAATATACCATGTTGTAAACACCACAATTTTGACTAATATGTTTAAAAAGACAAAAGACAAAAATAAACAATAAAATAAAACGAATGCGTGGTAATTTTCCGCCGTAAACTACAGATAGAGCAGGTATACACCACAACTAGACTATAAACTTGTAATTTTTTACTCCCTTTTCTCAATGCGATAGCATGGAGAAAGACAATTCCTGTTGTAAGGTGTTTCGCAATGATTCATCAACACTGCCAGTTCATTAATTGGAGCTTCTCTGGTTACCAGCCGTGTAATATTTATGAAGTTAGTCGAGATTTTGGCCATATTAAACTCCATGACCACCATCAGGAAACGAATAATCAGTAACTCCGTTTGTCTACGACTTAGTCCTTTTTTTTTAAACTTTGTCAAATTTAGCAACCCACAAATGTTTGTTTCAATCAAATATCCAACTTCAACTCATGGCCTTCATTGGTAACTCGTAAGAAATAAAAGGCCATCTCAAAATCATGGCCTTGCTCAGAAATATTGATTATATAAGATTTGAAGGTTATGTATCTTCTGGTTAGTTAATTTAGTATAAAATGGTAAGTAAGGGAAGGAAAATGCCTATCACAGTGGGTATAAGAAGACATGTAAATGTGTAAGAAAATTCTAACCTATGCAGCTGGCCATCTGAGAACTTTTTTTGGGTTGTGGGGATTAACATCCTTTAAGCGATTAGGTCATATCGTGCGATGAATGAAATGAAATAGTGCTCAAATGAGCCTGGGGTCCATTAGAGCTGGGAGTTACACGACATTCGTGAAAACACCGGAAAAAACCTTATCTAGGTAATTCACCCAAACCGAGATTCGAACTCGAGACCTCTTGAATATATTTTCATAAATATAAAACGAATAAAACCATCAGATCAACAATTATTCCATGCACATGCATCCTGGTAACTGCCTACCAAATTATATCAGTGTAATCTCCGATAACAGCTATTTTGAAAAACTTATTGGCAACTAGATATTATCCACGCAGCCAAGGACAATTACGGGTACAACAAAAGCAATGGCATAAAGATTTACAAGGAACACATATGTTGTCTTCAAACATTACAATGTATCAATGTTGGAACTTTAAAGTTAAGCCTTGATATTTAAGTGGTTTAAAAAGTTTATAATTCACATATGAGTACCATTTATGGAAGATGGATGCCTAAACTTACTATCTGATCCTGGAAATGTTATATTTTTGTTCACCTTTTCCCGCGTGCAAAGAATATGTGATCGCAATCTTCTATCTGTCCATCATGTTATCACAGAACGGAGACTAATACTGATACTATAAAGATGTTTACTCAAGGAAATATGATTGAATTTTAAGCAGGCTATAGTTAACATTTTCTTTGAGGAGTTTATATACTTATACCATTGTTTTTCGGGTACTAGGATGTAATGTAATGTTTGTATTTATTTCGCGCGGAATTCATCTACTGTTTGTTCCAGAACTTTTTGACTATTTTTAACCAACTGAATCAGATCTATTGAAAATGTGTGTGGATACAATTGACCAAATATACTTACAGATTTTGCTGAGTTGTCCAAAATTACAATTGCATTGACACTTGAATGGCTTTGAGTGAGTTGTGTTTAAGGACCCGTCGACAAGTAGGTCATTAGGGCCCTGAATGGCTTTAACTCACACTAAAATTGTGTCTTTCTCTTCGCTCTGAATTGCTGTACTATAAACGGTAATATTAGAGGTTGCAAAAGCCCAGTTATCGAGGTACTCGTCATTTGAATCCAGTTCATATCCTACCCTTAACCCCCTTAACCTAACCTCGGGTATCTTGCTGCGCGGCGCTAAGGCCTGACGACCTACATATACTGGCCTTATAATAGTTCTATGGTCACACTATTTTGTGTATTGCAGTGTTGTTTACGAACTTGGCGGTGTTTCAGGACGAACTTCATGTATTCTTACGACAGCCACAAAGTATCCACTAGGGCTGAACCGAAACTAAGCAGGGTAGGTAGGTAAGGAGGTATGTGAAAAGTTGGGGCCTTTTTCGGAGGGGAGC
Organism: Tenodera sinensis; assembly: GCA_030765045.1. NCBI lineage: Eukaryota > Metazoa > Arthropoda > Insecta > Mantodea > Mantidae > Tenodera > Tenodera sinensis. The sequence continues at coordinate 43,101,060 of CM060968.1, read as the reverse complement.
TATATTTTTCCTTTTACATTTTGGCAAAAGGACCAATGTTATCGGCACATTTGTAGTGACCACAAATTTGAAAGAAAGGGACAAGCTTTTATACCCCATGGGAGAAAACAAGCATAATAAAGGCTAATAGTATTAATGATAGTACCTTAAAATTGCTTCTAGAATAGATGTTACCACTTCGGAGTTCTGTAACTCACCCACCATTACTTTGAGGTTTTCATTTATAGTAAAACCAGGACGTGCAGACGGTAAGCCACGCCATGTTTAGGATATTGCAATGCTTGAATTGGAGTACCAACTTAAGGTAGGGAGTGAAATCCGCTAGTTTTGCGAGAGTTTAGGTGCTTCTACTTCTTCTTTTTCATCCATTTGTAGAGATCTGTTTCATTCATTCGTCGTCCGACACGAGCTACTAGGTTGCTCAAAAAATATAGCGTTATTCGAAACTGCCAGGGTGAAGATAACTTAAAAGAAAGTGTAAAACGGAAGCTGTGTTTTAAAAATGCAATAAAGCAAGAAAACAGTAAAATTAAATATTATTGTTCGAATATTAACTTTTATGTTTCCACTAATAAGTGTTGCATACAATTCTTCTCCAATTCTAGCTCGTATAACGTACTAAATAAATAAATAAATAAATAAATAAATAAATAAATAAATAAATAAATAAATAAATAAATAAATAAATAAATAAATAAATAAATAAATAAATAAATAAATAAATAAATAAATAAATAAATAAATAAATAAATAAATAAATAAATAAATAAATAAATAAATAAATAAATAAATAAATAAATAAATAAATAAATAAATAAATAAATAAATAAATAAATAAATAAATAAATAAATAAATAAATAAATAAATAAATAAATAAATAAATAAATAAATAAATAAATAAATAAATAAATAAATAAATAAATAAATAAATAAATAAATAAATAAATAAATAAATAAATAAATAAATAAATAAATAAATAAATAAATAAATAAATAAATAAATAAATAAATAAATAAATAAATAAATAAATAAATAAATAAATAAATAAATAAATAAATAAATAAATAAATAAATAAATAAATAAATAAATAAATAAATAAATAAATAAATAAATAAATAAATAAATAAATAAATAAATAAATAAATAAATAAATAAATAAATAAATAAATAAATAAATAAATAAATAAATAAATAAATAAATAAATAAATAAATAAATAAATAAATAAATAAATAAATAAATAAATAAATAAATAAATAAATAAATAAATAAATAAATAAATAAATAAATAAATAAATAAATAAATAAATAAATAAATAAATAAATAAATAAATAAATAAATAAATAAATAAATAAATAAATAAATAAATAAATAAATAAATAAATAAATAAATAAATAAATAAATAAATAAATAAATAAATAAATAAATAAATAAATAAATAAATAAATAAATAAATAAATAAATAAATAAATAAATAAATAAATAAATAAATAAATAAATAAATAAATAAATAAATAAATAAATAAATAAATAAATAAATAAATAAATAAATAAATAAATAAATAAATAAATAAATAAATAAATAAATAAATAAATAAATAAATAAATAAATAAATAAATAAATAAATAAATAAATAAGTAAATAAATAAAGAGAAATAAAGAAAGAAAGAAAAAAAAAGAAAGAAAGAAGAGAGCAATTTTAAGAAAATCTATACTCTTTACATGGAACATTTTTCGAGAACTTTTGATTTTTCAAAAATCTCTCTAACGGTTTTGATTAGAATTACATATTTAAGATATTTTTATTAAAATGAAATAGATATCTTAAATTTTCTGGTAATAGACTCGGAAATCCTCTTCATTTTGGTAAACCGAATGAAATAGACAACTGCACCAGATATGTAGAGCTCGTTAAAACATATCTATCTCAAATACAATTTTTTTGAAGTGAACAATTTCTTAGATACTCTGTTATTTGTGGATTTTACAATACTTACACTTTTCTTAAATGGGAAGTCATTTATTTTTTATCTCTTGGCCATGCAAAGAGAAGGGAATCTCAAAGCCATCATATGAAAATTTAAAAGATTTAAAGGCTATGACTATTGCTTAAAGCTTACTGTTTTCTCATATTCCTCTTGAACCTACAAGAAAATTACCAATAAGATTTCTGCAAATATTTATATTGATTAACGTGAAGTACAGGAATAGGCATTTGCAAGAATGGTTTGTTCAAAAGAAGGGAAAGTCATGTGAGTAGCTTTTTGTTGATCTTAAGGGACACTGGGAGTGAAATTTTGGTCAAAATTGTCAAAAAGTCGAATTTTTTTTTTTTTTTTTTTTTTTTTTTTTTTTTTTTTTTTTTTTTTTTCCTCTCCTTACAATGTTCCTGGAACACCCGTGCATTTGGATCAGCTAACATTTTTCATATCCGCCACTCCATGTGGCCATTACGGCCCTTTCAAATAATTAAAATAATTAAATTTTCTTTGTTATTAAAAAAATATGTACAGCATAATCAGCAAACGTATTTGAAATGTCTCTTCATACAATTGTTACCCATGTTTTAGGGTATCAGTTCTGCCAATATAAATGAATTTTGAAAATTCAATAGATGCGAGCTCTATTTTGAAAATGTGCCTATTAAATTCATAAAATAATTTATATATCCTAAACGAATTATTCAATTTTAATGAAATTTGGTGTACCTCCTATTCTCATATAAATACAAACACAGTAAAAATTTCAGAAAAATCTATAAAAAGAATGTGGAACTTTCAAATTTCACTCCTAGTGTCCCTTAAAACGAAGAATTTTGGCCACGTATGCTTGTTGCAACAACTTACGTACGTTTCACTGCAGCTTACTATGGCCTGACGAACTATACTCGCCTTGTTCTTAGGGTATTAGTAAGCATTAACGTCTATCTTCACAACAGACCTTCATGCAGATAAAACCAGTAACACCACACTTCATTTATTACTTTGCAGCCGTTTTCGGGCTAAGACCTACCACCCGGTGTCATGGGCGGGGAAAGTATGGGATATGAAAAGACTTAGCACCTCGACCAATGGAATCTTGTGTTTATGGCCCTGACGGCGCTCCCTTGAAGGAAGGAGTGAGAGGATACTAAGGGTGGCCGGACTGAGGAGAGACGTTAGCAGAGGCCAGGGTTCCTAACGAATACAGATTTGAACTTCCCGGTGGCGACTCGTATACAGGCTCTCCTCCCCCTCCCCCCTGGGGGGCCCAGGACTCAGAGGCTTCCCCCAATTCGGAGAACGAGGATTTACAGACAGCATGCATCTGCCATGCACGCCGAGACCCCCACCGACACTTAGAACCCTAAAATAACCAAGCAAAATAGAAGATGAAGTGCAGTGGAGGTAAAGAAATTCATGGGATGTAATTATCCTTCCCAACATTTTTGTAGCATGCTAATGGCTTCATTGCCAGATGCAAGGCACTAGAAAACAACAACAACAACATTTTTGTAGCAAACCGCGCAAGCCTCTAAAAAGCCATGGGCCAGGAAGGCCAGCCATAGGAAACGACCCTACGACCACCTAAATGCGAGCCTCACACGTTACTGTCAAGCCATCTTGCTCGGTTGTTACAGAAATAACCAGCCATTGTTTTTAATAATATACAAATATAAAATAATAATTAATAAAATAACTCGTATAATATAATACAAAACCAAACCTAACAAATTATTTCGAGAATATTGGCTTTAAAAATTTACTTTAAGAAAGAAAATGGGGGGGGGGGGGGGGAGAATGCATCTCACTCTTTAACACATCATTTAGTTGCTATAAATGTGCTCATTAGACACCAGAAGTGCTCTTTTATATCTCTAAATAAGACTGTGTCAATTGTTATATTTCAGAAACTGTGTATAAGTCAAAAGAATTGAATTGCTGTTGTAATTCCACAACTGTAATTCTATCATTCTAGCTAAGTATAATTTCAAATTTCTGGTATGGAAGAAAAAAGCTCATTGCATACATCGACAGTGGATGCTATTGTCCCGCTATCTTGCGGCAATGCATTAAGGCCCAGAGTTTACTGGTTAGCTGCAGATAGCGCAAATCATCCATCACTCAGTTTCAAATTTGATCGCTAGAGGGAAGAGCAGTCTTCCTGGTTTTAAACTTCGCCAATACAGGACGCCTCTGTCGCACGTTCTCCCGCTCACACAAAAGCATCAGAATAGAACAGGTAATTATTATTCTACCTTTGAAACTTACAAACCTTCACCGATTCTATCTGAAATTGTTAGTAAACTAAAGCAGAAGATGCTAATCCAGCAACGGAAATTATCTATACACATTTACTAGAATTTAAAAATAATATTGAGGTGTGCTCACATATCCCTCGCTTGTCATTTTGTTCCAATCCATATTTGTCACCATAGCTTGTCAAATTTACTGTTACTAAATTTTCGATGTCATGTCCAATGTGAATTAAAAATCTGATGTGTCGCCCTTGCATGACTTTCTCTACTCTTGTACAAGATATTCTTACAAACATATCTGCGTCATGTTAATCGATATAAACATTTGTAGAAATTATCTGATTGCTAATTTGTGCAAGGGGAATATAGTAGGCTTTAAGCGATAGTCAAATGTTTTAAGAGTTGTCACTATATGATGACTGAAATTCCGTTCTCTTTGCATGACCAAGATATAAAAAATGAATAACGGCCTCCCATTTGAGAACAGTCTATAGCTATTGCTAGATTCTGGCAAATAAGGAATATCTCCAAAATGGTTCACCACACAAAAAAGATCATTTGACGTAAACTGTGTGTTTGAACGAGATCTACACTTTTGAATAGTAAGAAACTAGATTTACCAGTTATGCAAAATCTATAAAGAGTAAACAGGACTACATAGACTATAGCCAGAAAATTCAAAATATACATCTCATTTTTCATAAAATATCTTAAACATATGTCATTTTAATCAAAATCGTTAGAGCCACTTTTGAGAAAATAAAAATTTTCGAAAAATTTTCCATGCAAAGGGTAGTTTAACATGGAGGAAGTTTCTCCAAAATCATTGCATCGCATTCTTGAAAGATGTTAAACTTAAAGACTGGCTGTGGTTTTTAACCGAAGTTTTATTTTCGAATTATGCTACTCACACACACACACACACACACACACACACACACACACACACACACACACACACACACACACACAGAGTTTTTTTTAATCCAGGGGGCTTCGAAACATATATTTCCGGTGAAACCTCGATATCGAATTTCTGGGTCGAATACGATCTTTCTCCTACTTTCTCGACGTAGTATACAAAGTAAAAATGCGTTCTATAGTATAGCCTACTGTATTTAAAAATGTATGATTATTGTTTATGTTTAATGGTTAATTTCGCAAATCAAAACACATAAAATGACCACTATTTTGAAGAGGGAAGTTAAATTTAGGAAAAGTTGTACGGTATTTGAAGCGAATTGTGCTAAACTAATAATACAAAATTACACGTGCTTTTCTTGTGAAACCAAAATAGTTAATTTCACTGATTGTGCAGTAATTACAAGGCTAGTCTATGTTTTTAAAGCAAAAGGAAAAGAGGTTTTTGTCAGAACTGTTTGAAGCTATGTGAAAAATTTTCAGATGTAATATTTAGATTAAATATTGACAGCAAACGAAGTCTGCATCAAACAAAACGGTTAGTAAAAACATTATTATTGGTGTAAGTATTTTATGCTTAAAATTTCCTGACCTATCAGGCTTAAGCCATAACGTAACTATTTGTGTATTCTATTTATGTTTACTTGAACTATATAACTATTTGTGGATGGATCTCCTGGCAGATCTTATTCACTAAATATTAGAAATATTGTGACGATGGTCGGCAGCTGCCGTCAAAAAGAGAGCCTCACACCACTGCGCGGAGAGTAAACTAGGCGAAAATGGGCGCGGCAGAACAAAGCGATTCCAGACAATTCTCGAAACCGTTCACGTGCCGGACTCGTTTATAAGAAGTTTCGTGGAAATATGTATCTTTTTCCATTTGACCTGAAAATTGTATCACAGTATGGCAATGAAATATTGTGACCACATACAAATTTCAGCCAGAAATATGCATCTATTTTAGAAATATTAACGCTTTTGTTCTGAATTTAATTACTTTACTTGTGTTTATTAAAAATGTCCCAGGTATTAAACGGGTTTTTACAGAATGGGTTATTTTTTGCAGGGGTGTAGTTCTAAATTTTCTCAGACCTTTAGGAAAACTCCCCTTGCTTTCATAATAGCATTGAATAAGCTGTATTTTATCATTTAGTGATAGAGCCATGATTTATAATTTACAAATTCTTATAGTAGTCTAAATAAAATTACTAATGTTTTATTCAACAAAGCTATACCCACGGTAACGGCGAACTGAAAAAAAAAAAAAAAAAAAAAAAAAAAAGGAAAAGAATACCAAACCCCATTGCTTGCCAGTATGTGACTTCTTTTTGTTTTTGTCCTATCTCAAACAGTACAATATTTACAGCGGTTTAAAGTTTGAAGTAACTTTTGAAACACCCTATACATTCAGAATATCCAGGCAAGGAGCTGAGGTATTCTCAACCTATGAACCGCTGGCGTGACGTCATATCAAGAACACGCGAAACACGGAGGAATGCATGCTTCCATACGGTGACAAGGCATTCACGTCCTTCAGCGCCGTTTGTTGTGAAACTTGAATAAGTCGTGCAATGTATTTAAGTGAAAAGATAGCCATTACACCCATGATTCTGAAAGTGGTATTATATCAAGAATTTGTAATAAATCTTTTCAGTCACATTCACTTGGTATAAATTAGTTATTCCTTCAGTAGCGAACAATGGAACCATTTTGAACAAGTGAGATTAATCACATTGTGAAGGTAAGTTTTAATTACGCTATACCTCACTTTCGAAAATTAGGACATGTTTAGAATACAAAAGTTACTTGCACGTCCTTAAAACAAAGAATTCTCACTTTGAAAGTTCGGGTATTTATAAGTAATGTCACGAGTGATTGTGAATTTACCTATAGTTGCATTTATTGGGACTATTTTACGAATTAAGGGATGATATAGCGAATGTAATGTCATTTAAATATGTATTGTAATTACTAACTTCATCGGCGTCCATTGGCACGGCCTAAAGGATTGTCATATTGATGCTCCTATCTTTTAAGATGTTGGCTATGTCAGTAGTTGGAGTACCTGCTGTTAATTTATAGTCTCGTTCAATACAAAATTTGTCAAAGTGATTCCAAACATATTTCCTGTTTATTCTGTGTTCTGAGGTTTTCCTCTTCGAATTATTTCATCTATTTCAGCATTAGATGCTTCACCGAAGCGAGAGTCAGCCATTTTTGCTGTCTCTACTGATAGGTACGTAGAAGGGAGTATTGTATTCCACCCAAAAATTCGATGTCGGGATTTCATCGAAAATATATGTTTTTAGGCACCCTGAATATAAAAAAGCAATTTTAGAAAACGGGCAGCGCGCGCGCGCGCGCGTGTGTGTGTGTGCGCGCGCGTGTCAGTCTGTGGACAGCATAACTCAAAAACGAAAAGTCGGTTAAAAACCAAAGTTGGTATTTAAGTTTAATATCTTTCAAGGATGCGACACGAAGATTTTGAAGAGAATAGCGCCCCCCTAAACTATCATTTACATGGAAAAATTTTCTAAAATTTTGATTTTCTTGAAAATGGCTCCAACGATTTTGATTAAAATGCCATATGCTTAAGATATTTGTTTACTCTGGATGACTTTTGCACAACTGGTAAACCGCAAGAAACAAAATCTAACTGTACAACAAATGTAGATCTCGCCAAAACACACAATTTATGTCTGAATAAATCTTTTTGTAGAATGAACCATTTCGGAGATAGTTCTTGTTATTTGTGTCAGTTCCGGAAAACTTAAAACTTTCGTGAAATGGAGCATCATTGTTAATTTTTTATGTTAAGCGTGCAAAGAGAACGGGATCTCAAAGCTTTAAAAGATTTGACTATCGCATAAAGGCTATTGTATTCTAATATTCCCCTTGCACCTACAAGGAAATAAGCAATAAGATAATTTGTACAAGTGTTTATCTCAACTAACACGAAGAAGATATAGCAATAAGAGTTTGTAAGAATTGTTAGTATTAGAGTAGAGAGAGTCATGTGAGTGCAACAAAACATATTTTTTACATTTAAACCTAGTGACTCTGATGCGTCAAATTATGTAAGTTGTTGCAAAACTGTAGGACAGTGCAGCTAGATTCTCTAATCTGATCACAACATAAGAAAAGCAGAGGAGGTGATAATTAAATTTGATACATTTTTCACGAATGAAAGCTGCCATTGATTGAAATCTGAAATTGTTGTGTACATGATTGGTTGATTTTAACCAAGTCTTGTGTGAGTGGAACAGTTAGATTGATTGTGCAGACCTATATACTACGCAAGACTAAAAGAAATTTGAAACGGTCCCCGATGCATAAAGTACGAACAGATTGAAAAATCGTCCGTAGGTGACTTATTTGAACAACCACATGACATTACTCATGACATCTTCTCAGGATAGCAAGATACCCAAATGAGCTCTCACTTTTGGAAAACATACACAAAAAAGAATAGAATTATGAATGTAAATTTCCCGCCATTGGGCCAGCCTAGCCGGTTCATATCGCCATCACCACCACCGCCGCCACCGCCGCCATCACCACCACCGCCACCCCCACCGTTGCCACCCCACAACCACCACCGCCACAGCCGCCGCCACCCCCACCGTTGCCGCCACCACCACCACAGCCACCGCCGCCGCCATCGCCACCGCCACCACCAGAGACTATATCTACACTATCAGTTAGTTGTCAGCTGAAGATTGGAACAAAGGTTCCCCAACGTACTCTACTTTTCGAAAGTAAATGAGGTATAGTGTAACTAAAACTTCCTTTCAACTAATAGTTATTCCTTGATAAAAAGGAAGACCTTAACCCCATGTGGCTTTGCATGAATGAAGTATGCCAGTACACGTATTGAGATGGGATTATCGCTTTTAAAGACACTTAATAGCCATCGGTCTGGACCAAATTTGAATCCGCGATTCGGGATGAGTAGGTCATTGCCTATTCAACTGAGCCACCCAGACCAACGAATATCAGTTACGGTGGTTATCCGGATAAGGCTTTTTCTGAGGTTTTCCCTTGTTACAAAAGGTGAACATCTGGTAACTTTAAGCATTATGGACTCTGGGCTTATTTGAGTATTGTTTTATCTGATATAAAAAAGAAGAAAACTCAAGTTCACCCTAAATGAATAATATCCATAAGATGGAGATTGAAAATAACGTTTTTAGTGATGCTGTTCAGACACATACACGCTCACGGATGGGCCTTTTTCTAAAATGATTTTGGTACGCAGGGAGTTTTAAATCTCGTATTTCGGGTAAAATCTTAATATCGAATTTTGGGTGGAATACAATACTTCATCTCCTTACTATAGGTGAGCAGAAGAGAAAGGAAAACGCTTATTGCATAAACCTAGGAAACAGAACATCTTAAATTCAAAATTTCACTAGAGGAAGTTAGATAAAACAATAATCCTAACTGTTCGAGAAACGTTCGACTGCCGGCTTATTTACTAGAAGTGCCGAGAAAAGATGTATTTTCCAGAGAATTGACCGACATTTCGTCTTGGCTATATAAGCGAACCAGAGTTGAGTATTGAATTAGCAGTTAGTTTTAAGTGTATATAGTCAGTGTTGGAACAGTTTTAGTGAGTGAATCATCGGAATTGTTTGTATGAACAATCGAGTAGTTCACTAAAATCTCGTTTATCCGGACTAACTGGGACCAAAACCAATCCGGAAAATCCAAAATCCGGATAATCTGAGTTATGTGGGAAGTAAGCAAAACAAAATTCTTAAATCCTTGAATGAGCAGACTTGCAGTTTATGACGATAAAAACCAATGTCTTGTAACAAAATTATGTACAGTATATAGTATGTATTCTTTACAAGACATTAAAAGGTATAAAAATCTTAATCACATAAAATCACATCATTTCTTAACAAAGAACTGATCCAGTCTTCTGTTTTAAATACGTGTGGCGTTTGAACGAAGTTTGAATGACGGTCCCAAACACTTTGCTAAGACACAAAAACAATCCGGTTGAAACACATGCGATAAACTTAATGACACGTACGGTTTGAAAATGGTAGGAAAACTGAGTAGATTGAGGGAGGTGTAGTGATGGATCAACGCTTTCTTCTGGCGCTATTTATGGCTGACGAGACATGCCGCGTCAGCACCGTGTGACACTGCTAAATCTTTCTTAAACTCAACAAGTAGCACTTTACGTTCTTGCTATCATAGTTAAATTGCTTGCTATCATAGTGAAAATTTAATTTAAAAACAATATCTACAAATCTGATACGGATAAACGAGAGCCGGATAAACGAGGGTTTACTGTATTAGCGTCTTGCGTCAAGTATTACGAGAACAGCTGTGAGTTGCAAGGTCACGACAAATTATAGATTGCGCTAACGATAAAAAAAAGAACTGTATTTTTGTGATTCAGTTTTAGAAATAAAATATAGTGACATTAAAAGTAATGGACTTGTCCTTTTGCCACACTGGTGCCAAAAGTGGAATTTGTCAGATTTTCATTTGTCACAATACTTTTGAAACATTAAAGAATGTTTTGTGATGGTCTTGTAAATAATTTCCCTAACATTTCAGCCTAAAAGTGGTTGTAAGAAATGTAGCTGTATGCAAGTACAAACGCAAATGCTTCAGTACAAACTGTGTCAAGTATCCCTCAAGAGTCGATAACATTGGGTATTGGAATTTAAAATAAAACAGGAAACGAAGTCACTCTATCTTGAAAGAAACAGGATGAATTTCAAGGCAAACGCCATAGTTACTGAATCACGGTCTTTATCATAAATATTGGAATCCGAAACATTTCATTGCATTACAAGCTACACTACTGCATGCTCCTTCCGCTTCTCGTGATGAAATGTTTCCGTTTCTTTATTTAGCTCTTTCCGCCGTTTACGTTTTTAGATGCCTAGAAGCAATTGCTTTCATTGGAGTTCCCTCTGGCAGTCGTTTCATTTTTCGAAATAAAATAGTTCTTCTCTATAAATAGAGTTTGTTACAATAGTTGCCTTTCCTGTTCTTCTCCTTTTAATTTCTCTCTACATTATTTCTACATTAATAAACTTGAAAATTTGTCGATGCTTCAGACAGAATAGAAGATTGTGGTCTGTACGGTTCATGAAGTCAGTTTTAAAAGCACGCCATTTTTATTTCTCTGCATTTGTTTCTGAATTCAACAGCCTGGAACATCCGATAAGGGAAAATGTGTGATCTATAAAAAATGAATCACTTATCTCCCATTAGACGAAAGTTTTTTTTTTTTTTCCAAAACACACAAATAACAAGGAATATCTCCCAAATGGTTTACTCTACAAAAAATTATTTGGACATAGATTGTGTGTTTTAGCAAGATCTACATTTTTTGTTTAACAAGATTTGGTCTATTTGGTCTAACGGTTTACCAGTTATGTAAAAGTCATCCACAGTAAACAGGACTACATAGGCTATAGACAGAAATTTCAAAATATACAGTTCGTTTGCCACAAAAATATCTCAAACATATGGCATTTTAATCAAAATCGTTAGAGCCGTTTTCGAGAAAATCAAACATTTCGAAAAAGTTTCCAGGTAGTTTAGGATGGAGGAATTTTCTTCAAGATCTTCGTGTGGCATCCTTGAAAGACACTAAACTTAAATACCAACTTTGGTTTTTAACCGACTTTTCGTTTTTGAGTTATGCTACTCACAGATTGACAGACTGATAGACACACACACGCACGCGTGCGGACCTTTTTCTAAAAATGCTTTTTTTTTTTTTTAATTCAGGGTGCCTGAAAACACATATTTCCGGTGAAATCTCGACATCGAATTTTTGGGTGGAATACAGTACTTCCTCTGCTTACCATATGCAGTAGAGAAAGTAGAAATATCTGATTGCTGAACTCACATTACTTTCTTTTCTCACTCTTCTACAAACCATCCTTACAAAATTTTATCCTTCTAGCTATTTCTTGTTAAACCAGATGAACATTCATTTCACATTTACCCCTTTCGTTGTACGATGCAGTAGGTAAAGGGACAATGTGATTTTAAAGAGCGTGTCGCTATGTGATGGCTTTGAAACTCCATGCTCTTTCTATGACCATGACGAAAAAAATATAAAAGAAAAACAACTTCCCATTTGAGAAGCCTGCATATATACGTATGTTAGTTATATATCCACATAGTTTACTATCTTATGTTTTTTTTTTTTTTTTTTTCCTGCGTGGTTGTAACTGTACAGCGAAACAATGAAGTAACGCCTCCGTTTTGCACCCACGTGCTTGCAACTCAATACATGGTGGTCTGAGTAGTGTGGGTCATTGGCTTTGCAGAAAACATTCGAACTCAGTTCCTATATAGCATTCCCTACCCACTCTGCGTCACGCCTTCTCTGCCTCACCTACTTGAAGATACTAACCAGCCTGAAAATATACTATTCTTAATAAGTAAAACTATAAGTGCGAAAATTAAGTAAATATTTATGTATGTTGGTCATTGCATTATCCTCAATTATCAATACAAATATCTGCACTTGTATCCGTAGCAGTTGTATAGCCCACTTTAAAATGACACTGACATCGCAGCTAAGATGCTCACAGCAGTAAAGTGGAACACACTCCTAGCACGTGACTTACTCCACATGTGGAGTATGGATATTCTAATGTTTCTAAAGTTACATATAAGTATATTCCTATTGGATGGAAGCGGTGTAACAACCAACTCTATTCCAGCCAATGAAGGATGTGACTGGCAAGACACGGTGAATATTGCGGTATTCTTAATTGCGGTGTCAGTCGAATGTTAAAGTGAACTATACTATGTCGAGTTCATAGAAACATGGAGGAGATCCTTGGTGCCATGTTAAGCTGCTGCTACAACGTAAAATGACTGGAGAAACGTCATCCAATGACTTGATCCAGCGACCAAACTTTTCGCTGTCTTGACCATGAAGACTGGACAGGAAGACGAAGATGCTATGCGTTGAAACCTTGCTAGTTCCTTTTCATTAAAAATCTTAAGAGAGGAAAAGAGAAACTGGTTCAGCTACTAAGATTTAAACAGGTCCATATCTCAAGTGCCTAGCATTCAGTTTTGTTCTGACATCCCTTACGTATTCTCTGCGATCTTCCTTTATAATATTCAAATAGCTTTGTCACGTACGCTATCCATAAAATAGAAATTTTCTTTATTCTGCTATGTTAGATTCTCCATTCCACATGTTTTAATGAATCCTCGTTTGGTTAACTGTATAAATCAGCCTTGTGTTTGTTATGTAATTCAGGATCTGCCTGCAGCATCTGTCTGCTGTCTCTTCACATATTGATTACAACAAAATAAACGAGACAAAGACACGCTGTCCAATTATAGGATGGAGTCAGCCAGCACTTGTAATCTGTTGTTTCGGAGTAACGTTCATTATATTGTTCCAATTTGTCTTCTTCACTTCAACATTTAAACACCTCTCTTGTACGGAAGTTAATGTGCTGCCTATGAAACTACGATGCAATTATTTCCTTGAGTGTCTTTCAATTCTCTCTGAATCGCATCATTGATTTACTTATATGCTAAATAATTGTAATACAACTTCTCGCGTTACTTAGTGAGAGGTACGCAAAAAAGATTCTGTATTAATTTAAATAAGGACAAGAAACCCACATTCTACTCTCCAAAAGTGAGGCACATTAAATCTATTACATGGAAATCATGTAGGAGCAGATACCGATTACTTTAAAATGTATATTTGGGATCCATTAAATTTACTTTATCACTCAACAGATAATTTTATATTCGCACATTTGTGAAAATTTAGCGCTTTTGATGGTAAGACATGCCAAATTCCAAAAATTCTGAACAGTGCAGCCTTGTAATTTAACTGCCCCGTCCAAAGCAATTGAGGTGTTCAGGCTGCCGAGGCTTTGTGACATTATTGATGGAAAGTCATCATAGATGTAATCACCACATAGGATAAGGCTTATTTTTGGTGCTATTATACCAGGTGGCCCACTTCATCCGACATCGGCGTAAGTAGATAACCTTTCGTGCGTTAAAACAGTTGTAGAACTCCACAGCGCAGGAGACGGCAGTGGAGTGTTCTGCCTCTCAGCGAAGACGTGAGGTGAGAGGCATTTGAACTAGCATGTGTAGCCCGTCATAATGTACAGTAACATTATAAACAACCGTAAATACCTCACTTTACTTACACGATCTTTATTTTACAGGGAATAAACTCACTCCTGTACATGGTGATGTCTAACATTACGGATTACAGTTTATGGCCCGCATTCGGAAGGTCGCGGGTTCGATTCCCACGGCCGACCTTCTTGATCTTGCGTTTTTTCGGGGGTTTTCCCAGGCCACTAAGGCAAATGCTGGGAAGGGTATTAACCTTACATCCCCCGTTTCAGTTCCTTTCATTTCATTCTCCCTATCCGGTCTTTCCAGGTTGTAAGAGTCAGCGGGGTCGCTGGTGGACTGCGCTACGGTGGAGTTTGCGCCCTGAAAATACGGTGTTCGGCTGAGGGGAGGCGCTGGGTTTGGTCAGCCGCCCTTCCAGGGGGACTGTTTGATCAACCGGACCATGCTGACTGGTGGTGGGCTCTCTGTGGCGATCTGGAACTCCCTCGGGCTGAAGCACTACCTGCACCTTTTAGAGACCCACGGTAATTGTAGTTCCACCTGTGATGCGTTCTGGCCGCCTGCAGGACACTTTCATCTCATTCTTGCTCCCGGAGTCTGACGCACAATAACCAATCGGCTAGCGATTCTGTAATCAAATTCATTACCAGCCTAAGCAAAATAATTATATAAAGAGAGAAAATATCATCTAGCGCAACTTCAGAAACTGCTCCAGCCATATTTATGATTATCAATTGCGAAGGTTGTTTTGATGTTGCAGACAGTGTATCATTTCAAAAATATGTAAATTGCTGGCTATTTCACCTCAGTTTCGTTGATTATTGACTCAGAGTTTTCAGGGTTATGTGAAAACTGCGGAATCGTCGTGTTATTGAATATCTTTAGGATAAAAGGGAAGGTACAAAAGTTTAAAATTTAATCTACTGCAGTTTATTTGAAATTGCTCCACCATTCCGATGATTCTTTCATCGCTAAAATATGTTTATCCAGGCTAGATACCATTTTCAGAATTTGGAACACTCTTGTGGAGGTTAAGGAAGTCAGAAATATCTATTTCTGAGAATATCAGATTCTTCCCCCCCCCTCCGATCTCCGATTCTTTGATTATCACGGGGGTATACAAGAAATTATAGAGGAAGTCATCTATATGATTGTACAACGAATTCATAAAGAAATCGGAGAGAGGTAAATGGAATTAATTAAATTGACATTCAAGATTTAACACCGCCCGTGCAACTCCAGGTAAGGCAGCTAGTTTTCAATAAGTACATGCAAAGGGATAAGGAGTGAGGGAGAGGGATAAAGAGAGGAAGGTAAACAATGCAATATTGAATCTCAGTAAACAGAACTTAATAAAATATACCTGCCATCCAGTTTTTAACTCTCACTTCGGTGAGTTCTCACTGTCACTTCATTTAGTTTTCACTATCTTTCAGCTTCTTCGAGGTAGCCTCTTGTTTACTCTACTTCATTCTCTGGGTAGTCCAACACAAGACTTCTCTAATCTCCCCGGCAATAGCAGCACTCACTGCATGTCACAGCAGTTGAACAAACTCGCTCGAAGGACAGCACTTTCTTTCGCATCAGAGACGCATTCACTAGCTCACTTACTTCCTCACTGCGTTCAATCGCGATCATTTTTAGCCCCTGATTAGAGTTTCAGAACGTTATAGAAGCGGAGAGAAGGGTAACTTCCACAAGATTCTGATTTATCTGACGATAGCGCTTCCGGTGTTTACGCTGAGCGTACACATTTATGAATAAGAAAGAAGCCATATGATGCTTCCATGGTTGAATGGTCAGCAATCTAACTTCTTAACTCTGAGATACACAGTTCGATTTCCTTGGGGAAATTTGCCTCCGCAAAATCTGTAAATTTGGATGTGAAGTGAATGTGAGAGATTATGCAAATGGAAAGGGGGTTGTGAGAAACCCATACTGGAAATTGAGCCCTCACAGTCCAATGCTTCTTTTCTTATTGTAACTCTACAATTTCCCAATTAATACCAAATAAAGAAATTAACTACTTTTGCCATCTTTAAAAGAACTCAAGACAATTTGTATTCAGAATATTTTAACGGTTTTCACTCATTCTGAAGTACTTCCACTGTTTATACGAAGTCTCAGAAGAGTTCATCCTGATTGTTGCATAACAGTACTAGGGATCCAAAGTGATAATGACGTTAGATCGAGTATTTAAACACATGAGACATTATGACACATACTCTTATCAAATTAAAACACCGTGAAAAACTGGCATTCGCGTGATTTTATGTTAACGTGTTAGGAAAGACTCAGTGTCTGGAAGTTATAGTGCTTTTAATAACGACATAATAGACATTGGTGTAATGTCGAATGTGACATTCCTGGCGAAAAGTTTTACTCATTTACAGTTGCAGGTTATTGGCATGCGTTTGTACCCGTAGAAAACATACAATTCATACAATTTCCTATTATTGAAATGTATCGTATTACATCCATAATGTTTCTTCTACTCACTTTTCTTTTACGAAACACAATCGCACATCTTTCTCTCCTCCCTCTACTACAAGCAATTCGTACAATCTTCTGTCTGAAATGTAAATACAACGTATTACATTCATACGATTTTCCCTCCTCACTCTTCTTTTACATAACACATTCACATTTCCTTCTCTACCTGCTCATCAACATATAATTCATACAATTTTCTATCATTGAAATAGAAATGGAACGCATTCCATTCACACGGTTTTTCTACTTACTTTTCTTTTAGGAAACACAATCACATGTCTTTCCCTACTCCCTCTTCTACAAGCAATTCATACAATTTGCTATGTCTGAAATGGAAATGCAACGTATTACATTCACACGGTTTTTTCACTCACTTTTCTTTTAGGAAACGCAATCTCGTGTATTTCTCTACTCACTCTTATACAAAAAATTAATATATTATTCTATATGCTTGAAAGAGAAGTACAACGTATTGCAGCGACGCAGTTTTCTCTATTCGCTTTCCTTCCTGTGGTATTTGAGGTTGTTCAACAATGCGTTTGCATAGTGTTAGATGGGTTAGGTGGTCTTATTTAGTTATTTTGTTTGTGTTTTGTTCCTTTTAGTATCGTAAGTGTTTTAATTAACTCTTTGTTTAGGTTAATTAAGTAATAATTTTTAAATGTCTCCAAAGAAACACAAGACCATTGGTCAAGCGCAACCTAAGTTTTAGACAAAATCGTTAAACCACGGCCCACGCCGGGTGTTGCAGCTAATTACACTAATAAATACAAGAAGTGAATTTTCATTACTATGTATGTTTTACTCTGTGAAACTGAACTTTTACAACGTACAACTTGTTTTAAGTGAGGCGAAGATTTACTTATAATACTTCATAATTAAAAAGTTATTTACTCTCATATAGTTACTTAGAATATTCTTGAACTGCACTGTATAATTGTTTATTTCTTATTGTTGAAAATTCTGGTATTTATACACTTCTTACGCTTTTCGGTTCAGCGTAAAAAGAATACAGTTCTCTGTAAAAAGTGTATTAACAATCACAATACTTGAATCTTATTTAACTTCGCTATTGTCTGGTTACTAGCGGTCGTAAAATTAGTTTATATATTTTAAAATTCGTACATGGAATAATTAACACATATGCGAAATAGCATATTTACAATTACATGCATATTAATGCTTAAATTGTCATTTTTGTCACATGTTTGTGCTTTCACAATATTTTTATTGTGTAGTCAATCCGTCGATTATTTTGTTTAAGTTATAATTTAATGCGTTTGTAAGGTAAATATTTTTTGTATCTCTTTAGTAATTGTTACAATTCTGTTGCATATTTTAAAACACTTATGGTGTTATTGTTCGAACTGAAATGTTTCTTGAGCTAATTTGTACAATTCTTAACATTAAACACACGCGTGCGCAAACACACACGCGCGCGCCTGCGCGAATACTTCCACATTCACACTTTTAAACTCTAGGAATAGGGAATTATTCTGGTCAAAGCAAAGTTCCCAACCGCAGTCGGGAATCAAAGCCAGAACCTCTAGGTTACGAAGCTAGAACACTAACCAGTCGACCGTAGAGGCAATTCATGTAGATGTTAAAATACACAATTTATATCAAATATATATTTTTTGTGGAGTAAACCATTTCCTAGATATTCCTTGTTATTGGTTTGAATTCTCTAATACTCACACTTCTTTGAAACAGGAAGTCGTTATTCGTTTTTTATGTCCTGGTCATGAAAATAGGGTGGACTTTCAAAGCAATTACATAGCGACCAGCTCTAACACTGAAACCTATTGTATTCAACCTATAAATAATTATGCAGAGTTACCATTTCTACAGACACCTATTTTTTTTTATTAACATTAAGATAGAAGAGTAAACATGTTTACTTTCTCTTCTACGTGTAGTAAAGTAGAGGAAGTATTATATTCCACCAAAAAATACGATGTCGAAATTTCATTTCCCTGTGGACAGCATAACTCAAAAACGAAAAGTCAGTTAAAAACCAAATTTGGCATTTAATTTTAATATTTTCGAAGGATGTGACACGAAGATTTTTAAGAAAATTGCTTCACTCTAAACTACCCTTTACATGGAAAATTTTTCGAAAATTTTGATTTTCTTGAAAATGGCTCTAACGATTTTGATTAAAATATCATATGTTTGAGATATTTTTATGACAAATGAAATGTATATCTTGAATTTTCTGGCTATAGCTCCTCTAGTCATATTTACTCTTGACGAATTTTGCATAACTTGTAAACCGTTAGAGATAAACCAAATCTTGCTATACAGAAAATGTAGATCTTGCTAAAATACACAACTTATGTCCAAATACATTATTTGTAGAGTAAGCCATTTCGGAGAAGTGCCGTGTTATTTGTGTGAATTTTGGAGAATTTATACTTCTGTCAGATGGAACATCGATACTCATTTTTTATGTTATATCGTGTAAAGAGAATGGCATTTGAAAGCTTTAAAACATTTGAATATCGCGCAAAGCCTGCTGTATTCCCCTTGCATCTGTAAGGAAATAAGCAATAAGATCATTTCTGCAAATGTTTATCTCAACTAACATGAAGATATTCCTAATAAGACTGTAAGAATGGTTAGTGCACCAGTAGAGAAAGTCATGTGAGTGCAATACATCAGGTTTTTGAGAATATTTTGTACAAGAATGAGTAGATATGTGCACACATCAGAATTTTAAACGTGTACTAGAGTTTATGAGGCTAGAGTGAATAGAAAATGTCTTGCTAATGTGCTGTATTATCTTTTATATGAATAATGGAAATATAAGTATATATCTGAATTAATAATAAGTAGCAAAAATGGTGTGATTGTTACATTTGAACGCTTTGACCGTCGCCGCACCAGCACTCAGTGGGAAGGAAAAGTCCTGTAGAATTTCACTGCCTACTGTACATGGGAACGGACGCGTGTATTAATAACCAACTAGTCTCCTCTGTGCCCTCCACGAGTTCATTCACACACGCACACCATTTTGTAGTCCCCTACGTTCAAGATGACACGCAACCAGCTGGAATGTTCTGTTCATTAAACGGTAGCCAAGCGGGCTGAGCAATATAAGCACCTTGCCAGGAAAACAAGAAACCAAACTCAACAAGACCCGTAACCGACTTACGATTTATGCCAGCAAGCTTTTGTTTTCAGTGTCGAGGTTCCGATCTGTCCTTTAACCACGCAACTCAGATATATTTAGAGAGGTGGGAGAAAATATTTGGCACTTGTCGCTCAGACTGCTGGGTTATTGTGCTTTCTAGGAACTGGTTGGGGTGTCTTTTTAAAAGAAACTCTTTTTCTCAGTAGGTGGTTAAAATGTGTATTTAGCTGCCAAGACTCTTCGTAACTTTATTTCTAATTGCAAGTTTTGTTATATTGCTGCTTCCTCTACAATCAGTTTGTGAAACTTTCTCAAATGGCAATTCTAGCGATTCTCACACTTACTTCATCCAAAATGTTTATATTTGAGAATAGTGTAGGACAATTGAAAGGATTTCGTTTACAGTAACAGTGTAATTAATTTTACAAAAGCCACAAATATGATTAAAACAACATTCTAATTTGAAACACTGGATGATGGAACTTTTTTTCACAAATTGCCGCCACTAAATTCAAATGTTGTGGGTAATAGAAATAATATCTTCTAGTTGTACTATGCAAATAACAGTTGCTTACTTAACACAACTATTACAATCATACGTGACTTGGCTGAAATCAACCAATCATGTGCATAACAATTTCAAATTTCAACCAATGAGAGCGTTCATTCGCGAAAAATTTATCAAATTTCATTATTATTTCTTCTGAATTTTAATTATCACCTCATCTGTTCTTCTTATGTTATGATCAGGCTAGAAAATCTAGCTGCACTGCCCTACAGATGCGCAACAGCTTACGTAATTTGACACAACAGAGTCGCTAGGTTAAGTGTAAAAAATGGCTCTCTCTCGCTTCGGTGGAGCATCTAATGCTGAAATAGATTAAATAATTTGAAGAGGAAAACCTCAGAACACAGAATACAACAGGAAAGATGTTTGTAATCAGTGTGACAAAGTTTGTATTGAACGAAATTATAAATCAACAGCAGATACTCCTAATATTGACATTCCAAAATCTTAACATTTTGGAGCATCGATATGATAATCTTGTAGGCCGTGCCAATGGACGCTGATGTATGTATGCCTGGTTCAACTTTCTTTTAAGACGTTAGTCATTACAATAGAGCAGGTAAATAACATTTTATAGGTTATATTGTCTTTTAATTCATGAAATAGCCTTAATAAATGCAACTCGTGATACTCAAATTCTCTAGACAAGTTGACAATCACTCGTGACATTACATATGGCCAGGGAACGGCAGGCAAATATCATTATACATAGTTAAAATAGTCAGGAAAAAGACATTAAACACTAAAACCGGCAATAAAAGGCAATTGGAAAACCCCATTTATTTAACAGATTACACTATTCAATAACTCGATCGTCATATTTTAAAGAACTTCAAAGTTTTAAACAAAATGCTGGTGTTGTAATTGATACAAAAATGAAATATATTTTAAAAAGGCCTGTGCATTGCAATGCTTTATTCGTTGCACATGACAATCAAATGCTTTTTTAAGTTCTCTGGTGTCATGTGGAGTCTCCTGTCAGATAACACATTTTTCATCACAAAATAACCTCTCAACATCAACGGAGGTCATTTGAGCAAATCTAAAACACAGCATCATTGTAGGATCCATTTCAACTGCAACATAATTGTCACCTTGTAGAATTTTTTAAATGTTTCTAAGTTTATCCAGATAGACAATCATAAATAATGAAATAAAGGCAACAAAGAGCATTTATTTCGTAAATATGCATTTATATTTAAAAAGGCAGAAAAAGGCAACATAAAACCGTGGCATTTCAATCACAAAGGCATAATTCGCACAGATTCACTTTCAAATTGAAGATAGATTTGACACATTTAAAAAGGCGTTTGCCTAAGTTTCGATCTCGGCTTATGACTACTACTTTTGATCAATAAGACGCTGCAAAATGACGTGTTTCAACGGATCATGGCTGCTTATCCATGGCTGCTTAAACATATCACCTTCCTAGCATTTGTCTGCTTTTGTCACCTGCGTAGTTGTCTGTCTTTATTAGCTCCCTGGCATCTGTTAATTGTTTGCGATTGCCATTTTGTTTTTGGCATAGGTATCCAGTGCCAAAAGAGCGTGACACCAAACAGCACAAGGACAAATAGAAACATTATATGGAAGCAGATCGATCAATTAATTTAGTAAGTTATTAATGATATTGTAATCTTTGTATACTTCCATTTAATCGTGAGATAGTCGCTTTAATCCCAATCGAGTTTTGATTTTGTTAGATAAATTTGTGTTCCACTAGTGAGATTGTCTTAACATATTCGAACAGAATTGTGAGATTTACATTTGGATAACCATATGAATATAATACGTAAGGGAGCTAATGTATCTGGAAGGCATGCAAACTAGACCTATGGAATTCGCGAAATAGCTTGAGCGACCCTCATTTTTTTTTTTTTTTTTTACTTGCCTAACATATGGTTATCAATGCAAGGCCGTGAGCGGGCTTCGCTCAGAGAGCACCAGTTACCCAGACCTGCAACTCTTATTCACAGATAGGTAGGCTGATCCTTTGGGTCGGCCTGGGAGACCCAATTGCTTAAGCGTTGGCTTAATAGTTTCAAGGTAGCGGGTTCAAAACCGGCGTACACCGATGGTTTCTAAGTGTGCTTAAAAGTGACAGAGATGTCACAAAATTAGTAGCATATACAAAAACCTTCTACAAGACGAAATTCCTACGCATCGACAGCGCTGATCTGCTCTGACAGTTAACAGCAGAACAATTGTTTACCTCTTATTAAAGAACCTTCGGTTCAAACCTGCTTCTGAGGATGAGGAAAAGCACGTGCATCCATAATGACAGCATTTTCTCGTTTTTATTGCCTGACCTTGCATAGCGCAGGCCTTGTTTGTCATACATCGCCAACCAGATGAACGGGGAAAGAAAGAAGCGCGGAAGAATACGTGTTAGCGGGGCAAGGATGTGTTTTAGTAATTATTGTGAGAGACAGACTTTGATGTGAAGGTAAATTGTAAGAACTAGCAGTATCGATCTCACCACTGAGGGCCCTGCTTTCTGCTAGGAAGCAGTTTTCGAAGTGAAACGATGGTCCAACGTATTTAGTATTACAATGTTGGCAGGCACCAGAAGAATTTTCTCCTAACTTTACAGAATTTCAGTGAATTTGCAGTAAAAAATTCTGATGTGTTACATTCACAATACTTTCTCTACCCATTATCGCTATTCTGTTTTACAAAGTACACTCACGAAAGCTTATTTTTCTATCTACTTGATGTTAGTCGAGATAAACCTTTGGACATGTAATTTTATTACGCCTTTAGTTATAGGTACAAGGGTGAATAGAGGACATCCAGTGTATAGTCAGATGTCGCCATATGCTGTCCTTGAAATTTCATAACCTTTCCAGATCAGAGAAGCAACCGAATGTTGGCAGCTCTTTTAAAATCAACAAAAGGATTGAAAAATTCGAAAGAATAATTACGGATATCTTGTATATGGTTTATGCCGCATTAAAGCATATTTGAAGTGTGTTTTAAATATATTTATCCTCATATTTTTATGTAGTAAGCAGCTTCGTGTATATTTTGTTTGTACGTTATACGAAATTATATAAAATGACTTGTGAATGAACGGGAAAACGTAAAGGTAGGTACAGCGGACGGGTCCCCGAGCCGGGGCAGAACACCGTGTGTAAGCCATTAGGGACCTATGCGCATCCACCGTGACTCCTGGGAGGGAAGGATGAGAGGAAATACCCGAAGGACAACCAGATCGGGATAAACGGCAGGCACTAGCTGGGACAGGGTGCCTATCGTTTGCAGTTAGAAAGCATACGAAGCATACGACTCCCTCGGTAGAAACCTCCACCTCCGGGAGACCTTAGAGAACCTCAAATCAGTGTGGCCGCTCGGATGGGATCAAACCCACGACCTTCCAAATGTGAGTACACACGTTATCGCGGCGCCACCCCTCTGGGTGTGAATGAAGTAGGCAAAGTACGTTTTTCAGGATCGGAGATTTGTTTAAATTTCTTTTTTGCCGTATCTTTGAAATATACTGAAGTTAAATATCAAGTCGTTAATATTTCCACATCACTGAACTTAAATAACAACTTTACGTTTTTGAGTTATGCTGTTCAGAGACACACACAACATGGGCTTTTCCCAAAAATGTTTGTATTTAGGGGCCAACAAAAATGTATTTTCGGTGAATTTTCAAAATCGAATTTTTTTAGCTGAATGTAATACTTACCGTAACACATTATAACTAGGTGGCAGAGAAAGTAAAAATAACTTTCAATTAAGGTTAACAGATCTCTTAGAACCGCATAGATTTTAATTGTGGTGCCAAATCCAAATGCTTTTGTTGGAATAGGTACAGAAAACGAATTGGGTAAAGTGCAAGGGTGTCCTGATTGTTTAACGAGGCCTTCGTAGCTTCCCCTCCTTTCCCTTTCTTTAGCCCTCTGCAATGACACCACTTTCATGCTACTGGCTGGACATAGTTATAAAGAATGACACGTCGGCCTGAAAGGAAAGTATTGATTTTTTCTGGTCGCTCAGCAAATCGTTACGCCTCTCTTTACCCCGCTCCAATGGCATTACTATTCATGATAAATGCTAATTATAACCAATGACATGGCCTGAAAGGGTAGTATTGATTTTTTCTGGTCGCTTAGTAAATCGTTACCTCTTTCTTTACCCCTCTGCATAGATATTACAAGAAAACTTCATTCGAAAGCAGAAGCTGCATTATAATATAACGTAATAGACAAACATGTTAAAGCTATTTTGATACGATTTTAACTCCAGTACAACTATAGGGAGAAGTTGTACAAGGATTAAACGGTTTTTATACTCTTCAATGTAATATTCATTAAGTTTACTGTAAAGCTTTACACGTTTTTGTAATTCTAAGGGCAAAGTTAGTTTTTATTATAATACAGAATCATTTAACTCAATAAATGCTACTTATTTCATGCAATATTTGCAATCTTTTCCATAACAGACATTTAGAATTTGGAAATAAATCTAAAGAAAATTAAAACGTAGTTTAAGCAGGAGAGTAGGCGTATTTAACCTTCCGCGTCCCCTACGTTTCCTTGTTCTTATTACAGAGCCACGCCTCTGCCCCATATTTCAACGTCATTGGTCATTAATTGCACCTCATGCCTTGCGAGACCCCGTAAGACGATAAGAAACGGAGAGGTAATCGCAAACGGTGCATATTACTAAATTCGCTTTGGGTACCACGCTTTCTTAGCAGACAGTTCTCTAGACTTAAAAATGCTAACATAAAAGGACTTCAGAAAGCTATAAAAGGGAGTGTGGCAATATCTTTGTGGAGAAATATATAGGTTCTAATTAATAAAACGCAGGACACCACGCGCACTGCGATCCATATAGACCTATTGCTACTGCCACCTCTAGGACGAAGGGCCGAAGTAAAGGAACCACAAGAGACTACAGGCCACATAGACGTGCAGAGAGGTCTAATTGGTACAGGCTCGAATACCTATCCTACTTAGAGTCGTAAAACTACCGTAGGCTGCCGTAGAGTGTCAAGTAAGTGTAGACTACGATATTTCCCTAGTAGAATTGGTTACTTAAGAACCTACCCGCATTACCTGTAAGTAAGGTGCGTTGCACACCTATCAGGGTTACCTCATATCAATCGCGTTGTTTACGTTTTTTGATCATGTTTTACTACAGTCCATCCAGCCTTAGATCCGCACCTTGTATCCCTCCGCGATAACCTGATGTTATCACGTGCGACTAACACAAAACAAACACCACGTGGACTCATACCTCGTATTTATGTTGCAACAGAACAATATTTACTCGGGAATTTTAGAAATATCGCGTTACATTTAAGTAGTCTTTACCAGGGTTATCGTACATCTTGAAAAATCACCGATAATCGTCCTTATTTAAGGTACTATATTTTATGGTGTGCTTTGATTTCGGAGAATTGCGAGTTCGTTGTTGATGGCTTGTGTTTACATCAAGTGCGGTTCTAACGGTGGAGCGACTATAGGTTCCTCCAACCGGGGGCGTTGAACTTTAAACCTTCTCGAAACTGAGAGAGGATATATAAAGTGCCCCTTAACATAGGGAACGATCCATCAACCCAGCAGCCCTCTAGTATTCAAGGGGAATGTTCTTTCCTTGAACAAGCATCCGTACCAACTATCCTGCAACGTCACGCAGCAGAAAACCTCGAGGGACACCTGAAAGAAGAAACGAAAATCGAATAAAAGGGAAATAATGGAAAGGAAATCGTGGTAGATGAGAAAATCGTTCAAGCATTTCCCAAGCGACCAGGGAAAACCACAAAAAAACCTAAGGTCAGAGTTCACGGCTGACCTGAATCGAATCTTGGACCTCCCTAATACGAGCCTCACACGTTAACTCCTCGCTGGGTTACTAGCAGATACGTAAACATTTACATCAATAATAACATTTTATTCCTATGAAATAATGGAATTAAGAATTGCAAAAAACAGACCTGGCATCCAATGTCAGCATTTGCACCCCCTCTCCTTTCATACTTCGTGACACACTAGATTCTCTCTTAAACAATTACATCATCGATTACAAATAACTGAAGGGAAACTCCGAATAACATTTATACCCTAGTGTATATAACAATAATCATACATAAGCAATTTGCTAATACGAAATACTGCTCCAAATTCTCCCTGTTAGTTGCAGAAAAATTCAGATAAACACCTGTTAAATTAATTAATTAGTTACACCTATAAAAATTTATGGAATGCACAAGTATAACTCTTCTCCCTCTTAGAAGCCATTTTTATATTACCTAGCATATACCAAACTAATACAGAAGGTATTGCATTCCACCCAAAAATTCGATATCGAGATTTCACCGGAAATACATATGTGGTCCCCTGAATGAAAACTATTTTTAGATAAAGCCCAAGTGTTTGTGGTGCATCTGAACAGCATAGCAGTTGGTGTTTAAATTCAGTATCCTCTAAACATGCGACATGAAGATTTTCAAGAAATCCCCCGTTCTAAATTACCCTTTACATGGAACATTTTTGGAAAACTTTGCTCATCTAAAAATGACTAACATTTTTATTAAAATACCTCATATTTAAAATATTTTCATGCGAAATGAAATAAATAACTGAAATTTTCCAGGAATGTCCTCAGAAGTCCTCTTCATTCTGAATGGTTTTTGCATAACTGGTAACCACAGCAGGTAGATAAAACCTGACTAAAAAGATGTAGATGTTAAATTATATGAAATACAATGGAGTGAGCCATTTCGAAAGTATTCCTTGTTATTTGTTTGAATTTTCCAATTTTCCACTTTTCCCAAGTGGGAATACATTATTCGATCTTGTATCTGTTGGTCATAAAAAAAAGCGAATTTCAAGCTAAGCGACCAGCTCTTAATAGATTTGACTATCGCTCAAAGCCTAGTATATTCCCATATGCCCCTTGCACCTACAAGAAAATTAGCAGAAAGATAATTTCTGAAGATGTTTATCTCGATCAACATGAAGTAGATAGAGGATGGTTCACAACCATTCGGTAACGACAACGACAACGGCAATGGAATAGTGGGTTCACAACAGCCCGCTAACCGCAACAGAAATAGTGCGTATTGCGCATTGAGATTCAAGTAGGTATTTCTTTTGACGAATGGAAAAAAGAAAATTAACCTGCTCTCCAATTCAGTAAACATAAAAACGTTAACCAACACTGAATTTCGATTAAGTGATGTTCTAAACGCGAAGCTATTGCGTATTTCCGATACCGAAAAAGCAGGAAATATCAATTTCTGATTCCAAGAAATCAGCGTCCAGCGTTCACTCAAATCATTTGTTGTTATTTATTGTTGTATAAAGTTCTTTCCAGTTGTATTTTGCCAGAATTGCGACTAGCGAGAGCTCTAGCCCTTTACGTCACGGCCACCTTGATGGGTTTCTACCTTGAAGGAAGAAGAAACAGTCTTTAATGTTCACTTAATTGATCTAATATGCCGTGCCTGGTAACGGCAACACCAAAGCTGCATGTTGGCCAAGTCTTGTTTGTCGTTCCCGGGGCGCGGGAAAGCTTCCCGTAGGTTTTGAGCACTGTCATTTGAATATATTTATTTCAAGTCTCTCGTTCTGGTTCTGGTTGTGAACCATCTTAAACGTTTGTAGAAATATTTTGCACAGGAGCAGAGAAAGTGATATGGACAACGTATCAATTTTTAAAATTACATCATGTGGGACATTTTGAAAATTGCTTGAATGTAGGATATAAAAAACAATATTGAGAGAAGTATTAAAGCTGATTAAAGCTGAAAAAGTGAAGCCTGTTATTTTGCCTTTTATATGAATGTAAAATAAGTGGTGTAAATTAGAAGCAAATCCAATGAAAATTTTTATTTTTTACAGATGCCTTCTTAAGTGAAACTACTGGACTTGGAAAATTGGTTGTTTTTGTACCAGAAAACGCAAAAGTGATTACAGTTCCTCAGACAGGTTAGTCGTTTATTCTGTTTGGTTACCCTGACCTAACCGTTATTGTCTTTCCTTCTCTTAAAGAGCACCGATTCCCACATCAACCCCTCTTGAAGATAAGAAACGGTTTTGTCTACGGAGGACACCCTGTGTGTTAAAGGTCGGGGGTTGCTGGAGGTCGCACGGTGTTCCATTCATTTCCCCGGGATACAGCTCAATCACCAGGTCAAGGCCAAAGCAATCGTCCGTCCAACTATGGTTCATTCCTAAAATTATCCAGGCTTGAGAGTGCATGCCCCGCACAGCAATACCCACGCTAAAATCAATAGCGGACTCCCTTTCTCATTTTTGCTTTCTATTTTGAATTTGGCTTAGAAAAAGTTGTTCATTGTGTTAACACAGAGTCTCGTCGAGGAAAGTCTTCCCTCTCGCAGCGTTTTAATTTCTCTTCCCCTTTTTACTTCACTTTCATGAGCATGGGAAAATATAAATTGCTAATGGCTTGCGTGTGATGTAGCTCCGGGGATATTGTTATTACAGCGCATTCAAATTGTTTTTACATTTAATTTCGAAATTCTAGGTACTCATTTGTCAAAGCCCGTTTCGTTTAGATTTAATGCAATTGCTTCACTTGAAGATGACGGTGATTATAATTGCTTTGTATTGAATGAGGATATAGCCATATTTTCACGGAATGTCTCCTTCCGTAATGAAGTTTTAAAGGAGATGCAAAATGAGGCAAATGCTTTAGATCTGAATATTAATAGTGCTAAGACAAAGTACATAAATATCACAGTATCTAGTTATCAATACCTTGACTCGATACTTACTGGTGATAACCTGCTAACCGAGGTAAAGGAGAAAATTGCTACTGGTAACCAATGTCTAGAGCATTATATAGAGTTATAAGAGCCAAAAATATCTCAAGAAAAGTTATAGTGAGAATTTATAAAACTATTATTAAACCTGCGGTTACCTTCGGAAGTGAAACCTAGACCCTTCCTGAACGAGCAAAAACCACAGGATAGGAAGAAACATTTATGACCCTGTTTACGATAAGGGAGCCTGGAGAATCAGGATCAACTCTGAATTACAAGAATTATATGAAGATACAAATATTGTCACTGATATAAAAATCAGACTGTTAGAGTGGCTGGGCCACATTATCGAGTGGGCAATAATAGAACTCCTAGAAATTGCTAGATGTAAGAACAATTGGTAAAAGGAGAGTAGGAAGGCCCAGATTACGGTGGCTGGATGATGTCCAGGATGACCTTGTTAAAGCAGGAATTAAGAGATGAAGACAGAGAGCATTGGATAGAGAAGATTGGTCGGCAATTGTTAAGGAGGTCAAGGCTAAACTGAAAGGGTTGTACGACCACAGATGATTTACGAAGGCTTCTTTCTTAAGGGTCTCATTTCTGAAAAGCGAAGCTTTCTTGTCTTCTTATTTCCGAAGTCATATGTCCTAAAGCCAGTAGTTTCCGAAACCTCAAATTATGAAAAAATCGATGAAAAAATTATGAAAAAATCTCCAATATGCACCTTGTATTATGGCTTTTTATTTTCATATAAACACATTTAGAACGGGGACAATTCGTAAAGTAAGGTTCGAGTTGTTTTATTTAATTGCTTACATATTTCTCTATTTTTCACATAGTTGCCATATTTGTTTAAACATCTGTATAACGTTCTACAAGCTTTTGTATGTCGATGTCATAGAGTCGCCTGTGAGGATAATCGGTCGGCTAACCAGGGGAAGTTGTCAATCGCCGACCTTCATGGTATTTTCATCCACGATATTGACCAAATCTTCTGTGATCAATGATGGCCGGCCTTATGGACATTGAAAGTTCTCACCAACTTTACGTACTTAGCTGTCACTCATCGCGTTGGGGCCATACACTTACTGATCTATCGATGTATGTCCGTTGCTGAAATGTTCCGTACTGTCAAAAACCGAATCACAGACCGCATTTCACAGCCGGCTTTGTGAACAGAACACTGCAACACTACCGGCGAAAATGACGTCATTTTACACGCAAGGCATGCCGACAGTCAGTGCGCATGTTTTAATGTTGGCTCGAAATTTGATCAGCTACGGCAATTCGGACCTTACTTTCCGAATTACCCTCGTATTTCAAAAACAATTGCAACAGAGCAAACAGCGTTAATCTACAGACGAGTTACAAATACCGGTTTGTTAAGTCTGAGCCCCGATATGATCATAGAAGTTAAAGGTTGCAAATTAAATGAAACAGTCAATAAATTAACCGACTCAGATGTAATATAAGGATGTATAGATGGTAAGGGCAGTAAGAGAGTGGAAGACACAACAAAACAAAACATAATCGGTTCGTGCTGTGTGCGATACTTATCATTTTATTTAAATTCTGTAGATAGTACAGCTTTAGTATTAAAATGTTGAGAAAGTGGCATTCTAATTTGACAGATTACGTGGTAGAAATTCTTGATGCCAAAATCTTTCTGTACCCCTTATGTATCGTATAGGGCTATTAAAATATATTGTAACCCATTCGCGGATTCCATCCATTGCACGATAGCACAGAGTTTTCGAACCCCAATATTGATTGTGTTCACATTAATTAGCTGCCCTGTTTGTTTAGCGATTTTTGAGGCGACCATTCCAAATTTAATCTTGTTTATTTTCCGATAAAAGTAATCTAGAACGTTTCTTGTCTAATAGTGAACCCGAAGCTTCAAATGTATGAACAATCGCCTGAAATGCCTCACTATGACCTGAAAACTGGAGTGCGGTATGTGATATGTTCTAGAAAAATAAGAGGACCCATTTTGCTTAATAAAACAAGAGATACGCTGCCTGTTTGTCAGGTGAAGATTTTGGTGCGCCTCTGCCGGCGCCATTTCGCCGGCAGCTCTCGGCTATTTCGCCCACTAGGCAGCCTACGAATGGGTTACCATATGTGCTAGTGACCCATGTAACGATAAATTGTTCAAATTCAGATTTATTAACATTAATGTAACAAAGTATACATGATTTTGTTAGATTATATTAATCAATATAAACTTACCTCTGTATCAATTTAATTGCAATATTTATCAATTTAAATACCTAATACATTTAATTAGTTATTAGTTTGAGTCTATAAACGCTATAAGTCTCTCTATGTAACAAGCTCTTCAAATCTCTTTTGAAACAACACATGGACTGCTGTTTTAGTTTTGCTGGCAATAAATTATTTATTAAATAGCACAATCCCACAATACTTTATCGCTTTTGCAAACAGGTATGTTTATGTTCAATAACTCTTAAATTCGTCTTGTTTCTAATACTGTGGAAATGAATACATTCATTTGTCATAAAAATATTAATATTTTGCTTCAAATAACATGTCATGTATAAATACAAACTACGCACAGTTAATGTTATTAATTCTTTAAAAATGGTCTACGCGAGTCAGTTTTATCAATATTTGTAACGGTTCTAATTATTTTTCTGGGTCTTAAAAACTAAATGACTATCTTTATCGTTTCCCCAAAACGTTACTCCATATCTCAATGGACTTCCCACATGCAGCGTATAAAATGTTTGTAGTATTCGTATCTAATTCTTTCTTTATTACCGTCAATGAAAAGTAGAATGTTTAATTTTGCTATTAAGTTAGCTGCAGGGATTCCCCAATCTAGATCTTGATTTAGCCATATGCTTAAAAATTTGCATGGCCAACTTGTGTTACTTTTATTTTATGTATTTGAAGGTCATTGGATTCTCGTGCTTGCTTTTCATATGCCCAAATGCAACTACTACTGTTTTTGAACGATTTAAAAGCAGTTTGTAAATTAAAAGTAATTTGCTCCGAAACTCGAACGAGCTGTGAGGAAAGTTTGCAATATGTCGGAAAGTATTAATACTAGCACAAGTTGAGAATCAATTATCGCAGAATGCTGATGCTCAAGCACAGGAATTCTTAAGTAGTTCAGCGCAAGATTTTTCTAAACGCTCGCAGCACTCAATTTAGGCTACAATTGTCTATCTCATTCATTGCGAGCTCGCTTGCTTATGTGTAAGTGTGAGGGTTTCTCGAATGTTCGCGAAGAGGTGAAACCTCCAGAAGTATTTGGTTATTTCTCGATAGCGCTCCTGGCGTCTCCTTACTTCGCCTTATCTCTTCATGTGGCCAGTCGGTCGTCTTCCACGCCATAACTTCGGCCATATCTGTCACATTTTAACTTTTCTCTGTGTAGCTTGTGAAGGTCTCTTATTCTGGTTGAGTTTTGTAGAATTAGAAAATCATAGATGATGGAGAAAAATGTTCAACAAATTCTAACGGATTAAAATATACACGTGGTAGAAGCTTTGTATCCGATTACCTAGTTGGAGTTTACTATCTTGTGCCATCTGTTTAATATTTTGATTGTTACACCTTAGTAACGAAAATTGACGTGTCATGCAAACAACCGGCATTTTGATCTCATCAGGGTCACATTGTCTGTATAGACTTATTTTGGCCAATATTTTATCTGAATAGTGTAAAATAAGTACAAGAAGATATTTTATATGAATAAGATGACATCTTGAGGCTACTATAAATTGGTAATAGACAAAGAGTATAGATGTAACTGTTACAAAATAGGGGGACACCTTGCACGCTGCGACCTACGTAGATCTATTGTGATTGCCACCTCCAGGAGGAAGAAATAAAGTGAGGTAACCACAGGAGGCTAGAGGCTACAGGTAGCAGGCCACAGAGGTGCGCGAAAGTCTCGAAAATCTCCCACTGCTGGAGCTATCCAGAGAGAGCAGTGAGCAATTCTTTGACCTTGCAATCCTCCAGTGTCCACCAGGATGACTTCTATCCATTGAGCAAGGAATGTACGCCATCGACATATACCACAAAACCTAAAGGTACACCTGAAAGATGGGAAGGGATCGGAATGAAAGGAAAGTGATGGAAAGGAAATTGTGGTAAAACAGAAGCCACTCCAGCATTCACTTTCTGACCAGGGAAAACCACTCAAAGCCTAAGATAAGAATAGGCGATCGATGGGAGTCGAAAACGAAAGCTCTAAAGGTGAGCCTGACAGTTACCATGGAGCCATCTCTTGGTTGGGCAGAGACCTATTACACATCTGCACTTTTTTAATCCCAACCATTCTCATTTTCTGTGGACTAACGAGCTTTAAGTATATTCACACTTTTATGCTATTGGCACTATGATAGCCACAGATTTAAACTCCCAAGTGACGGCTTGTACAACCTAGGCAGTCCCGGATTTGAAACCTTCCCCGATCCGGAGGATGAGGATTTACAGAGAGCAATGCACCTGGCACGCGTGGTGAAACTCCCGCCGACACTTGGAACCCTGAAATTGCCAATCACTTATTTCCTCAACCCAACCTTTAAAAGAAAAAATTTAACCCCAAAATAAATAAAAAATGTAATGACAAATGTGAATCCATTGTCGAGGCTACAAGCTGCTTTTTCCATATGAATTTTCAAAAGGAATTATGCTGTTATCGCGATTGTAAAAACATCAAGTAATGAATAACTTCTAATTAAAAAAATAAGCGTAATAAAATTAAAGCTAATCTAACTTCATGTGAATGTGCTGCGGTGGGGCTTACACTCTGCTCGGCTAATGGGAGACCCTGTGGTCGGCCAGCTGCCCGCCAGGGGGACTGATTGATCAGCCGGGCCTGAGTAGTGGCGCGCATTTTCTGTAGCAACCTGAAACTTCGCCGGATTGAAGAACTGCCTGCACCTGGTAGGGACCTACTGTAGTAGTTCTGCCTGTGATGCGTCCTGGCCGCTGTAGGGTACTCTCATCTCATCCTTCCTTCCACAATAAGCCATCGGTTGCCGTGCCGGAATCCCCTCTGTGACAGACAAGACAACTTTATATGAAACTGTTTGTGCCACTGCACGTGTAATCAATTGGGGTGAAATGGAGGTACCACGACCTTCCGAATACGAGTCATAGACGCTATCGTCCTAGCCGCCCGTTCGGTAATTGATGGTAATAAATCATGTAACGTATTATTTTTTTCCGTTGGCCAAATTCACATCATTAATCTATTGATATTTATGATTGCGATTTCTTATCTTCATGCTATTGCAGAAAGCTATGTTCCATGGACTTTATTCCCTGCACTAATGCTGTTCGTGATTTCTGCTCTAGTTTCATTTTAATCAGCATTCAACTTCAGTGCCTCTGTTTCCCTCATTTGAATTCCAACAGCAAGTTAACTTCATTTATACTCTGTCACTGCAATTCACAAACACCATGACGATGCAGCGAACAGTGATTAGTGGGGATGAAACGGGCCAAGAAGTGGAGACAGAAACTGTAGTTCAAAATGGAAAACAAGTGGAAAAGTTAGGTCAACTGGGACGGAACGGGAAATGAATTTCCGTCTCTCGGTTATTTGACAGC
The DNA here is from genome assembly GCA_030765045.1 of Tenodera sinensis. NCBI lineage: Eukaryota > Metazoa > Arthropoda > Insecta > Mantodea > Mantidae > Tenodera > Tenodera sinensis. The sequence goes on along the minus strand of CM060968.1, from coordinate 43,066,239 downwards.
TAGGTCAAGGCACTGTGGCATCAGAATGTCTTTCTAGCTGATCATTAAATCCTTTGATCCCTTCTCTTTGCTAAGGGCTTGGGCAAATAGAGAGCATGTTGCGCGCTTCATTTGGTATTAGTTGCTTACAGTTGGAATATAAAGAACACTGCGTTACTGATAGTTCAGAGAGGAATGAAAATGCTTTTTTATCTAAGGTTTACGTAAATCTCATTACGTTTCCTATAATGCTGTAAACCTTATTTTCATTCGATTTAACATTGGTGATCTTAAATCTTGAATTCTCGAATTCTAATGTTCTTATTATAACACTCTTTCTGAATATTGTGACAAATGACAATGTGACGAATCCCACTCCTGACACCAGTGTCGCAAATGACAAGCCTAGTTTCTTTTTCTGTCACTTTATTTCTCTTCTAAAACTGAAGCACAAAACACAGTTCTACAATTCATCGTGACCCTGCTTCTATGAGTTGTTTTGTCTTATCGTAACCTTGACATAAAACGCTAATACTGTTCGACTATTCATACAAAAAACTCCGACGATTCACTCACTAAAGGCTGTTTCAATACTTCAAACAGCTCCTACCGATGATTAAATATCCAGAAAGTCTGAGGTTATTTAAACTCTCTCTCTCTCTCTCTTAACACTGGCTGTACACACATGCACACACTAACAGCTAGCAGCTGTCTCGTTCAACCCTTAACGACTCCCAAGAGCTATCACCACCGCATTTGCTTACATAGCGAGAATGACTTAGCACGGATTGTTCTCGAAATTCACCTTTTCTCGAACTTTCTCGTAAATAAGCTGGCAGTCGTAAGCTTCTAGAACAGCCTGGAAACGCCTTGTTCCGCCACACTCATAGTCGCTTTGTTCTGAGCGCTCCATTGTCGTCGGGCCACGTGTTTTCCTGTATTTAGTGATGTGAGGTAGCTTGACCTTGAGCGTCTGATGGCAACTGCTGGCCGTCATGATATCAATAAGTGTTCATAAAAAAGAGGAAATAGGTTTTGTAACAATATTATCATAGACCAATGACTTTCTCTGTCTATTAACCTTTACTTTTTGTATCTCTTCTTAAAATATTCTTATAAAAGCACTCTTTCCGTTTACTTCATGTTAATCGAGATAAAACTTGTATAAATTATTTTGTTATGCATTTCGTTGCAGCTAAAAGATGGAGCCAAAGCTATGGTGAAAGAGTGTTCCCATATACTGTCCCTGAAATTCCATATATTTTGCACGAATTTAGCGAGAAACAAAAGAATGGTTCATACATCAATGATAAAGTATTGTAAAAGTCAAATCTATAGGAACAAATGTATTGGAAATTATTAATGCTACAAGCATTCTTTTGGCCAGTAGTGCGTTCATAGAGATCTAGAGTTTTTGTGTCGAAAGGTTTTGCAACATTACAAAATCCATCCAGAATGGGGAGGACTTCAAAGTTTATTCCCCAAAAATGCAATATCTTCTTCTTCTTCTTCTTCTTCTTCTTCTTCTTCTTCTTCTTATTATTATTATTATTATTATTATTATTATTATTATTATTATTATTATTATTATTATTATTATTATTATTATTATTATTATTATTATTATTATTATTATTATTATTATTATTATTATTATTATTATTATTATTATTATTATTATTATTATTATTACTACTAATATTCATGAGCAACGACTATTTTAATCCACTTAGCAATAACCAAGAGAATCATTTGGAACTGAACCTTTCCAAAAATCTGAAACAAAGATCACCATTCAAATGATACCTGCCGGACCTTCGGCAAGGTACCGGGCTAGGACCGGCGCGCTCGCCTCCACAGTTACGCGTAAAGGACCGGCAAGCCACGGGTACGGAATATTAATTATTGTACTAACGTGCATTAGGTTTACCTGCATCACCTCAGATGTTGAAATTTTATAACCTTCAACGCGAACATATTCCCTATATTTCCGAAAACAATTCTCGATTACTCGCAAAAGTTCATGTCGACTAACTGCTTGTATTTCTCTCGTGATTTTGTCCTTCAATTCTTTTAACGTGTACGTTAAAACAATTTAAGGACAAAATACTACAGTTCGTAGTAGAGAAAGTTAAAAAAAAAAATGCATCTACTTTTGTAACAGTAAATGCTATACAACTTTCTACATTCTACAATTTCTTTCTGTGAATTAAAATTATTCAGAACACATTTACCTGAACTTATTGTTGAAGCCATAAAACTAAAATCTAAGTTTTTTTTTTTTTTTTTTTTTTTTTTTTTTTTTTTTTTTTTTTTTTTTTTTTTTTCGTGAACAGAAACAAAGATCATCATACTTATGAGGTTCACGATTTAGGTTGGTTACAGTGCATAGTAAATACGACAAGCGAGCGTAGCACGTTGTGTTTTGCGCCTGGTGTTCATTCTAAACGCAGCATACGGCTGTCCAAGTAGTTGCCTATCAAGCGGGGCTTCACTTGCTGATTTCGTTTGTTTTAATCGTGTCAGTGCAATGTAAATTTATGAATTCTAGATGTAAAGGCACCGAGGCGAAAGAGAACACAAAAACCTTGTGCCAAGATCCGAAATACTTCACTGCATAATTTACCATGCGAAATTTTACAATATTTTTCTACCAGAAGTGAGTCGCCAACTTTAGCTATTGAAATAAAACGCTTGCAGGTTCATTTTTTAATGTACTGAGATCAATATTGTTACAAGTCCATTTGCTATACAACGGGTCCGCTTTCTACTTCCAGTAGGAATGTTTTTCTAGGGAGCGATTTTATCCCGGGAATTTTATCTCGTTTTTTATGCTGAAAAAGTGAATAGTAGATCATAGACATTATTGGCCCCATTATTTACATTCACAAACAGTAAAAGCATCAGAACCGAACGAGATGGCTCTGTGGTAACGTGTGAGACTCGCATTCTGAAGCTCTTGGGTTCGATTTCCACGGCTGACCTTCCTGACCTAGGCATTTTTTCCGTTTGCTTTTCCGGGTAATCTGGCAAATGCTGGGAAGGATAATTATAATTAGTACTTACACACCCCCGAATTTCCTGTCCGTTCATTTATTTCCATGCGGTTTTTCAGGGTTGTGTGTTGGCTGCGTCGCGAGGGTGGTGCACATGCTTTGTAAATGGGGTTCTTGGCACCGAGGTGGTTGTCTGTCCCAGGGAGACCCACTAGTCGAAACCTGGATTGCAGGCTTCGTACGAAAACCTCGCTTCCAGATGAAAAACTACCTGTAAACATGTAAACACCCGCCCTCTGTGAGCGTCTCCTTATGGACCTGGCCGCCCGTTGGGTACTATCACCTCATCCTTCCGCCCAGGGCCTGATTATAATATCCAAATCAGTATGATAAGTGCAAAATTCTCCTGGGTATGTAATCAATCAATCAGTCAATAGCATCAGAGATAGGGTCGAAAGAGATAAAAAATTTATTTCGTTCTTTTCTATTATATGCTCTTTTCTTGTTTCCTCTTTTATTTAGTAATGAAAGAACGAAAGAAAAATAAATCTGTACTCATATCAAGTACCATTGAGGGGAACACTGAAAAGTTTTAGAAAATAAAAGTGGGATTAAAAAATTTAAACTCTCAACGAGAAAAATAAGTGGTAGTATACAAATCATTCCTGGGAAACCATGGAAAACCTAAAGTCAGATGGCCGTTCTAACCAGAACCGAACTTGGCACTTCTCTAACGTATCACACACTACCACTTGAACTATCCCGTTCCGTAATTTCATATTTAATCGCACACTATTTAGGCATGACAGGCTTCTGTAGTTGATCCTTTTACTTTCTATACTATGTGCCTATGGTAAGTAGGCGAAGTATTGTATTTCACCCAAAATTGATGTGGAGATCTCGCTGAAAATACGGAGTTGAGATACCCTGAATCCAAGAAAGCATTTTTAAAAAAGGTGTCGCATGTGTTTGTGCGTGTGCACCTCCATCCGTCCACTAACAGCATAACTCAGAAATGAAAAGTCAGTTGGTATTAAAGTTCAGCATCTTCCAAGCATGAACAAAGTTTTCAAGAAAAATCTTCCCATTCCAAAATACTTTAAATGGAAAATCTTATTCCCCTGGTATCCGTAAGGAGAAATATGCAATAAGATAATTTATGCAAATGTTTATCTTAATTAACATAATGTTCATAGATCAGGAAAGTCGTCCTAGAAGTGGAGGCACCTCAACTTTGCCTTCCAACTCCGTAAAATCACAAAATACTCATGAGTCAGAGTAGGTGGTCACTGGGAATAGAGTGTGGGACCTCCCAAATGCGAGCCTCAAACGCTACAAAACTATCTCGCCCGGTTAGTGCACTAAAACTACACGCATAAGAATTGTAGCTGCAGTTGCCTATTTCAAGACATCCGTCTTTAAGGATCAAAGGAAGCTGTCTTAAGATTTCAGTCAGCTAAGGGTAGAATAATTACCCCCGAAAGTACCGGAAGTGATAAAAATAACGGAAGAGCACTAATTCCTACTGACAAAGCAAGTAGGGGTACCTACTTGAACTTAGTTTATACAGAGTATAACAGAATGACTATTCCTAATTTTCTAATCTGATAGAGGGCAAACATTAAACGTTTTTCTTAATAGAGTAAAGTCCGGAAACGCTTCATTTTCAAGTGACAGTAGAATGAAGCAAAAGAAAAAAAGCATCATAAATTGAAAAATTACTTTATTTGCTTTCTAGATTATACTATAATTTTCTTACATAATACCATGTATTTAAAAAACAGAACAAAACAAGAGAAAAACGAAAAGGTATTGGACACCCGATAGGAAACTGTTACTATTATTGTTGACACAAAATATAACGCCGCATGTTTCAACGAGGAATCCTTCGAAATGTTTGTGATCGGTTACGAACATCGTCAAAAGCAAGCATAATTCGAACTAATTTTTCTACTGTGTCGACGAGTGTTTCTAAATAATTATTTTAATATGGCTCCAAACAGAAAAATCAACTGGAGTCGTAACTGGGCAGCGTGCCAGCTAATCAAATGGACCTACTCTCTCTATCCAAGGATTCCGAAAATGTACTGTGACGCCGGGCTCGGCGCACAACTAAGGACTTCACACCACATGCCGGGCCTGCGAGCGGGCAAAGATGTTCAAGGTCAGACTGCCTCGTGCGTCTGTTTGTGTGTACGTGACTAACAACAATTGAAGCGGCTACCCAAAAGGGGGTTTCTCTTTCCGCGTTACTTCCAGCGTGTTTAAAGGAGTTCACGACGTCATCCCCACTATATAAGAAGACCAGGAGTGAGTTTACGGTTACAGACATGAGTCGATCAGTGTGTCAGTGAGTGAGAGGTAGCTGTGCTTGTGTGTGTCATTGTGAAAGATACGACGGTCGTCGTAAGAAGATTCAACGAGCGTCGGGTGATTGCAACGTCATAATATGTATATGAGAGACAGAGAAAGTGAAGAAAGACACTGAAGGGACTGAGCAAGGTACGAGGAGTAAAAGTTGTGAGTTGTGATAACACGAAAGACTCTAGACTATGTTAACGACGAGAAGAAAACTGTGTATTTGTGGTAAAATTTTAGAAGACAATAAAGTAAGGGACTGATTTTGTCACATTGGTGTCTGGAAGTGGGATTTGTCAATTTGTCATTTTGTCACAGTACATTTAAAGAATTTTCGACAGTTAAAGCCTAAATCTGCGAGTCCACTGTCGCGTTGAAAAATCAGATTCCTCCGAACATTAATCTTCAAGTAGCTCCGGAAACACTTGCACAACAAAAGTAGCATTGACACATTCATTCAAGTGAGCAGATATGACATATGGCCCTCTAGATAGTTATCAACAAATACAACTCAAATATGTGCTGACAACTTCCATTAATTGCGGATATTGTCACAACTTTAGGATTCACTCCAAATGTGTATGAAAAAAGCCATCTCTTGAAAAATATGCCTCAATTTTTCCATAATATTGGTCTAGAAAAATCAGGATCCTGGTCAGTGTTATTCAAATATCATTCAGCGAATTGTTATCCCTTAGAATAATCGTCTGAGATTAATGTTTGTACTTTCTGGGTATGAAAGGGATGCCAAGGCTTCATACAGATACGTGAATGGTACCCATAAAATGGCCATAGCTTGAGTGCTAGTTCATGGTCTATTTTCAAACCTCTGCAACACCTTACCTTCAAAGTTTAACGTCCTCACATTTTGATTCTTTCTGAAACCACTTTCTTTATCTGAAACTAGAGACTGCCTCGAAGACGTTGATCAAGTCTTGCAAATGTTGGATGGCGCAGAGGGTGTGCTCCTCATTGATTCGTTTTGTTAAATTAGCATTGCCGTAAGCTGCTCCGTCTTCCTTTGCATGTCTGCAATTCAAATTTTAATTCTTAGAATGCAGCCATACTGTGAATAATGAGATCTGTCTTCATCAGCCTTTTATATTGAAAGTGAAACATTTCCATATAACACTCCATTAGGAAAAACATGCTTACTTTTATGCCCTCTATCACATAAAAAATTAGAAATAATTATTCTGTTAAATTCTGTGTAAATTAACTTTATATTAATTAGAATGAAAATATAAATATGAATAAAGTTCGTCTGTACTTTGCAACTAAGTTTTGAAAGATAGTTTTAACATATTTTGTAAATCGATGAATCGTTATAATATATTATGCGACGAACATAACGACAACAGTTAACCCTCGCATTAACTAAGGGGGAGGGGGGTACTTTATGCCCACTTTCTGTAACTTTTTAAACTTTCTCTTTTAACTTTTTGATTAAAGCATGCAGTTAATAGTTATTGTCAATCACTGTTTCTACTACTGAATTGCGTATTTGTTTCAAATTTTTCATTGTTGGTCTTTTTGAGAAACAAGGAAATGTCAAGGTGGGCATAGAGTACTGTCCCATAGGTATGATGTGATTCACGTAAAAAAGCAGAAGGGAATAGTTAGACAATGTTAAATATTACCTTTATAAACACAAGATATAAAACCCAATTTTAAAATAAATTTGTTTTAAAAAGTGCTGAGATATTTTGTTGCCGACGGTGGTCACCTCCGTTGGTAGTATAACCTCCATAATAAGGATTGGAATTATATCTAATATAATTCATGTCAAAAAGAAAAAAAGTAATAAACAGTGTTAAATATCATTTGTATAAATACCCCATTTTAAAATAAATTTGTTTCAAAACTTTCCCAGACATTTTGTTACTAGTGGTGGTCACAAAGTACCTCCCCACTGGTAATCTAAGTTATGGAATAAGACTTGGTAATGCTAGGATTAAGATGCGAGTATATTTTATGAAACAGGCGGTAGCGAGCATCTTAATTGCCATTATACTCAAGTTTCATAGACTATTTATGTGTCTAACTTTATAACATTTGTTTTATTATTGTCACTGATGTCTAACGTTTTAGTCGTGTATTTGTTTTCTATTGCACATAATAGAATCGATAGTTGCACCTTCAACCGCGAAATGGTTGATTTTATTATGCAGGCCTTGACAAAATATATATATATGCTATAATCTTAGAAAAAGTGGACTTTCAAAAACGAGAAGACAAGTTGAATTTATTAGAATGTTATTTATTGATATTAGTTATACTCCTGTTCGACTTTTTTAGTTTTTCTAAACTCGGACTAATTGTTATTCGATTGAGCATACTACAATCGATAGTTCCGCTTTCAGCTGTGTAGGAATGTGCGTAGACGCTAAAGAATTGATTGCTACGTGTGAATCTTTCGATTGGTGGATAGCAGTATCGTTACGAGAGGTGCATCTTTAATTGGTGGATGACAGTATCGTTATGAACAGGAGCACTTTTGATTGGTGGGTAACAGTATCGTTATGAACAGGAGCACCTTTGAATGGTAGACAGCAATATCGACATGAACAGGTGTACCTTTGATTGGTGGATCGCAATGTGCTTATGAGAAGGTGCATCTTTGGAAAGAAAGAGTAGAGTGAGATTGAAAAATTCAGCACCATGACCGGGATTGAGTTTTTCAGTCTCACTCTACTCTTTCCAATCCTGTCCTATACATGGCTATTGTGTGGAAGAGCATTAATTATTGCATAGGTGCACCTTTTATTGGTGGACAGTAGTATCGTTATGTAAAGATGAATATAATGAGGTTCATTACAGTGGCGTATAAGTGTTACATTATGGTATGGTCGAGCATAAGTCTATTAAAATTTGCTTCCTTGTATAGAGGAGTACGGGCAGAAAATTTTCAAGTAACATTAAAGCATGATTAATACATATAGGCTATTACTATGCGTACTTTGCTACGAACAGCACAGTCCCAATTTTTTCGGAAATACTCGAAGAAATACCCCAGCGCGTTGGAAGAAGACAATCTTGATCAGGTCACGCTGTGAGACCTTGACGAGAACTGACATTGCGTGGAAGGATGCAGACAAAGCAAATTGTCTCTGTGCCAAATTTGAATCTATGGGATGACATTAGTTATGATATATTCAACAAAGACTTTGTATGGTCAAAAGGAAAAACATAATGAACACAGCAAGGGGAATACTTCTTAGATGCTATTCAATGAATATGAAGACGGTAAGAGAGTATTTCTTTGAAGCATTCTGGTCCTCCAGGTTGGTGGCTGTGTTAGCTTTTTATAGCTGCTCCACTTAGGAATGCCATTACTCATAATCCTCACCATATTAAACCTAATGCGTGTTTAAATAGCATACAATGAGTAAAGAATGTAATTTAAGAATATCGCAAGAGAACTCTAACGTAGCAGCACACCATACAAATATCTTGTGTTTTCAAAGACAAGCATAGAAAGAAACACAGTGGAACAAGCTTCTCGTTTTAACCCTCCATTGCACGAATTATTTTGGTACAAATGCCACTGTTCTCCTAATTCCTGAGGCGGTTTAGGTATCCCTGTCATACGCAGAATGTCGTGAGTTTAACCCCAACCACTGCAATAGAACGTAGCTGTAGTACAGGGCCCACATAAAATAACCAGTGAGGTGGTACATGTGGGTGAAACCTCTAATGACAGAGTTGCCATTTGGCAACAAAGATATTTAGTTTTAGACTATTGTACCAGTGCTTTTCTGTTACTTTCATGTTGTATTGACATTCAACAATAAAATAAAGGTACTGGTAGCCAGAGGGAAAGGAAGAAGAGGGAGAGGACGACCAAGAATAGAATGGAGTGATAGAGAAAATAGTGAATAAGAAAGGAAAGACTTTGAGGAAAGCTAAAACGCAACTTGGGATAGGACAAAATATAGGAAATTTCCTGCTGAGGAAATCTGAAACCTGTGGATATAGATGACGAATTAAGAATATGTGATTTAAATGAGAAGATTGAAGAATATAAGAACAGCTGGAGGGAGCACATGAGGAGAATGAATGAAGAGAGAGTACCCATTCATGTAACCTAACCCAGAAGAAATGTTGATCGCCGAAGGAAGAGATGGGGACATTGATGGAGTGAGGACAGAAGGGGCTAAAGACTTAATCCATGGAACGAATAGGAGGAAGATATTCCAAGAACAACATCCGTAACTCAGGGGAAGTCGGGCTTTAGGGACGCTGGAATTTAGTGGCACCCTGTGAGGGTAAAGGAAGGAAATCTTTAGTTCGTGTGTGTACGTGTTAGAGAGGCGCTTTATAAAGCTCTGGCCATGGCCCTGTTTTAGCGTCGCGTCGGCTGCGCGTTGGCAGGCTGCGCAAGTGTGGGGAGAGACCGACGCTATCCTCCCGAAGGACGATGACCTCGCAAACCCGGTCACGATGGTCGATATTCCCTAACGAGACCAAGGTAGGACGATGCCAAACTCCGGCACAGCTAGGGCGCCCAGGGTTTTCGGTCGGGGCCAAGGTCATTTCCATCGCTTGGTTGACCCCGTTTCCATGCACTCTGACCTTGCACCGACCCAGACTGGGTCATAACAGTTTCATTATACGCACAGAAAAGCCGCCAGGCCCAGTTTTTTGGGGTGGCACAAAGGCTGCTGCAAACAGAGTGCAGATTCTGCAGAGACTTGCACTGCAAAGGTTACAAGGTTAGGTTAACTGACCCTGAACTAGCACTCCCGAACAATAGGGTGCTCCTCATGAACCGTGTGGTCCAACGATTATATCAGTGTGCTGGTAGTTTCAGGGGGTTGACTTTGGCCATTTTTACTTTCTCTTCTACATATAGCAAGTAGAGGAAGTATTGTCTTCAACCCAAAATTTCCATGTCGAAATTTCACTGGAAATATGTTTTGAGGCCTCCTTAATAAAAAAAAAGAAGAAAAAAAAACCAACACTTTTAGGAAAATGTCCGCGCGCCTCTCTCTCTCTCTCTCTCTCTCTCTCTCTCTCTGTGTGTGTGTGTGTGTATGTGTGTGTGTGTGTGTGTGTGTGTGTGTGTGTGTATGTCTGTGAAAGGCATAACTCAAAAACGAAAAGTCGGTTAAAAACCAAAGTTGGTATTTAAGTTCAACATATTTAAAGAATGCAACACGAAAATTTTCAACACAATTCCTTCATCCTAAACTACCCTTTACATGGAAAATTTTTCAAAAATTTAGTTTTCTCAAAAATGGCTCGAACGATTTTAATTAAAATGTCATATGTTTAAGATAGCTTTATGACAAATAAAATGTACATTTTGTATTTTTTTGCTATAGCCTATGTAGTCCTGTTTACTCTTGATGACTTTTGCATAACTGGTAATCTGTAAGAGATAGACCAAATCTTACTATACAAAAACCGTAGATGTTAAAACACACAGATTATGTCCAAATACATTTTTTTTCTGGAGTGAACCAATTTGGAGATATTCCTTGTTATTTATGTGAGTTTTGCAATACTTAAACTTTTCTCAAATGGTAGATCGCTCACTTTTTTATCTCTTGGCCGTGCAAAGAGAACGGAATTTCAAAGCTTTAAAAGATTTAACTATCGCTCAAAGTCTACTGTATTTCTATATTCCCATTGTACCTACAAGAAAATTAGCAATAAGATAATTTCTGCAAATGTTTATCTCGACTAACATGAACATAGAGGAATAAGAGTTTATAAGTTACCACAAGAGTAGAGAAAGCCACGTAAGTGCAACACATCAGATTTTTATTCTATCACCTATATACAGTAATTAGATAGAGGAAGTGTTATATTCCATCCAAAAATTTGATGTCGAGAGTGTACCGGAAATACGCGTTTCGAGATTCCCTAAATCTAAACCGAACTTTTTGAGGAAAAAGTGTGTGTGTGTATGTTTGTGTGTATTTGTGTGTGTGCGTGCGTCCGTGTACATATACGTGTATGTGTTTCAACAGCATGACTCAAAAATTAAATGTCAGATCAATTTCGAACCTACTCCTTACATGAAAAATGTTTACCTTTTATTTTCTCTAAACTCTCTTTCTCTTGACAAGTTCGATTAAAATATCAAATATTTGAAACGTTTACATGACTATTTTATACATAAAAAGGTTAAATTACACAACTCAACAAGGCTTTGGGTACTGTAAAGGGAAGTGGTGGATTTTATTATAAATAATGCAGTGATTACATTGCTGAAAACATAATGTTTTGAGGGGAAAAAGTTATTGCTGTTTATGTTTTTCGTTGTATGGCAATCTCGCCCCATCTGTACGCATACGTAAAAATAAACGTAAGCTTATCTGACTAGAACCACTGACCTTATATGAAGCGGACGGCTGTAGAATTTTTTTTCAAAATAGGAATCAAAACTTATTTCCATATTTTAGGTAGAATGGTTCACTATATGATTGTTGTGATGTGATATGCTTGATGCTAAAACTAAACATTGTATACAATATTGAAGATTGGCATTTATATATAAGTTCTTCCAAAATTAGTTTGAAGGCTGTACTACTTCGCAATGGCAATCAACTGACATCTGTTCCTGTGACCCATGCAATTGGTGTGGAAGACACGAAAGTGTGTTACTGATTCTAGAGGCCATTAAATACAAGGAACATAACTGGCGTATTTGTGGTCAATGAAAAGTTATTGGACTTCTACAATTACAGAGTGGATTCATATTCTTTTGTTTCCTGTGCCTGTGGGATAGTCGAGCTATTGAACAACACTACATAGTCAAAGAATGACTCAAAAGAGAAGAATTCGAACCAGAGAAGAGAATTTAGAACACAACTTGTTGGTGAACCTTTTAAATGTTTATCTTCTGCCTTTACATGTAAAACTGGAGCTCATGGAAAACATTGTGAAAGGAAGATTTCAAATACCTGACAGAACTGTTTCCCAGTATAAGTGCAGTCAGGATAAAAGAAATAATTTTCATTTGTCCACAGATAAGACAATTGCTTAAGAATTCGTAATTTGACGCTAAGCTGAATCCCGCTGAACTTGCTGCGTGGTTGTCATTCAAAGAAGTGGTGAATGGGTTTCTAGGTCACAAAAATGACAAAAAATTACTTATCAATGACCTTTCAAATAACTAAAGAAACTTAGGATGTAGGAGTTATTTAAAACGCATTTTCAACATTCGCTCTTGAGAATTTGGCTGCAATTAGCGATGAGCAAGAGGAAGTTTTCACCAAGCTATACTACAAATGGGACTATTGTACCAAATATACGGCGTACGAATGGAATAGTCAGGAGAAATTTGATGCGCTGTGTAATTTATGAATTATGAACGTGTGAAATTCTTCTTTCCGTCCCCCTTCACATTTGCTATTGCTAAAAAAGTCCTTGTGTTATAAACAAATGACTTATTTATAAAATTAGAAGATTATTTATTCAGAGATGTGTGCATTTTATTAGTCATGCATATCACCTACTTAAATAGTTCGTATTTTAATAAGAATCTTACAATCGCTTTTTATAAAAAACAATTGCAAGGGTACTTTGGAATAGGAAGTTTAATACAAATATGTATTTATATTGCATGTTTGGAATATATTGAACTTAAATATAGTTTGATAGTTATCAGAGTTTTATTATTAGAGCTATGCCGTTATAGACTTACTTATCATGCAAGCGCGCATGTTATAATCATCATACACTACAGAAAGTTAATGATAATATGATGTAAGAAAACACAAGAATTCCTACTGCTGGACTTAGGTGAGTGAGTGACATTTTTACGAGGTATGCTGCCTTCTTTGAAAGCAGATCATTTTCATTACGTACAATAAGGTAAGGATTTTAGTGCGCCTCAGACGGCGCAATTTCCCCGCCGACTCTCAGTTCTCTCGCCCAGTAAGGAGAACCCGCGGAACAGGTTACCACATGGTTTAAAGGTCATATGCTACCCCTTAGTGTAGTTTAAATTAATCCGAATGGTTGAGTACCCAAAAAGAAGTCAGCTGGTCATAGCGTAAGTTCCTTTATCAGCAAGTTTTTCGCTTGTATGCATACAGTTTGTCTTTGCTCGTTAGTATACAATGAAAAAGCTGAAGATCTTTTGCGTGTGATGCCAGTGGCGTAGTGAGTGGCAACTGGGCAGTTGCGCTGTGCACTGCCGCTTCTAGTCTATCTGAACGAGCGTGGAAAAATAAAATGCATTTTATTATTCGGCGTTTTATGTAACAGCACTCGTACCTTTGAAATATGCTGAAAATTTATTACCAATATGTGCAAAAAATGTTTCTGACTCTCTCTCTCTCTCTCTCTCTGGGAACCTTCTTTCATTGGATTTGATTAATCTCTTGACAAGTGCTGCCAGAGGCATCTTCCTCTGGAAGAAGATTTGATTTATAACCCTTTCTCTCTAATATTCCCAAGAGATAAATCGGATTGAATAAAATTCAACGATCGATCAAATCATTATTGTATGTGTGCGTCAAGTGAAAAAAGACCACTGGCACTATGGCCTTTCATTCTTTGGTTATTTTTATGAAAATGTTTGCACCTAAGCATTATCAGACATAATTAACTAGTTTTTCAAAATGTCACTAAAATAGAAAAAGCAATAAGCTACTTTTCAGCAAAATAACATTCTTACTTGGAAGATGTCAGAGTAAATAAAGAATATTTTAATAAGAGCATCAACTGGAAGTATAATTTTTTATAACTGGTAAAACCCTAAGAGAAAAGATGTTGATATCATTAAAGCACACAAACAATATCAAATAATATGTTTTTGTAGCAATAACAATTTCTAATTTCTCTATTACGTATAGCAAGTATCGCAGTCTACTCAACAATTTTATATCAAGATTTCACCGGAAATATATGTTTTGGGAGCCCCTGAATCTAAAAGAAACGTTTTTGAAAAAAGATCTGTGTGTGTCCGGCTGTGAACAGAATTACTCAAAAACGAAAAGTAGGTTAGATAATAAACCTGCTATTTAAGTCCAGGATCTTCCAGGGATGCGACATGAAGATTTTCAAGAAAATCAGAAAATTTTATTTTCTAAGAAATGGTACTATGTGATAGTTTGATAACAAATGAAATGTATGTTTTGAATTTTCTGGGAATGTCCTCGGAAATCCTCTGCAGTATGGGTGACTTGCATATCTGGTAAACCACTAAAATTTGACAAAATCTTACTACATAAAAAAATCTTAAAATACACAATTTGTAACCAACATAACTTTTTTCAGAGTGAGTCATGCCACAGATGTTTCTTATTATTTGTCTGAATTTTGAAATACTTATACTCTTCCCAAATGAAAGATTGTTATTTATTTTTTATCTCCTCGCCATTCAGAGAGAACAGAATATCAAACCCATCACATAGTGACCAGCTCTAAAAGATTTGACGTTTTTCAAAGTGAACTACAGTGAGTGATAGTTTCCTAGAGAGTGCGACAATGTATGGACAATGGCGTTGGCCAGTTTCAGCACCTGCTTTCACAAAGTTGGCAAGTAAAGCCTTTAAAAGTAGTTCTATAAATGTGGTATAGTTGCATTCTGTGATAGCCGCGGACAGCAGTGGGCGCCGATAACGGGAACAGGAAAAACATCGTGCAGCCGGTTATTATTTTATTGGTTCTCTCCGTATATGAGAAATCATCGATGGAAGCGTCAACAAAAAAAAAAAAAAAAAAAAAAAAAAACCTGCATTAAGCATAGTTTTTTTTTTTTTTTTTTTTTGTCTATTATTTCCCATTTTAAAGTAGTTTGTTATTGCAAGTTAAGATTAGCGGTGTAGAAATTGCGGTTACATTAAACCTCTATACTATATGTGGTTTATGGATTTTTCCATCATCTGCGGATTCCAGCTGTCAAGGGATTGGCAGCACTGCTCTGTACGCCATACATTAAACCCACCGAGAAAGGATTGACAAAAATAAAGCAGAAATCACGAGGTTGTGACATTACAATAAATAAAAACTCACGTACATGGAGTTGGCCGTTGTTCAGACTACACTTGATGTCACACTGGCTATTTGCAATAAGAAGCAGAGACAGTTGTTTTGTGTTGTTCTTTATTTGTTTGTCTACTATACAAAGCGCATTAATAAAAGGTAATAACAATGATAAACAGCAGCGTAGATTATCCTGAATGGCCAATAGCGATGATGTTATTGGAGAATTACAACAGTTTGCTCAATTTGATGCAACTGCACTTCGGAATATCCCTGCAAATATTTAAAGAGCGTTGAAATCCATTTGCTGTTGCATTTTATAACTGCGTTTCATCTTCCAATTCTACTAACAACAGACAATTATTTCATGTAAAGTGATCTTAGGATATAAAGGAAATGAAATAAATAAGGATGCAATATAGGATGGATAATACAAGAATTCCAAAACAAATCTACGCTTACTGCTAAAAGAGATATGCGAGACCATGTAGAAGATAGAAGGATTACAATTGGGGTTAAATAAATGTCTGCAGGGGTGGTTGGGGTCCTTAAAGTTCTTGAAGTTGTCTGGATACTGATGTTGCTAAGTAACAGTGTGGCATAAGATTTATTACTTAGCTGTCTCGAATGATCTCTTTATCTCAAGGTTCAGTTTTTCAGAAGTTCTATCTGATGCGGAAAAGTTGTGCAACTCAAGTGTTACTGCTCAGCATAGGTACTTTATATGGTAATGATGAATCAAATCTGCTTAAATTAACAATTGGTTTGAAATTGTTTTTGCAATTGTTTTTAACAACTTTTTTGCACCTAATGTTTCTATACGCATAGCTTCCAATGCAGGGAGTGTACTAAACTATACTATACTATACTTGTAAGTCCTAGGGATTCAGTCTTCCATAAAGGAGGTTAATCAGATAAAGAAGAAGAAATATTACACTTAAGAATTTTATTTATTAACACTATTTACCTGCATTTGTGTATAAAATTAATTTGTTAGTCTTCTTTC